>CM053764.1:7990068-8107481 GCA_028658305.1 Pachyuromys duprasi
AATATTGCTGATTAGGTCTTCCCATCTTCAAAAATTCTACCTGAACACAACTGAGTCTCCCTCTAGAATTAACCATTAATTCACGAAAATGTAAGGAAAAGGAAAACAATGTTAAGTATAATCACAGACAATCAGCAAAATGTATATAGTAGGAAGCCTAAAGAATAAACTCACCATATGTTCAACAACAACAAAATTAATTCACAAGAAAAAAAATACAAAGAACCTGAAGATTAAAAAAAAATCTATGCAAAAATAAAATAAATGAAATGTATGCATGCCAAGCACGGCAGTACACACCTTGACTCCCAGCACAATAGAGGAGGATCTCTGTCTAGTCTATAAAGTAAGTCGAAGCCCAGCCAGGACTACTAGTAACCCTGTTTGTTGTTGTTTTGAGACAGGGTTTCTCTGTGTAACCCTGGCTGTCCTGGAACTTGCTCTGTAAACCAGGCTGGACTTGAACTCACAGAGATCCTACCGACTCAGCCTCCCAAGGGCTGAGATTAAAGGAATGCACAGCCTCGCCCAGTACATAAAACTTACTAAGTATATCCTAAAATTAAAAATATAAATGTTTATTTTAAATAAAAATTATTTTAAAACAAGGGAAGTGGAAAGTATATACATGAAATAAGTTTGGCCATGAATTAAAATTGGGTGGGTAACAAGTTGAGCATGATAGGGAATACCTGTGACCCCAACTTGGGATGGGAAAGCAAGAGCAACAGGAGTTTAAAGTCAAGACTAGCCTCCTGTCACAGAAAATAAAACACTCAAACCAAAGCCAAAAAAAGAAAAGGATTGGTTGATGTTGGGGATCATCATTCTAATCTCAAAACTCTGGAAACTTTACCTTTCAAGTCAATAGTAGGAGCCAAATATGAGAGTCAACTGAGACAAAACAGAAAGTAATGTCAGGGGCTCTAGGTTTAATTATTGAATGCTAGCTAGGTTAGCTTGGTGAGATTATGTAGCAATTGTGCATCACTTAGTTTCAAGATTTAAAAAAAAAAAAAAAATGTGTTTAAGCCAGGTATCCTCCCCAGAAAGCTGAGTTAAGAGTTAAGAAGGATGTTATAGAGTCCCAGACTCAAAAAAAAAACCAAACAGAATGAGTTTAAATTTTTTTCCTTTCTTTTTCACATAGGGTCTCACTGTTTTACACAGGGTCTGCAACTTGCTGTGTACACCAGGCTGGCTTTGAAATCAAAGATCCTTCTACCTCTGCCTCCTGAGTGCTCAATTAAAAGCATGCACCACAACACCCAGCTATTATTTTTAATAACACAATTACTAGAGGCAATTAATAAAGATAATATAAAAGCTAAGTAAAATATCTAGTATTCAGTAAATTCTGTTTTGTGTTTGGTTTGTGGATACAAAATCTCATGTAGCTCAAATACGTTCTTCTGTGGGCAAGGATGGTCTTGAACTCCTGATCCTCCTGCTTCCATCTATATAAAGTTCGTTTTGTTTTGTTTTGAGACAGGTTTCACTGTGTGGCCTAGAACTCAATTTATAGACCAGGCTGGATCCTCCTGCATCTGCTTCTCCTGTACAGAGACTCAGGTATGTGCCACCATTTTAGAATTCTGTTTTAAAATAATGTATCAGGGCTGGGTAGTGGTGGTAAACCCTTTAATCCCAGTGTTGGGAAGCAGACGCAGGTGGCTCTCTTTGAGTTGAAATTTTAGCTAAGTGGCCTCTGTAAGGCCAGCCTGATCTACACTGTGAGTTCTAGGATAGCCATGACTACACAGAGAAACCCTGTCTCAAAAACCAAACAAACAAACAAAACAATGTATCAGACCTGGATAAAATAAGAAACTCAATATAATATCTAAAAGACAAAATTTATCTCTTTTCATCAACTTTTTTCTGGCATATACTACAGACAACAGATATTCTAAAAAATATATACTTATTGCTTGATATTACTTAACAAAGAATAAAGCACAAATATTTGAAACAAGCACTTTTCCAATAAACTATTTCTCACTTTTTGGGGTCATGTTGACTGTGGTATATATGTATATATGTCTACGTGTGTGTATACCTATGTACACATATTTATAAAGGCCAAAGGGTGGCGTCAGGTTTCTTCCTTAATGATACTCTAGCTTATACACTGAGGGAGAGTCTTTAAATCTGAAGCTTACCACAGTCCAGCTACCCAGCTTGCTCTGCAGATTCCCTGTGTCCACTTCCCTGTCCCTGAGGTTACATGGTGGCCATCATGCCCACCTGGCTTTTACACAGGTGCTGGGAATGACCCTCATGCTTGCATGGCAAGTGCTTTACCAGCAGAGTCCTCTCTCCCCAACCCCTTTATTTTCTTTTTGAGGCAACTTAGAAATGTCAAGAAATAAACAGACTTAAGTTTATCACACCATAGCCATCTCCTCTCATCAACAAAGACTAAGCAGGAAGAATTAACTTTTCTTCCAAAAGAAAATAATGGAGAGTTTATAAGCAAATCACTAAGCAAATACTAACAATAGTAAGAAGTTCATTAAAGACAGGTCTTGTAATATTGTTCAGGCTGGCCTCACACTGCTGTGCTCAGGTGATCTTCCATCCTTAGCTTCCCCAGTACCTGAGCCTAGAGATGCATGGCAAGCTAACAAAGCCAGAGCTTACTGCATACTAAGCCTCTAATACTGAGCTACATCCTTAACCCTAATTTTATTTTTAATAGACAGACAATACTTGTATACATTTATGGGGTTCAGTGTTATATTATGAACACTAAAATAATCAGATCACATTACCTCACATATATGTTATGCCTTGGTGATAAAAAAAAAATCTGTGGTCTGCTCAGATTAGAAATTTTGAATTAGGAGATGAAAAGGATGGCTTAGCAAGCCTGATGACCTGAGTCTGACTCCTGAAATTCACAGTGGAAGACAGAAGCATGTCCCCAAGGCTGTCCTCTCACAGCTGTGTTGTGGCACAGGCATGCCTGCACTCCGATCCTCACTCTCTCTCAATAAAAACTTTAAACAGTAATAAAACACTCCATTATTCTGAAGGAGGGTTACCATTCTGTGCAGAAGGTAAGTCACTGAACCTTGGTATTCTTTGCCAAAATTCCCCTTTTTGCTGTACATTTTCCATCCCCTTACACTATCCCTAGACTCTTGATAGCCACCTTTGTAGTCTCTATTTCTTAGACTTGAGATTTGAGATATATGAAGTATTGTTTGTATTCTTCTTTCTGTGATGAAGACATTTTCAAAGCCACATACCAGCAGCCAGCAAATATTTAACCAACTCCAGGTGTCCCTCCTGAGAAGCCTCCATGAGAGGTGTGGAGCAGCCGAGTTCTATGTCAGCCCCCGCCTTAATCAGGAAATCTGCAACTTCAGAGAAGCCTCCACAGCAAGCCAAGGTAAGAGCAGTTTCTTGGGTTTCTTCTGTCTGGGCATTTATATTTGCACCTAACAGCATAACAAAAGACAGAATTAGCTGCAAGAGAATTACAATATAGTATTCAAATGAGATGACAATCATCTACCATCTCTACTTAGGCTCAGCCTTTCAAGAATTTTATAAGATTCAGAGTTCAAAGTTTGCCTAGGCTACCGAAAATTTATTTTCTCATCCGTACAAAGATGGTATGTACTTGAGCTGACGCACAGACTTTTCATAAAGTTCAGCTGCTTTACCCTGTGCCAGCAGCAGTGCCGCCATCTCCTCGTGCCCTTCTCGAGCAGCTTCCATCAAGGGTGTGTACCCCTCGTCATTAACTTCCTCAAGGTTTGCTCCTCTTTCAATAAGCAGCGCTGCCAATTCAACATGTCCACCACAGGCGGCTAGAGTCAACGGAGACTCAAAGGAATCCGCAGGCATATTCACTTGAGCACCACTGTCCAGAAGCAAACGTGCCACCTCTACATGTCCATCCTGCAGAGGTGCAGACGTAAAACAAACAAACAATTTCAGAGATTTGTTTTTAAGTAGAAGGCACTAAAGAAAGCTGATGTAGCTTAGATATCATACATTATCATCATGCCACCTGAGCCTTACCTAACACCCATGAATGCTATTTTTTAAATGTTTAAGGGTCTGGAGAAACGTCTCAGTGGTTAAGAGCACTGACTGCTCTTCCAGACGACCCGGATCCAATCCCCCCCCAAATGGCAGCTCATAATGACCTGTAACTCCAGTTCCAAGGGATCCAACACCTTTACACAAACGTACATAAAGGCAAAACACCAAAGCACATAAAATAAATGCTTAAATTACCTTAATTTTCACAAGGTGCAAAATTCTCTAAAACAAATCTGAACATAATAAATAATCACAATTCCAAATAATTTTGAATTTTTATATTGTTTGAAGTTAAAAAAGAAGGCTAACAAATCCAGTTAATAGCACCTCAAAAAGAATTACTGTTCATACAACTGCCAGGTCAAATATAACTATTTTCTCAAATTTAGAGGATTTTTACTTTCAAATGTAGAAACTGTATTAGATCTCCCTTAGAAACAAAAGCTTGACAAAGAAACAAGAACATAACAAAACAAAAATATTATGAACTGTGAAATCATTACCACTTGGGATTATGTCATTTAGCGAAGTCCCTACAGATTCGTGCTGCTCTGTCTTTGCCTCATCGACTTGTTGCACCAAAGCAAAGAATATTTTAAATATGTAGGACAAAATTTATTTATGGATAAGTTATCAGGGTCTTACAAATGCTAAGCCCATATTTTAACCACTGAGCTCCACTCTAGTTTGCAGATCTTTTGTTTGTTTTAAAGATTTTTGTCAATGTGTGTATTTGTGTGCCAATGAGTTTATGGACACCACATAGCAAGAGAACAAAGGGCATTGGATCCCTTAGAGCTAGAGTGGGCTCACGGGCAGTTGTGAGCCACCACATAGGTGCTAGAATCTGGACTTAGAATATTTCATAAGCACTAAGCACTCTGTGGTTGTTTGAATAGACTGGTCCCCATAGATTCATATGTTTGAATGCCTAGTTCTTACTGGGTGGAATGTTGAGTAGCATTAGGAGGCGCAGCTTTGTTGAAGGAGGTGTGTCACTGGGGGTGGGCTCTGAGGTTTCGAAAGCTCACAGCAGGCCCAGATTCTCTCTGCCTGCTGCCTCTGGGTCAAGATGCAGCTCTCAGCTATTGCCCTGGTGCCATGCACGCCGTCAATACTCCTGCCACACTAACAGTCTGACCCTCTGAAACTATACGCAAGCCCCCAACTGAACACTTTCTTTCATAAAAGTTGCCTTGGTTATATCTCTTTACAGTAATAGAACAGTGACTAAGGCCCACAGACACACTCTTAACCTCTGAGCCATCTCTCCAGACCCTCAGTCTTCAGTTTTAATTTTGCTTTGTTTTGATTTTTTGAGACAGTTTCTCCGTGTAGCCTTGGCTGTCCTGAACCAACTGCAGACCAGGCTGCCCTCGAACTCAGAGATCTGCTGCCTCTGCCTCCGAAGTGCTGGGATTAAAGGTGTGCGCCACCACTGCCCGACCAGTTTTAAATTCTTGACTTCACACTTTATATTGGCTTTAATGCTTGTTCATAAGCACACCACACACATGCATACAGCACTAAAAGCTTGAGTTCAAATCCAAGGACACACATATTAGAAGAAATAAATACTGAAATTCAATATTTAGGATTTAATTCATATATTTGTGTGTGTAATTTCTTTTAATTTTTATTATATTTTATTTTGTACTGAGAGATGGGGGGAAGGGGAAGACAGGGAGAAGGGTTTGGTGGGATAGAGAGAGAGAATAAGAATGTGTAGGTCAGAGCACAAATTGTAGGAAATGACTCTGTTTTCACTATGTGGGTCAAACCGAGGATATCAGGCTTTATAGTAAGCACCATCACCTACTGAGCTATCTCAAGGACCCTTGGACAAATATTAATCACTTGACACAAATGCCCAAACTAGGCAACTTCATATTAAAATGTCAATCTTAAGAACTAAAAAATTAATCCTAGCACTTGAGAGGCAGAGGAAGGTGGGGCTCTGTGAGTTTCAAGCCAGCTTGGTCTACATATCAAGTTCCAGGCTAGCCAGGGCTACATAGTAAAACCCTGTCTCCAAAAAACAAAAACAAAACAATCACCACCACCACCACCAAAAATAACACACACACACAGAGCAAATAAACAAAAACCCTGAAAATATTAAAGCATCGAAATCTCACAAATTAGATAGGAACACGGCTTAACGATTTAGAGAACTTGCTGCTCTATGGAGAACCCACACCATGGCTCACTATCACCTATAACTCTAGATCCAAGGGATCTAACACTATCTTCTTATCCTTGTAAGCGCCGGGCATACATGTTTTGCACAGATACATGCCAACAAAACATTCATGCATGTAATGCAAATAAATCAGGTAGTGGGGGAAAAACCACCACACAATTTATCCAGTCAATAAATCAATAAATGAATGGGCTAATGAATGGAACATATGGTTCCCAATAGACCCTTCCTTCATGGATTTTGGGAATCAAATTTAGGTCATTCAGGTTGTATGTCAAGTTTTTACCCATTGAACCAAATCACTGAATTTTTATAGAAGCTATAAAAATGTAGAGAATAGGGCATGGTAGCTCACAACCTGTCATCCCAGCACTCAAGAAGCTAAGACGGGGGTATCACAGCAAGCTAGCTTTGGCTCTGTAGTGAATTTCAGACCACTTTGGACTAGAGTGAGACCAATAAGAGAACAAAACAAAACAAACAGAGATAAACACGTTGGAAAGATGTCTAACATCTCAATAATTAAGTTTTATTAATATATTTGGGGCTGGGGCAGTGGGTTGGCAGTTAAGAGAACTGATTCTTCTTCCAAAGGTTCTAAGTTTAATTCTCAAGACCCACACAGTGATTATAATTGCCTGTAACTCCAGTTCCAGGGAATCTGACACCCTCAATTGAACTCCATGGGCACTGTACACACATGGTGCAGAGACACACATGCAGGAAATATACCCATAATACTTATAAAATTTTTAAAAAGAGGGAAAATTAATGTAAAAAATAAATGAAATATTGATTTTAAAACTAAAAACATTACACTGGGATTACAAGTTGCTTTAATCCTCTAAAAGTCCACATATTACAGCATTACCTATTTTTTTAATTTAGAATATGGTTAAAAATACAAGCCAAACATTAGCTAGAGACTGGGATCAGTTGAAGTGATTGCCTTTAAGTACGAGGGCATAAGCCTGGTCACCAGAGACCACAACTGAAAACAAAAAACCCAGGTGTGTTAGTACACAATAGTGGGGTTCCAGGCCAGTGGGAGACCCTGCCTCCACAAGTGAAGTGGATGGAGGCTAACGAGGAACAACGCCCACGCTATCTGTCCTCTGGGCTTCTAAGGGCGTATGTACCTGCACACACACAAGAACACAGGCCACACAACAGTAACAACAATAATAGTTTTCAGATAAATATGAAATTTTTCCCACAAGATTTCAAGTGAGCATAATTAAATTACCATGCAAGCCTCCATTAAGGCAGTGTGCATCTCATCAGTTTTGTGCTCTTGATCTGCACCAGCTTCAAGCAGAAATCGAACCATGTCCAAATGGCCTTAAAAATAAGGTTAAAAATTATTAATTAAATTTATGAGTATTACATTGAAGAGTTTTATTTTTGAATGCCTATATACAATTTATAGTTTTATTTTTAACTTAACCAATGACAGTTTTGCAATAAGATCATACTATCTAAGTTTTAAAGATTGACTTTCTAAAGTATGTATTTCTAGTTATGTTTCATGTTTGTTCTCTGTTTTAACTTATATAAACTAACAAAACACTGGAACCAAACAAAATGCAGGTAAAGTATATTAGAACATATTGTATAGACATACAGCTTTAAATTACCATAACCTCACTGTGTCAATGAGCAGACACACAAAAACAATTCCATTTAAAAATAATTCCAATCTTCTTGATACATTTAATTTAAAAAACTTAATAGTCAATACGAAAAAAAAACAACATTACAGTGTAAAAATAGGTGGAGGATATAAAATGTTAATTCAAGATATATAAATGGATATCAAGCTGATAGAGGAGATATTAAATGAGACACGATTATTTTAGCTACCAAAATGGCAAAGAGTAAAGAGAATGATAATGCCCAGTACTGGAGAGGATGTAAGGTGAGTAAAGGGGTTCTCAGACACCTAATGGGGTCTAAGACACCTAGTAAACTGGTTCAACCTTTCTAGATGGCAGTTTGGAAATATGTAATCAAAAGCCTTTAAAATGTCCATATCCTTTTACCCACCAATTCCACTTCCAGAACTTATCCTAAGGAAATAATCAGAGGACAAGGCAAAAATGTTGTACAAGGATGCTCAACTGGGAACTGAAAATTATGGTGTATCCATTTCATGTTATTTGGCAGAGATTTTGAGTTCCCTACTCAACATCAATTCTTATTATTCTTGAAAAACAAGACTTCAATTTTATCTAGGTGGCAATATGCCTACCTTTTAAAAGACTATTTTCCTGCCTTCCTTTTAGCAGAGGGAAGCCAGTAAAATGCAGTGAGGGGTACAAAGTGAAGCTTCTACAAAGGGAACTTTAACCGCAAGGCAGTTGCTACTTTGTTCGGACCCTCTTCGTCCTAAAATATGGACTGTTTGGCTTTAACTGCCTTCTGGACTACAGATAATAAGGACAGAAACCACATACTAGGATGTACAAAAGAAAAATAACACTCCAGGATCTTGATGACAAAATTAAATTGCAACACTAGTACAAGTAAGTTTACTTCTGGGCTTCTCTTCTGTACAAATCATTGTATTTTGTGGTACATGCAGGCAAACCAATCTAGAAAATCTAACTGAAATACTATGTGATAACCAAAAATTGTGTTACAAGAACATTTATTGAGATGAGTATATATTCATGACATCTCTAAATAAACAGACTATAAAACTGGTAAGTCATTTTATTTACATATATGTATTTTTTTAAACTTACTTAAAAATACACTGAACATACTGTTTACATGCTTTTTCACCTTTAGATAGTACTATTACAGGTCATTTAAATTTTTCTTTGTGGTACATCTTATTTTCCAGGTTTTCTATATCAAGTGTCTATCAGTAGATCTGTATATAACTCTTTAAAGGAAAAATCATATAAAACAAAGAGTATTACATAATGAAAATCCTTAAATTTTAAGTTGTTTGGTTGACATCATAGTTGAATGAACTAAAAAAATAAATACATATTGGGATAATACACTAAATACAGATTAAAATGGGCTTTCTTTATGTCTTATAAAATAAGTTTATACCATAAGAAAAAAAAACAATATAAAGTTAATTCAAATACTCAGGTAAAGAAGGAATATAAAGTTAACTCAAATACTCAATACTTAAATACTTGAGGTTGCTATAAAAACAATTATAAATATTCCAGCATAAAAAGTACCTTTGTAGCAGGCAAGTGTCAGAGCACTTTCTTTGAACTCATTAGAATGAGTATTGATGCCTGCACCGTGTTCTAGAAGAACTCTGGCAACTTCCACATGACCTGCACTGGCTGCTTCCATTAGGGGAGTGTGTCCATTTTCATTATGGTCTTCTATATTTGCACCCTCATTAAGAAGTACTTTTACAATGTCAATAAATCCTCCAGCACAAGCGTAAGTTAATGCAGTGTTTCCTAACAAAGAATAAGAAAAATACAAAATTATGAGACAATCGATGTCAGGCTACTGTTCTACTTATCTCTCTCCAAAATCTTAGCATAAACCACTATATCTCAAGTTATATGTATGTTTGTTGTTGTTTGTATGTGCCAAAGATTCAACCCAGAGTCTCACACATGCTAGACAAACATGTTCTCTTTCCACCCTCATCCCTGCAGTCTTTCCACACCACCCACATTAGTCTGGAATTCACAATTCTCTTGCCCCAACTTCATGAGTAGCTGGAAGTACAAGTGTAAAAATCATCCTCAGCCCAGTATTTTCTTTTAACTGTCATATCTTTTTATTTTTTTTTATTTTATTTATTTTTGCTTTCTGTACATTGGTATTTTGATTGCACATTATGTCTGTGTGAGAGCGTCAGATTCCCTGGAACAGAAGTTACAAACAGTTGTAAGCTGCCATGTGGGTACTGGGAATTAAACCCTAGTCCTCTGGAAGAAGTCAGTGCTCTTAACCACTGAGCCATCTCTCCAGCCCTAAAGCATGTCTTTATTTTCTGACAGAATTTCTTCAAAGCCCAATACAAAATGCTACATATTTTAACTGGCTAGGACTCAGCAAGGCAGAGTCAGGCAGATCACTGTGAGTTCAAGGCCAGCCTGGTCTAAAATCAAGTCCAGCTGCGAAGAGAAACCCTGTCTCAAAAAACTAAAAACAAACAAACAAACCTATGCGAGATATATAATGTATAAAGAAAAAGTTATGAGCTATATCACTGGGACAAAAAAAATTGTAGCAGAAAACCTGTTCACCTTGACCAAATAAAACCTATACTGTTTTTCATATAGTCTTAGTATGTAGACTAGAAATATCCTGGAATTCCTTATGAATCCAAGGTGTATTTTAAACACACAGCAATCCTCCTGCCTCAGGTTCCTAAATGCTAAGATTATAGGCAGATGTCACTATGCCTGGTCCAAGTTCATGTTACAGATTTGCTGTCATTGGAAACAGGCTTTTACTATCCTTAAACTCAAGAAGCCTCCCACTTCAGCCTACTGCATGCTAGGAACTCAGGAAGGCTGCACACTGGCTTAAAGAGTTTTCAGCAGGCTTGGTGGTGCATGCTATACTCCCAACATTCTGGAGGCTGAAAAAAGAGGATTTTTAGCATAAGGGCCATCCTGGTCTACCAGTTGAGACCATAACTAAACAAAGGCTTTTAAAGATATTCAAAGTCAAGGTTATTTTCAGATGTTTGCATTCATTTTCCCCAGTAACCTAATTTCTTAAAGTTACGTTTATTTGTTTGTGTGTGCACGAGGAGGGATGTGCATGCACGGCCTGTGTATGGAATCAGAGATCAACTTTAAGAGCCGCTTCTCCTTCTGTCATGCGGATCCTGAGAATTAAACTCAGGTAAGTGCCTTACCCACGGTGCCATCTCACCAATGCTCCCATAATCAATTTATACATACCTGTTGCTGACTGGGAGTTGACATCTGCATCATGAAGAAGTAATAATTTCACAATATCTAAATAACCTCCACTGGAAGCTGCCATCAGAGGAGTTATATCTCCTTTATTCCCTCTATCTTCAACATTAGCATGCATAGCTAGCAGTACCTTTAAAAACAGACAGTTGTTAATTGCTTACTACTAATAGTTCTTACAGAGAAAATATTCAATCTGAGAAGATAACCTTTTGAGGAAGGATGAAAAATTGTAAAAATAATAACCTTTTAGTAAAATCCAATTTTTACTGATCACGTGACAGGTCAGATGATATATTTTTACAATACTATGCATCTGAGGCTGGTCCCTAACTAGGCAACCAAGGAAAACTTTGCATCCCAGATTCTCCTGTCTTCATAACCCAAATGATTATAGGCATGCACCACAACTTCTAGCTATTACATGTTAATCTTTAAATAAAGATCTCATTAGCCATCCTATTACATATGTCCCTCTTGTGAAAGAATGTGTCATGTTTGAGATTATCTAGCAAGAGAAAATAAAAATGGTTAATTTCCCAATATTGCTCTATAAAAGAAAATAAAACATTAGAACTTGGGTCATCTAAATGGAGCAAAAATAAACTTCTACTTTCCCTTATACTTTTATAGGCCAGCCTGGCCTTGAACTTGTTACTTGCTTGCCCCAGTCTTCCAAGTGCTAGGATTACAGATGTTCACCACCACGTTAGTTATATGTTGTCCCTTCTTTTAATTACATTTAGTTAATTCTCTGTGTGTGTGGGGTTACACAAGGATCATAACACACATATGGAAGTCAGAGGACAACTTATGGGAGTTGGATCCATCTACTTTCACTAGATAGGCCTCAGTAATCAAACTCAAACTCAGGTCCTTGGCCTTGGCTGTGGGTAACCTTACCTGCTGAGCTATCTCACCTGACTATTTTATTTTCTTCTTTCAAATTATTTTGTGTGGCCATGAGCAGTGGTGCACGCCTGTAGTACCAGCACTCTGGGAGGCAGAGGCAGGTGGATCTCTGTGAGTTCATGGCCAGCCTGGTCTATAAAGCTAATCCAGGACAACCAAGGCTATAGAGACATCTGCCTCCAAATATATATATATATATATATATATTGTGTGTATGGGTGCTTTGCCTTCCTGTATGTCTGGTACTTGCACAGGCCATAAGATCCTCTGGAACTAGAGTTACAGATGACTGTGAATTGCTATGTTGGTGCTGGAAACCAAATCTGGGTCCTCTTGAAGAGCATCCAGTGCTCTTAACAACTAGGTCATCTCTGAAATCCCCGTTATGTACCATTTCTTTTCTTTTTGAGACAGGGTTTCTCTGTGTGGCCCTGGCTGCCTTAGAAATCACTCTGTAGACCACGCTAGCCTCAAATGTAAGAGATCCACCTGCCTTTGCCTCCCAAGTGCTAGGATTAAAGGAATGTCAACACTGTCCAGCTTATACAATATATTTAAAAGACAAGTTTAGAACTGAGGATATGGCTCAGTAGATAGGATTTATCATGAAAACCTAAGGGTTGCAGTTCCCAGCACTTGAGATTCCCCAAGGCAAGCTGACCAGCTTGAGTAGCAAACTGATGAGCAAGAGATCCTTATCTCAGTAAATAAAGTGGAGGGTAGTCAAACAGAACATATGTACACAAAAATTTCAAAAACAAGAGCTAAAATATGATTATTAAATGATTCTTATTCAATATGATTAATTAGTTTTGAATACATGATGTAACAATAAACTATGCCTAGATATGTGCACACAAAAAATGAATTTTGTGTGTTTCTAAAAGAGAAAAGGAAGGAAGGGTCATGGGCTTCCAACTATAGCTCCTTTTACCAGTATAAAAATAACTGAAATACCCACGCCCCTCTGTTTTAAACACTAAAGATTTTTTGGACTGGAGATGTAGCTCAGGGTTAAAGAACCACACACACGCACAAGGCCCTGGATTTGATGATTCCCCAGCACTACTAAAATGAATAAAGATTATTTCTGCTTACTTGTGCTAGTTCATAATATCCTGCGGAACAAGCCAAACACAGCAGGCTTTCTCCTTCTTCTGTATGTTCATTTACACTTCTGCCTTCATCTAGCAATTTACGAACAGCATTCACATCTCCATCTGAACAAGCTTCTGCCAGACTGCGACTAAAATCAAACATTACACAAAACTGACTGATGCAAAGACTCATGATCCTATGATATGATATTACATTAGTTAGACACATATAAAAAATGCACTAAGATAAACTGGCATGAATATTTTATATGCCAAACATGCTGTTTGTAACTGTAATTATACACAAACTTCAACTAAGCAAAAATATGAATTTGAAAGCAGCTCACATTTTTTATTATTATAGGTGTAGGTATATCTTTAGGAGTTAGACAATTTTTAGCCACCACGTGAATTCTGGGAACCAAACCCAGGTCCTTTTTAAAAGCAGCATCTCTTCTGCCCTACTTTTATTTTTTTAAGTATATACAGTATGGGTTTCATTACCAGATTTTCATACATACTTTATTTCAGTTGATTCTCTTCCTACACTGCTTTTCCCCAACAACTACTATTTTGTTTTTCACATTCTTTCTGGTAAACTTTTTATATCTTAAGTTGACTTCATAAAATAGAAATCCTCAAAGCTTACACACCCAAAGGCAACTTACAGAATCACTATTGGGTTTTAGAGTTTAGAATTAAAGTAACTTGTGTTTGTTGAATGATACAGGTCTAATGTAGTCCAACAGTTCCCCAAATTCTATGTAATACTGGGATTATACTCACATTTGACCATACCCAGCTAGGCACAAAGTGATTGATGGCCAGCAAGATGGCTGAGTTGGTAAAGGCAAATGCTGCCAAGCCTGACAACCCAAGTTCCAACCCTCACTGGCCTTTGTAAACTCAAGTTAAGGAAACATGAATATTCTTTTTTAAATACAATAATACTTAAAGTCTTAGAAAGAATATTTGAACAATATTTTTAAAAAGACAGAATCAAAACAAACAAACAAACAAAAAGATAGAATCTTTCTACAGAGCCCTGGAACTCACTATGTAGACCAGGCTAGCCTTGAACTCAGAGCTCCACCTGCCTCGACTTCCCAAGTGCTGGAATGGAACTAAAGTCATGCATCACTGTGCCATTTTAGCAATTTAAGATTTTGAGCTGGGCGGTGATGGTGCATGCCTTTAATCCCAGCACTAAGGAGGCTGAGGCAGGCAGATCTCTATGAGCCTAAGTGCAGGACAGCCAGAGCTACACAGCCAAACCCTGTCTCAAAAAAAAAAAAAAAAAAAAAAAACAAAAGAAAGAAAAGGGAGATGATTCAGTGGTTAAGAGAATTTGCTGCTTTGTGCAGAAGACCTGGGTTCAATTCCAAGTAGGAGTTTATAATCATCTGTAAGGAACTGGTACTCTTCTGACCAACACAAGTACCAGGCATACAAATGATACAAATATACACATGCAGCAAGTATTCTTACACATAATATATTTTAAAAAATAATGCAGTCATTCATAAAATTACAGTACTAGCCTGTTTAGAGTTTTGTTTTTTAGCTTTAAGTGTTAAAAATGATTTAAAATATAACTAAGGTAGCACAAAGGAACTCTCTTTTTCTGTTGCTGTTTTCTGGCATGGGTTGAAGCTTAGCTTTTCTCAAAGCATTAGCTTACAGTAATCATAATGTACAAATGAATCCAGAGTTCTTGTAATTGAAAGGTGACATCCCATTTTTGGCTCTTCTATTTGTGTTAACAGACACTGTTGTATCAGACTGTATGAGAGCCACCCATGCAGAGTCCCATTAACTGGTGCTTTGCAACAGGGTCTCACTATATGTCCTGGCTGTCCTTCAACTCTTGCAGATGGAGGCTACCCTTAAACTCAAGAGATCTGCTTGCCTCCTAAATGAGCTGGACTAACTGATCTTTTGCAAAGATAACAATTTTTTTCCTTTTTTTTTTTTTTTGAAGTATTAGGTGAACAAGCTTTTACTAACACATTGATTCACCAAAAAAAAAAAAAAAAAAAAAAAAACCCAAAAACTATTTTTAAACATAAACCTAAGGCAAATTACCTGAGTCCATGAATTTATTTTTTATTTTATTTTCCCTTTCTTTTAAGATAGTAGTCTAGGCAGTCCTCAACTCACTATGTAGCCCAGGCTGGCCTTGAACTCATATCAATCAGCTCATTTTAGTTGCACAAGTGCTGAGATTACAGGTATGCCAGCATGGCTAATTTAAATCCGTGAGTCTACCCGTATTCCCTGTTAAAATGCAGATTTGATTCAGTGAATTTGGGTTAGAGGCTTAGTTTCATCTTCTTCTTTTTAAAACTTCAAGTTATTTTGAAACAGGTTTTCTCATACAGCTCAGGCTGATTTCAAATTTATTATGTCGCCATGGCTGGCATCAGACTGTTGATCCTCCTGCCTCTACCTCCAGAGTGCTAAATATTACAGACATACACCACCACAGACAGCCTAAGACTATATACTTCAAAGCTCTGATGTGATACTCATACTCCAGGACAATACTTAAATAACCAGAAACTAGATTATTGAGTAAGTAATCCATTCATTCATTTATGACTACTCAAGAATCAGGTTAGACTTAACTGTAAACCTTTAGACTATATAATTTATTTTGAAGTAGAAACTAGGTCTTATTCAATTTAGATTTTCTCCTATACGGTGATATCGAACACTCAAAAAATGTTTAATAGGGAGTGGCTGTAAAGCCAAGGATGATGGATGACTCACACTTAACAGCAGCACTCAAGGAAGCTGACGGAGAAGTGCTGAGAATGCAAGGGCTGCCTGGGCCTCAGAGTGAGGCCCTGTCTCAAAAATAAGCCCAGTGCCCACAGGGTGGTATATATCTTTAATCCCAGGACTCAGGAGGCATAGACATGTAGATCTCTGTTGAGTTGGAGTCCAGCCTTGTCTATCTGGCATGTTCCAAGATATGTAAAGCATTCCAGACTAGACAGCTGAGACCCTGTCTCAAAAAACAAAGCTAACATTTCCTGGTCAGTGCAGTTTTTTTTTTTTGGGGGGGGGGGTTGGGAGGGAAGATGCAGGGGCACACATCCCTTTAATCCCAGCACTTGGCACTTAGCAAGCAGAGGCAGGCAGATCTCTGAATTCAAAGCTAGCCTGGTCTACAGCGAGTTCCAAGACAGGGCTATGTGTAAACTGTCTCAAAATAAAGAAACTTTTTTATATTTGTATATTATGTACACATTCATATATCCACTTAAAAAAATGACATCCTTTCAAATACCCACTTGGTTCATGCTTTTCAAGAAAACATTTAAATACTAGTAAAGTATTGAACACATACGTATCTACTTGTCCTGTACTGTGTGTGTTCTCTGCTCTCATCCGTGTCAGTGCGGCAGCAGCTTCGTCCAGTGCACAGCTAACTGAGGATGTCAGTCTCCGGAGCACTTCAGGATCTGCAAAAGCTTTACCATCAGCAGTTGACAATTTGCCAATTCCTTAATCAATGAGGTAATGCAGGGAAAGAAAAAGCAAAAAGTGAAGATTGAAATTATATTTTAATTACCATTATATACGCGGAGAAACAACATAGTCCCCACATACACAACTGACGGCAGGCAGAGAAGGTGAGGGTTCTGGTCCCACAGTAATGTTAAAGCCATGGCGTGACCACCCATGCTGTAATATTTCCATCTTTACAATACACATAGTAATTTTTCCTGTATCTATTTCTGAATTTGATTTACTATGACCCTTGTTGTGCCAATGAGTAATATTTTACTTGAAAAACTGCCATATCAATAAAATCTCTAGTATAGGACCTTGTCCATTCTGTTTTCAGCAGTAATGAAGGAGAGATTCTATAATTTATCATAATAAATACTCCAACATTTTCCCCCCTTTTGGTCAAATACCCACTTAACATTGTCTGGGGTAATGTTTTAAATTAAGTTGAGTCAGACAGACAGCATACATGAAAAGCCAAAGTATGCAACATCCAAAGAATTGGATGTAATTTTATAGATGAGCTCCACAATTTCTTCTAATAACTTTTTGCTTGTCATTTATAGGTGAAAAATAAGTTTTCCTTTCTTTGATATAAAATATGTTAAAAGGTTGTTAACAAGCTTTCTAAATCTCTACTTAATAGTACAGTTTGAGGTTTTGGCTTTCAATCTTTATTATTTGTATGTATGTACATATAAGTACAGTGTATACTATATAGTGCATGCATGTATGTGTAGGTGCACATGCTTTTGTGTAGGCCAGAGGAAGATACCACATGTCTTGCTCTAGAACACTCTATCTTAGTCCTGAACTCAGTCTCCCACTAAACCAGGAGCTAGGGTGACAGCAGCAGGCCCCAGGGAATCTCCTGCCTGACCCTCCACTGAGTACCAGAGTTAAAGCCTACCACACCTGACTTTTTACATGGTTGTAGAGCCAAACTAAAATCCTCATGCTTGCATAGCAATCACTTTTATCCATAAAGGCATCTATCGAACACATCTTTATTTTGTTTTGTTTTTTTAAACATATGCTTACATATGCTTACTTGCTACATAGCCCAGGCTGGTCTTGAACTTGCCTTGAGTTTCCTGAATACTGAGATCATAGGTGTTCAACAACACACCTGGTTAATAGTACTAGGAAGCTAAGTTAATTTGTTTGCTTTAAGATTTTTTTATTTGGGATTTTCAGCATTTTAACAATCTTTATTTACTTTATTTATTATCTAGGTTAGCCTCAAAGTTAATATACAGCTGAAGCTGGCTCTGAACTCCTGATCCTTCTGACTCCAACTCCTAAGATTACAAGTTTATAACACAAGGCCAGCTAACACAATATAAGGTAAAAGTATGGCACTTAATGTGTAGCCATTCTTTATTTATTTATTTGTTTGTTTGTTTATTTGAGGCATGGCCTCTCTAGTCCTGGTTACTTATTTATTTGGTTTTCTCTCTTTCTTTGAGACAAGGGTTCTCTAGTCCTGGTTACTCATTTATTTGGTTTTGGTATTTTGGTTTTGGTTTAGTTTTTTCTGGAACAGGGTCTCTCTATGTGCTCCTTGCTACCCTAAACTCAGTATATAGCTCAGGCTATCCTCAATCTTGGAAATCTACCTGCCACTGTCTCCTGAGTGCTGGGATTAAAGGTATGTGCTATCATGCCTGGATTTACATACCATTTTAAAATTAAAATATATGAGAAAATGAGATGCTGGCTCATTGAGTAAAAGCACCTGCTGCCAAGCCTGTTGACCTGAACTAAATCTTAGTGGCCCACAAGGTAACAAGAGAAAACTAAGTTCTGGAAGTTATTCCTTGACCTACAAACTCATGATGTGGCACAAGCACCCACACACATACTTATGGGCATATTAAAAAACCAAACATAATTAAATTTATCTTTATTAATTTCTAAAAAAAATTTTTTTTGAGATAGGTTAATATGTAACCAAGGCTGGCCTTCAACTCCTGATCCTTTCACCTGAGCCTCCCAGGTGCTGAAGCACAGGTATGAGCCTCCATACCTACCTACACATACAGTCAAGGGGGGAAAAAGGCGTAAATGACAGAATTTCACTTTACAAGCCAGGGCAGAGTGGCCAAAGATCTGTAGTAATCTTTCTGCTTCTACGTCTCAAGTGCACAATTGTAAGTTTGCATTCCAACAGTTGGCTAGACTTCCTTCTTTTGTTTTGTTTTTGAGACAAAGTCTTGCAATGGAGGCTAAACTGGTCTTGAATTTAAGGCAATACTCTAGCTTCAGTGTCCCAAGTGATAGGATCATAGGCTTATGCTACCACACCCTGCTCTAGATTTCTGTATTTTAGAAGAGATACAAGGCTTTAATTATAGCATAATTGAAATTGTATAATAATGAGCAGACTATACATCATAAAATAATAACTGTATATTATTTTGAGAAAACATTGTGTGTGCTTTCTTTTTTAAAATAGTCTATAACTTATAACTCATGATCTTTGTGCCTCAATTTCCCTTATAAATCTATACCACAACATCCAGTGAGAAAGCATGCTTATCATATATTTAGATATTTTAGTTTTATGTATGTCTGTGAGTCACCATATGGGTGCTGAGAATCCAACTCAGATCCTCTAGAAGAACAGCCAGTGCTCTTAACTACTGAGCCATCTCTCCAGCCCCTGAGTCAGTTTCTTGAGACAGTCTCACACTGTAGCTCCCGCTGACTTGGAAATCACTATGTAGCCCAGATTGTTAGGCAACACGCCTCTGCCCACAGAGGACAAGCACAGGTGTGAGCTATCACAGAAGGCCTATCACAGATTTTCTTTGCTGGTACTTCAAAATCAGTAGTTTGGCACAGTTTGATATACCTCAATCTAAGTTTGTGTTCATTTAAAAATAAAAATAGCTATTTATAATTCATCAATTAAAACAAATAAACAACTTAGAGTTCCCTGAATCAATTCACAATAAAAATTTGGTAAACTACATTTAACTGATATGTTTTTATGCACCTGATGTTTTCCTTGTTAACTAGATATCTTTACTGCCCTAAAAAGTATTTGAGTCAAAAAATTATTCACTGCATTCAATCAATATTCTTTAAAATATAGAATGTGAACTTTAAGGAAATTTAAAAAAAAATCACAGATAATCTTGTATGACATCTTAGCTCTATAATGTTTTTGTTGTTGTGAGACAGGGTCTCTATACTCTATACTGTATACATTCTACAGAGATCCACCTGCCTCTGCCTCCCAAGGACTAGAATTAAAGATGTGTGCCACCATTCCTTATGAGCTCTACTTTAAAAATATAGAGAAAGTACCCGCTGCTTCTAGCAATGCTTCCAGTCTCGCTTGGGTCTCTGGGTCCACTGTGCGTAAATCTGCTCCTTCTGCTGTACCTGATAAGAATATCTCTGATGTTTTAAGGACTGGGTTATCCAAATCTTCTTGGTCCAAAATAAATGATTCAACCTGTTTATGAATTAAAGATGGAATAATGATGAAACTGATGGTAAATGACTATAATAACTAAAATCTAAGTCAATAGTATTTGAAATTAAAATATAACCAGATTATATAAACATGAGCTATGAGAACAGAAAGGGAACATTCTCTGCTAATCTTTTTTTAAGATTTATTTATTATTTATACAGTATTCTGTACTGCATGTGTGCCTGCTCACCAGAAGAAGGCACCAGATCACAAGAGAAGATTGTTATAAGCCACACCATGTGATTGCTGGGAATTGAACTCAGGACCTTCAGAAGAACAGCCAGTATTCTTAACCTCTGAGCCATCTCTCCAGCCCTCTCTGTTAATCTTCAAGAATGATGACAGGTATAACGCAGACACATTAAGTAAGTTTCTTGGAGAGCACTATATCTTTATATTCCTAGCACAGAGCCTAAAAATGCATATATGCATGTGATTTTTATGGAGTATATGCACATAACCCTTAGGAAGTTGTATACAGAACTAGATAGCAAAATAATAATCACACATAAGCACATACAGTTAGGCCTCCTAGTGCAGACCTATAGTCCTAGCTGCTCAAGAAGCTAAGGAAAAAAGATCAAAGTGCAAGGTTTACCTAGGCAACTTAATAAGACCCTTGTCCTAAGTAAACAGAAAAATGGCTGGGTGGGTCAGTGGCCAAAAGTAAAAGTATTTGCTGCCAAGCCTGACAATCAAATTTGGTCATGGGAACCCACATGACCACATGTAGAAGACAACTGAATTCTGAAAGTCATCCTCAGATCTTTACACTGAAACCCACATGCAGACACATACATACATACAGATACATACAGACACAGAGATAAATAAATATAAGAAAAGGGGTTGGGTGCATGTCTTTTAACACCTGCCTAGAATGTACAAAACTCTAGGCTCAATCTCCAACTGAAAAAACAGATAATAACATTACTAGGTCATTATAAGCATAAGACAATTTTTCTCTTTTCTAAATAATTGACTCTAAAAAAATGGAAGTCAGATATACCTACTGCTGGATACAGTGGAGCATGCCTAAGAATACATCATACCTAACAGTATACTTTGCTGAAATTAATAAATGGTATGAACAAAAATCAATTTAAAAATATACACAGAACCCTCTAATTAAACCAAGTTAATTCTAATTGAATTTTTAAAACTTAAGGTGCACAGGTTTCTTGGAATATATTAAGATTTATTTTCATTTTTAGTTATTTATATATGTATGTGCTTGTAGGTATGTATGTTAACATGAGCACAGGTGTCCTCAGAAACCAGAAACAAAGAAGCTGCCAGATCCTTAGAATTAGAATCACAGGTGGTGTTGAGCTGCCCGACATAGATGGCTCAGGTGTGACACAGTCTTAGCCACTGAGCCATCTTTCTACTCCTCGATTAATATAATATTTAAACTATTTTACTTTTTTCTCTCTACTGTTCTGCTTCCAATCTCATAAAGGTGTAAAAAAAAATTGAAACAAAACTTTAAATTAAGGTGGCCATTTGTGGCACTCACTTTTAATACCAGCACTTTGGAGGCAGAGGCAGGCTGATCTCCAAGTTTGAGGCCAGCCTGGTCTACAAAGCAATTTCCAGGACAGCCAGGGTAACACAGAGAAACCCTGTCTCAAAAAACCAAAACAAAAACAAAAACAAAAAAATTTCAATTATACTAACATGACTTAAGACTGGTAAAATGATTTTAAAAAATCTTTCAATGATCGGTAACTAGTTGTTACCTTATCTCACTCTCAAACTATATTTCTAAAAAGAATTTTTTTTAAAGGACATTCTAGGAGTTGGGTGCAGAAAGAACACTTACTTAGCAAGCTGAAGGCTGTAGCTCTAGGTTTCAACCTCTAATATTGCAAAAAAAAAAAAAAAAAGAAAGAAAGGCGGCTTCTAACATAAAACATACATGTTATTTTGATTATATATTTACACTAGCCATGTGGTCATACTATACAAAGACAAGTGCTCAAATATAAGAAAAAAAATCCGTAATTTGAGTAGATAGCCGAATATCAGCAGCAACACATTTCATTTTTGGTAGCCGCTCAAAGCCACCACCAGCAAGGTGTAGCAGCGCGGCTGCAGCCCCAGCACCTGACAGCCAAAAGCTTAATGCGTTCAAGAATAGCCTTGGCCACACAGTTTGAGAACAAACCTAGGTTACCCTGTCTCAAAAAAAAAAAAAAAAAAAGGAAATGGAGAGATGAGCGAAACTGACAACCCAAATTCAATCCTGGAATCCACACTGCAGGAGAAAACAAACTCTCACAATTTGATACACACATGCACACGCACTGTGGCATGCATACACATACTATATAAACGTTTAAAAAAACTTATCACTCAAGAGATTGAGGTAGGAAAATTAGGAGAGTTGAGGCTAGCCAGCTATACAATACAACCTAGTCTCAAAACAAAAACAAAACACAAAACGGGTTATAGCGTCGTGGTGCACACTTGTATTTTCAGCTGATATAGAATGATTAATGAACACTCTCTGTTCCTTCAGAGGTCCTGAGTTCAATTCCCAGCAACCACATGGTTGCTCACAACCATCGATACTGAAATCTGTTGCCCTCTTCTGGCATGCAGGCCCACATGCAGACAGAACATCAATTAAACAAATAAATAAAAAAAAAAAGAATGATTAATGAAACCACAAGCTGAAGACTAGCCTGGGCAACATAGCCAAGAAACCATCTCAAAAACAAATAATTACTATAAACATAGGCTTATCATTCCTAAACTGGCTAAAATCAAGTGCATAGCTCGGCATGGTGGCACATACTTTTAATCCCAGCATTGAGAGGCAGATCTCTTGAGTTCAAGGCCAGCCTAGCTTACATACTGAGTTCCAGGACAAACAGAAGATAAGGATATAAACAGAGTTTAAAACCTGAAGATCTGAATTCAAATCCTGACTCTGGCTGGATATGGGAGTATACATCTATAATCCTAGCATAAAACTAAGGAAGGAGATGTCAAGTTCAAGGCTAGCCTGGACTGTGGTATACAAATCCTGCCTCAAAAATTAAAAAAAGAAAAAGAAAAAAACCTAGCTCTATCCTTAACTGAATATAACTCTGTGTATGTTATATATTTCATTTGTTTCCCATACACAAATTGGGAACCATATAATTTTCCTGATATGGTACTTACAATATTTGTTTTTAGAATGTATAAGCCTTTTAGTTCAGTGACAATGAGCACTCAACATATTATAATTATTACTACGATCCTAGAAGCCAAAGCAGTGAAAACACATATACCAGGACATTCAATAGCTTGCTGTTCAGAACTACAGCAATTTGGTTTAGCTCAAATATTAAAAGCAAATGGAGGAACAGTGAGGATTAGGCTGGAAAGACAACAAAAGCAAATTCCTAATCTTGTATGCTATGAAAACTTTATAGGCCAGGCTAACAGCAATCCTATTACCTCAGCCTCCACAGTTCCAGGACTACAAATGTAAGCCACCAAAGCAAGCTAAAATAAGTAACATTTTGGTAAAAAGAGAATTTACTCTGATGTCAGGGTAAAGAGCTGGAGATACAAGATCAGAGGTAGGCAGACAGCAACAGTATAGGTCAAAGATAGTTTCATTTACAGCAGAAGTGAGATCACAGGGAAAAAAATGAGCTAGATGTCTATGGTGAGCAGCAGTAGTGTGAGCTATGAGGGCTCTGAGTAGAGTTACCAGTCTTAGGGCAATGCTACTTACAAAGACAATGAGACTGAACATTTAGTTCAGCGCTAAAGTACTTGTCTAGGATTATGCCCAAAGCCATGGATTTAATGTCCAGCACCACACACATACATACATACATACACACACACATACATACATACACGTACACACACACCCAAGTTGGGGAATAAGGGATAGGGTGGACAGAAGGAAATGATAGTTTCAGTTTTAGAATTAGAGAGCTTAGGATATTTACAGAATAAAAGCAATAGATAGCTGAGGGTCTCATAAAAGAATCTGGGAATGGGGCATATACCTGTAATTCCAGCACAAGAAAGGTTACAATATGAGAGTGTGAGACTAGCTCGGGCTACACAGGGAGTACCAGACCAGACAAGGACTACACAGAAAAATTTTAAATAGCTTAAAAAGGAGGAGGTATCAGGCTGCTGATGTAGCTCAGCGTAAAAAGTACTCACTCAAGTCCAAAGTTACATCAAACACACTAATCAAGAGGCCACAAATATCTATCAACACTCCAACCCTGAAAAAAATTATTTAAGAGAAAGAGAGACACCACATGTAATAATTAAAGGAGAATTTTTTTACCAGAGGGACCTGAAATGACAAAGGCCTAGAAGTAGAATATGCTGCTTTAGTACATAAAACATTAAGCTAAGGAACGACTCGGCAGACCAAAGTTAACTGCACTTGGCCATGAAATCTGCCAATCAGGGTTCAACTCCCTGAACCAAAGTGAAAAACCAGACATGAGGCAGAAGGCAGAAATAGAAGAATCACTGGGAAGCTTGTGGGAGAGCCATCCTGTAGGACATGGTGCTGCAACAGAAACAAGAAATCCTGCCATGACAACACAAAAAGTGAGTGCTCACTCCCAAAAGTCGCCCTCTCACCTTCATACACATGCCAGGGCATGCACCTGTCTGCATGGACACACAAACACACACACAGTAAATAAATTAGAGTAAGATAAAGTAGTCTGAATTTTGCTAAAACATGAATACAAGACAGCTATCCATGATGACTGAGTAGGAATGCTTTATTAAATTATTTAAATAATTTTAAATATTTTATTTAAAATATTACCCTTGTAAGCCCACCTCTTAAAGCTCATCCACGGCCTCAAATGAAGACTTAAATACTACCTTTATAAAGATCATCCAATTAATGCACAGCAAGAGTTTATACATTGATTTTGGTATCTTGGATTGTCACAGAACCGTAACAAAATTAAATGTGAGGTCATTAAATAGCAATATGCCTAAAACATGCCACAATATAATTCATCACTATTGAAAGGAGTTTAAAAAGACATGTAAAGTTTTCTCATTCCTTGAAATGTTCATATTACTGAAAAAGCTGATATCTTTGAAAACAGAAACTTTTTTCATCATCTAAAGCCTAGCATAAAGCTTAACAAATAGTAGACCCTAAATAAATAAATCTACTCCAAAATACCAATCAGGCTACTGTCTTGTAATCCCACCACTCAGAAAGTAGAGGCAAGAAGTTCAAAGCCTACTAGAACTGAGTTCAAGGCCAGCCTGGGGAATTTACTAAAACTCTTATCTCAAAAAATAAAAAGTAAAGATGGCTGGAATCCTTAAGCACCATAAAAGAAAAGATAAAAAGCTAGGAGGCAGGCATTGTTGCTCAGGCCTATAATTCCAACACTTACCAAGCTGCAGTAAGATCGCTATAAAAGTTCCAGGGCAGCCTGGGCTACACACAGTCTGTTATAAAGCAGCCTGGATTACACTACAACATGAGATATCTTGAGGAAAACAAAATGAAAAAAAAAAAAAGAAGAAGACTGTAGATATAGCTCAGCCACAAAGCACTATCCTGGGATGTCCAAGATCCTGGGTTTCAATAAATGAACGGATAAACAACTAACCAAACAGAATTCATTTTTACTAATTTTTTCTTGCTATTTTGTGTGTGCATATGTGTGTGTCTGTGTGCAGGTGTGCACACGTGTATGCAAGCACAAGTCCCACAGTATGTAAATGCAGGTCAGAAGACAACTTTTCAAAATCAGTTCTCTCTTTCCACTATAAAAGTTCCAGGGATTGAACTCAGGTTATCAGGTTTGATGGCAAGCATTTTACCAGAATTCTTAAATAAGTTGTCAAGGACTAAAACCTCTGAAAGATCTTTTCTGTTTTCTTTTTGCAATACTGGGGATATGATCCTTGGGCCTTCACAGGACAGGAAAGTATTCTACCACTAAGCTACCATCACCAATTCTTGTTTTGTTTTAGCCTGAGACAGGGTCTTGTGTAACTCGCTATGTAGCTAAGGAACAACCTTGAATTTCTGATCCTCCTGCTCTACCCTTAAGTGCTGAGATTATAGGTATACACCACCAAGTCTAGTTTATGTGGAGATCAAACCCAGGGATCCATCCATACTAGGTTAGCACTCTACCAAATGAGCTACAGAGGCTGTTGCTAGGAAGGGGGGAAAGAAGAGAGGGCAGAGTAAATCTCGGATGCCCTTCCTGCTCAGGCATCCTACACCTTGTTTTTTGAGACACGGTCTCTCTCACTGAGGTCCTGGAATAGCCAACTAGGTTAGGCTAGGCCAGACTGGCTAGCTAGCAGCCAGCAAGCTCCAGGGGATTTACCTATCTTGGTCTTTCCAGAATAGAATTACAAACACACACTGCCACTCCTGGCTTTGGGGGAATCTAACTCAGATCACCAAGCACTTTATCAACTAAAGTATCTCCTCAGCCATCCTTATCTTTTGATTCCTTAATGCACAGGTCAGGTTGGACTGGGCACCCCAAGAACTCCCCTGTATTGAGACACAGGCAGGGACCTTTAGAATTCTTTTATTTTTATTTTTCTTTGAGATAGGGTCCATTGTAGCTCAAGCTGTCTTCTAACTCTTAGTATTCACTGAGGACATACAACCTTCAACTTCTCCTGCCTCTACCTCCCAAGTACTGCACCACCAAGCTTGGTTTTATACTGTGTACTGGAATAAAACCCAGATTTTCCTGTTATGCTATGCAATTATTCTACCAACTGAGCTCCATTCCCAAGCTGGAACTACGGAATTTTATTATGAAAGATGAGTTCATGAAAAAGTCCTAGCCACTTTTCAGTTTATTCTGTAAACAATGAGTTAACAGTAACACTAAAAACATGACATGGTGGTTAAGAGCACATACTAATCTTGCATAAGACCAGAATTCTATTCCAAGCACCCACCTCCAACTCCAACTCCATCAGAATTTGATTCTTCTGGCATCCACTGATACAAGCACTCACAGACTCTACACACAGCTGCACACGGACATGTAATTAGAACGGAACACAGGATCTAAGAAATGTTTACCCACCTCTATTCACAGCAGAGTTTGTTCACAACCACCAAAAGCTGGGCATGGTGGTACATCCCTATAAATCCATTCTGGAGGCTGAAGGAGGATCAAGAGTTCAAAGCTAAGCATGGTGACTTTATCCCGAGCACTGGGAGGTAGGAGGATTTCTGAGTTTGAGACAGACCTGGTTTACATATAGAGTTCCAGGACAACTAGGACTAAATAAAGAGACACCGGTAAAAAAAAAAAAAAAGTTCAAAGCCAACATAACCCTGTGCTTCTTCCAAGACTAGAAAGTCAATGACTGTTTCAAGATCATCCTAAAGCATATAGCAGGTTTGCAGTTTGGGGCAAGTTTAGGTTTACCTCAAAAAGACAGATTGAAAGGAAGAAGGAACTGAGGGAAAGAGGAAAAAGGGATAGGCACCTGTAATCCCAGCATTTAGGAATGAAAGGCACAGAGATCCTGACTTCTAGGCCAACCTGGGCTGTATCATGTGTGACACTGTCTCAAAAAGTGTTGGGGGTAGGGGAGCCGGGGGTAGAGGCTCATGCCTGTAATCCCAGCACTCAGGGAGGCAGAGGCAGGCAGATCTCTGTGAATTCGACACCAGCCTGGTCTAGAAAGAGAGTCTAGGACAGCCAAGGACAGAGAAACCCTGTCTCAAAAAACAAACTAACAAACAAAACAAAAACAAAATCCTGTTTCAAAAAACAAAAAAGGAAAAGATGGGGAGCGGGGAGTAAATAGGGAAGGGGACAACAAAGATGGCTCTGCAGATAAAAACACTATCCTGCAAACCTAACAACCTGCACTGGGTCTCCAGATCCCGAAATGGAAGAAGCCTCAACTTCCAAAAGCTATCCTCTGACCGCCATATTCTCTCCTTCCCCTTTTCCCTCCTCCCTCTCACACACACAATTTTTAAAAGAAAAACGGAGTTTATTACTTTTTCTTTATTAGATTTAAAAACTACATGTTATATGTTTAAAGGTGCTATAAAAATCAACAACTCTTAAAAACAAAAAACTCTCATACTTAAATTCACAGTAAAGTCTTCTACTCACACTAAACACTTCTGCATTGCTCTAAACTCATAACCCATATAGTCACAATCATTAATTTATATGCTGTTTTACTGCTCTACGGAGTGATACTGTCCAAGAATGATACTGATTCATTAACAGTTACAGTAATAGCACATAGCCCTTTTTTCACTTAACATTTCTTATATCTCCAAAATTTACACACTAGACTACAAACTTTTCCTATTTTATCACTGATAAAACCCTTTCTATCTTGAACAAACTAAATGTCCCCATAACAATATTTGTAGGTTTACTTTGATGAAAACTAGGTAAAGTTTTTGAAATTATTTTAAGTGAAAGTTTTTTGACTGAGAAACTTACTTGAGAAAATTTAAAACATTCCTGACTAGTTTTACATTCAACTATTCAGTACCTTCTTTCTATTTCTCTTGTTCAGATTATGTGTAAGTCGTAAAATGCTATTAAAAGCAGTGAGTCACCTTGTTTACCTAAAGTTTGAATACACAGCATTCATGACAAAATTGCCATCCCTGACAAGAGTGGCCTCTAAACAGTGGTTCTCAAGCAAGAGAGACTTTATTCTCAGGAGGTCTCATGCGATTGTCTGAAGAATTTAGTCTATCTCAACTAACTGCTTACACTGGCATCTGGTGGACAGATAAAGATGCTGCTAATACATGTGAGAGCCCTCACAACAAAGAATTATTTGGCCCCGAAATGTCAGTATGCTATTGAAAAACCCTGCTCTATATTATATAACATAACTATAAAGGAAATTAATTAGCTCTTTTGTCACTGAATGAAAAACCAATTTTATATGCCCTGTGCTTGACTCTCAACTACAAGCGTACCTCTCCAGACTTTGCTTTTGAATCTAAAAGTGATTTTCCAAGACAGTAAAAAATCCTTACATAGCTTCTGCTATAATTTTCTGGGCCATATTCTTTGTGCTTTTACATAATTGTAAATATGGCACATGCCGTATTTAAAGAAACGATAGGATATACATTCATTGAAAGAAGATTATTGGCTACTTTGAAAAGAATTGAAGGGCTAGTTGAAGTGGGAAAAACTTTTTTACATTATCTTTTCTTTCTATACTGTTAAATTGTTCTTCAAGAAACTAATTTTATAGTACATAATTTTTTTTATCTTTTTCCACCTGTAATGGAGATTGAACCCAGAGATACATGCATATTAGGCAAGAGTTCCACCCTATCATTGAGCTACACCCTAGGCCCCATAACCTTGTAGTAATCTACCCCTCACACTCCCAATAGGGTTTCACTATGGAGCCCTGGCTGGCCTGAAACTCAAGTGGCCCAGGCTAACTCTGAACTCAGAAATCTGTCTGCCTGGGACTGAAGGTGTATTTGTGCACTACCACAACAGCACTTTTATAATTTTAGAAGACACAACATATTATTCAAATATATATGCATATTATTATAAGAAATATTCAAAATCAATCTTTAAAAGTCCTTTCTTTAGAATTTGTTTGTTTGTTTGTTTCGAGACACGTTTCTCTGTGTAGCCTGGGCTGTCTTAGACTCACTTTATAGACCAGGCTGGCCTCAAATTCATAGAAAGGCCTGCCTCTGGCTCCCAAAGTGCTGGGATTACAGGCATTTGCCACCATGCCTAGCTAGAATTTTTTTTTCTTTCAACCTGCTAAAAAGGGGAAAAGTATCACCTTAAAACTCACATTTAAAAACTAATTTGTAAGACTGGAGAGATGGCTCAGCAGGTAAGAGAACTGACTACTCTTCCAGGACCCAGGTTCAAATACCGGCACCCACATGGCAGCTCACAACTGTCTGCAACTTAAAGAAATGACATTCTCACACTGACAAAATACATGCAGAGAAAACACCAATGCACACTGAAACAAAAACAAAACAAACAACAACAAAAACTAGGAGTAGTGGTGCACACCTTTGATCCCAGCACTAGGGAGACAGAGGCTGAGGTGGATCTCTGTAAGTTTGAAGACAGCTGGTCTACATAGTGAGTACCAGGACAGCCAGAGCTACATAGTGAGACCCTGTCTCAAAAAACAAACAAAAATGGTTTGTGAACTAGAAAGGTGGTTCAGTGGTTAAGGAGACTGACTGCTCTTCCAAAGGATCTGGGTAATTCCCAGAACCCACATGGTAGCCCACAACTATCTGTAACTCCAGTCAAGGAGATCCAAAGTCTTCATCTGGCCTCTATGAGCATTGCACATACATATATACAAACCAAACCACTCATGCACATAAAATAATTTAAAAAAACAAAAACAAAACTGGTTTGTAAGGAGAGAGGGCTCAGGGGTTAAGAGCATGGAATCGTCTTACAGACGACTTGAATTCAGATCCCAGCACCCACATTGGCCTGCTTAACAACTGTCTTCCAGCTCTAGGTATTCTGGCACACACACACACACACACACACACTTCAATAAAATAATTTAAACTGACTGATAAGGGTTTTGTTTTTGAGACAGGTTCTCATGTAGCTCAGGATGGCTCTACTATGAGACTGAGGCTGGCCTTTAACTCCTGACTCATTCTCCCAACTCACTGGATTATAGTTATGTACTTAACTCTAAGAAAAATTTAACCTGACCTCTATTATCCAATGCAAATTCTGACTCCTCTAGTCAAGGACTACTATGGATAAGGAAGAGACTCAACAGCCCTGAAGAAATACAAAACAGCCACCCACCCACCCTATATTTAAAGCCATATGCAATAGTTGGATCTGGTGGCATGAACCTATTAACAACACTGAGGTTCAAGCAGAAGTATCATAAGTTTTATGTCCAGTGGAGTGGCACATGCCTTTAATCCAGCATTAAGAAGCAGAGGTAGATGGAGCTCTATGCTTCTCAGTATAGCCAGGGTTTCACAGTGAAACTGTCTACAAACAAGCAAGCAAACAAAAAAGGTTTAATCCCTGCCTGAGCTAAACAGAAAGTTCAAGGCTAGCAATTTAGTAAGCTGCTATCTCAAATTTTACAAAGTCAATAGGTGCTAGAGACGTAGTTAGCAGAATACTTCTAGCACACACAAGGTCCTGGGTTTAATCCCCAGCACCACTAAACAAATAATCAAATGATGTCATTCTTAAATTAATGTAACTTCATGAATTTTGTTTTTGTTTTTTGGGTTTGTTGTTTTTCTAGACAGAGTTTCTCTGTGTAGCTGTGACTGTCCTGGACTCGCTTTGTAGACCAGGCTGACCTCAAATTCATAGTTATCTGCTGAACTCTGCCTCCCCAAGTGCTGGGATTAAAGGCCTTTAACTCGCCACCTAGCTAACTTTGGTATGTTTTTAAAAATTTGTATGGAGAATAGTGAGATTGCTCAGCAGTTACAAACACTTCCAGCCCAACTACCTCAATTCAAGCCCTAGAACTCATAGTAAAAAGAACGAACTTCCACAAGTTGTCCTAAAACATCCACAAGAACATTATCACACACACATGCCATTTGTGCATGCAAATAATAATAATTTTAAAAATTACTACTGTAATAGTTTTAGACATCTTCTCAAACTACAGGATCTTTTAACCAGCAAAAAGACATTACTGGGTCTTTCACTTCTCATTTCTTACCTTCTCCTGCCCCACATAGGGGAAGACAACCCCCACTCCCAAACGATGTAACAACTAACTCATTGTCTCTAAGGAGCTAAGTATGGGCTCTAAAATAATCTAGGAAATATGAACATGAGGATTTTATTAGTATTCAAATACTTCACAGGTTAGGTATTTTTCTAAGAATATTGTTATCCCTTCCAAAGTATTATAAAAAAGAAAACAGAAAAGGTAAATAACTTATCTAAGCAAAATAGTTCATTTCATTCACAAAGAGAAACTATAACCTACTATTCTTACTGCAGCTTTGAGATACTTCAGAAATTTCTTTTCTGAAAGAATGGAAAAACCACAAAAATAGTTTTTCCTTCTCCATGGGTTAAGAATCTACATGCACACCAAACCCTGTCTCCCATCCCCCAAAACCCCCTAGCTCAGAGATCTGCATACCAAAACTAAAGTTTGTTGTTGTTTTATTTGTTTGTTTGTTTGGAAAAATTAAGGAAGAAAAGCCAGGTAGCCAAACAAATCAGTGGTGGCCCAGACAGAAGACTGACTGCCTAGCACACACAAGTCCAGCTTGGACTACAAAGTGCAAACCTGTTCATAATAGAAAAAAATCTAAATATATACTCAATACCTAAAACCTTTTTTTTTTTTTTGGTACAAAATATATAAGTAAACAGGAGACCCAGGCAGTAGTGACACACACCTTCAATCCCAGAGCTTGGAGGGCAGAGGCAGGTGGATCTGTGAGTGTGAGTCAAGCCTGGTCTACAGAGTGAGTTCCAGGACAGTCAAGGTTACATAGACAAACCTTGTCTTGAAAAAACAAACGACAAAATAAAAAACCAAAACCAGGAGAATAAGAATAGGTGTTTAGATTGGAAAGATGGCTCAGGGTTAAGAGCACTGACTACTCTTCCAAAGGACCCCAGTTCAACTCCTAGCACCCACATGGTGGCTCACAACCAGCTGTAAAGCCAGTTTCAGGAGACATGACAACCTCTTCTGGACTCCATGGGCACCAAACATGGAGTGGTGCACACACATATAGGCAAAACACCATTACATATATAAGCAAATTTTTTATTTAAAATATGAAGCTGGGCATGGTGGTTCATGCATTCAATCCCAGTACTTGCAAGGTAGAAGCAGGCTGATCTCTGTGAGTTCAAGGCCAACTTGTCTACAAAGCCAGTTCCAGGCCAGTCAGGATCTTGTCTCAAAAAAGTATGAAACGGTTTGTGCCCACGGCTCTAACACATTGTATGAAATGCCTGTGTGTGGCAGAGACATTGAGACAAGAATTTGACTTTGCAAGTTCACTAGCACTTTTCTCTGTAAAGAAATTTAAACACTACTCATATAAAAGCAAAACTGCAACCTCTAATCTCATCCATGCCAATTATGTCAAAGTGGACCCAAAAATTCAAGGAGACTATCTTCCCATAACATTTAGAATAAAGCCAATCTTTTCAGATTCTCCCTTTACAAGTCTCAAAGAAAACAAATCTTTAGAACCTAAAGTTAGTCACCACTTTATTTCCTAGCTAAACATACATGTGTTCTGAATTCAGCTCTCATCAATCTTCACTGAAAGGATAAAAGCCTTCCACGAACCCAAAAGCGAGGAAGCTACAGGCTCTCCCAACAACTGACTATCCAAGTAAAACTCTTCTCTCTTCGTGGCTCTGAATTTATTTTCTTACAGTGAAATTAAAATATATGGATGGACAACATACACAGCTTTTTTTCCAAAGTGAAATCCAAAGAAACTCCTGTTCACCTAGGACAAACAGTGCTGTAACTGTACTCTGTAATAACTTCTCCTTACTCCTCTTAAATGCACAAGCCAGGATCATTGGTACACAGAAATTCCTGTACTTTAACACCAGGACCAGAGGTTAAAGTCACAGGGATGAACCAGGACCAACGGAGAAGAAATACTTAGCTAGGCATGGTGGTACACAGGTGTAATCCAGCACTAAGGTAATATGGGAAGGAGGAGGATGAGAAAGTTCAGCCAGCCCGGTCTACAAAGCAACTCACAGGCTACATATCAATAATTAAAACATTCAATAAATCATAGTCAAAACTAAGTCTTAAAACATCACAGTAGCGTTCTCTATCCTAACCACTATCAAAGAAAGTAATAGTCAACTTTAAATGCATATGTATGTGAGGATGTGTGCAAAAATCTACAACTACACGTTTGTGTAACCTTTTCCCCAAGAGACAGTATCTACTATTCTAAATTGCTCACACCTAAAATTTGCACAGGGGAATATACACATGTGCTAAAAGAAACGCAAGGGCTAAACTCATTTCTTCACAAGGGGAAAAAAAAAAAAAAAAAAACCTGTTTGTAGGAAGCCTCACCTTCTCCCAGGCTAAAAACCTTAGCGTTCGTCTATCCAGCAATTCCGAAGCTCAAAGCCTTGGAACTTCCTTTTCCTGCCTAACTTCACAAAACGTCCAAGAGCCAGTCACGTGATGTTTCCCCCTTCGGCGTAAAAGCGGAGAACTTAATAATACTCACCTGCCTCAAACTAAAGAGAAAATATGAGGTGCTCTACGTAAACGCACAGGCGAGGCAACCCGTCGGGCAGCGGCCAGCCGCGGACAGGCGCCCCGAGCCGGCGTGCGCGCCAGCTCCTCGGGCTGCCTCAGTACCAAGGGCAGGGACTCCGGCCGGCGAGACCCCGCCTCCCCCAGCTCAGCCCGGGGTGGGCGGGAGGCAGCCCGGAGCCCGGGTTCCCGCGCGAAGCTCGCGGACCAGAGAACTCCCTATTGTGGGTGTACGGGCGCCGCCGGGAAGCCGTGCCGCTCCTGACGCGCGCCGGGAGCAAGCCGAGCGCCCACTAGGCCCGCAGCGCCGCCGCCGCCGTGCAGCCGCTGCTGTCAGGGGCCAGCAGCCGGGGCGCGGGAGGGCGGCCGGCCGCGGGCTGGCTCCAAGGAGTCGCCTCTCGGGCGGTGCTAGCCACGGGGTCCCGGGCATACCTCGGACACCTCGTCCTCGTCGCTTCCAGAGGCGCCGCCGCCGCCGCCCGTCCGCAGCACGGCGGCCGCCAACTTGAAATCCAGCGCTGCGTCCCCTCCGCCCGCGCCGCCGCCGCCGCCGCCGACTCCCGGAGCGGGCCCAGCCTCCCCAAAGAGCCTCACGGTGCGGATCCCCAGCCCGACCCCTCCCGGCGGAGGCGGCTCCGAGGCCCCGGCCGGGGCGGATCGCGGAGCCACCGAGTCCAGATCCTCCTCAAAGGAGGTGCCGCCGCCCCCGCTGTCCGTCAGCATGGTTCTCACGCAGAGCCGGGGACGCCGCCGAGCCACTCGCGGCCAGCGCCGCGCCTGATCCCGGGAAGGTGAGGAGCAAGCAGGAGGAAGAAGCGTCTCCTCGCCCCCCCACCCCGTCCCAGCAGCGCCACTAACTTCTCACTGCCTAACCTGCTGCCTCCCGCCCCTTAGACTCATCACTGGTTGCGACTCCCAGGCGCCTCCAAATCATTGGCCAAGGAGGTCTGTCGTTCACGCTCTCCGTCACGCGCTGCGAGCTGGCTCGCAGCCCCCAAGCTGCGTTGACCCGCGCAGGCCTAGGCGGTTGTGAACACCCGCCTCCTACTCCTGCGGAGCCGACTTCCGGTCTCCTTCTCTAGCTATTGGCCGGCCTCCGGGCTAGCGTCCCGCCGCCTCCCAGTGGATTCGTTGGGCTTGTAGTCAGTCCTAATGAACCCGAACAATCGGGAGCTCCATTGGCGCCTGAGATTGTCGGTCATGTCTGTCACGGGACGTCGCGTGGTGCAATTGGCCTGTGAGAATATTGTTCGTCCCGCCCCCGTCTGAGGTGACGGGAAAAGGCTGGGGAATTTCCATTTCTCATTAAAAGAACGGCTGAGGTCATCAAAGAAGCCGCGCTCCTCGGTGCCTGGGCTTCCGATGAGACAGGGGGCCCAAGAGGAAAAGTGATTTTCCCTAAAGTCCCAGAATAATTGATAAATCTGGACACGAACACGGGCTTGTAACCGCAGAGACCAAGGATTTTTATATTATCCTCAGAGAAAAGAGATCCAAAAGTCTTCATAAGCCATCCGGCTGGGAAATGCCCAAAGTCAAAAGAAGCCGGCAAGCGCCGCCGGATGGCTAGGAGTTGATCGAATCAACCCTGGACGAATTAGATCAGAAGATGAGAGAAGCTGAAACAGCCCCACGAGGGAAAGCGGAAAGTGCAGTTTCTGTGGCCCATCCTCAGGATCCACCACCGGAAAACTCGTCACATCTTCGACCTCCTTAACAAAAGGAAAGCCACAGCAGAGAACTGTACGAGTACTGCATCAGAGAAGGCTGCGCCGACCAGAGCCTCATCGCCAAGTGGGAAAAGCGGGGCTACGAGGATCTGTGCTGCCTGCGCTGCAGTCAGACCCGGGACACCAACCCGGGACCAGCTGCATCTGCCGAGTGCCCAAGAGCAAGCTGGAAGCGGGCCGCATCATCCAGTGCGCGCGCTGCGGCCGCCGGGGCTGCTCTGGCTGAGCCCGTGACCCTGCCTGCACTTTGGGGGACTTTGGGCCTGTCGGGCCACCCGCCTCCTGGAGCACTTCCTCTCAGCAGCACGCAGAGGAGCCCCAGGAGAGCTCGGGCCAGGTGCAGCATTACAAAGGAATTGCTTGTCATTGCTACCACAGGTACAAAAATAATTTCTGATGCAACTCCCTGAATAAATACACCAAAGTCTTTAAACAAAGGTAATGAATCTGAGAGGAAACTGAAAAATGGGTATTTTCATTGTCTCCATCCATTTGAAAAATACTTCTTGATTCATTGCCTAAGAACTAACCCGGAGCATAGGCAATATGACTGAAAAATAATCAGTTTCCCCTGAATCTTTACCTGAAACACTTGTCAGTAGTTTATCATTAAACTCTAAATTGGCTGGGCACTCAGGGAGGCAGAGGCATGGAAATCTCTGAGTTCAAGGCCAACATGGTCTGTAGGACCAGCCAAGGTTACACAAAGAAACCTTGTCTCGAAGAAGAAAGGAAGAAACTCTAAATTTCCTAGATTTTGGTGACTGCTGTGTAGTTCAAAATGATTGATTAGTTAATATAACTACAGCTCTGTGTCTTTATTTTTTAGTGTATTGTTTTATGTACATAAGTGTTTGCCTAATTGTATGGCCTGGGGCCCACAGAGGCCAAAAGGGACTGTAAGATCCCTTGAAACTGGAGCTAGAAGTGGTTGTGAGCTGCCGTGTAGATGTTAAGAGTCAGACCCCAGTTCTTGTGCAAGAACAAGCAGTGCTCTTAATCTCTGAGCCACCTCTCAAGGCCCCTCTTTTGTTTGTTTATTTACTTAATGTGTGTTGTGTGTATTTACATGGGCCCCAGTGCCCCTATTGAAGTCAGAGGACAACTCTTGGTGGAGTGGGCTTTCTCATTTCTGCTTTTACATAGTTGCCAGGAAACCAACTTGGGTTTCCACGACTGTGTGGCAAGCATATCTATCAAATGAACCACCTCGGCTGCTTCTGGTTTTTATTCTATGAAAAGGGGCCTCACATGAGCCAGGCTGGCTGCAAACTTTCAATACAGTGGAGCCTGGCCTTGAACGGCTGCCCTCCCCGCTTCCGCCTCCTATGCCTGGCTGGATTTTTGTTCTGTTTTTGTTTCTTTTTATTGTGTAGCTCTGGCTGGCCTGGAACTCACAGAAATTCCCTCTGTTTCTGCTTTCCACATGCTAGAAATAAAAGCTTGTGCCATCACACCTGGCCTGTTGTTACGACAGGCTCTCTGTAGCCCACACTAGACATGAGTATTTTCTATGTTGTGTGTTTCTCGAGTGGGGTGTAGTGGTCCACACCTGTAATTCCATCATTCAGGAAGCCAAGGCAGGGGAACTGAGACTTCAAGGTCAGATCTGCCCACCTCTGCTGCTCAAGTGCTGGGATTGTGCCACCACCCAACAATATGAGAGTTTTTTAAAGATTTATTTTTAATAATATGTATGTGTGTCTTTGTGTTGGTGTAAGCATGTCAGTGCAGATGACCTCAGAGGCCAGAGAAGTGGGATCCCCTGAAGCTGGAGTTACAGGTCCTTGTGAGCTGCTTAGTCCTGGTGCTGGGCACCAAATTTTAGTCCTCTTTGAAAGCACTAGGTGCTTTTATGCCCTGTGCCATCTTTTCAGTCCTACTGGCTTGTTGTTGTTTAAAAAAACCAAAGAGCTCAAAATAGTTCTCTCCAACTTAAATTATACAGTAGAGTTTCTCACATTGGAAGGAGAAATTGCGGAAGGCAGCATGTCAAAAAGCAATGGATGATCCTTGTCCTAGGAAAGCCACCTTCTTGATGATAGTATCCCCCCTACCAGATAGATAGATAGATAGATAGATAGATAGATAGATAGATAGATAGATAGATAGATAGATAGATAGAGATATGAGTCTGACAAACACAGACACAAACTTAAGTCTTCTGAAAGAGCAGCAATTGCTTTTAAGCAGTGAGCCATCTTTCCACCTCGTACATGTGGTTCTTGGATATGGACACTGAATTTTCTCAAAACAAGGGATTTCTATATACCAGGCTATCACATTTCATTCCATCTGTAGAAAGAGAGCAGAAGTAAACTGGTAACTTTGCTTCTCTGTGATATTGTCATTAAACCTTCATGATTCTATTCTGAAGATGAACTGGGGAGATGACTTAGTAGATAAAGACACCTGCTTGCACAAGCATGAGGGCCTGGGCTCCGATTTTAAAAACAAGGTGTAGGGGCTAGAGAGATGGTTTAGTGGTTAAGAGCTTTTGTCCTTGCTGGTGAGATGGCTCAGCAGTTAAGAGTACTTGTTGCTCTTACAGAGGGCCTAGGTTCAATTCCCAGGACCCATATGGTGGTTTACTAAACGACTGTCCATAAGTAGGCATGGTGGCATATGATTTTAGTCCCAGCATGCCTTGTCCCAGAGAGGCAGAGACAGGTGGATTTCTGAGTTTACTACCAGCCTGATCTTCAGAGCAAGTTCCACAACAGCCAGGGCTTCACAGCGAAACCCTCTCTCAAAATGAAACAAAGCAAAGAGAAAAATAACAAACAACCATCATAAGCCATTACTCCAGTTTCAGGGGATCTTACCCCCTTTTCTGAGTAGCAGGCACACATGTAGTGCATTTACGCATATAACATAAACAAACCAAAACACTTTAGGCCAGCAATGGTGGTGCATATCTTTAATCCCAGCCTTTGAGAGGCAGAGGCAGGCAGGTATCTATGAGTTTGAGGCCAGCCTAGTCTGCATAGTGAGTTTCACGCCAGCCAAGGGCTATTGTAGTAGGACCCTGCCTCAGGATTAAGCTGAAGGGAGGGCTTTTGCTGTTCTTGCAGAAGACCTGAGTTTGGTTCTTAGTACTCACATCATGGAGCTTACTACCAGCTCCAGAGGATCCAACACCTTTCTGTCTAGCCTCAGACACCTGTACATAAACTGACATTCACATAAGTAAAACATTTTTTAAAAATCTAAGGGGAGGGGAGTGGAGAGACAGTCCAGTGGTTAACAGTATTTACTGCTCTTACAGAAGACGGGTTCAGCTCCTAGTACCATCAACACCACACAGCTCCCTGTAAGTCAAGCTGCAAGGGGTCTGATACTCTGTTCTGGCCTCTGCATGCACTGAATTCACATGCACATAATTAAAAATAAAATCTTTTTTTAAAACCCAACTCTGTGTGTGTCTGTAACCCCAGTGCTGGGGCAGGGATGCAGGGATGAGGGTCAGTGTAAAGACAGATCCTGGGGGGCTTGCTTGCCACCCGATCTAGTTAAAATGGCAAACTCCACATGTGCCTAAACCAGACACACATACACCACATACAGACAGCTGGATGGTACGTGGAGATTGTCAAACCCAAGGTTGATCTCTGGCCTCTACACACATGTACACACACACAAGCTTGTGCTTGCAAAAACTAATGAAGGACTGGCAAGATGGCTCAGCAGGTAAAAACACTTGCCACAAGACTAATGACTTGAATGGTTCCAGGAACACACCTGGTAGAGGGAGAGAAAACCTCACTAGCTGCCCTCTGACCTCACACTCACCAGCCTATGTTTGTGCCCACATGTAATGAGAAATTTGTTTCACTTAAAAACACATTCATATTATAAGAATGTTTTTTAAGTACCAGGTGTGGGATAAGGGGCCACCTCACAGCAGCTGACTGTGATTTGCCTTGTGCTCTAGCAGAGGCATGATTTTGCCAGCTGCAGATGGTTTCTGCAATTGTGTGACGTTTGGGATTCTGGGGACTTTTCAGAGGATGGATAAATGCTAGCGCCCTGATAGATCCGTTGGTGGTTGGATGCTGTTGGTCATGATTGGTCGATGTTTGTTAAGTAGTTGTTGAAAAGAAAGTAGGTATCCTGACTTCGAAGAAGATCAAACTTGCACCAAGGGACTCAAGGCCTCTAATCAGCAGGAAGTAGTCTAACAATAAGGTCCCCCTCTTCTCCTCTATCCTTTTTTCTCTCCTATCTAGTATTATGGGGTTGGAAGGGAAGAAGAAGAGGGGTGGAGAAGGGTGGAAGAAAGAAGACCCCAGAAAGTAGCGAAAGCTAACAACACAAATACAGATTTTGTTTATTTTCTCTGTGTGTGTGTCTGTGTGTGTGAGAGAGAGAACTCCATGTCATGGGTGGTATGAGGAAACAAACTTAGGTCCTCTGAAAGAATATCTCTCCAGCTCCCCAATACCTTTTTTCTTTTTAATTAATGAAGCTCAGCACGGTGGTGCTCACCTTTAATCTCAACACTTGGATGGTAAAGACAGGTGAATCAAGAGGTCAAAGCAAACCTAGGCTCTAGAAGGCCATGCCTGAAAAAGGACGAAAAAAGAAACAAATCAGGTAATGAAGCAGAGTGTGGTGGTACACACTTGTAATCTCCAAACTGGAGCGGTACAGACAGGAGAACCACTGGTTCTTGAAACCACCTGGTCTACAAAGTGAATTCCAAACCATCCCACGTGAACTCCAAATCCAGCACCAACTGTTTTAGGCAGCTTGGTCAGCATACCAAGTTCCAGGCCAACCAGGAAAGGGGGTGAGGGTTGTACCCACCTTAATCCTAATACAGTGGCTACAAAGTGAAGTCAGGTTAGGCTACATAAGCCCCTATCATAATAAAAGAAAATTTACATATGCCTGACAGAAGCCGATTATGGCTTTATGAATGATAAGTGTTAACTTCTGTTTAAAGTGTGTGTGTGTGTGTGATTCCCTGTAGCTGGAGTTACAAAGGTGTTTGTGAGCCACCTGATGTAGGTGCTGGGAACTGAACTTGGGTCCTTTCTAGAACAGCAACTGTTTTTTTTTTTTTAATGTAAGTGAGTGGGTATGTACATTGGGAAGCATGTAGAGGTCAGAACAGAGAAGAACTTGAGGGAGTAGATTGTCTCCTTTCACCATGTAGATTATAGCTAGAAACTGAACTGAGGTCATCTGGCTTGGTAGCAAGCCCCTTTATCCACTGAGCCATCTTGACCCATAAGTGACTTTTATTTAGATGTGTTTTCAATTTATCTGTAAGTAGTACATTACACTAGTTAATTAGAAAATTCAATAAAGGTAGTAAGAAAAACATCACTATTTAGGGACGTGTGGATATAGCTCAGTTGGTAAAACACCAACCAGTCGTGAGCAAAGTCCTGAGTTTGGTCCCCAGCATCTCATCAAACCAGGTATGGCTGCATTGGTTGTAATCCTATCACTTGGAGGGGGAGGTAGAAATTACAAGTTCAAGGTCATCCTTGGACTACATGAGACTGTCTTAAAGGCAGCGTTAGGAAAGGTGTGCAGGGGGTCTTTTAAAAAAAATTTTTAATATTTTAATTGGTTTTTGAGACATGGTCTCACTCTAGCCTTAAACTCAAGGGAATTCAGAGCTGGAAAAAAATTTTAAATCCTGGCCTGTAAATCAGCCTATAATCTAAAACAACAACAACAAAAAACCTCAAGGGAATTCTCGTGCCTCGGCCTCCCAAGTGCTGAGATCATAGGCGTGCACCACCATGCCTGAGCTAGGAACAAACATTTTTCACTCGGGTTAAAGATGACCAGCTCATCTTTTGTGATTGGAGGAACTAACTAAGCCTATGTAAAGTCAAGAACTCCAGAGAAACTGCTGAGCAGGAGCACGGGTCAATGTCCTTACAGTAACTTGAAACACGGTTAAAAGATAGCAAATTGCAGAATGTAGACTGAGCTGCTTCTCCCCTGCTGAATCCTTGGAGAATGTATTTTGGGTATTGGCTTCCCTAGAAGATGCATCTTTCCAGTGAAAGGTGAAAACTTGCAGCAGTTCCATGAAATTCTCCCCACATGGGTACATACTAAAGAAAAAGCCACTACGCCTGGGATGCAAAGTACCTGACCTGTGATTGATATAAAAATAAATAAATTTATTAAAAAGAAAAGAAAAAGAAAAAGCCAAATATCATGCCATCATCCTCAACACAAGAACCCACTCATTTCACAGGTTACTGTGGCCTGGCATTTAGTGAATCAGAAGGACTCCTAGGAATACTCTAGGTTTCATAATTCTTTCACTTTTTAAAAAGTCATTTGTTTTACGTTTGAGACAAGGTCTCATATGCCCCAGGTTGACCTCAAACTCAGCATATAGCCGAACCTGGTCTTGAACTCATGAACTTCCTGCATCCACTTACCAAGTACCAGTAACACAGGTGTTCACAGTCACACCAAGATCACACCTCTATTGTTGTTGTGTGTGTGATGTGAGGGAGCATTTTGTGGTAAGCGCTGTTAAAGCTCTGAGCTATCTTGCCTTCTCTCACATTTCCCTTTTCAATACAGGAATATCGGGAGAACTGGGTATGAGTGTCAATGTCTCCTGGGAAAATCTCTAAGATAACATACAGGCTCTTAGCTGTCACCTTGTTCTCTGTGAGAATCAGAAGCCCTTACCAAAGTAGAGAAGGAGCAGGCCCAGCACTCCAATTTGAGGAGCAATTTTAGCTTGCAGGTGAGGCCTGAGTCATCCTGCAAGCTGAGCTCTGAAACTCTTATGGAGTGTTTGAACTTAACTCAATTTGCCACACCCCTCACTCATCAAGGCAGGCTCATAAATCAGGAGACGCCTTGCAGGCGTTCACCTGCAGGGCAAGGTGTTCACCTGCAGGGCAAGGTGACAGTGCCAACCACCAGGTGTTCTTCCCTAAAGAAATGGCGTACTATCTACTGTGACCCCAAGAGCAAGTCTGCCTGAGCCATGAGTTTGCTAGAAGCTCCAGAAAAGAAAAGTGGTCAGGGCTCTTACCTGGAACTTTTCATCTGGAAGGCTTTCTTAGACCCTGTGTTGGCAATGCTGGTGGAGCCGGGAAAAGAAAACAACAATATTGGATTTTATCAGAGCTTTAGATATAAGGTTTGTCAGTTAAAGAGAATTACTTCACTATTATAGTGGTATACAGAACACATGAAGTGGGAGGGTTTGTCGGTGACCTCTCAAAGCCTCTGTTCATAAGGTGGCAGTTTTTAATCAAGAGCAAGCCATACCAGAGAGTCTAGAGAAAGCAACAATACTGTCCTAGCATTTCCTGTGAATGTTAGGAATTCTGGAGAATGACAAAAGAACTCAGAAATAGTTAGAACAAAACTGGTTAGACCACTACTTAGAGCCTTGTAATCTCATGTCCAATAACTGGCCTCATGAGTTCTCTAGTGTTTTCTCATGTGTCACTAGCACTAGAGCAGAGGAAATAAAATCTTTAGTAAGAACATCTTATAGGTGACTTTGTGTGTGTGTGTGTGTGTGTGAACACAAGTGTGCCTATGGAAGTCAGTTCTCTTCTTTCTGTGGTTTTGAGGCATAGTCTCTCTTGTCTCCTCAACTGGGATTACGGATATGCGCTACTGTATCCAGCTTTTTATTATTCTTTTTAGTGTGGGTTGACCTCAAAGCTTCAGACTTGCACTGTGGCTGACCTGTCTCACTGGCCCATGTTTGGGAGATTTTTTTTTTGATGTGGTAGTGGTTTTAAAAATTTTATACATATGGGTGTTTTGCCTGCACCTAAGCCCATATACCACATACATGCAGTGTTCACAAAAGCAAGAAGAGGCATCAAATCCCATGAAACAAGTTACTAATCTGAACTACTGTGTGGGTACTAGGGTCAAACTCTGATCTTAACACCCCTTCATCATCATGCAATCTGTCCAGCCCCACCCCAGATTTTTTATTCATCTACCTTTCCTTTAGCAAGCCTATTTAAATTCTGGAACAGGTGGTACAAAAACATATATGAACCACGGTGTTGGGGGGAAGGGCATACATATACATGAATATTCATTAAAACCTTATTTGTCCATCAATGACGAAATGGTAAATAACTTATGATACAGCTAAATTATTGCCTGATTCTAAATATGCTTGTCTAAAAGAAAAAAAGAAATCACTAAGATGATCCATGCTGGTCTACTAGAAGGGTCTCACAGAACCCAGACTATAGACTTGAAGTTCTTATCTAACTCTTCCCACTTCACTCTTTTAAAAGACACTTTACCTGTGTATACAGTGTTTGAATTTGTTTATCAAACACATGGCAGTTTTATATTAACCTCTTAAGTCATCACCCTAAAATAGCTAGCCCAGGGGGAGTGCAGACATGGATCAGTAATTAAGAGCATTTACTTCTCTTTCAAAAGACCCAAGTTCTGTTTCCAGCACCCACATCAAGCAACTCACAACAGCATGTAATACTGTTGCAGGGTATCCAATGCTCTCGTCTGGCCTCCAAGGGCACCTGTATGCACATGGTATACACATATAACACAAACAAATAAAAAAATAAAAATCTTTAAAAAAATATGCCAGGCAGTGATGACATATGCCTGTAATCCCATCACTCAGGAGACAGAGTCAGGTAGATCTGTAAGTTTGAGGCCAGCTTGGTCTACAGAGTGAGTTCTGGGACAGCCAGGACTACGCAGAGAAACCTTGTCTTTTAAAAAACAAACAACAAAAATGTAGTGCAGGCTAGGCTGGAACTCACTATGTCATGATGGATGGCCTTAAACTCCTGAGCTCCCAACTCTAACTCATATATCTGCAACCACTTCCCGTTTTATGTGGTGCTGGGATCAAACCCAGGGTTTTGTATATGCTAAGCAAGCACTCTACATCCCTAGTTCTCTAATTTTCTTGGCAATATTGGAATTGACCCTCTGGGCACCAAGTATGCAAAGCAAGCACTGTGCCACTGAGCTACCCCCTAAACCTAAGTAAACTTCCCTTAGTTACCCAGATAGTCTTGAAAGTCACATCCTCCTGGCTCAACCCCTAGGGAAGCTGGGATTATATGGCTTGCAACGTCAAGCTAGCCAACATTATTGTTTGTGTTTGGTTTTGTTTTTTTGTTTTAGCAGAGTCTCCTGTAGCCCAAACTGGCCTTAAACTCCTGACCCTCTTGCCTCTACTTCCCAAATATTAGAACTACAAGCATACACTAGCAGGCCCCGGCAGAAATCCTTACTACCTCTTATCCTTACATACTCCTCTGCAGCAGCTTGTATTCCACCCTTCGCAGGATCTCAGTCTGCAGCCCAGGCCTGCCTGGGACTCACTGTGCAGCCCAGGCCTACCTGGGACTCACTGTGCAGCCCAGGCCTGCCTGGGACTCACTGTGCAGCCCAGGCCTGCCTGGGACTCACTGTGTAGCCCAGGCCTGCCTGGGACTCACTGTGTAGCCCAGGCTGGCCTCAAGCCAGCCACAGTCCTCCTACCTCAGCCTTCCAAGTGCTATGTTTACAAGCATGAACCATATGCCCAACTCTTAAATCTACAAAAGACATTTTAGAGAAATGGGAACTTAGGGACAAAATATTTGACATGTTTTAACACAAATACACGGTTTTACCACCACAGTTCTCAGAAGCATGATTTGTATATGTCCAGGGGTGTGAAGACCTCTGCAGGGAGTCCATGAAGTAACAACTGTCTTTGAGGCCAGGCATAGTGCTGGACCCCTATAATCCCAGCGCTTGGGAAACTCCAGTAGGAGGCTCACTATGAGCTGAGGCTTGTCTGAGCTACATTTTTAAACCCTGTCACAAGAAGGAGCAAGAGGAAGAAGAGAGAAAGAGAGAGAACAATGGAAAAAAAAAAAACTTACCCCCTGATACCTTAGTACAATTATTTAAGGCATTAGTATCAGATTTACCAGCAGTCACTGCTTTCTTCCTCCTTAAGGATAATGAAAAGCAAATATTACTAAGAATGTTGTAGGTTTGGAGATTTCTGTCAGAACACGTACTTAACATGCACAAGGATCTGAATTATGTCTCCAGCCCTGCACAAAACAGATGTGTTAGCAGACAGCTCTAACCCTAGAACTGGGGAGAGGCAAGTAAGAGGGTCAGAAGTTCAAGGCCAGCCTCTGTTGGAGAGTCCAAGGCCATTTTGGGATAGACAGTACCCCCTCAGGCTCACTCTCAAAAAACAAAGTAGACACTCAAAGAAGATACATAAATGACCTAAAAGCATTGAAAGATCTTCATCATTATTAAGTATTATGGAAATTAAAATAAAGTCCACTATCAATAACAAAAATAGACAGATAATAGCTAGCTAGTCTATCACTAAGGGGAGTCAGGGCTGGAACTGAAAGAGGGAAGCCAGAGGCAAGAACTGAAACAGACCACAGAGGAGTGCTGTTTACTGGCTTGTCCCTTCCTCAGCCTACTTTATCATACTTCACAGAACTGCCCAGGGGTGGCCCTGTCCACGGTGCCATCAATCATTAATCAGGACAAAACTCCCACAGACTTACCACAGGCCATTCTAATTAAGATTCCCTCTTCCAGGGCTGGAGAGATGGCTCAGAGGTTATGAGCACTGGCTGCTCTTCCAGAGGTCCTGAGTTCAATTCCCAGCAGCCACAAGGTGGCTCACAACCATCTATAGTGAAATCTGGTGCCCTCTTCTGGCCCGCTGGCACACATGCAGGCAGAAACTTGTATAAATAATAAATAAATAAATAAATCTTAAAAAAAAAATTCCCTCTTTCAAACCAGATGTGGTGACACGCAGCTTTAATCAGGAAGCAGAGGCCAGCCTGTTCCAGGACAACCAGGTCTACTCGATATGTCTAAGTTCACATCAAGTGGACAGAAAACAACCAGCACATACAACTACATGCTCAGATCCTTTTGAAAAGAAAAAAAAAATTCAAGTATCAATGAAGCACTAGACAAAGGGACAGAAAGACACAAAACTAAGAATTTTAGAACCTTGAAGGAATCGGCACCACAGAGGAGACCAGGAATCCACGTGGTAATTCTAGATTTTTATACCCGCAAAAGTTTGAGAACCATTATTCCACAGGTTCAGGCTATAGGAGATGGGTCTTAAATGGCTGATATGAAGGGTTTCTCTGGAGCTTGGGAGTCCCTAATAACTCTATATACAGTTGTAGGTCTTTCATCTAAAGATTTCAAACAAGGTTATAGGCGTTAATTAATATTTGCAGCATACAAGACTAAAAATCCATGCTCTTGGCCCTGTTTTATTGACAGAAAATGGTAGCTTATGTCTTATGATCATTTGGCCTGGTTTGAAAGACTAATATGATGTGGGCAGTGGAGGAAGTCTAGAGTGTGTGAAGTACTAAGTGAATGTGTATTGTTGACATGCACCCTAGCTCAGACTCAGAGGGAAATTGCAAAGCCTTCTACCTGCCCAACTGGAGGAGGCTCAGAAAAATAGGAAAGCCTTTCCAGTGGCTCCAAGTATAGATACTGGTAATGTATGCAGAAATGCCCACCATAGCTTTCTCCTCCTGGATTATTTTATGGCCTGAGGACTGCTCCCCTACAGAGTCTGTTCCCATGAAGATGAGCTGAACCCATCTCTGATCCAGCTATATTCCATACATATTTGCTTCCTTATCTTTATGGAATAACCCTGCCCCCAGTTCAACTCTATGTAAGAAACACACTGAGATTCTGGTGTGCTGCAGTTTCTCCGTCAAGGAGCCCAGTCTGCCCAAACCTGTCTTTCCTGTGTGTCCTATGTCTGTATCTGTCTTTTCTTCATTCCCTAGCTGCCCAAGACAGATATCCATCCCTGGAGCTCTGTAGTATAAAGCCTACGCTGACTTCAAGTATCTCTCCCCCAAAACAATGATGGTAGCCCTTTTGAAGAATTTTTTTTCTTTTGGTTGGTTGCTTGGTTTGGCTTGGTTTTTGTATTGTTTCTTTGCTTTACTATTTCTTTCTTTATATATATTTATTTATTTTCTTTGTTTTGAAATAGGACTTCTGGCTGTCCGGGAGCTCACTATGTAGACCAAGCTGGCCTTGAATTCACAGGAACACTCCTGCTTCTGCCTCCCAAGTGCTGGGATCAAAGGCTTGCACCACTATACCAGCAAAGATAAATCCCTTTATGCTAGCTAGACAATGAACATCTGGGGAGGCTCCAACAGTGTCCCATAGCTTACTGAAAGAAGATTTGAATCTTGGGAATCATCTACTCAACCGTCTTTATTTCCATGAGACTCAGAGACAAGGCCCTCATTAAGGACACCCAAGAAGTCTGTGAGAGCACCAGAATGAGAACTAGGTCTTTGAACCCCAGGCTGTACATTTAAGGCTGCTTCTACACACAGCATGCCTTCCCCAGCTCTATCAAGAAGACTAAGGGCTGCCCTGGGTTTCTAGGCAGCGCCTTCACCAATCTGCCCGGCTCTGAGCACCCAGGCACAGAGGTTGACATGAGGTTTCAGGCAGAGATGTGGTGGCCCCAGTCCTGTTTTGGTTTGCTTGTTTTTGATACAGGGTTTTACATGACCCGAGCTTGTCTCAAACTCACTGTGCAGCTGGACTCCTAATTCTCCTGCCGCTGCCTCCGAGTGCTGGAATTACAGAAGTGTGCGACTGTCCCCAGGTTAAAATATCTTATTTTTAACATAGTATTCAATTCATTGCTGCTGTCTTTGAGGACAGGAGTATCTGGGGATCATGTGTTCTCCAAGCAGGAGCTCTACCATTGAGCCCCACCCCATCCCCACCCCGATCCCCATCCCCAAGCAGTTACCAGCTGCTCTTCTTTGGTTTGGGTATTTTGAGACAGAGTCTTGCTATGTAGCGAAGGCTGGCCATGAGCCTACCCTGTGGCCAAGGCTGGCCTCAAACCCTCAATCCTCCTTCTTCAGCATCTCCAGTGCTAGGATTTCAGGTGTGCATTACCACACCTGGCTCATTCTTCCTCTTTTTTCTTTTGAATTATTGACAAATTAATTTTAAAGATTTATTTATTTTTCTTTATGTCTACATGTATTTAAGGATGCTTTTTGCATGGTGCTCAAGGAGGCTAGAAGAGAGCGCTGCATCCGCTGGAGCTGGAGCTAGACAGTTAAAAGCTGCCGTAGGGATGCTGGGACTCACTCAAGGCTGCCATAGGGATGCTGGGACTCACTCAAGTCCTCTGGAAGAGCTGCCGTAGGGATGCTGGGACTCACTCAAGTCCTCTGGAAGAGCTGCAAGTGTTCTTTGACCGCTGAGGCATCTCTCCAGTTCCTAAAAATATATATAATATTTAAAATTTTAAGTTTGCATACAAAATGATGGGTTTCATTATGGTGTTTTCATACTCATTATTTTTTTTTAATTCCAGTCCTAGGAATATGCATAATAGAAATCCTTGTACTTGCAGAAGACATTTTGTATATTCTTTCTTACCTTTTTCAACTTATAGAATTATTTGTCATATACAGCTATTGTGGCTTGAATGAGAAGAGCCAACGGGCTCATATATTGAGTACTGGTCCCCGGTTGGTAGAATTGTTTGGGAAAGATTAGGAGGTGTGGTCTTTTTGACAGAGGTGTGTCACTAGGCACAGGCCTTTTTATTTTGTTTTGTTTTTTGAGACAAGGTTTCTCTGTGTAGCCTTGGCAGACCTGTGCTTTGTGGACCAGGCTGGCCTCAAACTCACATTGATCCCCTTGCCTCAGCCTCCCTGAGTCCTGGGGTTAAAGGTGTGGGCCACCATGCCCAGCTGGGGTAGGCTGTAAGGTTTCAAAAAACTGGACCCCTTCTGAGTCTCTCTGCCTTGTGCTTGTAAATCAAGGTGTGAGCTCTGAGCTATCTTCCAGTGCCTGCCTGCTGCTGTGCTCTGTACTGTGACAGTCATGAACTTTAACTCTCTGAAAGCGGAAGCTCCAAACTAAATATTTCTTTTCTAAGTTTCTCTGGTCATGGTGTTTTATCGCAACAATAGAAAAGCAACCAAGACAACAGATAACAAGAATGAGATAGCCATATATGTTGATAAAATACCCAGTAAATATTAAGTAACAGGAATGTTATAAAATCCATATATAATTCAATTTAATAAACATTTTGTTCACTGAAATAAATCTTTTTGTTTGTTTGTTGAGATAGGGTTTCTCTGTATAGCTCTGGCTGTCCTGTACTCACTTTGTAGACCAGGTTGACCTCGAACTCACAAAGATCTGCCTGCCCCAGCCTCCCCCAGTGCTGAGATTACAGGTGTGGGCACCCTCACCCGGCTCTGAAATTAATCTTAACATCAAATACAAAACTATAGGCAGTGGTTATTGCCTATAAATTTCAATTTCAAAATTATAAATTTCTGTAATGTTTCAATATTTTTAAGGTAACCTCATTTACTTTTGTAATCAATAAAACGATAAAGGTTATTTTATCTTCATAAAAAAAGTGTCAGATAGAAAATACCTATTCTGGAAAAAAGGATAGGTTTTTGTTGTTTGTTTTCTTTGTTTGCTTTTTTTTTTTGAATCAGAGTTGGGACTTTATTAAAATCAGAAAGAAATGTGCTCAGGGCAATACCTGAGAGTGTATGTGTGCTTTTGTTTGTTTGTTTGTTTTGTTTTGTAATTTTGTTTTTGTTTTTTTTAATTTTTATATCAATCAGAGGTTAGGTACTTTGCATCCCCGGCGTAGCCCCCTCCTTCTTTCCCTCCCACTCTCCCCATCCCTCCCTCATCTCTTCCCCGCCCACTCCAAGTCCACCTACAGGGGAGGATCTCCTCCCTTTCCATCCGACCCCAGTTCATCTTTTCTCCTCAGGGCTGGCTACAATGTCCTCCCCTGGGATCTAGCCAGGCTGTTACTCCCTGGTGTGTATGGGGGAGAGTCAAAGAGCCAGCCATCGAGTTCATGTCTGAAACAGTCCCTGTTCCCCTTACTAGGGTCTTCAGTTGGATATCGAGCTACTATGGGCCACTTCTGAGCAGGGGTTCTAGGACATAGCCATACATGGTTCTTGGTTGCTTTGTTTGCTTTTTGAGACAGGGTCTTTCCACATAACACTGCCTATCCTGGAACTCCATGTAGACCAGGCTGGTGGCTGGCCTTCACCTCATAGAATCCACTTGTCTCTGCTGGGCCAAAGGAGTGTGCAACCATGCCCAGACTCACCCCCCAACCCTCAGACAAAGTCTCACGCTTAGGCTGGCCTTGAGTCTGTGGCAGTCTTCCTGCCTCAGCCTACTAAGTGTTGAGATTACAGATGTGAACCACACATAAGAAAAAGTCCACTTTGAGTGATGGACCGGTAGAGGCATGGAAGGGTGTCCTGTTACCCAAAAGGAAAGTTCAGCTTCTAGGCTCGTGTACACAGTGTGGCTTCTGCGTAGAAAAGTTCCCCTCTTTCTTATCCTGACTCACTTGTATTCATTCTTCACTTTGGACTCGAAACCCTTTCTTACTGCCCCCACACCTCCATGAAAGGCGTGTGCGTCCCTTATCCAGCACTCTCCCGCTAAAAGTTGCCCATGTGTCTGTCTCTCCCACCACAGTTTAAGTTTCCTGAGATCAAGGGCTATGGTTGATATTGTCTATGTTGATATAAGTCAAAGTGCTATATGGGTGAATAAAATGAAATGCAGGGAGAGCAAGGGACAGAGAACCATCCACTTGTATGGAGGGAACATGGTTCTTAGCAGGGCAGAGGAAATGAGCATAGGCTTTTCCTCCCTTCCTCTGCCTCCCCTAGTGGACACCTCACCCCTCCTCAACTCCTGTACCTCCAGCTCCTGGAATCTGTTTAGAATAAGCTTGAACTCCCTCTAGTGACAAAACCTCAGAACTACCTCTAGGAATCCATTCTTCCCTCTGGGAAGTTCCTGCTACTTCCTCCACAACGGCAGAGTTCAAGGACCAGAATATAAGTAGGAAACTAGGAGGATATCCATTCAGCAAATAGGAGGTTTCAAGATCTGAGCCCACCACACCTTTCCTTCCTCAACACCAGGAGCGCTGAGTGCCTCACACCCTTACCTTGTGTGTGTCTCCTGGGCTCTCCACACTCTGACTCCAGCTAATTCACAGAGATGTTGATTTCTGGAGCCTTTGGCTGATACATCAGTTCTGACTGTGGAAGAAACATCCAAAGACAGTTTGGGAACAGACAAAAAGGGAGAGAGAGAGAGAGAAGCATAAATAAAGGGACTGAGCAACTGGCTGTGAATCCACATTCAAAACAAAACAAATATCAGGGTTGAGAATAGCTTGGAGCTGTATGCCCAGCTCTGCCTCCACAGGCCCATAAACCAGAACCCTGCCTGTGGATGAAGATCTCCCTCTCTCATTCTGCCTACTTTGATTCAAAGACAAAGGGAATGGTGGTGTTGACCAGGCCTTCAGGTTGAATGGAGGATCAGACATTAGGGACCGCTCTGCACAACAGTCTCACATTCCTTCCCCATTCACTTAGAAGGACTCAGCCTGCAGCTTACATCTTCACTGTCATTTCCACTGAACAAGTGCTCTGGCTCCATCCGGTTCTCAGAGATGTTCTTCTCCTCCTCTGGCATGAGCTCATCCAGCCAGAGGAGTTCCTGTGCCGAAAAGACCCACTCCAGCGCCTTCCGGACGCCCACCAGGCCTAGTAACTGCAGAAACAGAAGCAAATCCCGAGGCTCTCAGCGACAGCAACTGGGGCTTCCAGTGAGTGAGTTCTTCCACAGTTCTATGAACTGCATCCTTTTTTGTTTGATTGATATTGCTTTGTTTTTTGAAACAAGGTTTTATGTAGCTCAGTAGCCTTGAACTTGCCGTGTAGCTGAGGATGACCTTGAGCTCCTGACCCTTCACCTCTCAAGTGTTAGTGCTGGGATTACAAGTGTGCACCATCAAGCCTAGCCTTTTTTTTTCCCCCCCTTCGGAGACATATATTCTCACTGTTTAGCTCTGTGTGTAGCTCTGGCTGGCCTGGAACTCTGCCCCCTAAACGCTGGAATTACAGGTGTTCGATACCAACCACATCCACCTTTGTTTTGCTTTAATTTTTAAGACAGGATCTCACTTTGAGATTCAAGCTGGCCTCAAATACAATGTGATCCTTCTGCCTCAGTTTCCCAAGTATTCGGATTACAGGAAGAAAAAAAAAACCAAAAAACCACTGTACCCAGCTTATAGTTTATTCTCATCACATAGAAGACAACTGAAGCCCTGAAAGATTCGTCAGTTTCCTGAGGTCACACACCTGGCAACGGTAACTAGGTTGGCCCTATTCCACAGCCCTCAGTTCTTTACTATCTTTTGATAAGCCTCACTGAGAAACAAAGTGTGAGCATTGCTCTTCCAGTATCTCAGTTATTGGGGGGTTTGTAGACCAGCCTGAATTAGTTAGGAAAGTTGGTGAGTCTCTTACCCTAGGATTAGTTCATCTGTGGGTATCCCCAGTCATCTTTCTTGGTCTTAGGATTTCCAACCAGGAAGAGCCAGATAAGTAAGTGAGAGGAATGTTCCTCAGTCTCCCTCCCCGGCTCAGAGTCTCCCAGAACCACTCAACAAGCCTCCAAGTTACCATCAGTGGGAAGATAATGGCCGCAGGGGTAGACTTGATTATCCAAAGCAGACCCAGGCAGGCAAGCTGGATGGCTGTGAACAGGTGAACTCTACCCAGGGGCACATGCCGCAAGAGCAGCAGGTCTGGCTGATGTTTCTTTGGCATCAACAACAGCTGCACTCTCTTCATGAACTGGGAGAATGAGAGGAAGAGAAAGCAGGACGGAGGGGTAACCTGGAGAAGCACTGCCGTGGGCAGAGAGGAAGGCTCCCTTGACCTCCCCACCTAGGGCACGGCAGGAGAGCTCCTGTGCCCAGGAGAAGCAGGATAACGATATGACTGGGGCTGCTGGGTGGTTGTAAGGAGCTCACCTGGATGCTGCCGAGTGCCGCCACCCCCATGTACAGGAAGATGCCGTAGAGTACAGGCATCGGGATGAACTAGCAGGAAAAGGCAGGGAGACAGCGAAGGAGCTTACCTTCCAGCCTCCCGGATGCCCACCCTCCGCCTCCGGACTGGAGCCAGCCAGACCTTCCTCATCCTCTCCCATTTCACACGCCTGATTTCATCAAGTCTTTTCAATCACATGAGATAAATTATTATCATTTTCTGCATTTTACAGATAGATGAGAAGACTGAGCGACAAAGCAATCGCCCCTGCCTCTCCTGCCCCTCCAGTCTTAGTTCATCACGGCGTCGCTGGCCCATTACATCTTCCTGTCCTATTCCTGAATGCTCCGATTACAACATTGAGCCTCCATATCTTGTCTTACCCATCGCCCTTCCCTCTTCTCTACATGCTCGAATATACTGTCCTTCCCAACCCCCATCCACGTGCTAGTGTTTGCTCCCTAGCCGTTTTTTTGTGTTTTTTTTAAGCCTTTTGCTTTACTGTTCTTTCCTCCTAAAACGTTCCTTTTGCCTGGGAGGCAGAGGCAGGAAGATGGCTATAAATTCAAAGCCAGCCTGGTCTGCGTAGCAAGTTCCATGCTAACCAAGGCTACAAAGTAAAACCTGGTCTCAACCAGCCAACCAACCAATGGATCAATTGATCAATCAGTTAATCAAATACTTGGATTTCATATCCATTCATGCTTCACCTTATTTCACCCTGGAAAGGTCTTCTCTGTCTGCTTAATCTGAAGTAGCCACAGCACTGTTTGCAAAAAATTTTAAATACTTATTTATTATTGTTATTGTATGTGTGCCATAGTTTGTGTATGGAGGCCAAAGGTCAATTTGTGGGGGTGGCTTTTCTTCTTCTGCCGCAGGTTCTAAGGACTGCACTCAGGTCAGTCCTCAGTCTTGTGTGGCAAGTGCTTTTGCCCACGGAACCTCTGACCAGGCCAGGCCTAGCGTTCTTATCACCTTATCCGATTTTGTTTTTTCATAGAAGTTATCACATGAACTTATCCTGTTGCCTTAACTTCTAAAAAAATCTGTCTTCTCTCAGCAGACTCCAAGGAGGATGGAGACACGTCTGTTCTCCCCTCTGTACCCCTCCAGTTCTGGCAACAGTGGCTGGCACACCATTTATGAGAGTCAGCCGACTGAGCAAGTGGCTGATCTGGTCCATCTGGCTGTCCGCTGCACTGCTCTTCCCAGCCTCGTGACCTCGGCCCTGCCTAACCTCCTGCTGCTTGTCTCTTGCCAGTGACTCTTGTCTGACGTTTCCACACCCTTCTCGACTGCTTTGCTATCTTGGCTTGTTGACCTTTTCTTCTGTAGCTAGCTAGTTATGTAGGTGTAGGGATGTGTGTGTGGTGTGTGTGCTCGTGTGTGCATACGTGTGTGTGTGTGTGCGCGTGCGCACTTGTGCACATGTGTTTCTGGCAGTTTAGTTTCATCTCCCATGTCAGTGCTCCTCTTCCCCTCTTGTAGGTGCCAAGCACAGTGGGCTACCCAGCAGAAGTTTCATAGCCCTTGAGGAAGAGTAGAGGTTTTTTTGCTTCACAGTTCTCTGGGATATGAATACTCACTTAAACTCAAGCTTGTTGGAGGCTGGAACAAAGGCAGTATTAGAAGCCCAGGGGGTGATGGCATCCCCACATCCTAGTCCACTGAACACAAATCTTATTGGCCAAAAACTTAGGTATATTTTTATTTTTAATTTTATATAAGGTCTCATGTAGACCAAGACGGTTTCAAACCTACTATATAACTGAGGCTAGCGTTGAACTCAAACTCCTGATCCTCTGCCTCCCAAGTGCTTGAATTATAAGTAGTATACAACCACCATACCTGGTCTATTTTGATGTCTTTTGTTGTTATTGATACTACATTGTGAGAGAGAGAGAGAGAGAGGGAGGGGGGGGAAGAAGGGGAGAGAGAGAGAATGTGTGTGTGTGTGTGTGTGTAAGCATGGAGGTCAGAGAATAACTTGTTGGAATCATCTCTCACCTTTAACATGTAGACCAGGCCTAGTATCAAACTCAGGTCTTCAGGCTTGTTAGCAAATGCTTTTATTCTCTGAGCCATCTCAGACTACTTCTGGTTAGTTGGTTTCTTTCGAGACATGGTCTCACACTATAGCCCAAGCTGGCATGCAGCATACTGTGTACACAAGATGACCTGAAATTTGAAGCAAGTCTCCTGCCTCAACTCCCAGTTCTGGGATTACAGACATAAGCCACCATGCTCTGGAAGTCTGGGTTTTTTTAATCTCAGAAATGGATGTCTGGTAGGCACTCACGAGTTACTTCATATTTTTAACCTTCAGGTTTTTCATTTGTACAGTATGTGTGTCTCTTAAGAGTTGGTCAGCATGAGGAGTAATTGAAACCACATGTGAAGAAAACACAGTTCTTGGCACACTGTCAGCTCTATTGTTATGGCTGCACTGGCCAAACACACACCTTGAGCACAGGTGCCAGGAAGATGGAGACACCTGTGAGGACGAACACAGCCAAGCCTGTCAGCCTCTGTTCCCTGTGGGGAGAAGGAGGAATTAGCTGGACTGAGCATGCTCCTAGAGCACCCAGACTAGAGACCTTAACCAGGCCTGGTATAGACATGGCAGCCTGAGAAGAGAAGAGTACTCCCTCAACAGATTGCCTGGCAAAGGGCCTTCGCCTGCTGTGGAAAATGGAAAGGAAAGGCAGAACACTCCAGCCCGGGGCTCCTGGCCTCTCCATCAGTTCAGGTTCATCATTGTTATGTTTTGGTTGGTTGATTGGTTGGTTTTTGGTTTTTCGAGACAGGGCTTTTCTAGGCTTTCCTGGAACTCACCCTATAGACCAGGCTGGCCTAAAACTCATGGAGATCTGCCTGCCTCTGCCTCTGCTTCTGCCTTCCAAGTGCTGGGATTAAATATGTGCACCACTATGCCTAACTGCTGTTTTTATTATTTTATTTAGGTGGGAAATTAACAATTTTCCACTGCCATAAAGACTTACATTCCATAATTCACAAAGTTTGTTAATTTCATGTTTTTAGGTAGACTGCATTTCTAACAGTTACAAAACTGTTTTGGTCATGGATTCCTTTGCAGCACACATTGAGTGGGGACTGTATCTCACCCTCTACTTTGGCCCTGACTGCATTCACCCTTACATTTACAGTGCTCTTTTTGGGGCTCCTTGCCCATCTCAAAGTGCAGAATCCACCACCCACTTATCCCGCTGCAGTCCCTAGAGGCCACAAGCTAAGAACTGAAGCTACCCAATCCCTTCTCACTCCAGCCTGCTGTTTATAGGCTTCACCTGATGCCCAGAAAGTGGGGGGCTTCGCCAGGGACACAGGCTTTGCTCTCTCTCCGAAGACTGTCCATGTGGGCCAAGGAGATGACAGTGGCTGAGACATACCAGGGCAGCCCAAGTGCTGATGTGAAGAGCATCAAAACAGCCACAGAGAAGAGGTCCAGGTGGAAGCCGGCTCCCTTCTGCAGGGGAGGCAAGTTATTTGGAAGCTAGAAGTACAGCCTGGACCCTGCGCTGGAGTTTCTGTCTCTAGTCTGGGACTTCCCCTGAAAGCCTTACCTGCAGTCTATATTCTGCACGGTTGAGAATGACTGCCGTGATCTGCTGGTCCATGAAGATAAGGATAGACAGCAGTAGAGCAGGCACAGCAGCTGCCACACTCAACCACCAGGGGTTAGCTCCAGAAGGAGACACCAGCCAGCCACGCCCAGGGAGTGTAGGCTGAGGGGACATTCCATGGACAGGTTGGAAAATGTCTCTTAAGAATACTTAACCTGCACACCCTTACCCCCACCTTGGCACTCCCCCACAATCCACCTCTTGCTCCCAAGACCTTAGATTCTAGGTGGGAGCACTGTCACACAGATACACAGACACACAGACACACAGACACACACACACACACACACACACACTCTCTCTCTCTCTCCTTCAGTGCATGCCAGTGCCTTAAAAGAACAGAAGGAAGCAGGGCTCTGAACTTTGGCTCTCAGGGGCCCCCTCTCAGGGGGAGGAAGAGCTGGCGAATATAAGCTGCACGCTTTGCTTTGTACTTATTCATAGCCTTCCTCCTTAGGCTCACCCTCCCCACCCCAACACATACACACCCAGAACGGGGCAGCTCAGGTTCAGACCTGCCTAGGTCTGGGGCAGAGGTGGAGCAGGGTTAGGGTGTGTCTGCGTCTGCTCTGATTATAAGCGTCTGTGGTGGGGAGGGGGCCCAGGCGGTTGGTGGGGGCTCTGAGAGCCCCCCTAAAGCCACCCCTGGAGAGCCTCCTTGCTGTTCTGCCCTGGTGGAGCCTGGGGGGAAAGTTTTCCATTTGTCCAGGCAAAGTCTGGTACTGTATACTGTCATGCCCTACAGAAGAAGCTCCAGCCTTGCTGAATCTGAGTTGATAGTGAGGGAGGAAAAGAAGAGCAGGGTGTACGGAAGTGGGTAGGGCCAATGGCAGAGAGAAGCCATAACAGCAGCGTTTACCGCGGTGTGTGCCAAGCACTGTAGTAACTACGATATGTGAACGCTAAAGCAACCTATGGCAGGACTGCTTTCAGTTATCCCATCGTGACACATGCCTGGAATCCCAGCATATGGGATCAGATAGGGGCTTAAAATGGGAGGATCATGAGTTCAGGGACAGCCTCAGCTACATAGGGAGTTTGAGGAAAATCGGAACTATATGAGACTCTGTCTTTTAAAAAGTAGATGCCTAGGGGTTGGAGAGAGGACTCAGACCTCTTCCGGAGGTCATGAGTTCAATTCCCAGCAACCACATTGTGGCTCATGACCATCTCTAATGAGATCTGCTGCCCTCTTCTGGCCTGCAGGCATACATGCAGGCAGAAAACTGTAAATAAATAAATAAATAAAGCTTTAAAAAATTTTTAAAATAGATGCCTAGAGCAAGCTAGGAAGAGGCAGAAATGGAATTTAAACCCAAGACCTGCTACCTAGAGCCCATCCTCCAACACCTACCCTATAATAATAACCACTGCATACAGCATTCCTCATTCACTTATGTGTCTGTTGGACACCTCATTTTATCACTCATCAATTCTTCGAGGCCATTGTTTTTACTGTCTCTATCGTGAGTGAAGGAAGGAGCTCAGAGGAAAAGAAGTATGGAAGTCATTGCGTCTTACTCCTCCAGACCTGCTGGCCCCACTATCCATCTTTTCCTTCCGTCCTCATTCGGTACAGCTCTCACCTTGAATTCCGTGGGCACCAAGAGCTTTGGTGTGGCTAGGCCCAGAAAGGCGTCAAGGCCACAGCCCAGCAGGATGGCCAGGACTGAGGAAAAGTCGCTGAACACCTTGCGTACCTGGCCATACAATGGGTGGTTTAGTCTGGGTCCGCCATCCCATTCCTTTTTTAACCTTTCCCATTTGCAGACAGAATCTAGGGCCAAACACAGGCCTTTCAAACAGAAAGGAAAATGGCACTTACCACCGAGGGGAAGAGGCGGCTGTTCTTTACGTGCTTGAGGGCAATGGCACAAAGGAAAGAGGCAAAGAAGAGGAGAAGGGAGAAGAAGGCGACGTCTGGCACAGTGTGACAACCAGGGCCACGAGGGTAGCCTCCTTGCCGGAAGCACTCTGGCGGAGGCAGCAAGGATGCATTGACCAGGCCTAGGTGCTGAATAGAGGAGTGGTCAGGGATTGGACAATGGGTGACAGAGGAAATGTCCCACTCTCTTGGACCCACCTCAAGGGAAGGGGAACCCACAGAGACCTCAGGATGGGCCATAGGCTAAATGAAAGCAACCAATGAAACTTTCTTTCCTGCATGGGTGGGAAGAGCCAAGACCACCAACTCTGCTTTCTCAGACCTCCTTGGGAGTAGGCTCTCACCATGCTTAAGACATCATCTGTGTCTTCGAGCTTGGTGCTCGTCCACTCAGATGCATTTCCTGGGAAGCAGATAATTCAGGTGTAAGCCCTCCTTCCTTGAGAAACCTTTCTCCAAAGGATCCTAACTTGTTCTTCCATCTAAACGAGAAAGTTCTTAATTCTGATCCTTCTGATTCTGTTACATTGTGTGCGTTTTCAGAGTGCTGCTCCATACACTCGTGCCCATCTGTGCTGAGTACAAAACTGAGCATCAAACATGAACCAAATTTGTGAGCTCAGAAATGTATGTGTACCAGAGCAAGACCCGGTCTCATTCAGGACTAGTAGACTCACACACACATTAAAAAAAGAAATTCGGGGGCTGGAGAGATGGCTCAGAGGTTAAGAGCACTGGCTGCTCTTCCTAGAAGTCCTGAGTTCAATTCCCAGTAACCACATGGTGGCCCACAACCATCTTTGAGATCTGGTGCCCTCTTCTGGTGGGCAGGCACACATGTAGGCAGAACACGGTATACAAAATAACTAAATAAATGTTTAAAAACAGAAAAGATACACTTTTAGGGAGGTAGTTGGTAGCTTGTGCTTATGACCCCGGCGGCTGGGGAGGGAGGCAGGAGGCTCAGGAGTCCAGTGTCATCTTTGGTTAAATACCGAATTGGAGACCATACTACACATGAGACCCTGTCTCACCCCGGACCACCACCTTCCCGCAAAGGAAGCTTTCCCCATGGCTGGTGCTACGTTCCACATGGAGGGGTCTATGCAGGCTTAACACAGACCTCTCCACATACTTATCTGCTCTCACTCAGAAATGATTTACTTGATTGGTGAATTTAGGAAACGAAGCTAGGTGTGCCTGCTCCTGCCCTTCCTCCTCCCTCTTCTCTAGAGTAAGCTGCCTGGCTGGTGTAGTTAGCGCTGCTCCTCTGGTGCAGCACAGTCCCTGTCCAGTGCTGCCATCCTTGGTTAGGTAAGTGTAATTTTGGCTTCACTCTTAAAGAAGCCCGTTAACCCATATGTAGAACCCACAGTCTTCCATCAGGGCTGTCAGAAATGAGGACAATACTGGGACCTCCATAGATTTATTTTGTAACAGGTCCAGAACCAGAAGGGGGACTGCTGGCTATCAGAGGAGTACTCAACATGCTCCCAAACTTAGTCCATTTCCCGCCTCTTTCCTCACCAGGACAAAATGCCAGTTTCCCTCACCTACCTTGTGGGCCTGGGTATTGACAGAAGCACCCATAGGCAGATCCTGGCCTTTGGATGGGATAGGCATGGATCAAGTTGAGCATTTTCCCCATGGCATCGTAAATGAAGATGAGGCTGATGAGAGCACAGAAGCCTTCCTCTGTGAATCGGGTGAAGTAACGCACCAGCAAGCTGGCCTCTGTAGCCACCAGAACCAGGCAAAATGTGGCCACCCAGATGCCTACCCACAGGCGGAAGGGCAGGTAGTCCAGGCTGTAGTCTCTGTGGGAGTGAGAGACAGGGCTGTTTGCTCCCCACCTACCCCAGGTCAGATGTACCCTCAAGCCAGAGGCAGTCCCCACCCTCTTCACCCAGTTAGGACCAGCTGAGGATGTGCCCACCAATGGGCTGGCGAGGTGGGAGAGGTCTCCTACCTGCTGAAAGAGAAAAGCAGACGCTCAAATACCAGCACTGGCCCTGTGCTGCTAAGGATGGTGAGGGGCTGGCCTGCCATTAGGCAGAAGGCAGCTCCAGCCACCGCTGTGCCCAGGAAACTCTCCAGCACTCCCTGGAAGTGGACAGAGCTCACCGTAGGACCCCGGGGAATCCCAACATAGGAGCCCAAGCTTCTGTGGGGTCTCAAGAGGTGTCCAAAGTTTATGCCAATCCCATCACACAAACCGACGCACCTGGGCACCTTCAGTGGCATCTCCCAGCAGACCCCCAAAAGTGATCGCATTCGTGACTGTAGCGAGGTAAATGTAGAGCACAGCTGGGAGACACTGGGGGTGTAGGGCGTCCAAGAAATCGCTGGGGTACCAGCATGCCTTCCGGCACACGTCCTGAATAAGACCCCCAAACAGCCTCCCGCCCGTGGGTCGTCAGTGATCCAGGATTCCTCATCCCACGCCTGCCCCCTGCTTTTCGCTGTATCCAGTGTCGCTCCTTCCACATTGCCTACACATTTTGATGCCCCTGTGACTCTTCCACAGGATCCCAACCCTTTCTCCTGCCCAGCTCCCCTCACCTGCCGGTCCTTTGCAATTCTGGGCTGGGTGCGTGGGGCCCATGGTGGTGCTCGTCCTCTGCCAGGGCCGCGCTCTGGAGACAGAGGCCGGTGACCTCCTGCAGTTCTGACGGGAGCCTGGGCAGAATGAGAACCCCAGACTGGCTGACATCTCCAGCCAACCTGAGATTTGATTCTAGAGTACTTGATGCCCCGCCCCCTGGAGGCTACTGCGCTGGGAGCTGAGGGCGTCCTCAAACTGTCAGAAATTAGATCCAGGTCAGAGTCCCACCGTGTGAATGCCAAGCTTAGCTGGGGGTCGTGGGAGACCCATAACCAAGGGAAAGATTTGTGTGAAATTATGACCCCAGTTACCTTTTGTGCTGAGAGGGTAGGCGTTTGGGCGGGGGAATCCGGGCTGTCCGGTCCCACCGACCTGGGGGTAGAGCTGTCACCTCCTGTAGGAAGGCATCCAGGGCTGCCAAGAGGTCATGAAGATTGCTTGCCCGACGAGCTGACCGCTGGAATTGCTGCATTTAAGCCCACAGAATGGACGGTGAGTGCATGTTTGGACTCACGTGTTTTCACTTGTATTTTCTCAAAACCACACTCACCCAGGCTATAAGCAGACAAATTCATGGTTTACTCGTAAACGTATACACTCATTCTTTCATTCATTTATTCTGTGCCTACCTTGGGCTAGTATTACAGCTACATTGGTAGATACGGAAACTTCAGCCCCCATGTTACAGAAACAAAGCTGCACTCTGCCTCACTGTTCCTCCTGATCACACACACACAATGCATTCACATGTTCTATACACGCGCACACACTTGCACATATGCACAAAGAAGAGCACCTGCCCCGCTCACCGGGTCACTGAGGAGAACAGCTGCTGCCCGACCCATCTCATGGTAGCTCCTTCCCGGGGTGGGAGGGCCCAAAAGGAGGCAGAAAAACCTGAAGAAGGAAAGGGGCCTCCATGATGCTTCCTCACAGGGTAGCACTCCTGCTGATTAGAGCAGCTCTGACTTCCCTACTTGCTCAAGTACACACCAGCTCTGCCGAACCACCCCTAGGGAGCACTTCCTAGACACTCTCAGGGAACTAGAATCAAAGACCCTACGCTTCTCAGTAAAGGCCCTTCTTCTGGGCCCACAAGCCCTGGCTCAGTCTCCTCACCTGCTGGGCAAGATCACCTCTGTAAGAGGTTCCAGCACCACTGGATTCCGCAGTCTTACAAAGGCCCCTAGTGGCTGTGCCAGGAAGCCCAGCTCTCCTGCCAACACGGCTGCTGCCTCAGCTCCTGGAGGCAGCTTCTGTCTCAAGGGGTTCAGGTGCTGGATGGCAGAGGATGAGAGGTTATTGAAGGAGGGGGATGTTGGCAGAAACTCAACAGCCGAGGAGCCTGATGCAAAGGTGGATCTCTGTTAATTCCTGATCATCGTCCTCCCAGCCTTGTCCAAGGAAGGACCACAAACCTTCAGGAGGCTGTCATCATCATGAGAGGCATTTCTGAGAGCCTTAGACCCTGCAAGGACAGGAGCACAGAGTGGCTAAGAAGAGCACAGCTCCAGTGACAGGCTCAGGGCGGCTTCCCAGGCTCACTCCAGCCCCCAGGGTGACTGAAGACTGAGAAGACACTGCTTGGGAGGCTCCTGGCACAGCACCTGCCAAGTCCACCTCCTTGAAGAGCCCTGGCTGCTATGGCCCTCTCCTCCCACTCTACTGCCTTCACCAACAGCTTCTTCTGGCCATGAGCCTCGGCCTGAGGATTTGGCTCAAGAAAACAAAGAAGATACCTGGGATCCCCTTATCCCAGAGTTTTGATCCAAGGCCCAAAAAGGGATCTCTCACCTCTGCAGGGCCTGATGCCTATGGTCGAGATGTGGTGCTGGGGTCTCTGCAGAAGCAACGTCTGAAGCTGCCCTCTCAGTTCTGGGCTCAGTGACTCCTTACTGACCACCTGCTCTGGAGAACAGTTCAAAGCCTCTCCTACACCTCTGTCCTTCCACTGGCTTCCTTGCCTACTTCTTCCTCTGAGTCTTAGGAAATTCAAGGACAATGAACTCCCCCTCTTGTTTTGACACAAGGGGATCACTACATAAGCCAATCTGCTCAATTTTCAGCGATCCTCCTGCCTCTGCCTCCCAAGTGCCGAGATTACAGATGGGCGCCACCACGCCCCGCTGCTTTACTACCGCTGTTTCTGTGACAGAAATGGGAAATGCCTGGGCTAGGATGAGGGTGGGTTAGGCTCTGGAAGATCCTAAGACTTTGGGAGAAATTCCCAGGAAATGGAATGTCTTCCCCAGCCTACCCACAAGCTCCAGAAGGCTCTGAGCTTGACAGTCCAGCAGTACAATGCCCTCAGCCAACAGTCCCCGAAGTTTCTGGAGGCTGGGTAGTCCCAGGGTAGGCACGTGGGGGGCACTCCACCGGCTGGCGCCTACTTCCAGCTTTTCCTCAAACAGCAACCACCTGTGAGGAAAGGACAGACAGTATTGTTGGGACAATCTCTCCCCTGTCAAGGACATAGGTGGGGCAGGGTGCCTGCCTTTGACCCAGTTGTTCAGCATCTCTCCCCCTGAACTGTCACCCCTCATTAGGCCTCAGAGAGCTCAAAACCTATTGGTTTTGTATTGTAGAAGAAGCTGAGTCTCATGCAGAGAAGAACACAAAGGAAAAAGAATCCTACTTTGAGGTAGGAAGGATGCTATAGAACTAGCCAGGTCCCGCTCACCTGCCTGTCTCTCTCCACTCCAGTGCCTGGGGCCAGCCTAGCAGCTCATTTAGTTGAATGAAGAGCATTGGGTCCTTGGATACCCCCAATTCTCCATTGTCTGTGTCTGAGGGGCCATCGAGGCTAGGGCCAGGGCCAAGGCCACTGTCCAGTTCCTCTACAAGAACATTTTCATGAGCACCAGAATGTTCAAAATCCTCTTGTCCTGGCAGCTTCATCCTGGAAAGACTTGCGTAGAGTCTCGGGAGCTGTGCAGTGGTGGGGCCCTCTGGCTGGCTGCATTTATACCTGTCAGCACAGTACAGCACCACAAAAGCAAAGCCTGTTGGCTCCAGAAAATACTGGTCATGTCTTCCTCTACTTGGTGTCTGACCCCCGACGGCCTGTTTGTAAAACTAATTTAGCCTTTCCTAGACCTTTCAGAGGCGGCCGGCTTGTGTATATGCATCAGGTCTGACCTCACTGTGTTTTGCATAAATATACAGGAGTAACTGAGGACCATACCAGATTCTGTTGCTCCTATCTATCTTGTATCAAATATTAACACCACAAATGCAGGACTGTTTGGGTGTCAACAATATAGCCTAGGGGTCACAGACACACATTTAGACAAACAAGGAACTAATAAATAACTAGGCTTGTGGATAATAGACAGGGCAAAGGAGACAGAAGGTAAAAGACCTCACCTGTTAGATGGGCTAATTTTGGAAAGTGGTTTGTGTGTGTGTGTGTGTGTGTGTGTGTGTGTGTGTGACAGAGACAGGCAGACAGACAGAGATCCTGGAGCAAAAAGAATGTGGTCCTTTATCAAATTCTATTGATTCTACCTTCCAAATATACCCAGAATCCAACCACATTCCCCAGCTCCAGCATGCAGACCACTATCATTTCCCAGCTGAATTGTTTCAGTAGCCCACCAGCCTTTTGCAATAATCTTTCTGGCTTTGGCTCTTCCTCCTTTCCCAAAGTCCATTTTCCAAAGAGCAGCCATAGGATTTTGTTGCATTTTTGAGTAAGGGTCTCATTATGTATCCCTGGCTGGCCTGGAATTTGTTACAGAGACAAGGCTGGTCTTGAACTCTCAGAAATCTGCCTGCCTCTGTCTCCTGACTGCGGGGCTTAAACGCATGTGCTACTACCCATAGCTGAGGGTTCTTTTAAAAGTCTTTGTAGGGCTAGAGAGATGGCTCAATAGTTAACATTTGTTACAGGCTGGAGAGATGGCTCAGAGGTTAAGAGCACTGGCTGTTCTCCCAAAGGTCCTCAGTTCAATTCCCAGTATCCACATGATGGCTCATAATAATATTAGATGCCCTCCTTCTGCTGGGTCACACACAGGGGCAGAATAGTAAATAAATAAATAAATGCATACATACATACATAAATACATAAATCTTAAAAAAACACACACAAACATTTACTGCTCTTCCAGAAGACCCATACCAGCACCCACACGGCAGCTCAGTACACTTTGTAACTCCAATTCCAGGGAATATGACGCCCCTTTCCCCTGGTCTTCTCAGGCACAAGGCACGCACATGATGGCTGGGCAGACATACACGTAAGCAAAACACTCATATAGACTAACACATACACAAACACACACAAAGTCTTCCTCCCCCTGAACCTGGTGGCACAGGCCTGCAATCCCAACTGCTTGGGGCGGCTGGAGCACTAAATGAGGAGTGTGCCCCCAGCCTCCATGCGCCTTCTCTCTCACACACACATTGATGAGCTATGGCTCGAGTCCCACCCCCTTTCGATTTCTGTGCGTGAGGGCACTCCCTTCCGCAGCTGCAAGCTACTCTCCCTGAATAGAGGACCGAGCACCCAGGGGAACGCCTCAGGCTTCCCAGCTGGCGACAGCAGCAGCCCACCCACCTTCCTGAGCCCATGTCCACCCCTCTCTTTGCCGCCTTTTTTCTAACCTCCTACCCTCCAACCCCCAGCTCCTTTCTGTATAATGAAAAGGCTGCTCCTGCCCAAGGGGCTTTGCTGTTCTCTGCAAGGAACGCTTTCTCCCTGGGTCCTCACATGCCTGGATCCTTGCGCCTAGGTCTTATCTCAAATATGACTTACTCTAGGAACCTTCCCTCTGGGGTCATTCTATGACATTTCTGTTTTGTTTTCTTCCCTAGCAGTTATCACTACTAGTAACCTTATTTATTGTTTGTTTGTGGTTTATTGCCTCACCACACACATACAGCTGTACAGCCCATGAAACGGTATCTTATTTGACTTGGCCCCTGAGCCTTGAGCAGCCTGGCACACGGTGGCTCTCAATAAATTCTTGTTCGATGAACGCATAGAAAGGAAGGGGTTGGGCCAAGAGCCGCGCTTCTTCTGGAGGCCACAGGAGGGCGCTGCTCCCCACGGCCTGAATCGCCGGAGCCGCTCCCTATGGCCAAGCGGTTATGTTTTTGTTTTTCTGCCAGGGCTCGGAAATGGCAAGATGGAAGGGAGGACTATTTGAATCTCTGTCTAGTCCTGGCCCAACGCAGACTGGTCCCTAGGGATGGCGTGTGGAGGAGCATCTAAGGACAGGGAGGGAAAGGACAATCAGGTTTGTCTGAATGAAATTAAACCCCTCACTGGAAATGGGCTTCAGGTGTCTGTCCTCCAACCTCCTCTGACTCAGGATATTGGTCCAAGGCAGGGGAAAGATGGTTTCAGTCCCCAGAGTACAGAAACTGCCTAGGGGATGAAAAGGCAGGAGAACTCCTGTGACCATTCCTCAAGAATGTGTCCCAGCCTTAGGGCAAGTGACTCAAGAAAGCTTGAGGGGATAGAATCATGGGTTCGGCATGAATATCCCCAAACACACACATTCCCCACCATAACATCTGCCAAAGTTTGGAAGGTCTTTCCTTGCCCATCTCTGTGGCCCCGTTTCAGGAGTTCCTTATAATCGCTGGGACTACTTCACCTACTGCCCACACCTCATTTCAGCCGCTGAGCCTGGGTGCCCAGAGCTGGGCAGATTAGTGAAGGAGCGGCCTAAGAACCCAGGGCAGCCCTCGGTCTCCTACATCAGGCCAGCGGAAGGCACGCTGTGTGTAGAGCAGCCCTGGATGTGCAGCCCAGAGTTCAAAGACCAGGTTTTCATCATGGTGCTGTCATAGACTTCTTGAAGGGCCTTGTCTGCGAATCTTAGATGTCGTTCATGGAAACAAAGATGGATAAAAAATTACCGAGATTTAACTCTTCCTGCAGTAAGAGATGGAAGATTGTCATAGGGATGGGTGTGCCCCCCAAGCCCTGCCCACCACTTAAGCACAGGTGACATTCTAACAAGTAGTAAAGAGATTTATCTTTGCTGAACAAAATAGAGCCAGTGTGGTGGCACACACACTTATTCCAGCACTTGGGAGGCAGAGGCAGGTGGATCTCTGTGAGTTCGAGAACAGCCTAGTCTACATAGAGAGCTCCAGGATAGCCAGGGCTACATAGTGAGACCTTGTATTAAACAAAAACAGGCAGGGGTGGCATACATCTTTAATACCACAACTCAGAGGCAGGTGGATCTCTGAGTTGGAGGCCAGCCTGGTCTACAAGTGAGTTCCAAGACAACCAAAGCTACACAGGGGAACCCTGTCTTGGAAAAAAACAACAAACCAAATAACAAGAAACACACACACACACCAAAACAGGAATTGTCAATACAAGTAGCCAAGACAACCAAACCTACACCGAAAGAATTTGTACAAGAAACCTCATCAATAATCGTATTTAGCACAACACTTTTACAAAGGCTACAAGAGGAGCTGGAGAGATGGTTCAGTGGTGGTTAAGGACACTGGATGCTCTTCTAAAGGATCTGGGTTCAATTCCCAGCGTCCATATGGAAGCTCACAACTGTCTATTACTCCAGTTCCAGCATCCAACATCCTCACAGAGACATACACGCCAACAAATTAATTACTTAGTTAGAAAAAAAATACACAAAGAATACAAGAGAGCTCTTTTGGTGTATATTTTTGAAAAGCATTTGTGTGTGTGTGTGTGTGTGTGTGTGTGTGCATGCACCCACACATGCACACATGTGCTTGTGTGTGCATGGAGGTTGGAGGACAACTATCAGAATTAAAGTCTTTCCTACCTGTGAGACCCAGGGATTAGACTCAGCTTGCCGGGCTCAGTGGCAGGCATCCTTACCCACTGAGGCATCTCACTGACCCTCTTGTGAGTCTTTTACATCAGCAGTTTTCAACTCTTTCAAAATCTGAGCTGGGGGTGTGTTTCCGTTGGTAAAATATTTTCCTAGCTTGTGTGAAGCCCTGTGTTCAGTCCCCACCGAACAAACTGGATGTGGTGGTGCATGCCTGTGATCCCAGCACGTGGGAGATGTAAGCAAGCAATTTAGAACTTCAGAATCATCCTCAGAGGACAGTTTATGATACATGAGACCCCTTCTCAAAAGGGGGGAGGGGCAGGCAGCGGTGCGCGCCTCTAATCCCAGCACTCAGGAGGCACAGGCAGGTGGGTCTCTGTGAGTCTGAGGCCAGCCTGGTCTATAGAGCCAGTTCTAGGACATCCAAGACTATATACACGGAGAAATCCTGTTTCAAAAAATGATTTTCTTCAAACTTCATCTTTCTAACATTCGCTGGATCTTTTACTATCCTAAAATGAAGTTCAAAGATAATGCCCTGTCTGCACACTTAATCTTAAAATTAATACTTAGGGGCAGGCACAATGGAGTGCCTTTAGTTCCAGCTACCCAAAGGTAGAGGCAGAAGGAATGCTTGAGCTCAGGAGTTCAAAGTCAGCCTGGACAAAATAGCAAGACACCCCCTATCTCAAAACAAAGTCATTTCAATATGTAAATCCTCAGTCAAGACTATTCTAGAAATGACATTGCATACATCTACACAGCCTTACCAGGAATGTGACAGCTATAAATACTGACTGATGCAGATCCCACCAAAATGAACATTCCATTCTAACTTCCTTTCTGGAAAAGTTCAAGGAAAACCTCTCTATATTTTGTATAAATTAGAAATGAATTTATGATCAAGTAGTCAGGTTTCTAGCCAGGAAAAAATCCAGCAGGAAGCTCAAACGAAGAATGAAATGTACAACAATTTGTTTATTTGTTTTCTATTTTAGGTATTTTTAGATTTTAATTTTTGTGTATGGGTGTAAGTGCATGTAAGTGAAGAGTCCTTGAAGAACAGATGTTATCAGATCCCCTAGTACTGGAGCTAAAGACAGTTGTGAGCTGCCATGTGGGTTCCGGGAGCTGAACCCAGGTCCTCTGGAAGAGCAGCCAGTGCTTCTAACTGCTGAGCCATCTCTCCAGCCCCTCCTCTTCCTTTCTTTCCTTTTCTTTTTGTAATTAATTCTTTGAGAATTTCATACAATGTATTCTGATCATATTTACTCTCCTCTCCCCTCCCCCAACTCCTCCCAGATCCTCCCTGACTCCCTCCCCACCCAACTTCTTGTCCTGCTTCTCTCTTTTTGAACTCATCAGGTCCACTTGTGCTGAATGATTACTCTGGTCATGGGGTACTCTGCCCTGGCTATGTCAGGTGTCGAAGCTTTAAAGAAAACTGACTTTTCCCTTTCCCAGAACTAGTCACTCTCCAATAGCTCCTCAGCTAGGCGTGAGGACTTGCTGTCCATCTCCTCTCCTCTATGCTGGGATTTGTCTGGCTTGAGATTACACAAGTTTTAAGTGTGCTGTACAATTGCGGATTCATATATGCATCTGTCCTGCTATGCCTAGAAACCATTGTTGCCTTGAATTCATCTCTGGTTCTTCCAAACCTTCCTGCCCCTCTTCTGCATAGGTCTCTGAGTCTTGAGGGAGGAATACTGCCTTTGTCATCCCACTTATGGTTGAGGTCTGCAATTGGTTTGTTGTTCGTTTGTTTAGACAGGGTCTCACTATGTGCTCTTGCATGGGCTGGAATTCACTGTGTAGACCAGGATGGCTTTGAACCCATAGTGATCTGTCTGCCTCCTGCTTCCTTGTGCTGGGATTACAACACAGATGTACACAGCCACACCTGGTTGGACGTGATCCTTGGCTATGTAGCACCCCCCTCCTTTTTTTTCCCCAGATTCCTTAAAAAGTCCCTGATAACAAACGAACAGACAAAAACCAAAAACCCACCTCTCCCTCAAATTCCTAGAGTGACCTGCAGGAGGCAGTACCACTTCCTTCTTAAATCATTGTCTTAAGCCAGCCCTCGCTCTAAACGGTTGTTAAACTGTTAAATTGCTGCCCGATAACTGCATACCAATGAGGAACTGGACATGCACATTTCCAGTACAGAGTATGGTGTGACTGCATTCCAAGGTTAAGCATTGGAAAAATTAACAAGAGTACTGACTTATTCACATGGAGCTCTACACTTTCCTAAGCACTTCAGAGACTATCTACTTTGATTGTCCCAAGAACACTGTAAGTAGATTCTTACCCTCAGCTACTTACAAGCAAAGAGGCTGAGTCACAGATGAAAGCTATGGTGCCTGTAGATTGGCCACTGTACGTAGTCCAGAGATTGTCTCACCGAGCCTTTGAATGCTCCATGACAGAAAGCAACACACGACAAACCAAAGCTGAGATGGCCAAAGCTGAGATGTGGCATGGTTGTTTGAACCCCTCGTTTTTTCTATGTGAGGCTTGAAGATGGAGATGGGTTGTCTGAGGAAAGAGGAATCTTTTGCTCCCTTCCTGCTAGCAGAAAGCCATCTGTGTTAGGGAATGGCTGACAGACAAAGTCACAGAAATGCAGATGGAAATAGAAATGAAGGGGAGGGAATTGGGGACATTATAAATGTCCCTTTCCTGGCTGAGTGTCATGGATTTCTGGACGTTTCTACCAAAGCTTCTCCCTATCACATCCATTCCTGTTGTTCATACTGTTCAGACCCTGGCCCCACTCAGATGCCCAGGTGTGTATGGCGTACTCACTACCAAATGAATACTCAGGCCAGCATAAAGAGGTGCAGGGGACCCCAAAGACAGGCCAGAATTCAACATTTAAAAATTATAAGGATTATAAAATTGCTTCATCAGCTGATTCAGGATAGGAGAAAGCAGCTGGAGGCAGGGGAACAGAGGCCCTTCACCCTGAGCTTCTGAGTTTGCGCGACTCTTGGTTGCTAAAGAATCCCTCAGCAGAGGTGACCTCTGCCATCACTCTCCCCAGCCCAACAGAGCCCTAGAGCTGCCTAGGGTGCGCTACCAAATCTTCTGCTCACAAGTTTATGGATGAACTCTGAGCCAGAACCAACGTTCTTGGGTTGAGGCTTCCAAACTTCTGGGCATACTACCTCATCCCCACACACGGCCATCTCTGGTGCTCCATCCCTGAGGAAGGCTGGTCCAGGATAAAGCCGTATTTTCAGATTTTCTACTCTAGGTTGTCACAGAACTGTCTCAGCAAGCCTTTTGATTGCAGCATGACAAAAATAAAATAAAATAAAAATTACAAGAGCATGATGTACCTCTCTGGCCATAGACATAGCACAATTGTCTTAACCTCTCATTTTTTTTTTCAAGTGAGGAATCTAGGGCTTGAAGCAAAGCAAGGCACAGGATGTGTTGAGTGCATGGATATGTATCAAATCCCCACTTGGAAAGGAAAAAGGGAGGGAGAAGGAGTGGGATTGAATTTGCTCACTTAACTGGTGTCATTACCTACAGCATGTCAGGCATCATAATCTATTTTATCCATGTGATCAGATTTATTCATCACAAGAGCCTTATGAGGGTCACTATCATTGCCTTTAGTTTCAGATGTATAAACTGCATGTAAGAAGACACAGAATAACTTGCTACAGGTTAGAAAGCTAAACAAAGGGGCTGGAGAGGTGGCTCAGTGGGTGAGGGCGTTTTGCTGCCACACCTGATGGTCTGAGTTTGGGATCTGAGACCCCTATGGTAGAGGGACTGAAGCTACTCCAAGTGTTTCACAACTAACAAGCAAAATAAGACAAATACATGTAAATTAAAGCTGAAAAAAAAACCGAAACAAGCAAAAACAAAACAAAGCCCCATAGAAATCAGCCCCCAAATTTGAACTCACTGCTGCCTGATTCCTGAGACTGTATCTACTTCACTAGCTACTCTGCTGTCCTCACCCAGCCCGGCTTTCTGCCCAGTGAGGCAATGATTACGGTCACCACTCACCAGGACTCCCCCAGCAAAGCTTCTGCTGCTGACATTGTCTGCAGAGGCAGCGGGGAAAGGTGCTGCTCGTTCAGATATCGTTATGCTGAGAATAGAAGCCCGAATGAAGGAGAGGGCTGCAAGTTGGTCAGCCATGGCAACTCTAGCTGGCTGACTTTGGGCTGTCACATACATCTCGGAGCTCTAATCCTTCAAAATGAGGGTGTGAGGCTCAAGGCAGGCAACACAAGCTAAGTACTGAGCACATGAATGTGTATCTCACACTTCCTCTGCCCCTGCCTCATAGGTTCTGATTCCAAAAAGTTTCTGCTTCTTTGTTTGAGACAATGTCATGTAGCCCAGGCTGGCCTTGAAATCTTGATAGTTCTGTCTTTACATAACCCTTTCTTTGTTTGTTTCTTTGTTTTTACAGTACAGGGCCCTGTTATATACTAAGTGTGTGCTCTTCCAATGAGCTACACTCCCAACCTGGAGTCTAGACCTTTTTTGTTTGTTTGTTTTGTTTTTCGGGACAGGGTAGGCTCTCTGTGTAGCCCTGGGTGTCCTGGAACTCTCTCTCTGCAGACCAGGCTGGCCTAAAACTCAGATCTACCTGCCTCTGCCTCCTGAGTGCTGGGGCTAAAGGTGCGTACCACCACATATGGCTGGGCCTTTCTATCTTTACTATCTTCCCTGGTGATTCTGATGCACAGCCAGGTTTAGAGGAACCTACCTACAGGTATACATAGCAGCTACAGAGGGGAAAGAGTCATAAGCAGTCCCTCTCCAAGAGCCCCACCTCACCGCACCCCCATTTCTTGTAGCTACTTTTTTCCCAGCTCTTCCACACTGGCGTGCAAGAGTTCTCTTCAAATCAAGGGCTCAGTGCTTTAGCAATGAGTCAGCAGCACTCGGAGTCCTGAGGAGCCTGCTTTTTCAGCCGCCTGGGAACCCAGCCTGATCTGGGAAACAGGATGCCACAGGGTTTGCTCTAGATTAGCTCCATTTTGACTCACTAGTAGCAAAAGGCTAGTCAGAGAAGCCTCACTTTGTTCACGCTCCAATAGATAGTTCAAGAAGCAGATTTGCCCATTGGAACTCTGCTTAGCGTGTTCGTTGCTGTTGACAACCATAGGAACAAAAAAATATGGAACAATCTTACACAACTCTTACTTCCCATTCCTATGTCATTCGATTCTCACAGTAATGGGGAGTAGAATTCACTGCTCTTTCTGCTGATCTCTGAATGTGTCAAGCCTGTTTCTACATCCGCTCTGTACTACTGGCGAGACTCGGAATACTCTGCCACAACTGATCATGAATCTGTTTCTTCTCACCCAGGCCTCAGTTTACCTGTTGACTTTTCAGATAAGGCTTTGCCAATCCATCATCAAATCTAAGGTGTGAATGCAGGCAGCAGAGCACAGCCTCTTCTAGCAGGTAGCTTAAAGCTCTCATCTTAGCATTCACTAACTCCCTAGCATCTGAAGGTGTGCCATGGATAAATGTTTATGGAATGGGGTTACCCCAGGATGAATTATGATTGAATTTTTGTTTTGTTTTGTTTTTGAGACTTATCCTCATGTAGTCCAGATAGGACTCAAATTCAATATATAGAGGAGGATGACCTTGAACCCCTGACCCTCTTCCCTCCACCTTCTAAGAACTGGGATCACAGGTGTGTGTCACCATGTCCAGGGCTTTGTTTATTTTTGTTGGTGTTGGTTGTGATGGTGGTGTTGGTGCTGTTGGTGGTGGTGGTTGTGTGGTGATATTGGTACTGTTGGTGGTGGTGGTTGTGTGGTGGTGATATTGGTGCTGTGTTGGTGGTGGTAATGATGTTTGTTTGTTGTTGTTGTTTGCCTTTTTGAGGAGCTAAAGATGAAACCCAGGGCTTTGCACATGTTAGGCAAACTCTCTACCACTGAGTTGCATTCCCAGCCTGTACTTTTGTTTTATTTTGCTGGTCTCAGGCTATCTACAGTTCTGAGAAGGGAAGTGACTATCCCAAATCCATTTCAGCTATTTCCTCTTTTTTATTTTATTTATTTTATTTTTTTTCTCCAGGCCCTTCCTTGTAAAACCTGACACACAGACCTGGATCGGGTGAGGCTCCTGGGTGTGATGAAAGCTTGGAGTTGCCCCAACAAGGCTGAGCTGACGTAGTGGTGAGACGGAAGGACCTGCCATAGGAAGGAAGAAGCCAGGACAGGGGAGCAGGGTGTGAATGGTGGGAGGTGGGAAAGGGGGGTGACTCGGTCATGTGTCAGGAAGTGTCTTCCCTCCACCCTGCCCTGGAGAGAACCCTGACCCCTAGATGGCTTCGGTTTTAAGATCAAACACCTGCTGGAGGAAATGAGGTGTGGCTGGGGTGGTGGCCAGCTTCTGAGGACCTCAGCCCGATACTGAGCACCCAGAGGAATTCCAAGGTGGCTTTTGGCCAAATAGGTGACAAGTAAGCTTCCATCTGAGGCCATTTTGACGACATGTGGACCCTGACATGTGGCCGGACCAGGTGTCTTCTAGGAAAGGGAGAGAAAAGGGCATCTAAGGAAAAAGTCAGCTTTGGATGTCTGGTGATAACAGCAGCAGAGGCCACATGCGCTGAGAGCTTATACCTGTTACTGTAGTTTCTGCTCATGTTTGTTTCCTCGCTCAGTCCTCAAAAGCTTTCTGCACAGCAGCCATTGTTAGCGCTACTATTGTCCTTCCCCTAACCGAGGCTCAGGGCTGGCGACGTCGCTCAGCAGTCAAAAGCACCGCTGTTCCTCCAGAGGACCCGGGTTCGATTCCCTGCATTCACTTGGGGGCTCACAACCACCTGTAACTCCAGTCCCAGGGACTCTGATGGCCTTCTCTGACCTCTGTGGGCACCAGGCAAGCATGTTCTATGCAGCCATACACTCAGGCAATACCCATACACAAAAAAATAAATCAAATTAACCTTCTTCCAAAAAATAAAATCCATTGTGTTGTCCAAGTTCACACAGAAAGCAGCAATCCAAGTCTGTAGACACCGCAGTGCACGGTAGAAACTTAGGCCTGGGAGTGTGGTCAGGGAAAACTAAGAGGGAAGCCAGATTGACCCCTGCAGAATTGGGGGTGGATTGGGGAGAAAGAATGGGATAGACGGTGTATAAATAGTAGGCCTGTTTTTATCCCTACACATGGCTGAATCAGGCAAGTGCTCTGTCTGGCACAATTTGAAGGTTCTGAATGCCAACCCAGCCCTGTGTCAAACTCCCTACCCAGCACGTCCCTGGAAGCTGAAATACTTACTGAGAGAGTCATTATTTGAGTCAGGACATTGACTCCGTGCGACCCCCAGTAAAAATACACCAGTTGGAAGAGAACCGCATCAGTCTGCTCTGCACGTACTCATCAAGGTTAGCTAGTTGGGTCCTTTGAGAGGGAGGCTTATGTCTCCTTAATACCCAAAGAAAAGTATGAGGCTTGTCCTACAATCTGTGTCTCTCTGATTGCAAAAGCCTGGGAATTATATGGCATAGCTCAGAAATCCTAAAGTAGACTATGTCCCCTGGGGAAAAGCAGTGGAAGCCACTCCTAACTTCCTTTGCCGTTGCTGGATTGGCATCAAATGATTGCAACTTCGTGTCTGGTCCCTTTGCCCTCAGGAGACCAGCTGGCATTCGTGTTTCTAATTTTTTTTAAACAATAAATGGATTATTGTTTACTGCTTGCTATCTTCTGAGCGCAGACACCCAGCGTGGGACAGGGGCTTGTCAAAGATGCAAGGATGCAGGCCAGGAGCAGCTCTCGGATCAGCTTTCGCTGGGCTGCACCGTGACAGGCGTGGGAGGAAAGGTAGGATCCGGTCTTCGCCACCTGCTGGTCACTCGCCCTACACCCACACTTGGCTTTGGCCTGGTCCCAAAAATGCGAGCACCTCCCGGTCCTCCCGCCGCGACCGCCTAGTCCGGGGCAGCGCGGCGGGCGCCTCCAGCCGGCCGGGCTTCCCGGCGCGGGAGGGGGAGGGGAGGGGGCGGGGCCGGGCGGGGCGGGGCTCCCACTGCTTCCCGGGAGCCTTATTCCCGGCCGCGCGCGGCCAGCGAACGCTCAGTCGGCCCAGGGAGCTGCACGCGGCGAGCGGCTGGTCGGCCTGACGGACGGTCTAGGGCTGGAGTGGGCGCGCGGACGGACCGTGAACAGACGGACGCGCCTCGTCCGCAAGGTCCCCAGGCAGGATCTCCCCTAGAGGCGGGCAGCGCGCAGCGCCCGGTGGAATCTCGCTGCCCCCCGCTGCCTGGCCCCCGGGAGCAAGCGTCCAGCGGCCGCCGCATCCGAAGTGATCGCTGCCTCTCCTTCCCCGCCGGGCTCGGGACCATGAAGCTGCTGCCGTCGGTGGCGCTGAAGCTCCTTCTGGCCGCAGGTGAGAGCTGATGGCTCCGAGGTCGGGGTGGGGTGGGCGCCGTGCGGGGGACACGTGGGAAGGTCGCTGCGGCGACCCCACCCCCACCCCCTTCAGCGAGCCACTTGGCGGGGCCCGTGCGGCCTTGGAGGGCGGGCGTGGAGCTCGGTGGCGTGGTGAAGCGGGGTCTAGGCGAAGGGTCTGACGAGGCCTCCTCTCTTCTCTTGTCCAGTGTTGTCCGCGTTGGTGACCGGGGAGAGTCTGGAGCGGCTTCGGAGAGGTCTGGCGGCAGCAACCAGCAACCCTGACCCTCCCACTGGAAACACACACCAGCTGTTACCCACGGGAGGAGATCGCGCTCAGGAAGTCCAGGACTTGGATAAGACAGACCTGGACATTTTCAGAGGTGGGTGTGGAGGCCTCCTAACCTTAGACTCTGGTTGAAGATGATTGCACAGGTCAGGGCTGGGGATTTAGCTACGTAGTAGAGTGCTTGCCTAGCAAGTGCAAGGCTGGAGGTTCGGTCCTCAGCTCTGGAAAAAAAAAAAAAGAATACACAGGTCTAAGATTTATACTTTTATCCTTGCCCCTCCCCCGGGGGCTGAAGGGATGTTTATGACATATTTCAGGGAAAAGCTTATGGCCCGATTGATGTTGGGGGTTCCAGAATATAGTGCTGTCATTCTTGTCCTTGGCCTCACCTGGTGTGGATTGGAGCAAATTGAAAGAGGCAGGTTGCCCTCTGATCTCAGCTAGACTGTAGGAGGAAGCCATGATCAGGATGCTTTCTAGAGTGTTTATGCAAAAAAAAAAAAGGGGGGGGGTGCAAGTCCTATCTGGTATCTGATTGTGATTGTAGATGTGATGATGGGTGGGAACGTTGGAGGTGCCATGATAGTCTCCCTCACCCACCTGTCTCCGGGCAGTTAGGAACTCCTGGCTTTGGTAGATGAGGCCAGCCCCCCTGCAGCTGGCTATGAATGGTACATGTTGGGGCCCTAGGAGGCTATTTTGAAATTCGGTAGACTCAGCCCACTTGTAGAATCCCTAAGGAGACTCGGAAAGGAAAGAGCTATGTGTGATCCTATAACCTGTATCTGGGGCTGAACACGGGGACTGGACCAAGTTGGAACCCAAGGGCCTCCCTGCCTCTGGCCACTTGCAGTGATTCTCAGAGGTGGAGCCAGCTCTAAGCCCTGTGGGCCCCGGAATGACCATGTTTGGTTGGAAAGAGACACACCTTAGTTTAGCCCCACCTGCTGCTCAGCCTGTCTTCTGGCTCCTCACCCAAGGCTTCCCTAGGTACTTTATCTGCTTTGCCTAAGTCAAGAGTCTGCTCCAAAACTGAGGCTTGGATCCCACACTTCATCCTCTCAAAAGTGGCTCTTTGGGGTCACCCATGTCCCAAGCAGTCCGGACTCTCCTGGCTCTCTCTCTCTTAGACTGGGTAGGGCTGGGCAGGGCTGTGACTCACCCCCCACCCACATGGCTGCTCCTCAGACCTATGCCAACCTGACTCACTGCTCCTTCTCAGCAGGAGCCTAGCTTGTCAATCTTATTCTGCCTCTCTCTGAAAGCCTCCTGCTTTGCTTTCCCTGAAGTCCTGATAACTGGCCTCCTCTGGCCACCTGCATCACCTTATGCGCTCTGAAGGAACCTGGAATAGGACTAGACACCCCAGTTCTCATCCTAATCCTGCACTAACCTGGGGCAAGTTTCTACCTTTGGGGATTTTACTGTTTCATCTTGAAAAATGCCCTGGCATTGTTGAAGTCTTACCTGTCTTGGGGGTTCTATGTCCCTAGTCTGTCATGTTCACCTTTCTGCCAGACTCAGGCTATAGCTGTGGACAGTAAGCACTTTTTAACTATTGGATTCGGGTGGGGAAGGCTGGCATCAGACTCCTGGGCTAGTGGCCAGTCCAAGCTGGATGCAGGGTGCAGTTGTTCCCCACCCCCATATCTACAGCCTGGGAAGAAGAGGGGAGTTGTCATAGGACAGCTCCTTGAACATAGTGCGACCCCCACCTTATCCCAGGTATGAAGAGGACATGTGAGGATAACCCTAATGGATGTTTGAAAAAGTGGATAAATTGTTAAAGGGCACAGGGAGGGGCAGATATTTTGCCCAAACTCAAAGTGAACTCCTGTAAATCAGGGATGGCCCACTAGCTGTTTCAGAGCTAGGTTCTGCACCAAACTTGTTCCCTGTTCCCAATGGGAACTCCAGAGGAGAGGTTCCAAATCTAATCTTCATTTAGAAGCTTCATACCCCAAAACAGCCAAGTTCCTTCTCCCAAAGCAATTTTTGTCTGTGACATATCTTCCTGCAAGTGGGTCACTGAGTAGGGGATCAAAAAATGAGGCTGACTGACGTCTTCAATAGAATCAGGTAGATGCAGGGCCATCAGAGATGGGTTAGAAAGTGAGCAGACACGGCTGCAAGGCTGGCAGCTCCGCGCCGGGAGCTGCAGTTACTCTGGCTTTCTTAGAATGAGGTTCTTCTTTCTTGGGACCTACCCTGACCTCTATTTCCTCTTAAAGTTTCCTCTTTCTGCTGGTTCTTAAAGAGCTTTCCCAGACCTCTGACTGCAGGTGGTCAAAGAGAGTGTGTGCCGGGTGTGCACACCTGTAATCCCAGAACTCAAGGAGGCAGGGGCAGGTGAATCTCTGTGAGTTCGAGGCCAGCATGGTCTAGAAAGTGAATCCAGGACAGCCAGGGTTACACAGAGAAACACTGTCTCGAAAATCCAAAAAAAAAAAACAAAAAAAAAAAAACCCAAAAGTGTGCATCCCCACGCATTATGGGGGCCTGAGGGCCATTCCACGTTTCTAACGATGTCGCGGGTGGCACCGGAGCCTAAGGTTAGCCTGGCTCATATCTGGAGATACTTTTTCAAAGAGTAGAAAGGCTGAACTGGGACCTTTTTCCTGCAGTCGATTTCTCCTCCAAGCCACAAGCGCTAGCCACGCCAAGCAAAGAAAAGAATGGGAGGAAAAAGAAGAAAGGCAAGGGGTTAGGAAAGAAGAGAGACCCGTGTCTTAAGAAATATAAGGACTTCTGCATCCATGGAGAATGCCGCTATCTGAAGGACCTCCGGACCCCATCATGCCAGTAAGTGCTCCCTTCCCAGAAGGAGTCTGCTTGTCACACTGCCAGGCACATGCTCTTCCTCTTTGTCACTGTTCCTTGAATTCATAATTTCACCCAGTTTCTTTTCAACCCCTGGGAGGAGGTTCAAAGGAAGGGACATATTTTTAGTCAGCGGAAGTCCCCGCCGCTGCCGCTGCTACCACCATCTCCAAAGAGGATGCAATTTCCTGTGCCATGGGTTTGTGACGCTCCTTCAAACTTCAGGACATTTCCTCCTGTATACCCATAAATGAGCATGTGTCTAGGAGGGCTGGCGATTGTGAAGGAGGTCCTTCATTCCTGCCTTGGGCCCTTCTCTGGAAAGGAAAGCTGATAGGAAACATGGCAGGGTGGGTTCCTGGCAGAATGCAGCTAATATGAGGTGCCTTAAGTTACATGCCATGCAGCGTCGTGTGTGCATGTGAGTGAACAGGTGTGCCTTGATTCTAAGGCATGGCAGGCCTACACAGAGGGGAAGAAGCATGTAGAGTGAGTTAAAGCCCTTCTGTTTTCACCCCCCTTCCCTGTCAGGGGAGAGACAGACTCTTGGAAGCCCGTGACTCTGCCAAGGAGAGTGGACAGTTCGGGTTGCTGCTGTGCAGACCCTGCCTCCCGCCCTGTCAAAAATCTGTGTTGTGTCTCTTCCACCCGTGCCTAGCATGAGTCCTTTGACTCTTAAAGGCACTCCAGTCCTGTCTAATCACACATAGCAGATCTGTCCTGTATTTGCCAGTTGGCAGACTGCTTCCCCCTTCACAGTCAGTGTGTCCTTGCCTATGCGTCACAGGCAGGGGCTTGCTGTATTGGAGAGGCTTGTTTAAGAAACAACTGGGTGGTGGCGGCGGCACACGCTTTTAACCCCCAGCTCTCAGGAGGCTGAGGCAGTCGCATCTCTGTGAGTAGTAAATGGCCAACCTGGTCTACAGAGTAAGTTTCAGAACAGCCAGGGCTACACAGAGAAACCCTGTCTTGAGAACCAAAAAAAAAAAAAAGCAGAGCCTCTGTCTGCTCCTTCCCAATGTCCCAGGACAGGACAGGAAATGTTTGTCTTAAATGTGTAAAATGGCATCATCAAGTCAGGGTGGAGAAAGTGACTCTGAGGGTAGTCAAGACGGCGAGAGTCAGGAGTCTGTCTAGCCACACTGGCTCAGGATGTTTGTGGCTCAGGGTGTTTTGGTGAACGGATATGCAGAGCTTTTATTGATGAGCTGAGAAGCAGGGCTCCCCAGGCCTCCTAAGCTCGGAGAACACAAGTGTGCTTGAGGCCACCCTCCCAGGGGCTCTAGTGATAGTAATCATATTGGTATTATCTCTTTGAAATCTGAATTGTTTACGTTTAAATCAAGTTCAGCCCAGCAGGCATGGTGAGTACTTACTTGGTGCTGTACACTGTGAAGGGATGAAAAGAGATGGGTCTTTTGGGATTTCCAAAAGGCCTCTGCTGGGAGGGCAGAGTGTTGTCTACTCAAAAAATGAGGAACCTACAGAGAATGAGTAGGAAGTTATTTGCATGACATCAACAGCTAAATAAGTTCGTGGGAAGAAGATGGGGGTCTCACTCCTAGCTTTTCGTGCGCCTAGGACACACTGGGTGTCAGCTTTCCTCCTCTCTCTCGGTCCTTACGGAATTGAGCAGAATTTCATGGGAGCAGCTGCTGTCCTGGGACACTTCATTAGGATTTTACTCCTCTCAGAGATTAGCAATTGTCCATTACTGTGTCAGCCTCATAGGCAGGCTGCATAGGGTGGGTTCTCTGACACAGAGCTCCTGGTTTGCAGCAGCATAACATCTGTGCACCTACATCTGTGTCCCTTCTTGTGGCTTCTCCTCTACTTTAGACCCAGAAACTGCCATCCAGGGTGTGTCCAGGCTGCTGTGGTGAACTTGAGGCTAGCTGGCTTTCTAAACCAGCCTTTGACAGCCCCCAGGGACAGGAAAATCCTTCTGTGTCACCAGCCAGAAGTTGCCCTCAAAGAGCAGTTTTCTTGAGCTTCTGACTGGCTGCTGACCCAGAAACTGGCTGCAAAGTTTCCTGTGGCTGCAGCAAACCTAAGGGTAGTTGGGTTGGGAAGGACTGGAATAGAGGAGGCCTGGAGTTGCACTGCGTGCACTGCTCATACGCAGAGGACCCCTTCTCCAGTCTCCACGTGGCTTGAGCATCTCATCCCACTATATCACAACTCACATGAGTAGGGACTGGGCTTTTCATGATGCTCCAGTGAAGCCGGCTTTTCTTGCCTCTGATTTGACATGAGGAAACCAAAGCTTCGAAAAGTAATGTGTCTTGCCCAAGATCACCTGGCTAGAAATAGCAGAAGCAGTCTGGAACTCACTTATTCTCATCTCTGTCAAATGATGCTTCCTCCACCTCCCTGGGAAGCTATGGAGACACATATGATTATATATGATATATGGTATTTCCGGACTCCAGGAGGAGCTCCTGTTGTCTTGCAAGTTCTGAAGTGGGTCACAGACATGGAGAGGAGAAATATGTCCTAGTTTGATGGATGTGTGTGTTGGCTTAGGGCAAGACACATGATCTTGCCCTGCATCCAAGGATGCTTTGAATGTACTCAACCCTCCTCCTTCCCTGGGGAAGCCAGGCTTTGAAGGGAGGGAGAAGTGGGTAATATTAGCACACTTACATTATTATCCTTTTGACTCAGGACAGAGGTGGTTGGAAGGATTATATAACTGAATTGCAGGACTCTGAGGCCAAGTTTTATTTCTACCATCTGAGTAACTACCTGTGGGGTTTGAATGATGGTTTGGAAGTGCAAAACAGATTCAAGTTCAGCTTCCGTCTCCTGGCATAGCACAGTTGCTGAAGTCATCCAGACTACTGGGTTAAATCCAGGGCTCTAGTAGTCACTAACTTTGTAACCTTGGCATGTTGCTTAGCAGGATTTAAGCCTTGATTTCTTCAAAATGGGGATGGTAACTTCTCCTTCACAAGCGGTCAGTCGGACCTCAAATGTTAAATGTTATCAAAAGGCCCTGAGTTCAAACCTTGGCCCCAAGTTCAAGCCTCGGCAAAGACCAAATAAAATAATCCTTGTGAAACAGTCAATGCAGAGTAGCTCATGGTAGGCCTTTGTTATTTGCTATTTATTGCTAAGGCTGTGAATAATAATCAATAACAATGATGTGGTCAAAGAGCAGATCAGACAGCCCAAGACCTACCAGACATATTTCCTCAGGGTTACGTGCGTTGCTCGCAGTGAATGGAATTGTAGGGGCTTCTGACATTGGCCTTGCTGCTTACTAGTTATGAGACTTGACAAATCACTTAATCTCTGTGACCCCTTATCTCTGTGCACATATGACTTTCCAGTGATCTTCCGAGGAGCTTCCTTTAGGTTGTGGCAGGGTAGGGATATATTTTTCCTGACTCTGACTCAGGGGCTAGACATGCTGAGGAGGCTAGGTAAGGAGCATATCTTGTCCTTTGTGGATCTGAACGACCTTTAAGGTGCTTTGTGCCCAGAAGTAGGTGCAGGGCAATCCTAAGGGATGTAGTGCTACTCAGCCTGACCCCTTTGCCAGTGCTTCCTGGAGCCTCCCAGGGCCCTGCCAGCTGGAAGGAGGGCTTCATCCTGGCTCTGAGGCTCCAGGTGCACAACCTCCTCCCAGAGAAGGTGCAGTTCAGAATAGAGGGCCATGCCTCCTTCAGCAGCTACTGGCCTAACATCCCCAAGCTGACAGGCCTAACCTTCTGCCCCAGCTGGTGAGCAACTGTGGAGTGTGCCTGAACAAAGTTAGAGGGTCCATGCCCATGCTGCTGCCCTGTTGTGTGACCTTGGGAAGCCACACCACCTTTCTGTAGCGTGGGGCTCCACCTACATCAAAGGATCTAAGGGATGCTCAAAGGAAGGGATGTGAATGTGTTTCTTCAGCAGTCTTCCCAAGAGCTTTAAGGAAATGCTTTGTGTTTGAGGAGGCGTTTGTCACATGATTTGTTTCTTGAGTGAGAAGAGCCCAGGGATTGTTTCTGACATTCTTTCATGCTGTGACAGGGTGGCTGGGCAGGAAGATGTTATCTTGGTTTGTTTGCTTTGTCCTGTGATGAAGGAGGCCTGAGAGCCCAGCATTCAGTGACCAAAGGCTACAGTTGAGCTCCCAGGTTGGGAGGTAGGAGTTAAATGAAGGAAATGAGAAAAATGATTCCTGGCAAAGGGACAGGGCCTATTAATAGGCTGAGCAGCGGTGGGGAGGGGCTGCATGCTGGATGCGTCGATGGGCAAGGCTGGTTTATTTCTGGGTCAGAATGTTGAAGGGCCTCTCTAGAGGGAGTGATACCGAATCCCCCTCAACTCAATCCATCAGCCCTTATGCCCAAGTCCTCTTAAGTGGCTTAAGCAGAACACCTTAGTACAGATGTAATAGATAAGACCCATGTGGAGTACATCTAAACTGAGACCTTCAGTTCCTCACTTTTTCCCTGCCTGAAGCAGGACTCTGGAGGCAGAGCGGGTGCAGGCACCGTTAACTCTATCTTCTTGTTATTCTAGCTGCCACCCTGGTTACCATGGAGCGAGGTGTCATGGGCTGACCCTACCGGTGGAGAACCCCCTGTACACGTATGACCACACTACAGTTTTGGCTGTGGTGGCTGTGGTGCTGTCATCTGTCTGTCTGCTTGTCATAGTGGGACTTCTCATGTTTAGGTGAGTGTTGGGGACCCTTTGCAGGCTTGTTTTGGGAACCACTCATTTCCTTCTCCTCGTGGGACTTAGAGCCTCTTTTCATAGCCCTAGATCTTGGGCTTATTACTGTGTAGTTTCTAGAAACTGTTTTGCTTGACATAGCATGTAGAGCCCAGGGTGCCTATCTCCAGGCCTTACAGGTTCTATTCCTCTGTTCTCATGGAGTTCATTTCCTCCCTCCATGGCCTGGTAACTCACCCATGGAGAAACCTCTTAGACGTTTCTTTCTCCCAGCGTTGGTGCATGGTTTGGTAGTAAAGGCATGGATAATATTATTGATGGTAATCTTTCAGTGAGTCTATAAGGATATTTTGAGGACCAAATAATGTTAAAATAAATAAAGTTAGGGATGATGGGTACATACCTAGTATGAGGCCAGGCTGGGCTACATAGGAAATGCTGGGTTATAAGGTGCTGTCTCTAAAAATATGCACATATATATAGTATATGTGTATAAACATACACAAATATATAACTATGTAAATTATCTGCTGGTAGAGACAGGAACCCCTCAGAGAAGCTGAACTTTGGCTAAAGACTCATGAGTTGCCTTACCTTCTGGGCTTTTCCAAGAAATAGCTATCGTGGAAGTTCCTTTAGAGGCTGGCTGTGGGGCCTGCACTTTGTCATTTCCTCACAATCCTTGTCTCCCTCAGGTACCATAGGCGAGGAGGTTATGATGTGGAAAATGAAGAAAAGGTGAAGCTAGGCATGGCGACTTCCCACTGAGAAAGACCTGCACTCAAGGTAATGGTCCATCCTTTGCCCTGGGCAGCAATGGACAGGCGAAGGCATGGTTGGGTCTTGGGTCTGTTTCAGTGATTGCTGAGTTCTCTTGATCAGGGGTTGCAGGGGCTGGGTTACTACTGTGGGGTCAGAGTTCCAGTGCAGAATTGTTTCCAGAGACTTGGCGAGGCATCTCTGGTTAGCTTACGCGGTTGCGGCACCCCCCCCCACCCCTCTCCCCTCCTCCCCCGGCGCCCCTTCCTAATACTTTTTGCGTTTCACAAGATTGGACCCAGTGTTAATTGCCTCCCTCTTGTGCTTCAGAAACCTTCAGGGGATAGTTACCTCTGAGACAGTGTTCACTACAAGATCTACCGAGGGACAGTACTTCACAGGCAGCCATGAAGACCTGCTTCTTCATTCCCAGTTGCTACCCTGACTGGGCCTCCCGTAATCGCTCTGCAAAAATATCAGAGCCTCCAAGTGCCAAACAGACTATGCCCACCGGGATCCGGATCAGAAGGAAGTAGAGGCGAGTGGGCAGTTCAGGCCTCTCTGATTCTCCTCCACTGACCCACTGGCTTGTTGAAACACTTAGCTTCTGGACTGAAGTGCCAGCTAGTTTTCATGTGCTCCAGGGTTTTTGACTGAAAAAAAAAAGAGAGGAATGATGAGCGATTTATGGACTAGAAGAGAGCGACAGAGTTGGAAGCCATGTGGTCAAGTAGCCACAAGGGATCTGCTGTTTGGACCCTCCAGCACGCTGGATTTGATGCGCTAACTGTGAAATACCACAAGCCCAAGAACTCTGAATTTTGGGATTTCCACCCAAAGAGGAAACATAACAACTATTTTTTTTTTGTTATTTGTTTGTAAAATGCCTCTTAAATTATATATTTATTTTATCCTATGTATGTTAATTTATTTAGTTTTTAACAATCTAACAATAATATTTCAAGTGCCTAGACTGTTACTTTGGCCATGTCCTGGCCCACCTCTTTGCAGCTCTGCAGCCTGGCTCAGTGCAACGCTGTCATTTGCCCTATAGCCCATCTATAGTAATTTATTGTCTGTCTACATTTCAGAAGCTATCCCAGGAACAGAGTATCCCAGCCCAACGGGCAGTTGTGTATGGTCAGAATGCAGGGATTGATTTGGGTAGAGCCACTCTGTGAGTTTGACTGCAGTCTTGCCTAGGTCATTTTTGTCTACTGTTTGTTTTGAAAGCCCAAGGTGCTGATGTCAACGTGTAATAGATATTGGTGTTTGCCTGAGTCCTCTCCCTTCCAAATCTCAAAGGAGGTTGGGTGTTCATGCCTGCAGTTTCCTGGCCCCTTGTCCTCCATCACCCTGACCCTCCCCTGTGTTGAGATGTTTCCCTTGCGCCTGCCGTTCTTCTGGTGCTACTCCGTGCAGGGGATGGTGAAGCAGAGGACAGTTTGGAGAAGGTATTAGTGAAGAAGAAGGCTGAGGAGGGACAGGGAATGTTGGAGTTGACTATCTTGGTAATTGATTACCTATCAGTTACTACAGAGAAAGTTGGCAGTGGGGAAGCTTTGGGGAAGCAAACTATGTCCACTGTCACGGTCCCCATGGGAGTTTCTGGTGCCATTTCTGAACTGTTACAACCTATATTTCCAAAACCTGGTTCATATTTATACTTTGTGATCCAAATAAAGATAACCCTTACTCCATGGTCGGCTTAGTTTTGGTTTGGTTTATGTTTGTTTGTTTAGGATACCGTTGTTGAACCCTGGCTGTCCTGGAACTCTCTTTGTAGACCAGGCTGGTCTTGAACTCAGATCTGTCAGCCTTGTCACCTGAGTGCTAGGAGAAAAGGCTTGCACCACCACACCTGACTTATTGGTTTTGTGTTTATGTACATGAGTGTGAGGGCCAGAGGTTGACTTTGGGTGTCTTTCACAATTGTTCTCCTTTATAGTTTATTTATTTTATTATTATTCTTTTTTTATTTAGACAAAGTCTCACTACTAGCTTAGAACTCAAGAGATCTGCCTGTCTCTGCTTCTTAGGGATGAGATTAAAGGCATGTGAGCTACCATGTCCGGTTTGCTCTTCTTACTTTTTGAAACAGTCTCTCACTGAGCTCATCAGTTCATTATGGCTAGGCTAGTGTGCCAATGAGCTACAGGCATTATCCTGTGTCTGCCTTTTACTATCCAGGGTCTGGAATTTCAGACACATGCCAGTGTATTGGCTTTTACATGGGCACAGGGGATACAAACTAAGATCCTTTTATTTACATATTAAACAACTTCACTTACTGGGCCATTCCCCAGCCCTATTCTGCTTGTTTAACATAGGAATTTTCTTTTTTTTTTTTTTTCTTCTCTTTTTCTTTCTCTCTCTGTCTGGCTTGTTTGCTTTTTGGTTTTTTTTTTGTTAGCTTTTTAAAAATATATATATTTATTATTTATACAAATTCTTCCTGCATACCAGATCTTACTATAGATGGTTATGAGCCACCTTGTGGTTGCTGGGAATTGAACTCAGGACTTTTGAAAGAACAAGTGTTCTTAACCTCTGAGCCATCTCTCCAGCCCAGTTAATTGCTTTTTGAGTCAGGGTTTCTCTGTGTAGATCTGGCTGTCTTGGAACTCACTGTGTAGACCAAGCGAGCTGTGAATTCTACAATCTGCCTGCCTCTGCCTCCCAAGTGCCGGGGTCAAAAGCATGTGCCACCACTGCCTGAAAACATTGGAATTTTCTAAGCTGTCTCAGTGTTAGACATGTTTATGGACACTATTTTCACTATTCACAACTCCATGATGGGGGTTGGGGGCTATTACTATCTCATTTTCTTACAAGAAGAAACTGAGGCTCAGGTTGCATACCTTGCCTAAGAATACACAACGAGCCAGGACTAGTAATTTTGTTCTAATACTCACTATCTCTCACACAAGAGAGACTAGAACTGGTATAGGAAGTGTGGCTGGCTGGGCTTTCGAACGTTCAGTTGTCAAGCCCTCAACTCAGGGTTTAATTGTGTGCTGTACATGCAAGCAGCCATTGCTGCTGCAAAGAAGACGTTTTTGCCTTTCCTCCTGTGCTCCGCGACCAGTCCACCAGCCGCCTTCATCAGCTGTACTTTTTGAATGTATGTATGCAACCACTTACCACGATCTCACCAGTCCTGGACTCTGGGGCAGCCTCCTGCCTTCCCTCCTTGCTTCTTGGCCAAAATGATCATTAATTTAAAACATAGCTCAAGACTGGGAGTGGGAGCTTAGTGATAGAACACAGGGTTACATACATGAAGTCTGGGAGCTTAGTGGTAGAACACAGGGTTACATACATGAAGTCCAAGGTTTGCGTCCCCACATACAACATACTCATATATCAGATCCTGTCTACTTTGGAGGCCCTCTCCATCACCCTGATTATACACGAAACATTCCTCAATATACCCTTCTTTCCTAAGAGGGACTTAAGCTCCTTCATAGTTCCTAATTCCTGCTAACACAAAATTCCCTGTTTGTTTATTGTTAATCTGCTCCTACTAAAATATTAGTCCAATGATATGTTTATTCTAATAAAGCTGAGATGTAGGTATTCGGTATTTGTTACATTTATACATTTGTAAGAAAACTAAACTCCAATCCAAAACTAACAAGTGGGCAAATCCAATCTAGTGTTGCCCCGAACATTGTTGGGTTTTGAGAGGTGCCTCTGTCAGGGAAGGTGGGCTAGACAACAGGATAAAAGTGAAATTAAGGGCCCATCAGGATACATGGTGTCCTGGGTGAGTTGGCGGCAAGAAAAGCCATCATACAAGTGTCCTCGACTGTCATTCCTTTTTCCCATCTCTCCTTGGAGAGAAGTGACATGCTGAAGTTTCTCTGGGAGCCCAAATTGAGATGTTTTTCTTTTCTTTCTTTCCTCCTTTCCTCCCTTCCTTCCCTCCTTCCTTCTTTTTCCTCCTCCTCCTCCTTGTCTTCTTCTTTCTTCTTCTCCTTCACAAAGGTGACCAGCAGACTAAACTATCCTTGGAAGAAACCATCTTCAGTACTCAGCTCTTGCTAAAGGATATAAAATTAACAGCTCAGTATTTATTTTTATTGTAGAAGCACATACATATGAGGTCAGAGGACAATTTGTAGAAGTCTCTTCTTTCCAACCTGGGGAGCCCGAGGTAGACTCATTTTGTCGACCTTGGCAGCACGTTCCTTTACCCACTGAACCATCTTGTTGCTCTCCCTCTCTCCCTTCCTTCCTTCCTTTCCTCTTCCTTCTTTGACAGAGTCTTACTGTGTAGGCCAGGGTCATCCCAAACCCTCCATCTTCCTGCCCCAGACTTCTGAGTGCTAGGATTACCAGTGGCCACCACTATACCTGGCCACACAGAGATCTTGTATGTACTTTGAATATCTTTTTAAAACTCTGACCACCAGTGTGACAGTTTATATTGTCTGTCAATTTGGCAAGATTTAGAATCGTCAAGGGAACAAAGCTCTTGGCACATCTGTGAGGGATTTCTAGACTAGGTTAACTGAGGTGGGAGGACCTACCCTAGCTGTGAGAGTGGCACCATCCCATGGGCTAAACCCAGACTGAATATCAAAAGGAACTCAAACCTGACACCGTCACTCATCCTTTTCTTGACTGAGGATAAAATGTATCTGGCTGTCTCAGACTCTTGATACATGATTTCCCTGCCATGAAATACTGTGTAAATTGTCAACCAAAACAAACCCTTCTTCCCTCAAGTTGTCTGTGTCAGATATTTTATTACCCAGTGAGACACACAGCTAATAAGACCAGTAACTGCCAAAGCTGTATGATCATTCTATCACCCATGAATTCTATTCCTAGATGTGTATGCAACAGAAACAGGTACCAGTGTTCACCAAAACCTAAAACACTGAATAATCTAAGGGTGCTAGAGGGATGGCTCAGTGGTTAAGAGCACGGGCTGCCCTTCCAGAGGACCTAGGTTCAATTCCCAGCAACAACATGGCAGTTCACAACTGTCTGTAACTCTAACACCCTCACACAGACACACATGCAGGCAAAACACATGCAGGCAAATGAAACAAAAACAGGCAAATGAAACAAAAAACAGGCAAATGAAACAAAAATAAATAAGTAACTGGGAAAAAAAAAACCAATGATCTTTTGCATTACTTACAATCACTGAAAACTGGAAACCAGTCAGGTGTTGTGGGATACCACCATAATCTTAGTACTTAGGAGGTGGAGGCAGGAGAATTGTTAATTTGAGATTAGCCTGAGCTACATATACCCTGTCTCAAAACAAAAGAGAACAAAACAAAAACACAGGGCTGGGGGTCTGTGGCTCAGGGGTAAGGTGAGCTATTAATATTTGATGGCGAAATAGATAAACAAACTGGCAATTTTTGACAATGAAGTACTAAACAGCAGTGTGGATAAATCTTACAACATGACAGACCTAAGTGAGGGCATTTTGTGTGGATCCAATTACATAAAACTGAAAAACTGGGCCAGCGAGATGGCTCAGCCAAGCCTGATGACCAGAGTCTGATCTCTGCAATCCAGAGGGGGGAAGAGAACTGACTCCCCAGATTACATGAGCCCTGCTCCCTCACAGTAATAACACATGGTACTAAAAATAAAACTAATTCATAGTAAAAGAAATCTGGAAAGAGACACTGGTTGGGACCAGCAGTGACGGGAAACACAGAGGACATCTGGTGTTCTGATAACGTGTTCTGTGATCTGAGAAAATCCGCTGAATGTGGCTTGCATGTATTCTCTGCATTGTCTCACTCGGGAGACTGTTTAGTGTGTTGTTATATATGTGGGGAGAATGTCGTGGCACATGTATGAAGGCCAGAGGACAACTCTCTAGAGTGAGTTCTCTCTGATCTTTACATCAGTTCTAGGGCTCAAACTCAGGTCTTCAAGCTTGGTCCAAACACTTGGGAAATGAAGTCAGGAGGATCAGAAGTTCATGGTCACACTTAGCTCTAGAGAAAGTTTGAGGCCATCCTGGGCTACATGAAACCCTATCACAAACAAACAAAAGCAAAATAACATAGAACAACAGTTTGGATAAAGGACACTTGCTCTTGCCTTCTGTCCAGTTCTGTGAAGAACCAATGTCTCAAGCAGGTAATCACAAAGAATAGTAAAGATGTCAGAATTAACTGGAGAGATGATTTCTTTGGCTGTCCGTGGGGCTCTTTTCCTGGCTCTAAGTTTGCAATGGGCAGAGCCGGGCTTTCTGGGCTCACTTTGATCTCTGGCTGATATTTCCTGCAGGCTCAGGGCTTCATGCCTCTCCACTGTCCTCTCTTCATGCCGCTGGTGCTAACGGAAGCTCTAACTGGAGGTTTCTCGCCTTCTCTAGTTGATACCATGGTCTTGGGAGCTACGGAACTAGAAGGCAGGTGCTCTTTATCTGTGGCAGAGCAGAGGAAACTGAGACAGAGAAGTCAGATGATATGCTTACTGTTAAGAGGTAAAGACAGAGAAGTCAGGTGATATGCTTACTGTTAAGAGATAGAGACAGGACACCGAGGAACTTAATTCTCAAGCCTGAGTTCTAACTTCTAGGTGACATTCCTGAATTCTTCAGGCTGGACTGTTTCTCTCTGTGTGTCTATCATCTATCTCTCTGTCTTCCTCTCTAAGATAGGGTCCCTCTATGTAGCCCTGGCTCCTGTAGCTCTCTGTGTAGACCAGGCTGACCTGAAACTCTATGTGCTGGGATCAGAGGAGTGCACCACCACGCCCAACCTTAGTTTACTCTTCTTATATCCAGAAATAATGTAGAAAAACAATCATTTGAAAAAGATTCAGAGACAGGCCTGGTGATGCATGCCCATAACCCCAGCAAGTGGGAGACTCAAGAGGACCAAGAATTCAAAATCACCCCCAGCTACATACTGAGTTTTCTTTATTTGAGACAGGGTCCTGTGGCTCCCTATGTAGCCCAGGCTGGCCTCAGTTCTTTGACCTAGTGCTAATTTGTGGCACATTTAGAACTGAAACTTGGGGCCTCTGCCAGTTCTTCACTCTGCTTTAAAAGCAAACAATGCTTTTCAGTCACTGTCTCACATTTCATTGTCAAAGGGACCCTCGTAAGTATTGGGGGTTCTTAAGCAGCCATGGGACAGCAATTCTGCCCAAATATGTCATTTCAACTCCACTGGTCTGAAGTTCTTCGTTTTGCCAACAATGCCTGAAAGTCAAGCTCCCGCAGGAGACGCTAATTCTTGAGACGTAGCTGGGCCTTCTGAGGGTGGCATTCTTTGCTGCTGTAATTCACTTCAGCTTCATGCATTCACCAAATATTTGTGGAGACCTCCCTAACACTTTCCAAATGAGATGTCTACTCTGAAGGAGAAGGCATCCTGATATGGTGGTGGGAGGGTGCATTTTGGTGCAAGGACATTCATTTATTCATTAAACAAAGGGTAAGGGGGCATTTAAACAATGCCAAGCTCTATTTTTGTCCCTGGAGAATCAATCACTTGTTGGTGGATAACACTGACACAGGGACTGACAATATATGCACAAAGAAATACAGTTGTTTCAGAAATTGGTAATTTTGGAATAAGTAATATTCCTGGCGTTAGTGGGGACAGAACTCATTTATGTGGAGGGGAGGCTCAAGGAGGGGCTCTCTGAGAAGTCTCTGACCTGATACAACTGGGGAGCAGTTACATGAAGTTCCTGAATTAAAAACAGGCTTTGGGAAAACATGGATTTAGTATGTGTAAAAGGCAGAAAGGGGCCCTGCAGCTGCAGTACTGTCATTGGAGTTTTAAGAGACACAAGACCAGGGCCCAAGGAGCCTCCCTTCCAGGCTGCAGTAAACAGCCTGGAAGCCAAGGAGTAATGACCCAGGCAATGATGTGATTTGATTTATGTGTTAGAAACATGACTGTTAGGCAGGGAATGGGTTCTGTAGGATACAAGTGTAAGAAGCAGGAGTCAGAGGTTAGTTAGTAAGAAGTTAGGAGAAGACTATATCAACCGGGCAAGAGATAGTGATGGCCAGGATTGAGGTGGCAGCTGAGGAGGTGGTGAAGAATTCTCAGAAGCAGGATGCATGTGGGGGGACACACTGCTAAGCTGTGCTGGGAGGCGGGGGTGGATATGGAGCCTGGCCTTCCCGATCTTTCTGCTACTACCTCCCAGTGCCAGGATTACAGGTGCCCGTCGCTACACCCAGCTGAAACCCTGTTCTTTGTATGGTGTTTTCTCTGTCTGGTTGTATTTGATCCTCAAAGGCATCAGGAACATGGTGGTAGTTTTAACTCCAGATTAATGACTGACAGCCCTGGGCTTTGGGGGTGAAGTAATAACACTTGGCTGCTATTAGCTAATGTAATTTTGCCTAATGCTGACCTTGTGTGGGGGACCCAGCCTCCTCAATGACCATGACTCACCCTGGCCACTATTCTCATGAGAGAGGAGGACAAGGCTCTACCGTTTTCTTCTTGATGCAGAGGTGCCTGACCCAGGCCAAGTGTCTAGAAAAGGGAGCACAGGGCAGGATAGTTGCCTTATGCCAACCTCATCGAAGGGCAGAAGAAAAACTTAGAGCTACCCCAGCCACCACCAAATTGATATCGTTTGGTAGTTGTTTGCCAGTTGTTTTCTTTAAACTTTTTAAAATTACACATTTTTGATTGCCCCTCTGATTGATGGATTAGCTCATTGACACCCACACAACTGCGAAGGAGGCCAAGTGCTCTCTTGCTTTTCAAAGAATATCCCCTCCTCTCTCCTTCCTCCCTTTCCCCCTCCCTTTTTCTCTTTAGTTTTCCCTCCCAGTATTTTGCCCATTACTAACCAGCAGGGAATCTCAGGAAAAGGTCTCCTTTGAGGGCCAGAGGGCTGTAGTTGGTAGGTCAGAGTCTGTGTGGGAGGTTGCCCAAAGACATATATTGTGGGTGTAGGAGACAGACAGGAGGAATTAAGTCACCCCTTTCCTCAACCCTTATTTCCTCATCCAACCTATAAGTCACTGCATTGGCTTCTTTATAATGTGGGCCTAGTTTCATTTTAACTACTGCCCGGTTTTGGCAGTGAAGCAGGCTTTCCTGGGTGCGTGACAGGAGGCAAAAGCTACCAGCCTGTTGTTTGTTTGTCTGTCTGTTTGTCTGTTTGTTTGTTTGTCTGTTTGTTTTGTGCCTCTTGTTGGGGGCAACTTAAAAGCTACACAAACCGTACAGTTATTCAAGGTGAGGCAGACAGGAACAGGGGATAGTTTAGGAACCTGGGACAGGGCAGTACTTGGTGTGGGTTGTGTACGCCTCCTCTTCTAGTATGCACCTAATGAGCATATACATCCCTCTCTAAACAGCACACCTAGCAACCCGACTCCAACCTGCATTAAGCTGTACATACCCTACTCTCTGAACAATGGGATAAGTTTCCCCTCCCCTGAATGACCATTGAGCTTTGACAGTTTCTACTCAAATATATTCCTGATGCACCCTGGTACAGAGCAGGGAGAGCCCATCCAACCTGAACTGGTTTGGGGCTCGTGTTCATAATGCAAAACCGTTACTCAGGTTATGTTTTTGGAAGAACCTCCTATTTAACATCTTATGCTTATGCATAATTAGGTTTGTAATTAAGATCAGATGAGTTATGGGAAGAGATGTGCACAGTAGAAAAATAACTATATGACCTAATCAATCAAAACAGAGAACGACCCTCACTACAGCCTTTAGTAACTGCTCTAGTTAACTTTCCACTGCTGTGAGAAAGACCATGACCAAAATCAACCTGTAGAAGAAAGGGTTTATTTGGTTTACACATCCCAAGACACAATCCATTGAGAGAAGTCAAGGCAGAAATTGGAGGTAGGATTCTGGAGGAACGATGCTTCCTGGCTTCTTATCCTACTTTTTTTTTTCCCCTTCAAGACAGGGTTTCTCTATGTAGCCCTGGCTTTCCTGGAGCTGGTCTTGAACTCAGATCCTTCTGCTGCCTGTCCAGGGTGGAGACTAAAGGTGTGCACCGCCACTGCCTGGATCAGCCAGGACCATGGGCCCAGAGGCAGCTCTCCCACATCAATTATTAATCAAGAATCAAAATCAAACGTAACACTGTGAGTTCGAGGCCAGCCTGGTCTACAAAGTGAGTCCAGGGCAGCCAAGGCTACACAGTAAAACCCTGTCTCTAAACAAAACAAAACAACAACAAGAACAAAATTAAATATAAGCAAGTCTGACTTGCCTACAGTCCAATTTGATGGAGGCATGTTCTCCGTTAACATTCCTTTTCCCAGAAAACTCTAGCTTATATCAAGTTAAGAAAAACTAATCATGAAAGTAACCAAACTCCCCCTTTTCTTGAACCCTACAAGAGAAAGTCCCAAACAATAATCAGAGTCCTTGAACACCTTCTCTCATGTGGTCTGCCACGTACTTGCAGAGATCTGATCTTTTTTTAATAAGACTTATTTCTTTTATGTGCATATGTGAGTGTCTGCATGTGTGTATATGCATCACACGGGTGCCTTGAATAGGCCAGAAGAGTGTCTTTCTCCTAGAATGGGAGTTACAGTTGGTTGTGAGGTACCATACAAGGAGCCGATCTGAGTCTTCTGTAAGAACAGCCAGCAGTCTTACCTGCAGAGTAATCTCTTCAGCTCTGTATTCCAATAGCTTGCGGCTTTGCTTTACATAGAGTTGCAAATATGCTGCCGTTTGCAAATATGTGTGGGCTCTTATTTCAATCCCTTAAATAAGAAGCCAAGAATCTGGAAACACCTGATCCTGACCCACTAGTAATAAAGGCTCTACGAAGGTCTCACTTTTCGCTAGTCTCTGAGTGGGTGGAATCGGAGGAGAACTAGGAAGCAGTCAGCTCAAAATGGGGGATGTGTGCTGGTGTAAGAAGCCTGACTCAAGTTCAACCCTGAAGACAGACTCTTTTTCCATGTGTATTTCTGGACACGTGGAGAGAGTGGCGCCCACAGCTGACAGCCGCCGTTCGTTCCCATGTCACCTAGCTTGGGGCAATGCACGGAAAACTGGTCCTCTACCCACGGCAGCTTTGTGTTCCTCCTGCATGCCTCTCATCCCACTGTGCCCCGTCATCCTGTTTGCTCACTTGTTTCTCCCCTCTGTGAATCCTTGGAGGCTGTGCTGGGGAGTTTTATGTCGACTTAATGCAAGCTAGAGTCATCTGAGAGGAGGGAACCTCAACTGAAAAAAAATGCCTCCATAAGATCTGGCTGCAGGCAAGCCTGTTAGCATTTTCTTAATTAGTGACTGATGTGGGAGGGCCCAGCCCATTGTGGATGGTGCCGTCCTGGGTGGGTGGTCCTGGGTTCTATAAAAAGCAGACTATGAGAAGCAAACCAGTAAGTAGCACTTCTTCATGGCCTTGCATCAGCTCCTCCCTCCAGGTTCTTGCCCTGCTTACTCCTGCCCTGTCCTGGCTCCCTTCAGTGGTGAATGTGGAAGCATAAGGCAAATAAACCCATCCCTTTCCAAGTTGCTTTTGGTCATGGTATCTTATCACAATTGCAGAAGCTCTAACGAAGACAGAGCCTGTCCCTTTGCAGGTCTGCTCTCCTGTGCTTAGAAATGAATTAGTGAAGAGAAAGTAGAAGTTGGGCTTTAGCTGAGCGTGCTGGGTCTTGACTGTGATACCAGTGCTAGAAAGACCAAGGAAGGACCAGTTCAAGCCAGTCTGGGAGTGTTAAGATGGCTGAGTGGGTAAAGCATTTGCCACAAAGTCTGAGGATCTGAGTTCAATGCCCAGGACACACAGAGTGCAGAGAACAAACTCATGAAAGTCTTCTGAACTCTACAGCATGTCAGCACTCACACCCATACACAATGATGAATAAATGACATATAATGAGGCCTCCTAGTATTTTGAGGGTTGATTTTTGTTTGGTTTTTGTTTGGGATTGTTTTCTTCCTTCCTTCTTTCCTTTCTTTTTTTCCTTTTCTTTTCTTTCTTTTTCTTTTTTCTTTTTTTGTGACAGGGTTTCTCTGTGTAGCCTTGTCTGTCCTGGATTTGCTCTGTAGACCAGGTTGGCCTCCAACTCACAGCGATCTGTCTACCTCTGCCTCCCGAGTGCTGGGATTAAAGGCATGCACCACCACACCCATCTGACCTCCTACTTTTAGCTTTTTTTCTTCTTTTCTTTTTTTATTTTTGAGACAGGATCTCACTGTGCAGACCTTCCAACTTATTACATAGACCAGGTTGGCCTCAAACTCAGATCCACTTCCAAGTGCTGAGCTTAAAGGCGTGTGCCACCATGCCCACTCAGCTTCATTGCTCTTGGTAAAGCGTTTTAGAGATTACAGTGTGCAAAAAGTGTTTACCACAGCGCAGATGGGGTAAGTAAGCGCTCACAAACGAGAGCTATTACTATCCTTTGTTACTTTTACCCTCGTGTTGGGTCTTGTTTGCACTTCCTCTTCTGGACTCATGACCCAGCTGAGTTCTTTCCAAACTCAAGGCTTAGCCTATAGGGCTGTTCCAGTAGGTACAAGTTGGGGTCAGGCCGTGTAAGCATGGGTACAGCCTGAGCTTTGCTGAGAAAAGGAAAATGTGGCAGTAGCTTGTTTAATGCCAGGCAAGCAGGTCAGCCGCCACCCCCATTGTTTCAGGCTTTCTTTGCTGGCGGTGTCCTTAGGAAAATAGAAACAGTGCTGCATTTAAGGTGCCCGGATGACAGCCACATCAAATATGTGACCTTTTCCTAGGAAGCCTGGTTTCCATGGTGATTGAGGCCTTGCTCTCTTTCTCAAGTCATGCTCTATGGCTCTTAGGCTGCCATGGAATGTGATGGCAGTGGCCCCGGCAGCTGGGTGGGGACATCTGCCCAGGGTCTGCCCCCTCCAACATCTCCAGGGCGGGGGAGGGGTGGGGTTGCCCCAGACTGACTGGTACCCATAGCAGCCTTTCAACTGGGAAAGACGCTCTAGCCCTGACACCCCCTTCAACCCCGTCCTGTATACACACACTGAATGGCTCATGGCCAGATGAATGTCAGGCCGAGCAAAAAGGAGTCTCTTTCTGGACTCCCCCATGTCAGGCAAGAGGCTTTGACCCCTTCTATCTCATCTTGGCAGCCTGGGCTGAGAGAGCGCCTGCCTCCAGAGCCTTGGCAGAGAGCACGTTCCACCAGCCTCTGCAGCTGCCAGAACAGGAGCTGAATGTCCAGTGAGGGCATCTGCCAAAGCTTGCTAACTTCTCTCTTCTTTCTCAGAGCTATGCAAACGGAGGCGCTAAGGAATGCTGCAGCAACTAACTTTCCTGCCTCTGGCTTCCCTCCTCCCAGGGCCCGTGTTCCCCCAACCCCCAGGCTGCAGTCACAACAGAAAAATGTAGGGGAAGAAAGAAATCCCCCAGTGTGTCATGACATTACGTTTCCGCCTGGCGCCCAGAAACAAGAGAAGAAGGTGGAGACCCAGCCAGCCAGAGGTGACTGGTTCACTCACTACTTCCTGGGACAAATCACCTGCTCTTTTGGAGCTCTTTCTTCATGAATACGTGGGTGTGAGCCAGACGCTGAGGTACAAGCCTATGCTCTCAATATTCAGGCGGTGGAGGCAGGAGATGACGTACAGGGTCATTCTCCGATATACAACAGGCTTGAATCCTCCTGAACTTAATAAAATAAAATTAAAATTAAAGTGGGGCAAGTCACCTTGACTCCAATCACAAAGAAACTGAGAAGATGGGGATTTACCATTCGTTGTCACCAAGAACACTGATATTCCCAAGAGGCACTAGGAAGGCAACTTTATTTTCACTTATTTAGGTTGATGTTTTTCAGTCAAGGTCTCACTGTGTGTCCCTGGTTGGCCTCAAATTCACTATGAGGGTGAGACTGACTTCAAATTCAGAGAGATCTTCCTGCTTCTGCCTCCCAATTTGCTGGGATTCAAGCAAGGATCACCACACCTGGCCAGCATGGCAACTTTAAACTGTTGGATGCTATACTACTAGTCCATTGCTCACAAGTCATCATTTAATAGGCAGCCTGGTTCCTGCTTTGCTTTGTGTTCCTGTATTCAACACCCAGACCCTGTCTTTTAACTGGAAAGACAGATAGTCAAATGAATCACAAAAACCAAAGGAACTAGGATGGGAAGCAGGAGACACGGGGCAGGGGGCAGAGGGCACTTCTCTGAGAAAGTGAGACTGAAGCTAAGACACACAGGAGCCAGTGAAGAGGAAGGTAGAGTGTTGTAGGCAGAGGGGACAGAACGAAGAAATGAAAGAAGCTTGATTTGATGCCTGTAGATAGATGGGTCGGGGTCAGAAGGATGGCAGAAGGAGGCAGCATCATGCAGGGCCTTCAAGGCTATGCCAGAGCCAGGATGAACTGGCAAAGTGATTGATGGGGAGGTGGCCTAGGGTGTTTAAGTGATTGTGGGAAGAGGTTGGTGTGAACAGATCCACTTTGGGGAAGACGATTCAGGCCAAAGAGCTAGAGGAGAGAAACATATGAACTTGAGATACACGGAGGGTGAACGACAGGGAAGGAAAGGCAAGAATGACCTTCAGTTTGAGGCTTGTGTGCCTGGAAAGTGATGCCATCCACCGAGAGGGCCTGCAATGGGGAGGAGACTGCGGGTAGGGCGTGCTTCGTTGAGCTAGATAACAAGTGCGCTTTGGCCACTTTAAGTCACAAGTGGTGACTGACTACCTTGTGGGCTGGGCTGTCCAGTGCACAGCTCTGAGGGTCTAAATGCTAAGCCCAGAGCCTCGGGGGAATCTTCTTGGCTGGACAGGGGTCATTAGCCTGCAGAACAAGGTAGGGGGTAATTCAGATAATACCAGCAATTCTCAGAGAACTCCCAGCTGCAGAGACCCAGCAAAAGCTGTCCCACTCATGTAATGTCTAAATTAGGTGCTTCTTCCAGGTGCGGTGACGTACACCTTTAATCCCAGCACTCAGGAACCAGAGGCAGTTGGATATCTGTGAGTTAGAAGTCAGCCTGGTCTACAGAGCGAGTTCCAGGACAGATGGAGCTTCATAAGAGAGAGACCTTGTGTCAAAAACAAACACAAAACAACAACAACAACCCAATAAAATAAAATTTAAAATGTCATTACAAGTTGGATGCTCTTTTCCAAGGAGAGGATTGGGGACCCAGGTCCTTCCTTGGTCCATCTGTCTCCACCACTTGAAGTGTTGCCAGACAGGGAAAGAGTGTGGACAATGCACCAAAGGTCACACCTTCGTACAAAAGGAACAAGAAACTGCAGTTATCTGGGTGATCCTGAGAGAGAAGACAAGGCTTTGCCAATCACTTCCCTCTGTCACAGGAAGGCACAGAGTCAGGCTTGCACCTACTCATTTCCATACAGGGCAGAAAGAAGGATGGATAAATCCCCTTTTTCTCCTTAGACTTAAAAGTCTAAGGAGAGAAGTGGCCGCAGACCATTCTGATGTGCTCTGTAAGTTCAGCAGCCCCTCAAGATGGAATGGTTTCACCAAGCTGGCTGTTGGCCATGATATTGGCCAAGCTTTGCTCTTCTGCGACTGTCTGTCATTTGTGCTCACTGCACTTTCCTTCCAGCTAGCATCTGTTGTGTGCTGGGCACAATAGAAATGAGCAATCTCTATATTATATTAATTAGTTTGTTTAGCGTTTGCCTCTCTCACTACGGTGTAACTGTCAGATAAGTTTCAGAAGTATTGCCTGGCGGCTGTTGAGTATGGCTCAATGAGTGGTAGATTGCTTGCCTAGCAATCACAGGGCCCTGCGATTGACTCCCAGCACTGAAAGAAAAAATGTTTGGAAAGATTTGGGACTGTGAATGTAGCTCTATTGGTAAGTACTAACCTAGCATTCAGGAACCTTTCTAGGGTCCATCCCAAACAACAGTAAATGCCAGATGTGCTGGAGCCACAATAGGGCTTAGCATAGAAAGGTACTTGCCACCAAGCCTGAGGACTTGTGTTTGATTCCCAGAACCCACCAGGTAGAAGGAGAGAACCTCTTCCCAGATGCTGTTTTCTGATTCCATATGTGTACCATAGTATGCCCCCCCCCAATAAACTAAACAAGAAAACAGGAATGATGGCACACACTTGTAATCCCAGCACTTGGGGGGGGGGCAGAGGCAGGAGGATCAGAAGTGAAGGTCGTCTTCAGCTCTTCAGCAAGTTTGGGCTAGCCTAGGCTACAGGAAACTCGGTCTCAAATTGTAGAATTCATGTCTTAACTTACCTATGACTGTATCCCTAGTATCCAGGTCGGTGCCTACCATGCTGGAAGAATTTTGGGGGAAAAAAAGTGAGATAAATGGATGGTTGAATGAGGACCGCTGTGGGAGTTCACATCTATAATGAGTGCTATTTAAGGGGAAGAACACAGTACATGGCTGGTGGCTGGTGACTTCAGGCGGTCGATGAATGTCTTCCCAGGAAGGAGACCTTAAGCTTAGAGAGATGGAAAAGCATATTCAGAGACCAAGCACAAAAGAATGCAAGTAAGCTGAGCAGCACATGCCTTCAACCTCGGTGCTTGGGAGGTGGAGGAGAGAGACTGCGGATGAAGCCATCCTGGGCTGGACAGAGAGACAGACGCTGCCTTTTAAAAGAGGATGTGGAACAGAGACAGTCCAGAGTACCAGTGCTTAGACGACACTCTCTGATTCTACTTCCTATGCAGAGACCTTTGGGTTTTTAATTTTGTCTTTTCTTCTTTACAAAATAGGTACTAAAGTCTGGCATGAGCTCGTGCCTATAATCGCAACATTTGGAAGGTGGAGGCAAGGAGATTGCCAAGAGCTTGAGAGTTCGAGGCCAGCCTGGGCTGTGCCTCGAGAGCACGTCAAGTACAAACAAGCAAAGGAAGAAGTAGGAAAGAAGATCAAGGAGCTGGCTGAGTCACAGAGCACTCACCCTGCACACATAAAGACCTGAAATCCAAGCTCTAGACCAGAGGAAACCCTAGTTTAGTCCCTGGGGCTCATGTTGTATGGCTCACAGCTGCCTGTAACTCAAGCTCCATAGGACTGGGTACTGCTTTCTGGTCTTCATGGTGGGTAGTCAGATGATATACACATAAAAAATAAATAAATCCTTAAGAGTGCTGTACAGCTTTAATCCTAGTGCCTGGGAGGCAAAAGCAGGTGGATCTCCAGGTGTAACTCTAGCCTGTTCTGCTTAATGAGTTCTAGGCTACACGGTAACACCTTGTTTGTTTGTTTGTTATTTAGAGAAGACAAGCAGCCAGGTGTGGTGGTGCACACTTGTAAATCCCAGCACCGTGGAGGTAGAGACAGGAAAACCTCAATAGCCCATCAGTTTAGCCTAATTGGTGGCTCCAGGCCAGTAAGAGATACTGTGTCAAAGGAGATGGAGGGTGGTCCTGGGGACAGTACGTGAGGTTGTCCGCAAACATCCACCTGCACCAGAAGGAGCAGAGTCTCGTGACATACACCAGTACACCCAGCCCTTAGGTGTCATACACCAGTACACCCAGCCCTTAGGTGACATACACCAGTACACCCAGCCCTTAGGTGACATACACCAGTACACCCAGCCCTTAGGAGGCAGAACCAGACCCCCACTCTGCGGGGCTGGTGAGATGGCTCAGTAGGCAAAGGTGCAGTCCCAGAAGCCTGATGGCCGGAGTTCAATCCTCTGGCGGGAGAGGGACGACCACACAGACTTGTCCTCTGGTCTCCACAGGCCATGGTACAGGTGCTGCATATGTATTAGACACACACATGACAACAAATAGATCATCCTTAGTTACATAACGAACTCAGGGAAAGTCTGAGTCGCCTGAGACCCTGTTTCAAAAGAGCAAGGAGGGCCTGGAGAGATGGCAATTAAGAGCCCTGACTGCTCTCCCAGAGGTTCTGGGTTCAATTCCTACATCCCACATGTCCTTTAACAGTCCCAGGGAATCATACGCCCTCTTCTGGCCATCGAGGGAAATTCATGCAAGTGGTGCACAGAAACATATGCAGGCTAAACACTCAAATACGTAAGATAAAAATCTCAAAAATAATTTTTGGTTTGTTTGTTTGTTAGTTCTGGCTGTGCTGGAACTTGGTCTGTAGACCAGGCTGACCTTGAACTCAGAGATCCATCTGAACTAAAGTCATTGGTCACCATGCTTGGCAAAACAAAACAAAACAAAAACAAAAACAGACAAAAGCAGTGGATGGGGTGGGGAAAAACGGCTGACTAAATTTTTCTAAGACTTCATTTGATTGTGGCAACAGCTCAGAAAGATCACCATTGTAAACACGGAAGTCAAATGTTAAAAGAAACGAAGATCAGAAGTGTAGTGGCTTGCATAGGCTCAAATATTTGAACGCTTGGCCATTAGGGAGTGGTGATGCTTAAGAGATTAGGAGGCGTGGCCTTGCTGGAGAAGATGTGTCACTGGAGGTGGGCTTTGAGGTTTCCAGGGCCCCAGCCAGGTCCAATGTCCCTTTTCTTTGCCTGCTGCCTGAATATTTGGATGTAGAACTTCTGGCTACTCTCCAGCACCATGTCTGCCTTCATGCCGTCACATCATGCTCTCTGCCATGACCATAATGGACTGAGCCTCTGAAATCATAAGCAAGCCCCAATTAAATGTTTTGTTTTCTATGGGGTGCTGTAGTCATGGTGTCTCTCCGCAGCAACAGAACACTGGCTAAGCAACCCCTGAAGGCTCGTGTGTTTGGGTGCTTGGTCTCCAGTTAGTAGTCTGTTTGGGAAGGATTGGGAGATGTGGACCTGTTAGAGGGGGTGTGTCACTAGGGGTAGGCTTTGATGTTTCAAAAGCCCATGGCATGTCCTGCCTTCATCAGGGTGAACTGTCTCCTGCTTCTCCAATATTCTGCTCCCTGCTGTCATGACCATGGACTCATCCTCAGAAACCGTAAGCAAGCTTCCAATTAAACGCTTTCCTTCAAAGATTGCCTTGGTCATGATGTCTCCTCAGAGCAATACAACAGTAACTAAGACAAGAGATAGGGCTGAAGCCATACTTGAGTAAAGCTGAAGTGCTTCTCTATACAAAGGGCCTTACGGGAAATGCTAGTCTCTTGGGGAGCACCCCACTCTGAACTGCAGGGGCAGGCTGCGAACTGACAGAGCCTGAGAACAGAACTGCAAAGAAGCCAGTAGTCAGATAGATCGGCGGTCCGGAAGGGTTCGCCGGGGACTTCTGGGCTGCTTGGCACAGAGTTATAGAAAAGTGAAGAACAATCCCTGCCTCCAAGGCCCACTCTGTCTGGTGCTGGGAGCCACGTGGACACCAGCACTGCAGCTTCATTGTGAAGTGAATAGCAGGATGAAGCAAGAGTTGCAGAATACAGGACCATGAGGAAAGCTGCCATGTGGGGAGCTCAGTGGGGCACAAAAGATGCACAAGAACTGATAGTCTAGGCGTTCATCAGATCGCCCTCTTCCATTTGTTCCTCCAACACCTGCGAGTTGCTGGTTATGTGCTAAGTGCTGGGGGAAGGCAATGACAGATAGACACAGCCTTCCCCTCAGGCTAGAAGAGACCACAGCCACTCACTACCCACAGAGGCCCTCTGCTCACACGCACCTGGCAACAAGACCCTCTGGATACAGATGTGATCACAGCATTTGCTTGGAAACGAGAATCCAAAGTGCTCTGTTTTCATGCACACCAGAAGAGGGAATCAGATTCCATTACAGATAGTATGAGCCACCATGTGGTTGCTGGGAATTGAACTCAGGACCTCTGGAAGAGCAGCCAGTGCACCTAACTGCTGAGCCATCTCTCCAGCTTTCTGTTTGCATTTCTATACGTGGGTATCATATGAATTCATGTGTGTGGTATGTGTATATGTGTGTAAGTGTGTGAGATGTGTATGTGTATGTATGTGTGTGTGGTGTGTATGTGGTGTGTAATGAACTAAAGCACTGAAACTATAAGCAAGCCCCAATTAAATGTTTTGTTTTATATGAGGCGCTGTAGTCATGACGTCTCTCCACAGCAACAGAACACTGGCTAAGACAATCCCTGAAGGCTTGTGTGTTTGGGTGCTTGGTCTCCAGTTAGTAGAACTGTTTGGGAAGGATTGGGAGGTGTGGCCCTGTTAGAGGAGGTGTCCCTGGGGGTGGGCTTTGAGGTTTGTGTGGTGTGGTGTGTGTGTGTGTGTGTGGTGTGAGTGTGGTATATGTGTATATGTGTGTGTGGTGTGTGTGTATGTATGTGTGGTGTGTCGGGTGTGTGTGAGGTGTGTATGTGTGTGTAGTGTGTGTGTGTGTGTATGTATGTTTGGTGTGGGTATGGATGTGTGATGTGTATGTGTGCATGTGTATGGGTGTGTGTGTGTGTGTATATGGTGTGTGTGCACATGTGTGGTTCAGAGAGATGAATTGGGCATGGTACATGCGCATTCTCAGTAAGCCCTTTACCTCTGAACTGTATCCCCAGTCTTATTACTTTCAGTTTTTTTAGCTTAAAAGTTTAAAAATATTTATTTATCTGTCTCTCTGCTTATGGGAGTGAGCGTTTTGTATGTGCACCGTGTGCTTGCCTTGCCTCTAGGCCTGCACCTCCAGGCCTAGAGAATTCCTTTTGAAAAGCCAGCGATGGGGAAGGAGAGCTGGTTCAGCAGGTAAAGATGCCTGCCACCAAGCCTGGCTCCCTGAGTTCCGTGTCCGGTCCCACATGGCAGAAGGAGAGAACCAGCTCCTGCAAACAGTTCCTTCTGACGTCATATGTGCACAGTGACATGTTCACACACACATACGTGTAAATGACATAAGTAATGCCTGAAATGAACAGAAAAAAATCAAAATTAAAAAAATCATTACACATCTGGGCATGGTGGCACAGGCGGTCAGTCCTACCACTGGGGAGGCAGAGGCTGGGGTCTTTGTGAACTTAAAGCTACATAGTGAATTCCAAGCCAGTCAGGGCTACATACAGTTCCTGTCTCAAAAAAAAACAAAAACCACCACCCACCCAAACAAACAAACAAACAAACGAAAAGAATAAAAATTGGGTTGGAGAGATGGCTCAGTAGTTGAGAGCGTTTATGCTCTTCCAGAGGACCCAGGTTCAATTCCCAGCCCCCACATGGTGCTCACAACCACACATAACTTCAGTCCTAGAGAATCCAACACTGTTCTGTTCTCTAAGTGCACCAGGCACGAATAGACATACATAAATTAAAACACCCATACGTGTAAAAAGTTAAGAACAAACAAAGAGAATCACATCATGATACTATTAAAAACAATGACAGTGGGTGCTGGGGAGAGGGCCCATAGTCAAGAGCACTTATTCCTGTACAGGACCGGAGTTCAATTCCCAGCACCCACACGGCAGCCCACAACCATCGATAACTCCAGTCCCTGGGCACCTGACACCCTCTTCTGACCTCTGTGGGCACCAGGTAAGCATATGGTGCACAGACAAATATTCAGGGAAAACACTCAAACTCATACTATAAAATAAATAAATATAGAAAAAACTAAACCCAAAACCCAACAGTGATAGAACTGGGTTGTAGCTTAGTTGTTCTTGGTTGGTGCTGAGCATGCATGAGGCCCTGGGTTCCATCTCTGGTTCTGCATAAAAACACTTGTTATTGGTGTTTGTCTGTGATCACAGGACTTGGGAATGGAAGCAGGTAGAACAGTAGTTCACCATCTGTGGTCACATTGTGAGTTCAAGACCAGCCTAGGCTACATGAAGTTCTGTCCCCCCACCAAAGATAAAAAGGTCATGGAGAAGAAATATAATGTGCTTTTCAAGAAGGCAACTGGGGGACTGAGGGTCAGCTAAAGTTCCTTCAAGAAACTGAGTTTCAAGTCCACTGAGTTGAGATCCACAGGTTAAATTGTAAGTGATTAGGCTGAATGCAGAGAATATTCTAGCAAAGAACTCAGTATATAGAAAACCTGGAGTCACAGAGCAGTGGCAGTGCACACCTTTAACCCCAGTACTCAGGAAGCAGAGGTAGGCAGATCTCTGAGTTCTAGGCCAGCCTGGTCTACAGAGTGAGCTCCAAGACAGCCAGAGATACACAGAGAAAGCTTGTCTTGAGAAACAAACAAAAAGATAAAGAAACAAAGGTAACCTGGAGTCAAGAAGCTGCTTGACCTGTTCTAGGAATCCAGGGAAATTATTGGATGGGTAGTGAAGTGTAGGATGTGAAGGAAAAGATGTTTACAACCACCATTTTCTATGAAGGAGCCTGCGCCTATGATATGAGGACCACAGAAGACCCAAGGGACTATATCTAGAGCCTAGCATCCCGTAGACACATTCTTGCAGGCATAAATAAGCAAATTTGGTGTTATGAATGGGCTTTTGTTTAGACACTGAACTTGCCGAGAAGTAATGGGCCTGAGTTAATGCTCTACTGCCCACGGGTTGAGGATTTGCAGTCTCTGGTGGTGCCCATTAGAAACCTGAAGTGTGAGCTAAGCAAGTCAGAGGAAAGCTGATTCGCCTGGGTGTCAGCTGTGGTCACAGTGCAATTTCATTGGCCCATGACCACCTTTTCAGTTCTGTTTTTTTCTATAGCTTCTTGGATTAGCCCTCTCTCCAAGAATTCTAATCCTCTGCTTGTCATAAACACCGGAAGTATTTACGTAAAAATGGCTTTCAAGTGCCAAGCTCTGAGGTAATTTTTAATTCTCCCTTCTAAGAAAGCACCTCTGGCTGGGTGGTAGTGATGCACGCCTTTAATCCCAGCATTTGGGAGACAGAGGCAGGTGGATATCTGTGAGTCTGAGGTCAGCCTGGTCTACAGAGTGGGTTCCAGAATAGCCAAGGCTACGCAAGAAACCCTGTCTTGAAAAACAAAGCAAAGCAAAACAAAACAAAACAAAACAAAACAAAACAAAAACACCTCTGTTACTATTCTCTTCTAGTACTGCCACTCTTAAACCAGGCATGGTGATGCTATACATCTTTAATCCCAGGACTCAGGAGACAGAGACAGGCAGATCTCTATGAGTTCAAGGTCAGCCTGGTCTTCAAAATAAGATCTTGTCTAAGGAAAAAAAAAAAAGGGTGTGGCATATTCTCTTGACCCTGTACCCTGTGCAGCTCCAGGAGACAGGGTGGAGGCTTTGAGCTTTTCAAACTCGTCCTTTAGACTAGGCTTCCTAATCTGCCACAAAGGAAGGCGTCCCTGCCACACGCTCTTGCTGCTATGAATTCCACCATGTTTTCCTGCCTGAATGGACTGTTCTCTCTGAAAACCAACCTTTTCCTGCTTAGAAACAAAATAAAATAGAGCTTCTGGGTCAACAAGATAGTTTAACAGCTAAGCTAATTGCCCTTCAAGCCTGACCTGAATTCTATGCCCCTGTGGAAAGACAGAACCTACTCTACAAACTTAATTTCTGACTTCCACACATACTGTGGCACTCTGACACACAGACTACAGTACACGCACGCATGCACGAGCACACACATACACACACCCACACGCACGCGCGCACACACACTGATGACAACAATAATAAATAAAACAAAATTCCTTTGGAAATTCTGATGACAAGCCATGTCTTTGGGAACATCATTTTTTAGATGCTACAGAGACTAGGCCTTTAGTGGTTTGATAAGATTGGCCCCCATAGGCTCACAGATTTGAATGCTTAGGGAGTGGCATTAGGAAGTGTGGCCTTGTTAGAGTAGATGTGGCCTTGTAGTACGTGTGTCACTGGGGATGGGATCTAGGGTTTCTAACTTTCAAGCCAGACCCAGAGTTTCTCTCTCTCTCCCTGCAGCCTGCAGATCCAGACGTAGAACTCTCAGCTACCTCTCCAGCACCATACCTGCTGCATGCCACCATGCCTCCCACCATGACAATAATGGACTAAATCTCTGGACTGTAAGCCAGCCCCAAGGAAATGTTTTCCTTATGATGGTTGCTGGGGCCATGGTGTCTCTTCACAGCAATAGGACGCTGACCAAGACAAGGTCCACTCAGATCCAGAATAACATCTACAGATACAGTTAGCATATGCTACTGAAGGTATCCTAAACAGGCTGGTGTACCCACAGTACTCAGAATTTCCAATGAATCGGCCCACTGAGTTAATTTCTCCCTAGGGAGCAGAGCTCTGAAGCATCTATCTTGTCTTCCCATGGTGCCCTGGGTTCAGTGTCCTGCTCAAGATTTACCTATCAAGAGTAAGTGATTACAAGCAGGAGCCCCTTGGCCCCATGACAGACATCTGACTAAACTATTTTCTTGGTTGAGTGGCTCATCAATACTCCCCCAAGAGAGGGTAGAGTGGAAAGAACTCTGGAAAAGAATCTGAGGCTCTTCAGCTCCAGTCCTAACATGAACATCAATTCTCTCTCTTGAGCAAGAATATTCTCACTCTGTAAGCCAAGCTGACTTACAATTGACTATGTAGAGATCCAGGCTGGTCTTGAATTTTTTGACAGTCTTCCTGCCTTGGTCTTCTGAGGGTTAGGTTTAACCCGACCAGCTGTTTGAGTCCAGGATTCCTTCCCAGAAATTTCATGTAGAACCCTATACTTCAAAGAGCAGAACACAATAGAGATATGTTGCCTTGGCTGACATGGTCCCTCAGAGAATTTTCCTTATGGTTCTGTATAGCTTTCCGTGAGACTTATGAGGTCACTGAGGGTATTCTCCACAGCCAACCAAGCTTGCCATCTTCTCAAACCCACATAGAGGCCTTTGACCTCAGTTTTGGGGACAAAAGGAAGTGGAAACTTCCACCCCTCCATCAGTGGCTGCTTCTATCTTTATATCTATATCTATGTATACTGGTTTTGCTCTTTTTTTTTTAATGAGCTTTCCTTATGTAGGCCAGGCGAGCTTCAAACTCAAAACAATCCTCCTGCCTCAGCCTCCTAAGTGCTGAGATTACAGGCAAGTGTTTCCACATCTCGCTATAATTTGTCTTTAACAAAACAGAGACACAATATTTAATATCTCTGAGCTAGAGGAGCTGAAGGAATGTTAAATCTTAGACCCACTCCTTTTGGACACTTGTCCAAGGGATTCAGGGACTCTACTACAAAGCAAGGCTATTTCACTGAGGCCCCAAATGGCTGCTCTCTATGAAAGACAGCATCACAGACTTCATGTGCATTGAGATAGAACTTCTCTATTCATGAGGAAAGATGATGGGAAAAGTTGAAGTTTCAGTAGTATGAGGTGCAGTGAACGTCTGGTTTTTGTCATTTGCGACGGTGCTTCTTCCCTGAGAGGTATATTTTACTCTTCTGGCAAAAAGTCAACAGTCTTTTACCCTCTGTCTGTGTACTCTTTAATCTTTGTCAGGCATGTGGTGCCTCTTTCCTGATAGGTATGTCTTACTCTCTGGCAAAGAGTCAACACTCCTTTACCCTCAGTCTGTGTACTTTTTAATCTTTGTCTGGAACCACGAAGGACAGTCACATTGTCCCTTTCCACTGGAGGCCAAAGTGTTCCAGTGCTTACTTGTGCTTGCTAGCGGTCACATATAAGAAACAATAACAGGCCGGGGTGATGGTGGCACACACCTTTGATCCCAGCGCTAGAGAGGCAGAGGCAGGCCGATCTTTCTGATTTCGAAGCCAGGCTGGTCTACAGAATGAGTTCCAGGACAGCCACGGCTACACAGAGAACCTTGTCTTGAAAAACAAACAAACAAAAAGAATTAATAACAGAATCGATGGGTCTGGGGCCTATTTTATCTAAGTTACTTGCTTGTACTAGGTATCACAGTCATTCTGACTCCCCATTTTTCGCTCCTTCCAACTTTAGATACCTCTATTTAAACACCTACAACTGGGGCTAGGGGTTATCTCTATGGCAGAGTACTTGCCTAACGTGTAAGGCCCTAGGCTGAGTCACAGCACTGCAAAACCAAAGCAACAACCACAAAAAATGTTTGAGGTGGATATGCGCATGCTCCGAGGGCAAGTGGTACCCGCCTGTGCTAGACACAGCCCCAAGAGTGGAAACAGTCCTCGGTCCTAGTGTGTGTTGGTGCTTTCGGACTACGCCAGTGTAAATGGAGTTTTGTCCAGATTTCACTTCAACTCCATTGCAGTCCTTTTCTTGCTGCGATGGACTGAAGACTTTCCGCTGAGTACCATGCTGTGACGGTGGAGGTATGGATTCTCTGTCAGGCTTGCGATTCCTGAATTAATCCTTTCCTACTCTCGGGCAGAACCACTGTGACTGGCTCTCACCTCTAGCAGGCCTCATGAGCTCACTCTCTCTGGTGACCAGTGGGCTAAAATCCAGTCTTCATCATGCTCTGCTTCCCACCTTTCTCACTTACACAGGTTTAATCATCAGCGCTGATTGAAAATACTCAACTTTCTTTGGAAGTTTCACAAACAGATTGACGTGGCAAGATGCCAGGGAAAAGCCACCGTCAGTTCCTGTTGATGACGACTCACTTCCTTTACTTGCAAAGTTTCCTATGACTGTTTTATTTGGAAGGCACAGTGACAACCCCTTTCCAGGCTGGGGCCTCTGCCAGTCCCAAACTCACTTTGTCAGCTGGAAGGGCTAACTCATAGCATCTTAGCCATGTGTCACTTGGGTAGGGTCCTTCCTCATCTCCATTCCTTAGACCGCCAGAGAGCTACCATAGAAGCTTTCAAATGTTCCCAGCCCTTACCATCCTAGTCTCGGGCATACTGTTGTATGGCATTCACTTTCATAAGTACAGACAGCTCCACTTGGCCAGGAAGGTGGGGGGCCAGGGAGTGGGTGGGTTATCCTGCTAGAGATCAAATCTGGGGCCTCATATGCATGCTAAGCATATACTTTATCAGCTAGCCAGCCCCGACTACTTTCCCCTTTCTTGAGGATGTTGGAAGGTGGTCCATTCAGGGCAAGGAGTATTTCAAGCCCTGATTCTTTAGCTCAGTTCTGTACGCACAGTGGCTGCTCCCAGGCTACAGAGTCTCCAGTATCATAGGACCATATTTTCTTAAGGGTGAGGTACCTGAGAATGTGGGAAGGAAGAGTCAACAAACAAATCAAAAAGAAACATAAGAAAGAAACCAGGAGGGAAGTTTGTAACAGCATTTCAAGCTGTTCAAAGCAAACCTAGTGTTCCAGGCACCCTTCTGAATGCTCAGCATATGTAAATAAAGCTCTTTAACCCCCACAGTGACCCTGGTAGTTACTATACTGCTCTATGCCCACTTTTCATGTGGGGAAACCGAGGTGCAGAGCAATAAACTTATTTGCCAACATGTATGCCATGATACGTGGCCTGCCTCTGCCCCCTATCTCGCCATAGGAGTGCTGACCTTACAGATGTCCCTGCGCCTCACTTTCTGAGAGTTCTAGGGGTGCAGACTGGTGTGCTCCTGCTTTTACAGCAAGCACCTTACTTGCTGTATGAGCCATTCTCCAGCCCTAGGATGGTCTTAACCATTACACCACACTGCCCTTTCCTACAGGCCCTGGGAGCTGTGTTTTGTTGTTGTTGTTTTTGTTTGTTTTAGGGTTTTGGTTTTTTTTTTTTTTTTTTTGAGACAGTCTCTCTGCATAGCGTGGCATTCTTGGAACTTGCTTCGCTTCGTAGGCCAGGCTGTCCTCACACTCACGCAGATCTGACTGCTTCTGCCTCCCTAGTGCTGGCATTTAAAGGCGCGTGCCACCACACTCAGCTATGATGGGAACTCTTACAGGGAAATAATAGGAGGAAGCTGAGTGTGCACGCCTGTTGTCCCACTGAGGGCTTCTGGTGGTGCAACAAGACACCATGACCAAAAGCAAATTAGGAGGGAAGGGTTTATTTCACTTACTGGTTACAATCCAACATCCAGGGAAGTAAGAAAAGAAACCAAAGGCAGGAACCGGTGCCAAGGCCACAGAAGAACACTGCTTACCGGCTGCCCATGGCTTGCTCCTTATACTACTCAGGACCACCTACAGTGAGCTGTGACCTCCCGCATCAACCATCAATCAAGAAAACGCCTCACAGGCTTGCCCACAGGCCAGTCTGGTGGGGGCATTTTCTCAGTTGAGGCTTCCTCTACCCAAATGACTCTAGCTTGTGTTAAGTCAACATAAACATAGCCAGCACAACCAGAAAGTGTAGTGCTTGGGAGGTATAGGCAGGTTCAGGGTGGCCTTGAGTATGGAACCATCTGGACTCCGAGAGATCCTATCTCAACAAAACAACAAACCGTATATGTGTATATTAGCAAAGACAGTGTCTCCCTTGCATTTTTTTTTTTTAAGTAACGCTGGTTGAACATGGGGCCTTATTCTAGTTTTGTTTCCACTACTGTGATAAAATATCCCAACGGAAAGTAACTCAGAGAAGAAGGGTTTAATTTCTGCATACCATTCCCGGTTATAGTTAATCACTATGGGACAGACAGGAACTGCACACAGCCAAGTCACATCACATCCAAGAGCAGAAAAAAAAATGGACGCACACAAGCTCACGCGCAGTGGTCAGCTCAGTTTCTCCAGTTTGTTGTTTGCTTGTTTGTTTATGTCAAGGCAGGGCCTCACTATGTAGCTCTGGCTATCCTGGAACTCATGGAGTTCTGCCTGCCTCTGCCTCCTGAGTGCTGGGATTAAAGATGTATGCCACCAATGCCCGGCCCACTTTTTAAAAAAATTTAATTTAATTTTATGTTCATTGCTGTTTTGCCTGCATGTATGTCTGTATGAGGGTTTCAGAAGCTCTGGAAGTAGAGTTACAGATAGTTGTGCTGTGAATTGAACCCAGGTTCTTTAGAAAGGCAGCCAGTATTTTTAAACTCTGAGCCATCTCTCCAGGCCAGTTTCTCCACTTAAAAAAAAATTGTTCTTTATGTGTATCAGTGTTTGCCTGCATGTATGTATACCTGCATGTGTGCACACGGAAGTCATCCCTTGGATTCCTTGGAACTGGAGTTGCAGACAGTTGCGAACCATGATGTGGGTGGTGGGAATTGAACCTGGATCCTCTTCGTGAGCAGCAAGCACTCTTAACTGCTAAGCCATCTCTCCATCTCTCCATTCATAGGCCTCTGGGTGGTGGTGGCACACATCTTTGATCCCAGCACTTGTGAGGCAGAGGCAGGTGGAGCTCTGCGTTTGAGGCCTACAGAGTGGGTTCCAGGACAGGCAGAGCAGAGGACAGCCAGAGAAATCCCGTCTGGAGAGAGGAAGGAGAACACCCTGTTTAGGGAAAGGCTGCCCAGAGAGGGCCGGGCTTTCCTGCATCAATTAATATAATCAAGACAACCTCCTCACTCCCTCCCCATTCCCCCCCCACCGCCACAGGGGCACACAGGCCAACAATCTAAACCCCCCCCCCCCAGCCACAGGGGCACACAGGCCAACAATCTAAACTCCCTCGATGTGATTCCTTTCTCCTGTAATCTTGCGTTCTGTCAAGTTAACCATCACAGGCTTCCTGTATGCTAGAGCACCCTATTCCTGTGCTAGACTTTCAGCCTGCTTTACATTCTGTTTTGAGACAGTCTCAATAAGCTTCCCAGTCTGACACTGAACTTACAATCCTGTCTCAGCAACTGGGTACACAGGCCTGTACCACTGGGTTGGTTGTCATTGTTGTTCTTATTAATAATAGTAATGTATGTGTGTGTGTATGTGTGTGTTTGTGTGTATGTGTGTGTTTGTGTGTATGTGTTTGTTTGTTTCTGTGTGTATACATGTGCAAGGTGCCAGCGTACATACATGAATGGAGATCAGAGGGCAACTTTCAGGAGTCAGTTCACTCCTGCTTTGCTGAGGCAGGATCTCTGTTTGAAGGACGGCTTCTGCTGGACTGCAGACTAGCCTAGCTTGCCCATGAGAGTACTGTCTCCTTTCTCTGTCTCCCATCTTGCTGGCTCTTTTTTTACATGGATTCTAGGGACTGTCAGACTTGTAAGTTAAATACTTGAACATGCTGAGTCATCCTGCTGGCCCTTATCTAGTAATTCAGTTGATGCAGAAGCGGTTTTGATAAGGCAGAACCAGGGGAGAACTGGCTCAAGATGTCTGGAAAGCTGAAGACCCCTGAAGACTTCCTTAGTAGTTCTGGCCTCTTGGTATCTGTGGGGCTGCTCCCTTCTGACCAGGTTTCTCATCTTCTGGGAATCACGTTACACAAAGCACCTGTGGAAACCTTTAGAAGGGCAGTGTGACCAGTGACTGTCTTGCTCATAACCCTCTGTGACGTCAGTGACACATGAGAGAACTCTAGCTCCTAGCTTGACTCAACGGCCCTCAAGCTTGGGCCCTCAGCACCACTGTGTCCCTTTTCCTTAGAGATTAGCATGGTCCCCTCAGGTAGCCACACTAAACCACAACTGCTTGAGCCACCTGATCTCGCTATGTAGCCCAGGTTGGCTTTGAACGTCTCTTCAAAAATTTGTTTCTATTACAGCATTGATTTATTTTGTGTGTGTACACGTATGTATCATGTAGTATGTGTGTGTGCACATGTGTGCATGTGCACACTATGGAATACATATGGAGGTCAGAGGATTTGTAGGAGCCACTTTTCACCTCCACCATGTGGTTTGTGGGCTCAAACTCAGGTTGCCCGCCTTGACAGCAAGCGTCTTTACCCACTGAGCAATCTGGGTTTCTTTCTTGCTTGCTTAGTTTGTTGTGGTTTGTTTATTTTGGTTTTAGCTTTTACATTTATTTATTTATTTATTTGGGTGTACGTGTGGAGGTCAGAGGACAACCTGTAGGGATTCCGAGGATCAGGTTCAGGACAAAAGGCTCTGTGGGAAGCACCTTTACTCCCCAGCCATCTTGCTGGCTCTCAGGGGTCTCATTGTGCCACCAGGTCCAGCAGTCAAATATTTCTCTTGAGTCACTAATAACCGTAGCTGAGCGCTGAGTCATCAGGACCTCAGTTGCAACAAGGGGTGGTTTACTCTGACGTTTTCGGCACCTTTTCAGCTCTTTCCGCCCTTTACTAAGTCGTCCAGCGTCTCACAGCCTCTACACCTGTAGTGCTTCCTGGCGCCCAGGCCTCCTGATTCACTGATGTGCTCTTTGTGGCTTTTGTAGCTTTTTAAGAAGAAAACCCAGAACAAATGGGATGGACATTGAGTGGAGGAGAAAACAAGCAACAGAACAGGAGCATGCCAAAGAGGACCTCTGGAGGGGGTGTTCAATGTAGCGATGTATCAGAGTGGATATTAAGACTCGAGATCAAGCCTCTGACATAGGGCGAGAAGTAATGATAGATCTGGGGGAGGTTGTTGAGACTTGGGGAGAACAAGAGCTCCACAAAGACCAAACTGAGCAGGGCACAGGGGTCTTGTATGAGACGGTTTCTACAATCAAGGACCATGTGAGGATGTGGACTGGAACCCCCGCACGGATGGGGCCCATGATAACTCGGTGTAGGACTGAAGACCCTATTCAGGGAAACAGGGACTGTTTCAGTCATGATCTTGATGGCTGACTCTTTGACCCTCCCCCATACAAGCCGGGGAGTGACAGACTGGCTAGATCCCAGGGGAGGACTTTGCAGCCAGCCCTGAGGAGACAGGA
>CM053764.1:8117209-8129562 GCA_028658305.1 Pachyuromys duprasi
TATCCATAGATAGATTAAAAATTAATATTAAGATGTGTGTGGATGTACGCACATATGTGTGCATGTGCGAGTGCGCTTAAATGTTCCCGCTGATACCGTGTGCCAAAATGGACATGTGGAGGTCAGGGCAACTTAAGGGAGTTTCTTACCATGTAGATCCTAGGGATCAAACTTAGGTCATTAGGCTTGGTAGAAAATGCCTTTATCTGCTGAGCCAATCTCACTGGCCCTAAAATAAAAACCTTTTGTGAGACAGGATGTCTTGTAGCCCAGGCCGGCCTTGAGTATCTTATGTGTCTGAGTTCCAGTCACCTCCTCATCCTGCTGCTTCCAGCTCCTAGTTGTTAGGAGTTTAAGCGTGAGATCCCAGGTCTGGTTCTCCAGCCAGGTTTTTGAAATGTGAGGTGCTGTGGATTCTAGTTGTGTAATACAGATGTGTCAAGTTGTTTGTTGCTTTGGATCTTTGGGTTTTATCTCCTGAGTATTTTATTTTATCTCCTTTTATTATCCTCTGGTTACTTGATATATGGTTATTTTTAAATGCACATTTGTTTTTCTTACTCATATTGATTGCATCACCTATGAATAGGGTCTATGAATAGGGTACATTTAGAATTTAGCATAATATTACTATTCTGTTGACTCATTTATGTTTATTTTGGTAAATTTCACAGCTTTGTCTGATTAGTATGTTCTGTTTTAATAAATCTGGATTTGACTTAAATGCTTCCTTTAAAATGTTTACTTACTAAATGAAGCACTTGTTTTTCTTAGGCCTTCACAGAGCTTCAAGCCAAAGTTATTGATACTCAGCAGAAGGTAAAGCTTGCAGACATACAGATTGAGCAGCTAAACAGAACGAAAAAGCATGCACACCTTACGGACACAGAGATTATGACGCTGGTGGACGAGACTAACATGTATGAAGGTGTAGGAAGAATGTAAGTGACATATATCCTTCATGGTATTTTCTTGTGAGAGCTTTTGGGGAATTAAATGGTGGAATTTTTAAAAGTTGGGGTTAAAATACAGTAAAGAAGTGAAACCCCAGCTGTGTGTATGCTTGTGTACTTGTCCCCTTCTTTAAAACAAAAATTTTTTTTTTTTTTCTTTTGAGACAGGGTTTCTTTGTGTAGCATTGGCTGGCCTGAAACTCACTCTGTAGACCAGGCTGGCCTCAGAGAGATCCATCTGCCTCTGCCTCCTAAGTGCTGGGATCAAAGGTGTGCTTCACCACCGTTTGGAAAAAAACTCAGATTTTTATTTTTGGTTTTTCGAGCAGGGTTTCTCTCTGTGTAGCCTTGGCTATCCTGGATGGACTCAATTTGTAGACCAGGCTGGCCTTGAACTCACAGCAATCCACCTGCCTCTGCTTCCTTGACTGCTGAGATTACAGGTATGAACACCGTACCTGGCAAAACCAGATTTTTACAATTTGTTTGAAATTATTTTTAGTGAGTGAAAATAAAGATGGTTTATTGAGAAAGGAAGACCGATCCTGTGAACGTGAGTGGCTAGTGAGCAGGAAAGGATTTCAAAGCCCTGGTTATTAATAATTAACCACTTACATTACATTTTTTTTTTCCCTATCAAAAAATGTATTCTCCTTATGAGAGATTAAGTCTACTTCATGTTTTCTGAGAAAGTGAAGCTCTGTGTATGGGCCACATTCCATTACGGTTAGCTAAAGGGGAAGGACTGATGTTTTAAAGTGGGGAGTAGGGCTGTTGTGTGCTAGGTGGACCTTTAAGTTTGGAGATCTTTTAGTTAGAATGGAATGTGACCTCGGTCTTGAGATGACTTGTGTTGTGATTGACTGGAAGGAAGCCTAACATGTGTAAAATTCTGCAATGACTTTAGAATGACATCATGGCGAGGTGACCCTTCCCATGACTAATTCATTCTTTCTGCTAAGAAAGAAGTGATGATAAATGTCAGATTTTCTTTCTCAAATGAACCGTATACATTTTCTCTTTAGTTCATGATGTTCATTTTGATCCTTTTGTGGGGTTTTGTTTTTATTTTGGGGGATAGTCTCCCTCTGTTGCTTACTCTGGCCTCAAACTCACTGTGTAGCAGAGGGTGACTGAGCTCCTGGCCCTGCCTCCACGTCACCTGGGATTACAGGTGTGCAATATTGGCTCCAGTGTTTGAGGTTGTTAATGGTGCAGAACAGAACCAGAGCAAAGCAGAAGCCTTGATTGTGTGTCGTGTATTATGAAATGCATTCTTGGCATTCAGTACAGGGTAATTTTATCCCTCAATTTGAATATCCTTAGGTCTTAGAACAGTAGTGCTAGCCTATTAATATCCTTGAACTTCACATTATTACTTTAGCCTTTGTATATAACAGCTAAAGAATTTTTTTTTTTTTTAATAGACAGTCTCTCTATGGAGCAGGCTGTCCTGGAACTCACTGTGTAGAATGGGCTGGCCTTGAACTACAGGGAACCACCTGCCTCTGCCTCCTAAGTTCTGGGATTACATATGTACCCTCATGCTGAGCATTTTGTGTTTTTTTGAGACAAGGACCCATGTAGCCCAGGCTAGCTTCCTGCTAGCTTTGCAGAGATCTTAGACATCTGACCTTCCATCTCCCAAGTGGTAGGCTTCCCCAGGTGGGCTCTATTGAAATTAAGGTTTTCACTTTTTAAAACGTTTTAAATTTTAATTATTTTATGTCTAATTCTAAGGATCAATCCTAGGACTGTGTGCATGCCGACAAGTCCTCAGCTACTGAGTTGCACCCCCAGCCCTGAAGTTTCATATTTAATTAGGATAATGCCATTTGGTAAACATTCTGCATAAGTGTTTTGAGTTCCTTTTCTTTCTTTCTTTCTTTTTTTTATATACTGTCCAAAGTTCTACAGATAGATAGGTAGTATTCCATGCAAAGAATTACAGAGTTTAAAGGCCAGCATATAAGTGCTTAATGGTAGAATGGTGTATAGATTTTGTTTCTTAAGAGAAATGTGCAGTTTTAGAGTTTTGGATAAGCCTTGGCTTTAAAATGAGCTTCAGCGTGAGTTTGCCCTGTGTCGTAGGGCATGTGAGGTGAACAGTGTCTGTTATTTGGCCAGAGTATTGGTGCCTCAGGGCTGGAGAGACTTGCAAGTGCCAGTCTGGTCATGAGGATGTTCCCTTTCTTGATGCTAACCCTGGAATACCTACTTCTGAATTTATGGTCTTGAGTCTCGCTGTTCATTTCTTTAATTCTAGCCCTTACCTTCTTTTTAAGTACTACTGGAGAATTCTGATTATGTGTGTTTACCCCAATTTGTATTTTGAAACAAGATTTTAAAATCTAAAATCCTTTTATATTAGAGCCTGCAGTAGATTTTTCTACTTTCCTTTTGACCCACAATTACTGTTGTTTTTTTTGTTTTGAATGCTGAGTATTGAGCTGGGACCTCATCCATGCCAGACAAGTGCTATATCACTGAGCTACATTTTGAGAGAGAACTGTTTTCATGTGGCCCCTCCTCACTTGAATATTATTATAGTAGCCAAGAGAGTCTTGAGCTCCTGTCACCTGCTCTCACCTCCCAGGAGAGGGGTTATAGGTAGAGCTGATCCTGCAGCACCACCTCACGCATCCTTTCTGCTCTTCTGTCTGCTCACACCCACACTCCTCTCAGAACCCTCATGTGTCACTGTAGGAGAAAATCTAACCCTGTTAGCCTCACACTCATGCTCATATCCTCTAGCCTCAGGTCCTGCTCCTTCCTGTTCGTATACTCAGAATAGCACAGACATGTCATCTTATGGTCCTGCTTTTTGTTTCTTCTGTTCAGAAGGATTTTGAGATGTCGTGTGGTTTTTAATATGCTCTGATTGGTTGGTGATGTCTGTCATGGGGAAGAAGAGACCTAGCTTATGCACCAGACATTTTTAACCCTTGCCACATGTTTTTGTCATTTGTTTTCATATATGTTGTGTTTGGATCTTTTTGATTTTCAAGACAGGGTTTCTCTGTGTAACCGTTGCTGTCCTGGAACTTGCTCTGTAGCCCAGGCTGGCCTTGAACCACAGTGATCTGTCTGCCTCTGCCTCCGCCTCCCAAGTGCTGGGATCAAAGATGTGTGCCACCACCACCTGGCTTGGATCTTTGTTTATTCTGTTTTTGGCCTTCAGTATTCCTCTTTCCCTTGTGAAATTCTCATTCTTCAAGATACTGCCTCACACTGGGCTGTGGTGGTACACTTTTTTAATTCCAGCACTTGGGAGGCAGAGGCAGGCAAGATCTCTGTGAGTTCAAGGCCAGCCTGTTTTACAGAGCAAGTTCCAGGACAGTCAAGGATACACCTGTCTCTAAACTACTCCCCCCCCCCCCCCAAGATACGGCTCAAATCATCTTGGGATGTTTTTGAAACTTGTTCAGATTTACCCATTTTTTCTTCAGCAATGCCAAGGCTTTTTGTTTTGGCTGTCAGTAGATCACATTGAGAGTGTGATGTGGCTGGAGAGATGGCTCAGTGGTTAAGAGTACTGTCTGCTCTTCCAAAGGACATGGGTTCAATTCCCAGCACCCACATGGCAGCTCACAACTATCTGTAACTCCAGTTCCAAGAGATCTGATACCCTCACACCAATGCATATAAAATAAAATTAAATAAGTTTTTGAGGGCTGGAGAGATGGCTCAGAGGTTAAGAGAGTGTGATGTGATCTCCCAACCAGATCAGTTTCCTTGAGACCATATACATATATTGACTTTGGTCCGCTACTCTCAGAATAATGTTTGGTACAAAATACATGTTAAGTAAATATATTACTATGAACTGAATCTGATTGTTTTCAACCTAAAACAACTGTACTTTTTGGGTTCTTTTTTGTTTGTTTATTTGACATAGGGTCTCAGCCCAGGTTGGCCTTAAACTCTGTAGCAGAGACTGGTCTTGAACCCCTGGTCTTGCCCCTGTCTTCTCAGTGCTAGGATTACAGACCTGCACCAACATAACCAGCTTCTAGAGAAAAGTTATGCGTAGAAAGTATCAGTGGTTCAAGAATTAGAGTTTTTAATCCTATCTTAATATATAATGAAATTATAAAAGTCATATGTAAAGCCACGTGTGGTTGTGAATGCTGGAAATCCCAGAGCTTGGGATTGTCGAGTTTTAGGCCAATCTGGGCTACAGAGGGAGTTCTAGTTATATAGTGAAACTGTCTCAAAATTGACAAATAAAGTAACATTTTTGACTAAAGTCACAGGAATTGTTTCTTAGCAGAAGTGCTTAATATGGGGATAGAGTCTTTCTTTTGAGAAAGTTGACTAATTTTCAAATTAGTTTCAAGACTGATAAAAAAGAAATCCTAAGACCTCCAGAATGACGCTGTAGTCCCAGTTCTTGGGGGAACAAGGGCACTTCTGAACAGTGTAATTTCAGCATAATCGTGTCTGACTTTTTTATCCTCACTTCGCTGGAAGACAGATTTCCCTTTTCAGGGTATGCTGGTATTTAAGCAGATCTTTGCAAGCCCGCATGCCCTCCAGCTTATATTTAGAGAAGGTTGGTAGTGTTAAATAACTTATGTGTGGCTATTTTAGGGTTAAAGCAAGGGAAGCCAAGCTGTGGGGTCAGGAAAGATGGATTGCCCTCCACTGTAAGTGCCCCGTGCCCTGAGCCTCCCTGCTCAAAGCTGTGTCTGTCCGTCTTCTGGGTTGTTGCCAGCACATTTTCGTTCTCTTACTTCATATACTTCGGAGAGGCTGTTATGTAGCCTGATACTACTACCACCGATTTCTAGTTCTGCTGCTTAAGCTGTTTGTGAGCTGATCTCACCACTCCGATTTGAGAAGTATGATGAAAGTTACAACTGTGGGATGATCTGTCTGGCTATTTGCAAGTGTTTGTCTTTGCATCTTTCTAGCGTGCAAGGAGGGAATCCAGATTTCAAATAAATGTGATGTGAATATTTTTTGTATTTTTTTCACAAATAAATAATTTCTAATCATGTGAGTTTTCCTTTTTACTCTGTATAGTCTAGGATGAGTTTTTAAAAATAATTTTGATGTTTTGATAAGAATTATGTTTAACTAGACACAGATAACATTTAGCCATGCTAGTGCTTGAGAAGAAAAGACCGTATTTTTATAGACAATAGGCATGATTTTTGACCTTGATTTGATGTGAGGACTATCCTAACATTTTGTTGAGCAGTGAGTAAACAACATTTCTAATTTTCAAAACAGATAAATTGGCTTTTTTTTTTTTGACATGGGAGCAACGTGAGTAGATTAGCCTTTGAAAAGAATGATAAGTCCCTTTTTAAAGCTTGAAGCCGACTAAAAATAAATTGGTGCCTTATTTAAACCAATTTAGAGGTATGCTACCATTCTGTGGGTATTTTTTTACATTTAAGGAACTAAGAATGAACAATGGTATAAATCTACCAGCTGGATAAGCGTCTAGCAATGCAGAGGTTGTTGCTGGGGAGTGTGGCTATTTCTACTTGTTGAAGTAATTTTAAGGTTGATCTTTGTTGGTCGAAAGATCCAGAAGTACTAACTTAAGTCAAATGCTGCATAGGTAGAGAGCAAAAGAGTAGGTGCACCCTGGTAGCCAAGAGGTGCTCTGTGAAAGGCGCTCAAGCAACTTTTCAGCTAATTAGGGTAAAGGAACCTAAACTTGTCATCACAGCTTGGTGGATTTGCTCTTTGTTTAAAGTCATAATGTTCATGCTGTCGCTGTCTTTGTCAGTGTGACTGTTGACCCATAATTTCACTTGTGACATCCAGTAAAAGCAGTACATAGTACGTACTTATGGTATATATTAACAGGTTTGCAGCCCTTCTCCAATTTCATGTGTGTATAGTTCATCTTCCAGTTAAGTGAGGTAATTTCAAAGATGAAAGTCAGATGTTATTCCCAGGAGATTAGGAAGGAATTTTTTTGGGGGGGGGCGGGTAGTTAGGGTTTCTCTGGGTAGCCCTGGCTGGCCTGGAACTCACAGAGATCTGCCTGTCTCTGCCTCCCTGAGCGCTGGGATCACAGGTGTGCGCCACTGTGCTGGGCTAGGAGATGAAAGCAGACACTGTCGCTGCTGCTGGGTGCAGTAAACGTAGCTGTTGCTGCTCCAGCCAGAATCAGTAATAAGTCATAATATTCACTTATTATCATTTTTAAAGATTTGCTTATGTATGTACTTTGTCTGCATGTACAGTCTGTACACCAGAAGAAGGCATCAGATCCGACAGTACTACAGTTATTGACTTTTGTAAGCCTCCATGTGGATGCTGGGAATTGAACTCAGTAACTCTGGAAGAACAGCAGCCAGTGCCCTTAACTGCTGAGCTATCTTTGCAGCCCCAGGTTTAGATATTTAATGCTAAGTACAGATAGGAAAAACGTGTAGGTTACTTTTGGTGGGAGAGCCCTATTCTAAGTAGAAATATGTAAGTTCCTTTTATATTCTCTCCATAGGGGCTAACTGTATTTTAGGGTTTAGAAAGGAATGCGAAGATGATTTTCCTTCCTTCCTTTTTTTGGTGGGGGGTCGGGTGGGTTTTGAGATGGGGTTTCTCTGTGGAGCCTGGCTGTCCTGAAACTCACTGTGTAGACCTGGCGTCTTGTAAGTCCCCCTGCCTCTGCCTCCTGAGTGCTGGGATTAAAGGTGTACCACCACCACCCAGCTGTGAAGATTTTTTTCAAAGGTAATATTTCAATTATTGTACTCTAAAACATTTTCCTTTTTAAAGGAAGAGAGGTTCGTGCTGCCCGGCTACGTTTACTAATAGGACAGGACTTACCCTGCATGTGTTTTTATACAGAGCCATTTAAAGTCATTGCTTTCATTGCTCACAGTTGTGAGGGAAAGAAAAACAACTTTTCATGCTGTGTGTGGGAAAAATGACTTCAGTTTTGTTAATGTCCAATATGTATAGAACCCCAGATGGGCACATCTTCTTCCCAGATTTAGGACTCTAGAGAGAGGGGACCTTTGAGTAATCATCTTAATTTCCTTAAGTTGTTGATGATTTAAAGACTTGATCCTCATTACGACTTGTCCTCCTGTGGTGTACAGTGACATAATTGTTTTTAGGGCGAAGACCTTAGCAGACATTTGCGTAAGTCTTACACAGTCATGTTTCTTCTGCAGAATAGGACTTTAATAATTCCTTCCTGTCTTCCCCTCCCATGTTCCCCTGAATGTAAACATTCTCACTGAAACACAGGAAATTAATTTTGAAAATGTGCTAATTAGGTCAATTGTTTAGAGAAAAAAAAAAGGAAAAAGGAGTTTCTTAAATAGTGCAAACATGCTAAAATACATTTTTATTTAACGTGTCCTTATTATGGGGTTACTTATTTTAGGCTTTAAGTTTTTTTATTTTTTTAATTTTTTAAAGAATGTAATCCATTTATTCTGTTACTTAGCATCTGCAATTCCTGACATCAACAGACCTGATATAGGGGCTGTAGAGAGGGCTCAGTGGTTGGGAATACTGGCTGCTTGTTCTTTCAGACGACCAGAGTTCAATTCCCAGTACCTATTATAGTGGCTCACAACCATCTATAACTCCAGGGGATCTGATGTCCTCTTCTGGCTGCTACAGGCTCAGACCCATATACGGTACACAAACATACATGCAGGCAAAACATACATATAAAATAAAATATTAGAGATAACTTTTTAAAACAGACCTGAGATATATAATATGTATATATATATATATACACACACACACACATATACAATATATGTAATATATTTTCCACAGAAAGAAGTAAATATAGTCTGTCCCTGCTGCATGAAGATAGCAGATATTCAACAACATGACAGGATACCATGGTCTATTTAAGTTGATAAACAGGAGTACTGTTAACTGGGGGGGGGGGGGGGAGAAGGCACCAAATCCTTGCAGCAACCTGTGATACTTTGTTTCTGAGAAAGATGTTCTAGCTAACTTAACTTGAGAATAAAACAGTCAATTTTAAGTTGTACTAAAGAATTTTCTGATTTTAACTGCCACTTATGTCATAGTGACAAATTTAGGAACAGTTTGCTGTCTAATCTGTTTGAATGAGATGGCTGAAATGCTTGTGTCAAGGACTGTAGCCTGTGTAATGAAATTCCCAAAAAGGTCTTGAAAGGACTGACTGAGTCTGAGTCTCAGACCGTTTCATGGATGCATAGTTGGTCATGATTTGTTAGTATTCTCTTATTTTAAAGACTTGCATCAAAAATTGCTGGGCTCTAGAGGGATAGTACAAAGGTGTAATCCATTGCTGGGTGCGTGGAGCTGAGACAGAAGGACTGAGAGTCTGATGATGTCTGAAGGACTATCTCATTGTCCCGGCCAGGAACTCTTTTTTTGTTTTTTTGAGACAGGGTTTCTCTGTCATGGACTCACATTACAGACCCCAGAGATCTGCCTCCCAGAGTGCTGTGATTACAGGTGTGCGCCACCATACCTGGCCAGGAATTCTTAGTACCTCTCTTAAAAAAAATTGTGTGTGTTTGCATTTGCATTTGAGATGTTATGTCCTGTGGAATTCTAGGTGGTTGTGAACTGCCTCAAGTGGATACTGGGAACCGAACTTGGGACCATTATAACTGCAGCAAGCACTCCTAACCACTGAGGTACTTTCCTGTCCCTATCTCTCTCCTTTTAAAATAATCATTTTAATTAATTTAATCTCTCGTGTGTGGGAGCACATTCGGAAGTCAGGACAGCTTGAGGGGGTCACTTGTACCACGAGGGTCTTGGGGATGGCACTCGGTGGTGCTGCTTGGTGGCCAGTGCGCTCACCTGCTGGATGTCCTCATCCTCTCTAGTTTTGAGGCCTATCAATTACATTGAAATGGACCAGATGTTTAGAGGACATTATCCTTTTGGCTTCAAAGAGGACTTAAATCACTCTGCTAGCAAAACTTTTAAGCATCTAGAGCCCAGCATTAACAACATATCTCTAAATAGGTAAGGGCTCATGACTGCTCATCTCTGCCCGTCTTTTTATGTTTGCTGAGAGTACAAGATTTGGATGACAATGTGTATTCTATTTTTTGTTTTGTTTTGCTTCATTCTGAGACATGTTCTCACACCGTAGCCTAGCCTGGCTTGGAGGAATTTACTATGTAGATCATACTAGTCTCAAACTGAGGTAGATTTTCCTGACTCAGACTCCCAAGAGCTGGGATTGCTATACCGGCTTCTAATATGCGTCCTGTGTGTATGGTTCAGAATGACTTTTGATATGTTTAAATTTTTTATGGCTTTCTGTTCTTTTATTAACTTTCTGTCTCTGTATGTTCATCAGTATTCATAAAATAGTAACTTCCTTTTCCATTATCCTTGGCTATATTTTTTCCAGTATTGTATTTTAACCTACTAGTAAAATAAAGATCACATCTTTAAAAAAAAAAAAAAAAGAAGTAATCATTCTCACTATTTACTCCAACATTTGAGGTTTGTTGAGACCAAAATAAAAGTGGTAAACATCAGAGGTGATTACTTACCAGAATACTTAGAATGCCAAATAGTAACCCAAAATAAACATATTTTAAAAATAGATTAACGTACTACAGCTTCCATTTCAGGAGTAATGGTTTTGACTTAAAAATAGATAGTGTTTTTTAAATTAGAACAAACTGAGCCTTGCAGTGTGCATTGCTTATCTCGAATGTTTGGAGGTGGGAGTGGGTCCCCAGGAGCCTGGAGCCTAGTTCCTGCAGTGTGTTCTCAGTCCTCACCTGATCCATCAGGAAGGCCCAGCTGTGCGGCCTCCTTCCAAGCCTTGACTTTTCTTTGTGCCATTCTAGCATTCCTTCTCAGTGCGTACTGTTTCCTTTTCTTTCACATTTGTAAGTATTAGGTTGACTGTGGGCTTACCAAGTAGAGGCCCCCCTCTTTTGTATTATGTTTAATACTTACTGGGATCTCTCTCTCTTTGAGATAGGGTATCATATACAGCCCAGGCAGACCTTGAATTTACTATATAGCTGAGAATGACCTTGAAGTTCCTTTTGTGTGTGCATGTGTGTGAGAGAGAAGATGTCGGTCCTCTAGAAGAGCAGCAAATGCTCATAATTACCTGAGCCATCTCTCCAGCCCTTTTTTAAAGTCAAGATTTCTCTGAACCTAGAATTCACCAGTTCAGCAAGATTTGTTGGCCAGTTATCTCCAGGGAGCCTCCTGTGTCTGCCTCCCCAGCCCTAGGATTACCAAGTGTCACCACCATGCCTGGCTTTTCACATGAGGGCTTGATTTTGCAGTCTTGCTGGGATTAAATGTCACAATACTTAGGTAATTAATTGTTATTATTCTATTATGTGTTCACTCTGGGCAAATTAGGATTCATCGTAGAGAGTGTGTGTGTGTGTCTGTCTGTCAATTAGAAAAATTTTGCCAAATAAGTATGAAGACCTGAGTTCAATCCCCAGCACCCAGGTAAAAAGATGGTATGCACAAGGGTGTATTCTTATAAACCTGACAGAGACAGATGGTTTGTTGGAGTCTCATTGGCCAGCTGGCCTAACCTGATTGGTGTGTCCCAGGTTCCAGTGAGAGATCCTGTCTCAAAACCATGGTAGAGTTGGGGATGGTGCCACTCCTTTATCCGAGCACTCTGGAACTAGAGGCAGGTGAATCTTGGTGAGTTTGAGGCCAGCCTCTTCTATATAGGGAGTTTCAGGCCAGCTACGGCTACACAGGGAAATCCTGTCTTAAACAAGGTAGATAGCTCCTGAGGAACCACCTGGCCTGCATGCTCACTCACACTCACAGGTGTAGCTGCATGTATACATGCATTCTTACACAGAGACATACACATAAATTAAAGAAAAAATAACTTAGTCTTGCATAGTGATGAAGACCTTTAATCTTAGCACTTAGGAGACAAAGGCAGGCAGATCTCTGGAGTTCAAGACTGGCCTGATCTACATAGTGAGTTCCAGGCCAACCAGGGCTATATAATGAGACCTTATCTCAAATAAACAATGAAAAAAATTTTAATTAAATTTTACTTAGTGGGGCTGGAGACACGGTTCAGTGGTTAAGAGCACTGTCTACTTGTCCAGAGGTCTTGAGTTCAATTCCCAGCAAGCACATGGTGGCTCACAACCATTTATACCCACTATTGCCCCCTTCTGGCATGCAGGAGCACATGCAAATAGAGCACTGTATACATAAAATAAATAAATGAAATCTTTTTTTTTTTTCAAAAGCAGACAAGGCTTTTATTAGTCAAGCCACCCATGCTAAATGTCAACAGGACAGAGCTTTCATCAAGTTGACAAGGAACAATCCAGAGAATTGCATTTTCTTTTTTTTTTTTATAAGTAATTTATTTATTTTTATATTAATCACAGGTTATATACTTTGTATCCCAGCCATAGCCCCCTTCCTCATTCC
>CM053764.1:8130062-8151473 GCA_028658305.1 Pachyuromys duprasi
TTTTTTTTTTTTAATCTGTTTGTTTGTAGAAACAATTGGGCAGGATTTCTGTGAGATTCTCTTTTAGAATATTTAATACTTGTGAGAATATGACACACGGTATATTGTCTCCCAAATAATTCACTGCCTCTTAGATCACAGATACATTATTTCCTGAGGACTTCTCAGAAATCTTAGGCTTTTGGAGTCTTCCTAATAGTTGTATAGAGTATGTGCCACTTTTGTATTGAGGGCTCAAACAACTTTCCATATATTTTGTGTTTGAATGTTTTACATAACAGCCCTTTTAGGTACACATTTGGCCTTATAAAATGTTCCTCTTGTTTAAAACCTGGATGGCCGAGATGTTTTAGGTTCACAGTAGTAGGCTGGCTGGCTCTGGCCTATGAAGTTGGCCTGGCTGACATAGCGACCTTAGGGATGTGTGGCCATGGGCAACATGGCTCTGTTGTTTACTGTTCTTGCTTTCTAGTGACTTTATTTTCTGCTCAAGGGATTTAGTATCCGTTCAGATAACTTTCTTTTTAAAGGCCACATAAAATAATGACTTGACCTCTAATCTTAGCTTTGAAAATTTCCCAGACACTAAGAAAGCTGATGTCTGATGACCTATCATTTGAGAATGCTACTCAATGGTAGCTAGTCAGTGCTGTTTGAAAATGTGCATTTGACTTTGAAAATTATTTTCATTCATAAATGACTTTACTAGCAAAATTGTACATGAATGATGTAATTGGCAGCTCCGGGACCTTATGTGATGCTTTTCACATCATGTCACTAAGACCAAGCGTAGTTGAAGACAGCTCTTCCTGAGTAACATTCCCAGATTTTTAAAGAGAAAAACCCTGAGAGTGACGCAGTCTTACCTGAAATAACATTTGTCTCTTGGATCCAATAAGAATGTTTAGATATGATGGGTTCCTTAGGGAAATACCTACACTTAATTAATCATTATTTTTTATGTGTGTGAACCATCTTTCCAGGACATAGTGAGGAAACCCCAGTTGAGACAGCTGGACTGAGGCCTGGAGGGGTGGCTCAGCCATTAAGAGCACTTGTTGCTCTTGCAGGTCGTTTCCCGACACCACGTGCTGGGTTGATACTGTCTGTAACTCCAGTTCCAGGGCATCCAGTGTCCTCCTCTGACCTCCATGGATGCCAGGCACACATGTGTACACACATACACAGGCAAAATGCTCATACTCATGAAAGTAAAATAAATCTTAGAAAGATGTCTGGGTGATTGACTTCGTGTATGAAACCTAATAATTAGTGGCATGAAATAGAGTCCTTGGTTGTGTTAATATCTTTGGTAAGGTGCATTCATAAAGGAGAAGAAGAAAACGTTTTTTTCAGGTGTCAGGTCTCCAATAGCTTTGTGGGTCTCCTATCACTAGTTCAGTATCCACGATAACAGAGTTTTTTGGCGGGATCCCACCTTGGCATAGTGTTGTTGCACTGAAGTTGGCAGAGAAATAATCACATGTTGTAACCTTAACTTGTTAGGCTTTTTTCATTAAAAGACAATGTTTAGTTCTTTGCTGCTGAACTGGTAAGTGCATAGGTGAAACTACCCACTTACATAGTTGTAATTGTTGGGTTGGAGAGATGACTCAGAGGTTAGGAGCACTGGCTGCTCTTCGAGATGACCCAAGTTCAATTCCCAGCACCCATCCAACACCCTCACAAAGGTACACATGCTGGCAAAACACTAATGCGTATAAAAAAATAATCTTTAAAAAGTAATTGTAATAGTTACTTGAAGTCTACGTTAGCCTAGTTAAACAGTCCTGAAAGTGGTTTGAGTAATTGGTTTTTTTTTCCGTGGTTCTAGAAAAGAAATACTTGATTCAACTCTATTATTTGAGGCTCTGAAGCAGTTTGTTCTTCCTTTTCCTGCAGGAAGAATTACGAACTTAATGCCACAAAACAGATTCAGTGTTAATACACAAAGCTACCCCATATTTGGACCCTCAACAGTGGTAAATAATGTGCCTGTGAAATGGAAAAAGTTGAAATTTTCTGTTTGTGCGTTTTGAGCCCTTCAGAGGTATTATACACTGGGAATAATAATAAAAGACACTATGGCTTATGTCGTGCCTTTGTGTGAGGAGCCCATATAGACACTGAGGCATTGATGCTAACACAGTACTCGATTGTGACTTTAAAGGTCATGAGTTACTGCTGTTACAAAAAGCCAGAAAGATGGAAGGACACGCCAGTTTACAAATCCTGCTTTAAAAAGTCCAAAAAGTTAGACAACTCAAAATTACCAGAAATTTTTGTTGCTTATGTGTTGACTTATTAATGCATTTTTAATGATTTTGCCATTTTTGTCCTATCTGTAAATATTTTCAACATCAGATTGTCCTTTAAATAAGAAACAGAATTTACTTTTAACCCTTTATTTTTCCTTGGCCAAGAAAACATTAAAACAGTTACGGTTTCCGAAGTTTACTTAATGTAACCGTTTATTTTTGGTCCTGAATCTAGAGGTTGTCTGTCGGATTGCCTTGTTAACTGTGATGTGTAACTGTTGGTTTTGAATATAGTGGTCATGTGTCTTAACTTTCAACTCTTTGTTTTCTAGGTTTATTCTACAGTCCAAGGAAGTAATTCACAACCAGCTGTTAGAAAAACAGAAAATAGCAGAAGAAAAAATTAAAGAGCTGGAGGTATGTCCAACAACAGCAGTCAACTTTTAGGGGACAAAAGTGATAGTCCCATTGTGTTGCTAAGTGAAAACATATGTCATATTTCCACTTTACCTAATTTGTTCTAATTGTGTTAAAACCATGGAACAGCCATATTTATGGCAGTATTTGAAGATAAGAAACAAAACTGTCTCCGGGTTGTGGTGGCGCACGCCTTCAATTCCAGTGCTTGGGAGGCAGAGGCAGCAGATCTCTGTGAGATCCTGGTCTACGGAGTGAGTTCAGAACAGCCAGGGCTATAAAGAGAAACAAAACAAAATAAAAACGGTCTCTCTCTTTTTTTTAAACTGTGAGCAATTTTAAAGATAAAGTATTGATCTGAATGTTTTTTTCTCTACTGCCTTTTAATGGATATATTTTTTCAAAAAGGACATCAACAAAAATAAATTTAAAAATCCATAAACAAAAGAGTAATGCATTGTTTAAGTAGTAGATTATGGCGGATGGACAGAATAATAGGCAACAGTAACAGCTGCTGGAGGGTCTGACTATATTTCTCTCACATGCAATTCTTTTATCTTAGATTTGAGCTTTACACAATGACAAAGTAGGGAACCATAATTCATAAACAGTCTGAGGCATGCTGTACTCTCCCACGAGGAAAACAAACAACTTTAGAGCTTGGCAAATATTATAGACTAGGAAAGTGGGGGGAAACTCAAACTTATTTTTACAGTTTTTATTATGTGTTGAAACCAAAAAATGGACTGTTTCTTAGGCACCAAGATTTCCTGTGATCAGGGTCACATAGGTCACGTGATCCAACTTCTGTCAGTACTATTGAGGCAGTGGTTTAGAATACGACTCAGCCCTCTGCTGAACTGGGGGGATTTCTCAGGGGCACTGATTTGACCTGGCCTTGGAGCATGTAGTACCTAAAAACCTAAGAGTTTCTTAGACTTACTTTAGTTTGATGAATTTTTTGGAGGGTGGGCGTTGAGACAGGGTCTCTCTGTGTAGCCCTGGCTGTACTGGACTTGCTCTGTAGACCAGACTGACCTCAAACTCAGAGGTCCCCCTGCTTCCGCCTCCTGAGTTCCGGCCTTAAGGGTGTGCACCACCACTGCCCCCGCTTAACTGATAATTTACACTAACTTGCTATATTTGTGTATTGTAGAGATAGAGTATAAAAATAAAATAAAACAAAAACCTCAAAGAAAAAACCCTATCTGTCAGCCTGTAGTGCCCAGTTTGCAGTTACAGCCTTTATGTCTCCCGGCTACTTTAGAGTAAATATCCCTCCAGCTGATTTCACTCAGAAAAAACTAGAAATGTTTGAAAAACTCTCTCTCTCTCTCCCCCTCCCTCTCCTTCCCTCCTTTTCTCTCTCTGTCTCCCTCCCTCACCCCTTAAGTAGCTTCCTTGTCCCCTCTCTTCTCGTGAGAGTTGGACATATGTTATTCTGTCAGATCTTCTCTGATTTGTCACCGACATCACTTTCAAACATGTGAGCTTCCTTCCACAAACTAACTTTAGTTCATTGTTTGGGGTTAAAGGTGTGTACAACCACGCCTGGACCTAAGCTTTTCTTTACCTGAAACTTACTCTATACCAAGCTGGCCTTGAACTCAGATCTGCTTGTCTCTGTCTTCTGGATTAAAGGTGTGCTTGCATTCCAGCCAGATGACACAGACCTACAAGATCTTTGGATGTGATCTCTTGCCAGAGCAGCCATGTTCTGAATCAAATTCCTCTACACACATGTTTAAATTTTCCTGTGTTATGGTTTTTGAGACTGAGTTCTCTTTAGTCTATACTGGCCTTTAACTTGCTATGTGGCCAGAGATGAACTTGAACTCTTGAACTTCTTGTCTCTACTTCACAAGTTCTGAGATTTCAGAACTCCTGGCTTTTGAATGTTTAAATGGTATGTAAAGCTATATATTAGTGTTAAACACTGGCTACTATAAAGAAATACTTAGGGCATAAGGGTAAAATGATTTTTTTCTTTCAAAATTATATCTATATCTATTTATCTGTCTGTGTGTCTGGTGGTGGGACATGCTTATGCTATGGTTTGTGTGTGGAAGTCAGAGGACAGCTTGCAGGACTCAGTTGTCTCCTTTTGCTCTGTGGGACCTAGAGATTGAACTTAGGTCATCCGGCTTGTTGCCAAGTGCCTTGCAGAATGTTTGCTGGCCCTAGATTTTTTTTCTTATAACCTGTGTTGAATAAATTATAAGTACACATTAACTATTTTTTGCAAGTATTAATTTGTGTGTGTTCCCGTGTGTATGTGTGTGTTATGATACTTATGTGGAGATCAGGGATAGCTTTTGAGAGTTGGTTTTGTGGATGAGACCCAGGTAGTTTGGCTTGTGTGGCAAGTGCTATACTCCCTGGTCTTATCTTTTTAGATTTTATAATTTTTTTTAAGGGGCTCGGTAGGGTGGTGCATGCCTTTAATCCCAGCAGAAGCTGGCAGATCTCAGTGCGTTCAAGGCCAGGACAGCTAAGGCTACACAGAGAAATCCTGTCTCAAAAAACACTAAATTTCCAAGGGGTCTGGAGGTGTTGATGAGCATATGCAGCTCTTGAAGGACACCTCTGCTCAGTCCCTAACTCACATCAAGTACGTCACGTCCTCTCTGCCGTGGCAGGCACCTGCATCCGGGTGGCACACGCTCACGCACACGTTACCCAGGGAAGATTGCCACAGATGGTTGTAGCTTAGTGCTCCATTCTAATGAGTGCTAAGGAATCAACTAAAGCTACAAAAAAAAAAAAAAATGTGAGGGCTAAATAGCACTCTAGGATGTTACTTTTCTTTTTTAAGCTCTTTAATCTTACATGTTATTTATATTATAAAAATAATATGCCTATACTATAAAAAGCAGAAAGTTAAACAATAGAAAAAACTTAAAAATGAAAATGTATTCTTCTTGCTTTCCTGCAATCTTTCAAGTGGTACATATACAATTTGGTATGTATTCTTTCAAATTTGTTTAGTATTTTCACACATAATATATACATACACATTTTTACAAAATAAAACATTATTCTATGTCACTTGATTATTATCAGTGGCCTTCTGGTTAATATAAATTGGTATTTAATTTTTTGTTTTCTATTTCTTTCATTGCTACAGGCTCTAATTGCTTCTGCCTTCAGCTACTGTATGAGCCTTGTATCTGCATTAGTGTACAGGCAGGCCTTGAAGATCTCCCAGATCTCCCAGCATGTATTATATTAAGGCTATGATGATCTTTTTTGGTTTCTCAGTACCTATGAGAGTTGTGTTTACATTGTATTTTAACCCAGCTGGTGCGCTCTTTTTTTTAAAAAACATGCGAATGCTGTAATTTTCAAATGCTTTATTGAGAGTGGAAAGACAGTTCAGTGGTTGTGGTTAAGAGCATTTGCCGTTCCTGCCAAGGACCCGGGTTCAGTTCCCAGCACCCACATGGCAGCTCACAACTATCTGTCACTCCAGTCTAGGGTGTCTGACATATTCTGAACTCCAAAGACATTAGACATGCATGAGGTACACATATATGTACACATGCAAAACACTCCTACATATAAGATAAAAATTAGTTTTTTAAGTTTTAATTTATGATTTTAAATTATTTGTATGTGTGTATATCAGTGTGTGGGTATGGATGTGGGTATGTGTGTCAGTGTGTGGATATGAGTGTGGATGCATGTCAGTGTATGGGTATATGTATGGTTATATGCATGAGAATTACAAGTCCCCGAGGAAGCCAGTATCTTATCCCTGAAGCTGTAATTACAGGCACTTAAGGGAGCTGGGATTCAGTTTTAGATCCTCTGTAAGAGTAGTCAGTGGTTTTGACAGCTGGATCTTTCCAGCCCCAACTACTATGGGCCCAGCCATTAAGAGCACTGGCTCGAGGTGCAATTCCCAGCACCCAAATGGTGGCTGACAACTCTGTAACTTCATTTCCAAGGGACTGATGCCCTCTTCTGACCTCCCTGGGTATCAGGCATGCACATGGTATACAGACATAAAGGCAAAATACCCATGCACATAGAATGAAACTTCAGTTTTATTACCTATGAATGTATCCTAAAAGTAATATAACTTGTCGCATCCACCTCGACCAGCAAGGAAAGACACGAGCTCTTCTTCAAGAAGTTTATTCAGGAGTTTTGAACAATCTGCTTCAGCTCCGCCGCTGCCTCCTCCTCCTCCTCCCCTTCCCTCTCCCCCTCCCTCTCCCCCTCTCCCCCCCCCCCTCCTCCTCCTCCTCCTCCTCTTCTTCTTCTTCTTCTTTGAGGAGAGCCCGTCCCAGGAATAAGTACCCCTGAGCCAGCCAACCCCGGGTAGCCACGTGGGAAGTGCAGATAGGTACACGCAAGAGAAGGCGGATCCTCAGACACAGCACAGCCAAATAAGGAGCTGTCCGCAAGAGCACTCGCCATCGGGATGGCGGAAGGCAGCTCTCCACAATAACTTACCCTCTTCTTGGACTTATTAAGCAGAATTGCCCTGAATTTTTCCCCTTCTTCTGCTCAGTGTGTGTGAAGTGCTTGTTATCTGCAGTGATTTGCTTATCTTCCCTGCTATCTAGAATCATATAAAAGTGCTAGCACACAGTCGATTCTTATCCTTACAGGTCTCCAAGTGTGACCGTTGATAACACTCTTGCTGAGGAGGGTTCTTTACCTCAGCAGAATTTGAATCCTGGAAAGAAATATAAAATGTGTCAGAAATTAACTCCACCAACTTCTAGCTTTCAGTAGTAGCTAGATAGCAAAAAAGTTAACAGCTGTGTTTCTTTTTATTTTTATAAAATGCAAAGGGCAAGTTCCCAATCTAGTTCCTATGTTCTTACTTGGCATTTGGGGCCATGTGATGTCTCTTAGTTCTATGTACATTGAGATTTCAGACATGGCTGGTTATTTCTTTGTAGAGTTCATTAACATTCTCAGCATTTATAAAAGTAGATGTAAGTGTAAAAGAGCCTGGTGGGTGGAAAGCCCAGAGTCGATGGTGTACTCTGATCCCTACATCCTGATGTCATGAGGCGTAATGTAGCTGCAGGATCATCTGGTGTGTCTTTAGAGGTAGTGTAGGTGTAGGTCTCTCAAGGCCTGGATGTACTCTTGTTTTGATCAAGTGTTCCTTGTATCAGTATTCCCAATGCCTTAGTGTGTATTTGTTGTGATCCAGTTGCTAACATTTGCTCAAATAGAAACTTTGTGTATTTCATATCCTCAGTAGAACTCTTTTTTTGGTCTGGGGAGAATTTAGATGTAGACTGTTCCTTTTAACCAGATAGCTCTTTTTCTTTCTCTATCTGTAAAGTACACATTACAGATATTTCACATGCACATGCCTTTGATTCACTCTGTTTTATGATGGTATACCTTTATTTTATGGTTAAGGTAAAAAAAAAAAATTCAGTAATTACATGTGCATTGCAGTGAGCCCGGAGATGAGCTTCCTGCCTGTGACTCAGGTTGTGGTTTTTCTCATGGATCCAACTCTAGGGAGCCTTACTGTCTTTCTCGAAATGTTTGCCTCTATCAGACTATCCTTTGAATGCTGCAGAGAGTTACTGACCTCAGCCTTGGCTGTTACACACTTTATGTGTTCAGTTATAAATACAGACACCCTGCCTTCTTCATTCCTGTGCCTCAGAGTTTTTCAGGCTACCTAGAGACTTGGTGGGTTTTTGTTTGTTTGTTTTGATGAGTCACAGTTGTAATTTTCTTTCACGGTAGTGGGCAGCTCCCTGGTCTTATAACTATGTGGTACCTGGGAATTAGTGGACTTCCACTTACCCTGATTTTCACTCTGTCAGTTGCTGTTCTTACGCACCGGTGATCTCCAGCTTCAAGTAAAAGGGCCGACCAAGCAGGTGCAGTCCAGCACATCGATAGCTCAACCACTCTGGAGGTGGAGGCAGGGGGATCAGAAGTTGAAGGGCTTCATAGTGTTACATAGTGAGTTCCAGGCCAATCAGGGCTGCATGAGACCCTGTCTTAGACAGACAGATGGATGGGCAGGCAGGCAGACAAAAAGGCACCGGCCAGGAAAGGCCAGAATGTTTAGTACTCAGTGTAGGGAAGGCCACACCTGTATTAATGAGCGTGTTCATGGCATGATGGTATCTCCTTTCATATTCTGCAGTAGTCACTTAAGCTGAAGAAATGTTTATATGATGCTTAAAGTAGCTTGTACCCGGCCTTAGAGAGGTGACTTGGCATTGGGAGTGCTTACCATTCTTGCAGAGAACCCTCATTGGGTTGCCCCTACCCTGGACTTGTACTCATGTGCACAAACTCACATGCAAACACATGCACACAATTTTTTAAAATGTGGTTCATACTAGCCATCACCAGTGTTTAAGACAGAGCTGTGGTGATAGCATGTTAATGTCACATACATGATTAGCATACACAGGAAGATGTTTTTTCATTTGTAGTACTTTATACTGTCTTATAGATTACACAGCCTTTAGAGTGTTGGCATGTACACACATGTTAAACAAATGCTGATAAAGGATTAGATTTCCTTGAATGTACATGGACATTTTATAAATTGTATCTTGTTAGTTCTTACTGGTTTCAGGTCATTTGCTGGTGTACATGTTCCAGTCTTTGTTGGAGCTTTATTCACCATTTTAATTTACCATGCCATTAAAAAAATTGTTTTGCTATATGTCATTTACTTATTTTGTAAATTTATTTATTATTTTTTCAATATAGGGTTTTTCTGTGTAGACCAGACAGGCCTTGAACTCAGAGATTGACCTGCCTCTGTTTCCAAGTGCACCACCTCATCATCAGTCTCATATATATATTTCAGTTATAAATAGAATGTTTCAGGTTGATTTTATGTTGCTAACTGGATTAAACGGAAGAGACTGTCCAGTTTCACCTTGTCTTCCTTTCAAACAACACTCTCACCTGCCACTGTCAGAATTTCATCTCTACTCAGATGTTCTTTTGGGTTTGTAGTCATCTTACAGAGTTTTTCCAAAATGGACACAGATATATTGAACTCCTTTAAAAATTATGCAGTTATTACATTTATTTGTTAGAGTGTGTCTGTGTGCATGCGCACACACGCATATGTGGATGCACTCGTGTTCCTGAACATTACTGAGTGCATGATGAAGTACACATGTAGAGAGGTCAGTGGATGACCATGGAAGTCAGTTCCTCCTGTCTTGTGAGGGTTGGTCTTGAAGTCAGACAGAAGCTGCAGGTACCAGTCCTGACTGTTTTGTAAAATAGAATTTAGTTTATTCGCTTCAGCTTTGATTTGTTTTTGCGATGAGGTCTCGATGTAGTCCTAGCCTTTATGAGCTTGCTATGTAGTTGAGGCTGTCCTTGACCTCTGTCCTTCTGTTTCAACTTCCCAAGTGCTGGGATTGCAGAGATGGGCCACCACGCCTGGCTTCTGCCTTGTTTTTAAGAAAACAGATGTGAGCGTGGGACAGTGCTCCAGTTCAGGAAACCTTATCAGTTTCCACTGGTATTTTATACATAAATACTATTTTTATATGTGACTCTAAAGGTTTAAACTGTGTGATGCTGCAAAGATGTGGAAAAATGATTCTTCCTTACAGTTGGAGGAAGTGATGACTTGGCTGTTGATTTTTGCTGGTGGTGTCTGATAATCCCCTCCCTTTAGCTATTCTGGGTGCGTTTAGTTGTCAGGCGTTGTCCACTGAGTTGCTAAAAATAGCCAATAAGGGGAGTATGCTCTAAGGCCTTCATCAGTGGGCCTGTGGATGTTCAGGTTAGTTCCTGTGAGAAAGGCAAAAAGAACCTGGTACCATTCTCATCGAATGGGTTTTTGTTTGTTTGCTTGTTTAACATACTGACAAAAGTATAGTTTGAGCACTCTCTCGTCTCAAACCCCAGAGGGCTGTATACCTCCAGGGTGCTCTGACTCACAGTTAGTGCTGGGGATTAACTGTGGGATTGTGGCCTTGTGCTTATGGCTTTTGATAGTGGGAATGTGCTGTGTGTGTGTGTGTGTGTAGAAGAGAGAAAGTTAGCAGGCCAATGAGGGTTGGTAGTTTGAATGGGAAAGTGAATGTGTAGAAAAGAAATGTACTTAGTCCTAACCGGTTGTTTTGAGTTAGGTTGTTTAAAAAAAGCTAATCACATATGTGATTCCAATACACCTGCATTTAATTTAAAAATGTAAACATTGTTTAGCGTGTGTATGTATGTTTGTACACATGTGTGTGCATATGTGTGTGGATGCATGTGTGCACGGCTCCTGCTTGTGGTCATTTGTGTGTGGTGGTGAGCAGACAACTCGGCAGAGGAGTCATTTCTACCTACCAAGTAGGTCCTGGGGTCCGAGAGCCTGGCTGGCCTGGAACTAACAGAGATGCGCCTGCGTCCCTGAGTGCTGGGGTACAGGTGTGCACCCCTGCTCCCCGAGCAAGCATACTTTCTTATGGTTCTGTTTCTCTGCGTTCTTCATGACTTACCTGAGGACTTTCTAGGGTTTTCATATTCTCAGCTTACTGAAGACTGATCTGAAATCTTTTTCTTTGTATAATTCCTGTTTTGCTTTAGAATGGGGTATTGTCTGAATTTGAGCACTTTAACGCCAGGGCCAAAATGGCTTATTTTTATTACGAGTATTCACTTGATGCTTTGCAGCCTGAGCAATCGGATACTTCAGGCTTTGGGAATGCTTGCGGTTACATTTTTTTTAATTTTAATTTTTATTAATTACAGTTTATTCATTTTGTATCCCCCCCATGGCCCTCTCCCTCCTCCCCTCCTAGTCCCACCCTCCCTCCCCCTTCTCCATGCATGCCCCTCCCCAAGTCCACTAATGGGGAGGTCTTCCTCTCCTTCCTTCTGATCCTAGTCTATCAGATCTCATCAGGACTGGTTGCGTTGTCTTCCTCTGTGGCCTGGTAAGGCTGCTCCCCACTCAGGGGTTGGTGATGAAAGAGAAGGCCAACCAGTTCCTGTCAGAGACATTCCCTGTTCCCATTACTATGGAACCCACTTGGACACTGAACTGTCATGGGCTACGTCTGTGCAGAGGTTCTAGGTTATCTCCATCAATGGTCCTTGGTTAGAGTATCAGTCTCAGAAAGGACCCCTGTGCCCAGATATTTTGGTTTTGTAGCTCTCCATGTGGAGCTCCTGTTCTCTCCAGGACTTACTATTTCCCACTTCTTTCATAAGATTCCCTTAAAGTTTGGCTATAAGTCTCAGCATCTGTTTGATACCCTGCAGAGTAGAGACTTTCAGAGGCCCTCTGTGGCAGGCTCTTGTCCTGTTTTCTCCTCCTAATATCCATCCTCTTTGCCTTTCTGAGTGGGGATTAAGCATTTTAGCCGGCATCCTCCGTCTTGATTAGGTGTACAGATTTTAGTCGGTTTATGTATATACTCACTCATAGGTGGATATTAGATGTGTAATATAGTGGTTACATTTTTGTTTTTTCTCTTTCTCCCTTCCTCTCCTTTCCCTCTCCTCTCTCCTCCTCCTTTCTCCTTCTCTCTCCTTTCTCCATCTCCCTCCCTTGTTTACTTTTTAAAAATAAGTTGTTTAATTTAATATACATTGGTGTTTTGACTGCATGTATGTCTGTGTGAGGGTATTGGATTTTCTGAAGCAGGAGTTACAGACACTTTGAAGCTACCATGAAGGTTCTGGGAATTTAACCTGGGTTCTCTTAACTGCTGAATCATCTCTCCAGCTTCTCCACTTGTTTTCTTTTGAGACAGGGTCTGACTGTGTAGCCTTGGCTGTCCTGGAACTCACTATGTAGACCAGGCTGGCCTCCAACTCATGTGATCCACCAGCCTCTACCTCTTGTGCGCTGGGATTAAAGGTGTGTGCCACCACACCCGGTTTTTACTCATCTCTTAAATCTCCTGCTTGTCTCAGTGAATAGTTTCATGAAGGTCTGCTGCATCGTCCAGGTGGGGGCAGGTGGGCAGGGTGGATAAATTTGAAGGCAGAGAGAAGGTGATTGGGTCTGAGTATGTGAGAGGGGTCAGTAAAGGCTGGAGTTTTGGACCTGTGATCCTGGACTCAGTCTCTTCCTCCTACATTTTACAGTTTGTTCTCTTGTTGGAGGGTCTGGGGCAGTGGACCAGATAGAGGCGTCCTCCAGCCTTAAAGGTCTGTTGGAATTTTTTGGTTTTGTTTTGTGTTTTGAAACAGGGTCTCGGGTAGCCTAAGCTAGCCTTCAGACTCACTATGTGGCTGAGGAAGACTTGAACTCTTGATCCTTCAGTCTCCACCTCTCAAGTTCTAGGGTTATAGCAATGTGGTACAATGCCCAACTGATACGTTGGAATTTTGCACAGGTCTGAGCGCTCTGGGGAAGTGTCGCTATTTAGAGCAATAACAGTGCCACTAGGTTAGTGCTGGCTGTCCCATCCCCACAGCTAGATGGGGCCTAGGTGGAGGAGAGGGAATTTAAATTGAAGGTGATGTGGACAGGCCATGCTGTAGTGGGCTCCATGGCTGGGAAGGCCAAGATCAAGGAGTTGAAGTTAGGAGTGAACGGCCAGCATTACTCTCACTCACTTCTTCTGAGTGCTAATTCTGAGTAAATAGCTGGGCCCCGTGCCGAGATGATTCATGCGTTGCAGTTTGCATGAACTGTTCTGTGTGCTCACGAGATTATGTGCTGCAGATGTTCCACATACTGGTAGGAACAGATGCTGCTAGTCTGTACAACAGTAAACATCAGTCTTGAAGTTTCAAACTAACTTTAAAGGGAAACAGAGGCAGGATAGTCATAAGTTTGAAGTTAACCTAGACTGCGTAGTGAATTTTGGGTTAGCCTGGGTTATGTAGTTTTCCCAGGTACATATAATACATTTGTTTTTAAACAAAAGAATTACCTTGGGGTTGGAGAGATGCTCACTGGTTAAGAAGGCAGGTGTGCTTCTCTTCCAGAGGACCTGGGCTTAGTTCCCAGCATTCATACATGGTGTCTCACAACCATCTCTAACTTCATTTCCAGGGGACCCAACGCCCACTTCTGGCCTCTACAGACACCAGGCACACAAGTGGTACACAGACACACATTTAGGCAAAACTCTCGTGCCCATAAAATAAGAATTTTAAAAATTAAGAAAGGAGCTGTCCCAAGGACCCAGGCTGTGTAGCCCTTAAGTTCGAATGCATTTCTTAGTGTCTGTTAGTGATCCTTAAATCAAACTCAGAAAAGAATTGTCCATAAATTGACAACTCACAGATAGAATTTAAAAACAGAACTTGAGGCATGAGAGGTGGCAAGACAGTGTCAGGAAGAGCGGCTGCCCCTCCGGAGGGCCTGGCCTCGACGCTATCAACACTCAGCGGCCCCCAAGCCAGTTTCCGGGAGCCTGTGTCCTCTGCGGGTCACCATGGCTACCAGGCACACTTGTGCCCCACAGACACACACACAGAAAAACATATATACAAAATAATTAGAGCAAACAATAAAGTTGTGGAACTAGCCTAATTTAAAGAAAAGGCTAGCTGGTGTGGTGTGTGTACCTGCAGTCATAGCGCTTGGGAGGCTGAGGCAGGAAGGTTTTGAGTTCCAGGCTGACGGATGGGAGGTGCAATGTCAGGGTTCAGGCACAGAGTCCTGGGTTACTGCAGTGAGTAGGAGGCATGTGCAGTTGGAGTGCAGAGTACTGAATACTGTCCACTGTGGGCAAGCGTCTCTGCCTCTTGTGATCCCTGGTGAAGCTTAGGGCCAGCTCTGTCCATGGTTAGAGACTGTTTTCCTCAGACTGTATAGCAGCAGGGACTGTCAATTTTTGTTGCCTGTTTGTTTGCTTGTTTCTTTATTTATTGTTTAGTCGGTGCGTGCGTGCGTGCGTGCGTGCGTGTGTGTGTGTGTGTGTGTGTGTGTGTTGGGGTGCTAGGATATTGAACTTACGATAGGCACGCACTCTACTCCTGAGCTACATTCTCGGTCCAGGGCTGTTAGTTTTCAGTCCTGACCTGTATTCACCTTTTTTGGCATTTCCCTCACTTGCTCTGACCTAGAGCTCGTCATGCTTTGCTAGCTGAGGGAAGCAGGTTTGCTCTTAAGTGGGAATGTAGAAGGTTGCCATCAGGTTAGTTTCTGAGCTGGGTGTATTCTCATCATGGGAGCACCTGCAGGAAGGGTATGGCAGAAGACATTAGCGGCTCTTTAGGGGCCTTTAACCACAGGAAATGCCCAACTCCTCTAATTTTACGAAGATATCATAGATATGTGGCACATTTTGTTGGTTTGTTTGTTTGGTTGGTTTCTTTGTTGAGATAGAGGCTTACTTTGTAGCCCAATCTGGGTTGGAAAATCTCTGTTCTCCTGTCTCAGCCCCATGTGTTGGGACAAAGTTTGTATTTCATGCACTTAAAAACAAAAGAAAACAAAGATTGGTTGAATAAAAATCATTTCATGAAAAAAAAGAAAACCAAACCAAGTACTTTTCTCTCTATGCATAGTCACACATACACACACATTTTTCTTTAAGATTCAAGGATGTGCTAAGGAAAACTTCAGGTTTCGAATAACTTGCTTTACCGTGAAGAGTCTTACCCTGTGGTAGATATTGTTTGCTGTGACACACGAATTAATGGATGAACTTGTGAACTCTTGGAGCAGGATACAAGAATGAGAACCGAAACTCTCACTTATTACTCTCTTGGGTAAATTACTGTTTCTAAGCCCAAATATGCTTGTGTAAAGTGCTATTGGGGTAGAGTTGAGAGTGAAGAAGTTTCCTAACAGGAATGGAACCAGTTGAAAGTCAGATGAATATTGATGTCTCATATCTGTCTGTCTATTTGTCCATTTGTCCGTCCATCCATCCATCCATCTATATCTATCATCAATCTATCAGTCATCTTTCTCTCCTCATTGATGTTGGAGGGGGATATGATGAGCAGCATAACATGGCTTCTGCTTCTGCTCCAGAGTCAGGCGGAGAGATAAAGAGTGGGGCAGTCACAGGTCTAGAGAGGTAGACAGACCTCGCCAAACTCAGAAAGAAAACGTGTGTTTTGCAAGTGAGTGTCTTCTCCCACATCAGTCAGCAATGCCAGTGGTGTCTCAAGACCATGACTCACGGAGGTGGGATAGGAGGAAAAGCATTTCTTCCTTACAAAACATACCCACTTATAGCTTCATTCATGTAAACTTAGTACTGTGCCTTACACACTCATTTATAATTTAGATATAAGACAGATACCTGGTTGGTTTGTTTGGAGACAGGGTCTGGCTGGCCTGGAAGTCACTCAGTAGACAGGCTGGTCTGGAACCCAGAGCTCTGCCTGCCTCTGCCTCCCGAGCCTGTTCTTAACGTTGTGCACCACCACACTGGCTTCCTGACTACAGATCCTGCATATCAGCATCAAATGTTTGAAAAATTTGTTGTTTTTCTTTAATTGGAAAAGAATCAAGATACATAGCTATGCAAAATTTAACCAACCTCAGGGCCTGAGGATGTAACTCAGTTCTGTTTGGTCAGCAGTGCCATTTAGACCAGGTGTGGGAACTCAGGCTTGCAATCCCAGTACTCAGAAGGAAGATCAGAAATTTAAGGTCACTCTTAAGCTAAATAATAAATCATGGTTGAGGCAACCATGATTATGTGAGACATGCCCTTAGCACCCAGAATTAATGAATGAAAGCTTTTTCTCCCATTGGAAGTGCTGGAGAGTGGACCCTGGCCGGTGTTCATGCTCGGCAAGCCCTTGCCACTGAGCCACACCCATCTCAGCATTTTCTAATGTTTATTCAATACTCTGGAGGCCCAGACAGGCAGATCTCTGTGAGTTGGAGGCCAGCCTGGTCTACATAGTGAATTCTAGGCCAGCCAGGGCTACATAGTGAGACAAAACAAAGTGATGTAAAAAACAAAACAGCTCCTCCATATACACACAAGCCCACCATCTCTGGCAGCACACATGCTGATGAGGTTGGAGTCTGAAAATCTCTCTTCCCCCCATGTTAGTCTCATTGTTGTTTGCTTAGAAGCAGCTACTATCAATAGCACTGGCTGTTTCTATGGTATATATGCGTGATGGATGACATGCCATTCATATATTTTAACAACTTTTTTTTTCACTCAATAGCAGGTTTTAAAGCTCTAGCTACATAAATAAATGCAGCTCCTTGATTGTAAACTGTTGTAGAAATTCCACAAGAAAAAATAGTTTTCTGTATTTTATTTGAAGAATCCACTGTTGATACCATAGTTTACCCCACAAAAGTGTGGCCATGAGGCTTTGAGACTCTTCCAAGAAGCAGAAACTCCTGGGCCTGTAGGGCTGGCTGCTGGGCATAAGGATGCCAATGTGAGAGCTGCTGCTCTGACTCTTGAAAGCCATGCACAGTGGAGAAAACCATCTCATGAACTGGTGTCTTTTGCCCATAGTTTGGAAATAAAGATGATCTGTGCTTTGCAGGGCTAGGATCATTCAGAGAAAAGGAGGGATATCAGAGTAGGAACCCAGGATTCTGGCTTTAGCCCCCAACTCATAAATCATTCATTTTGGTGCTAAAGAAATGAAAATTCTTATAAACTTCTAAAATTCTTCTAAATGCTTCCTCCTCTTTTTCTTTCTTTTCTTCTTTTGTGTGGGGAACTTGATTCTCTCCTCAGTGTGGGTTCCACAGATTTGTAGCAGCCTCTGTCTTTACCATTTCAGCATCCCAAGACGTGGGGATTCTTTTGGAATGCTTGAATGTTACAGGAATTTTGATCTTTTTATGAAGTGGTAATCTTACAACATCAGCTCTCAGTAGAGATTGTGAATGGTTTCTATGTGGCCTACCATCTAGGGGTTGAAGAAAGGGCAAAATGGAACCACCCCTTGAATCATGTTTGCATAGAGAATTGTGCCAAGAACTCTTTTATTACTCCCAAGTCATTATAAATGTAATTGGTATTATGTCATCTACTTAGATCAGAGCTAATAGCATATGAAACTTCAATCTGTTTACACCAGTTCCATGGTAGCATGGGTGGGTGTGGAGCTGGGGACAAATGACAACTGTGACGTTTGGTCCACTGAATGAATTCATCATGGTTGAACTCTGCATCAGTCACTCTGGATGGAGAAGTGAGTGATGTGGACCTGATCTTTCCCTCAGAGCGCTTGGCTGTGCACAAGGTCCTGCTTGCTTGTTTAGCCTAGAAATTTAGCTTAGGGACAGCAGTGTTTCCTGGGATGACTCCAACAGGTATAACTGAGCCTCCTTCCCTTTCCGTGTGATGAAGCAAGAGCCAGGGGTTTTTGGAAAGCTTTATAAATAGCTCTTTGATATCGGAGTGGATCTGTAGTCTCCAGTTCTGCCCTCTGTTGACCCACACAGACCAGCCAGGCGGTGCCTGTGACTCATCCCTCTGTGCTTGCCGTGGCTTTGAGCTTGTTTTCATGGTCTCCAGGTCCTTTTATGGGTTTCCGGTTGCCATATCTCTATTATTTTAGTTGTAAAAGTGTGTTAACTCAATTGGAAAGTAGTAATATGATCACATTGTCTTTGTTTGTTCATTGGCTCTCTGAGTTCCTTACTAACTCATCAGTCTGCTTAGAGCATTCAGTAACTTTCAGAAACCAGTGCATCAGTCTGTGTTCCCCAGCCAGTCTGTGTTTGAATTACTGAAGTTTCTGGGTGGGCTGTGGGGTGGGTGGCGTGCAGCTGGGGAATAGTGTGGTAGGAACTAACTCTGATGCCCCTGTTTTCAGACAGAGGCTGCGGCATGACGTTTTGCCTGTGTGGGTGCATCAGTTTGAGAATACTTTCTGTAACTGAGTCAACATGCACTTAACATGAAAACTGCTGTATAGCCATCACTGCTGTGGTTCCTGAGTACTGATCACCGGAAAGAGCCCATCTTGCTTACCTGTTACAGTTTCTTCCCTTCCATCTCCGTGTGGCAGCCATTCATCTTTTCTGTTTCTAGACTGCCCATTTTTTCTTTAAAAATTCCACTACACTTCTATTGATTCACTAACGTGCATGCATGTATGTATCACGTGTGGGAGCACTTATGCATGGCATCTCTGTGGGGTCAGAGGGCAACTTTGGGGAGTCTGTCTTCTACTGTGTGGATTCCAGGACAGGAGTACAGGCTGTGGTGGGTCTTGGTGCTAGGTTGGTTATTTTTGATAATTTTAAGTTGTGGCTTTTGGGGGTTAGCTTAATCGTGATGTAGTGTTTATCTCTCCTCATTTTGTCTGAATAATAATCCATAGTATAAATATTTCATTATGGGTGTGTGCCCATTTGTGAGCCTGTACACTGTGTTTCTCTGTGTGGCTAATGAAAGTCTGGTGTGAATGGTCTCGGATTGCTTTTGAATACCGTGGTTTCTCTTGGTATTCACCTCCCTGTGAAGTTGTCAGGTATTCTGACTCAATGTTTTAACTTCTCAAACTGTTCCCCGCTTTACATTGTTGCCACCAGTGCAGGAGGGTTCCAGCTTCTCCATATCCTGACCAACACCTGTTATTTTCTCGTTTTGATTTATGGTGCTTCCAATGAATACAAAATATCTCATTGTCATACTAGAATTTTGTGGTATTTGCAATTTTGTATTAAATAGTGGTGTCAAACATCTTTTTGTGTACCGAATGTCCATTAATATGTCCTTTTAAAAGAGAAATACCCGTTGGACTCCTTTGGTTTAGTTTAATTTTTGAATTTTTATTTATTATGTATGATGATGTATATATATGTGTGGGTTGTGTGGAGGTCAGAGGACAAGTTGCCATGGTCAGTCTGTCCTTCCCTCCTGTGAGCCTGGGGATTGAATGTAGGTCATCAGGTTTGGCATTAAGTTAGAGCAGTTGCCCACATAGCCACCTCACCAGCCCCTTTGCTGGTTTTTTTTTTTTTTTTTAATTGTTTTTGAGTTGTAAGAAACAACAGTTCTTGGTTTAGTTAGAGCAGAGACCTGGGCCACAAGTCCACACCTGCCTCACCTCCAGCTGAGGGAGTCAGCCACACCCCACTTCTAAGAATGTGAGGTGTTGGCTCCTGCTTCCTCTCCCAGCCTGGGCACACCCTGTTCCTCACCGCTTTACTGGGCCTTCAGGCCAAACTTCACAGGAAACACCTGATTTCTGGCTCCTTCTAAGACAACGGGTAATAAAGACAGGTACTCTCTAGCTTTTGTATTATTATTGCTCGAGTTTGATGGTCGCCCAGTCGTTCGTCATTGTCTTCTTCATCTTCTTCCTCCTCCTCCTCCAAACCTTAAAACAGTTTGTATGTGTGCACCTGTGTATGTGTATGCTATGTGTGTGGATGCCCAGGGCAGTGGGGAAAGGGTGTCTGACCCTCTGGAGCTGGGGTCACAGCTGATGGTGAGCTAGACCTCTGGAAGAGCAGCCAGCGCTCTTCTCCTCTGAACCGTCTCTCCAGCCGTAAGGCTTTTTCAATCTTGGGAAAACAAAAGTACTATATATTAAGAAAATTCTTGGTTTATTAAAAAAACAACCCTGTGTCTCCATGTTCCTCATTATGTAAGTATCTATTTTTCTCCTATGAAGGGGCTCAGGGACGTGGCGTGTAGGCTATACCATCGACAGCTGAGAAGGCAAGCGCTTTCTGCGGGGTCTCGGGAGGTCTCTGAGCCGCCTTTTGCTGATCTCCTTGTACGTAATGGGGTTCTTAGCCTAGGCCTGATCGTCTCTGGGGACATTTTCTTGGCTGCTTTATTTCCTGAACAAAGCATTTCAGTCCCTGTCAGCATTCTTAGGTGTGATTACACAGCAGTCTTGGGTCTTCACAAGGTCCAGTGTCTCACTGGAAATTTTTTATACATTTAAAATATTGCCTAATTTCTTTCATGAAACTTTGGGGTCAGGCCTCAAGGTGCAAGATAGTCTAGAAACTGAATAGGGTGCCCTTCCCTTCCCTCACAGCCCTTCCCTTTCTCCCTCTCCCTTCTTTCCTTCTCCTTGGCTGGCCTGGCGCTTTACAACCCTCTGCCTCAGCCTCCGCTGCTGGGATTACAGGTGTGTGGCACCAATTCAGGAGCGCCAGCCCACATTCACGGCCCCTAAGCATTTCGTGTGCTCTCTCTTCCTGTCACTTCCCTCTTGCTTTTCTCCTCTTTGACCTGTTAGTTCCTCATCTTCCTCCAGTCATAAAATGTTGAATTTTTTTTAAGAATTTCATCCTTTCTCATTACCCCAAGGGCGGCTCATTGTTTTGCTTTGATATGTTTGTCTGTGTTGGTGGCTGTGTATGTGCCATTGTGCAGTTTGCAGGGGCGGCTTCGCTTCCTCGATCATGTGAGTCTGGGGGACCAACCCCAGGTGGTCATGGTGCACTCACCCCTTACCTTTTTACCGTGCTGCTGTCATGCATATGTAAACGTGTGCATGTGGGTGTGAGAGCATGTATGTGTTGGTGCAAGTATGGGTGTGTTTGCACACACGTGTGATTTTTTTTTTTTTTAATCTTTTGGTGGTATTAGGAACTAAATCCAGGGCTCCTCATGTACTCGGTCAGTGCTAGTGTAGTGCATTGGACTGTATATATCCTCAACCTCCCAAGTTATACTCCCCAATTTTCTTTTTGTTTGTTTGTTTTGTTTTTTTAATTTGGTTTCGAGACAGGGTTTCTCTGTGTAGCCTTAGCTGTCCTGGACTCACTTTGTAAACCAGGCTGGCCTCAAACTCACAGAGACCCCCCTGCCTCCGCCTCCTGAGTGCTGGGGTTACAGGTGTGCGCCACTGCCCCTGGCTCTGGTTTTTTTTGTTTTTTTTTTTTAAGACAGGGTCT
>CM053764.1:8151973-8191907 GCA_028658305.1 Pachyuromys duprasi
TTGTTTTGTTTTTTTAATTTGGTTTCGAGACAGGGTTTCTCTGTGTAGCCTTAGCTGTCCTGGACTCACTTTGTAAACCAGGCTGGCCTCAAACTCACAGAGACCCCCCTGCCTCCGCCTCCTGAGTGCTGGGGTTACAGGTGTGCGCCACTGCCCCTGGCTCTGGTTTTTTTTGTTTTTTTTTTTTAAGACAGGGTCTCACTGTGCATTCCTGGCTAGCCTGGAACTTACTCTGTAGCCCAGGTTGGCTTCAGTCTCACAGAGATTCTCTTGACTCTGTCTCTTGAGTGCTAGGATTAAAGGTGCCAGGTTTTTGTTGTTGTTTGTTTGTTCCTTTTTTGTAAGATAATTGTTATAAAGATTGTTGCAACACTTCTAAGACAGTGTTTCCCAACCCATGGATCACAACCCCTTCTAGGATCACTTAAGACCATTGGAAAACACTGATATTTATGGTTCATAACAGTAGCAACAAATATAATTTTATCGTGCTAAAGAACACCAACTGCTCTTCCAGAGGTCCTGGGTTCAATTCCCAGCACCCATATGGCAGCGCACAACTGTCTGTAACTCCATGAGATCTGACACCCTCACACAGACATAAGTTTAAAAAAAAAAACCACAGCTAAATAAATCATTAAAAAAACCCCCAAAATAATACATAATTTTATGGGGAAGTACACCACAACGTGAGGAACGTGTCAAAGGGTCACAGGATTAGAAGGTTGACAGCAACTGCTTTCACAGATTCCAGCACCTACACGTGGGCTCTGTAATCCTGCACTTCACAGCTTCTCCAATCACAGAGGTCAGACAACTGTGTCTACATCACAGGCAACCAGACCTTGATGGCAGCTGCCCTGCTGCTTTGGGCTCACTCGACCAGCCCTGCCTTTTTTTTTTTTTTTTAGATTTATTTATTCATTATGTATACAGTGTTCTGCCTCCATGTACACCGCACACCAGGAGAGGGCGCCAGATCTCACTATAGATGGCTGTGAGCCACCATGTGGTTTCTGGGAATTGAACTCAGGACCTCTGGAAGAGCAGCCAGTGCTCTTAACCTCTGAGCCATCTCTGCAGCCCCCAGAGGGGGGGGCCTGTCTTGAGCACACCTGTTACCTGTTCACAATTCATAGGCCTTTCTGTGGGCAGCTGAGTTTTCATTCTGGGCTTTGGTCAGAAGGCAATGTTATACTCAGAGTTTAAAATCCTAGTGGCTTTATGTTGTCCTCACGATAAATATTGAGAGTTTGGAGGCTTAAGACCCTGTTTAATGGGTTGGGTATGATGATGCACACCCTTAATCCCGGCACTCTGGGGGTAGAGGCAGGGAGATATGAGTTTGAGGCTAGCCTAGGCTACATAGTGAGTTCCAGGATAGCCAGGGCTATGTAGAGAGACCTTGTCTCAAAAATCAAAACCAAAATCAAAAGAAAACCCTGTATAATTCGATTGATTCTACTGATTCTTTCTGTCCCAATGTCTGTGTTTCAGTTTTCTTCTTCTTTTTCTTCTTCTTCCTTCTTCAAGACAGGATTTCTCTGTGTAGCTTTGGCTGTCCAGACCTCGCTTTGTAGACCGGGCTGGCCTTGAGCTCATATTGATCGGCCTGCCTCTGCCTCCCTAAGCGCTGGGATCAGAGGTGTGCGCCACCATGCCTGGCTGTGCTTCAGTTTTATTGGTACTGCGTTCCTCAAACACACCCTACTCTGTCCTACCCTCAAAAGTACCTCTGCCATTTGATTACCTTAAATGCTGTCGACTGTGCTTCCCTTCAGAGGCCTCATTATATTTTGTGGTAATTTGAATAAGAGTGGCCCTCGTAGGCTCATGTATTTCAATGCTTAGTGGTGCTGTTTGAGAAGGATTAGGAGATGTGGCTTTGTTGGAGGAAGTGTGTCATTGTGGGTGGGCTTTGCATTTTAAAAGCCCACATAGGCCAACTGTGTCTCCCATCCCCTTTAAAAACATCTTTAAAATTTGCTTTTATTTATTTTGCTCTGGAGAGCTCTTATCTATGTCAGGAGTTACTGTTGTGAGTGCCCTGTGACCGTGAGTGACTTGTTCACACTTCTAATCCCAGTGTTCTGTGGGCCTGCAGTGTGCTGGGTGCTTAGTAAATGTTGGCACTAAATGCATTGCATGCCAGTTCTTGGTGCTAGGGTTGAAGTTTACCAAGTCAGACGAGCTGCCTCTTAAAGAGCTCACAGCAGAGCGGGCTGGAGATGGCATTGCAGCAGAAGGCACGTTCTAGAGGTCCTTGGGCTGCCTTTAGTTGAGTATTTAGGAAAGGAGTCATTTTTATTTTTTGAGACAGATCTCGGTATAGCTGTGGTTCCCCTGGAACTTGCTGTGTAGACCAGCCTGGTCTTGAACTCATCTGGCCTTGATCTGCCCAACTCTGCCTCCTAAGTGGAGGGATTAAAGGTGTGAGCCACCATACTTTGCTGGTTAGCTTTTTAATCTTTAACAGTCGAGCGAATGGGTGAGTGCCCTTTTCTGAGCAAGGATGACCTGAACAGAGTAAGTATGGGTCAGTCGCCTTTGCTGTACGTGTGCTGACAGTTGTTGAAAAAGCAAAACTGTCTCCAGGCAGTTTTGATACTTAACTGTCTGAGATTGGCAAGGAGGTTGGCCAATCTCAGAGGAGTTCAGGGCAGCTTCTTAGAACTGCCAGGCAGGAGGAGGGCTCTCTAGAAGGGGGAACTCAGCCAGAGAAGCAGTGACGTAAGAGGAAGTGGTTGGCTCTGAGAGCCAAGAGGATGCTGCATGCAAGAACTGTGATGGATGCTGGTGAGGGATTGAAACAGGTCATAGAGAAGCCTGGTGCTTGAGCAGCAGGCCTCACAGGGCTAAGCGGTAGTTGTAGATCTTACAGAGGCAGAATTGGAGAGGGCTTAGGAAAGATAGAAGGTGGAGACGGCTGCCGAAATGAATGGTTAAGAGTTTTGCAGCCCTTCCACTTTGCTGGGGCAGGATCTCTGTCCTGCGCCTTGAGCACACAGGTAATTCTCCTGTCTCTGTAGTGCCAGGACTGTAGGTTTGCGGCACTGTCTGGTTTTATTGTCTTTTGTTGGGTCCTGGGGACTAAGCTCGTGTTGTCGGGCTTGTGTGGCAAATGCTGCTCCCTGCTGAGCTGTCCTGTTGACCCAAGAGAAACAGTTTTCAGTATTTTATCTTAATGAATTTCTTTGCCAAGGATGGATCTTAAATAGCAAAAGAACAAAGAGGCTAGCTGGTTTCTGGAAAGGTACACAAATCAGTGCTTTAGTGGGAGGCTGATTTCAATTCCCATGAAAACACAGGGGCAGCGTCCATTCTCACAGTGGGGGGAGGAGCTCACACCACGGCCTGTTCAGAGTCAGTAGGAGAAAGCAACTGATCGTTAGATTTCCTTCCTATTGGTGAGCTGAGGGGGAGTGGAGTCTAGAGTTGATAAGGCAGACAAAGAGTATGAACTTGTGTGGGCATATAGACAGGTGGACATAGTGAAGGTTTTCATGTGGTTTCTGGCCAATGAGTATCTATTGAGGGTCATAGTCTGTGGAACTGTCCTACATATTGAAATGTTTTCGTCTAGCAGTTCCTAGCCACTGCAGGCATGGATAGGTGACTGGGGTTAACACAGGCTGGCATTTTGTCAGATAAATACAACAGACGGAGAGGACAAAGGAGAAAAGTGTGTGCATTGGAAATAAGGTTTTTGTTTTTAAAGAAAATTCCTTTGCTGTTCTGTGGAGCTGAGCCTGGGTAGGTAGGGAAAGGGACATGGTGGCGCGGTGAGAGTGGTGACTGAAGACATGGCAGGGCATAGTGTGAGGCATCAGTGGTCCAGAAGCTCCCAAGGCCGTGGTAGAGAGAGTGCAGTGTGGAGGGAGCTCAGGCACTACAGTTGTGGAATCTAGTGGACGGCTCGAGCTGATGAGTAACGTAAGGAATATGGTAGGTTGTCTGCTTTCTAGTTCAGGACTCCTGATGATGCAGCCTTCGTGGCAGGAAGGCAGAGAGCCCCCGTGAAAGGACACTCATCTGGGCAGTTGGGAGTGGGTGCTGTGAATGTCTGACACCAAGATTGTTGAAGGAAAAAGTAGGCAAAGCTGTTCCGTGAAGTGAGCTGAATGAATGAGTGCATGAACGGAAAGATGAGTAAATGGAAACAGACATGTTTATTAGCTTTCATTCAAAGTTAAAAGTCGCCACAATCTCCACCTGCTGTACTCAGTTCCATCCCATAAAGCTCCGTCTTTTTAAGGAGAGAGGTTGGCAACTCACAGCTGCTGAAGGTCTAGCCTTTGGCCTCTTCCTCAAGGCCAGCTGTGCCGGTGGCTTAGATCACGCCACTGGTCCACACACTGTCAATGGCCACTTTTGTGCTGCACTTGCAGACAACCCCATAAAAATCTAAACTAGTTATTATCTGGCCTTTTATAGGAAAATTTTACTGACTCCTGATTTGGAACAGTGGCTCACACTTCAGCAGGTTTTGGAATCACCGGACGGCTGTAAAAACAGATTACTGGACTCAACCCAGAGTTTCTGATTCAGTGAGTCTCGGTTGGGGCCCAAGAATGTGCATTCTGACAGCTCCCTGTGACGCTGTGCGTCTGGGGTGGGAACCACATGAGAGCCGCTGCTCTTCAGGGCCCTTCTCCCCTTAAACTTTGCTGACCCAAATGTCCCAGCCTGTATCAGTGTCAGCTACCAGACAGGATTTCTGGGTTTTTGTCCCTACTGGTCATGGTTCTTTGAATAAAGCCAGTTGCATTTTCTTTGGACAAATTGCCTCCTCTGGCCCTACACTCCCTGTAAGCTTCCCTTCACCCTTGTCCCTAGCCTGGGCTGTCTTGGAGCTTCAGGGGAACTCATTAGGGAAGGCAGCAGTAGAGGCCACATACCCTCAGGGGGACTAATGGGCCGGCCGGTGGTTTGGGAGAGAGAAAGGTTTCTCCCCGCCGCGTTCTGCTCTGCCGTGCTGGAGCAGTGGAGCACTTTGTGGTGATGGGCTGAGTGAAACGGGGAGCAGAGGATCTAGCATGTACACCAGTGTATGTGAGTGTGGGTAGAGGCCAGAAGTCACATTGGGAGCCTTTATTAGTTGCTCACCACCTTATCCTTTGAAGCAGGGTCTCCCTGAACCTGGAGCTAGATTTGCCTAGACTGGCTGGCCAGTGGGACCCAGGGATCCTCCTGTCTCCTCATCTCCACTGCAGAGATCACAGGCAAATCTGTGCCGAGAAGTATGTGCCGAGAACCCAGACTCCACCAACTGAGCTATCACTCCACCCCTTGTTTGTGCAATGATTCTTGTTTCTTCTCTTCTTTCACCTCTTTCCTTCTTCCTCCTTTCCTTCTCTTCCTCCTCTTGTCACAGCAAGGGCAAGGGTTATAGGCATGAGCTACCATGCTTGTTTCTTGGACTTTTAATCTGGGCTGTCAAGGGACAGATGAGGAGATAGCCTTTGCCTTCAGTTTTCTCATTAATAGGAACCTTGAAGCTGGCAGGGGTCTGGAGAAGCTGAAAGCATGGACTCACCACAAGGAGAAATTCTGTGGCTACGACAGACCAGGCTCAGAGCAGAGAGGCTCTGAAGACTTGAATCTCACCAAATATGTCAGGCAGAAAGAGTCTGAGCCAACCTTGTCTGCTGTCCCTGCAGCTTGGATTGGAGGCTCAGGGCTGGCTGGGGGCTTTGATCCACTGTGCGTCCCTCTCCCCTTGGCTTCATTTTATGTTTTACTTTAGGGTTCTGTGGCTGAGGGAGAATTGAGAGCCATAGTGAGGAGGCATGTTGAAACCCCAGAGTAGAGGATCAGAGAGAGGAACTTCAAGGCTGGCGTGGTGCTGCACACCTATATTCCCAATACTTGGGAGATGGAGGCAGAAGAATTGTGAGTTCAAAGCCAGCCTGGACTACAAAAACAGTCTGCATTTTTATTAATAAACAATACAACACAAAAACCTTTTTTTAATATACCTCAAAGCACAACAGGCAGGAAGAAAAAAAAGTGCTGGTTTGGAAGAGCGTTCCGAGGAGGGGAAAGCTGCTGGGAAATCGTGGGGGTTCCCGCAGGCGTCTAAGAGGTCACATCGTGCTGGGAAAGCTGTGGGTGCTTGAACCTTGTCCCTCTGATGAGACTGAAAAAACAGCCTCAGACTGCCTCAGAAAAAGAACCTTGAGTCTGTGAGCAATGACTTCAACAATGTCACCTCCGTAGCCATGCTGAGCCCCACAGGAAGTCTCAGAAACTCTTATCAAAAGAAGGTCCCACAAGAACGTTGCTGCACCCGGAGCTGTGTGGTCTGATGGAGCCAGAGAATTCCCTAGGGCACAGTTGTGAGCGGAATTCACAGAGAGGCAGGACGACGCTGCAGCAAGGATGGCATATGCCTTTCCCAGGACTGCTGCTGGAAGGTGTGGGTTCCGGGGTCCCTGGAGCTTAGAGGTGACCATTGTCTGTGTGCAGTTCACAGATGCCCCGAGGCTGGCTCCAGATATAGTAGTTTCTTACAGATCCCACAGTCCAAACCTCGGGAACTTGAAAAGGTTTGTTATATAGCTATAGAAGTTGACCTGCTAATGCCTAAGGGCCTGCTCTGTTTGTGAGATCAGGCTCTGGGGTCTCTGTTGTCATCAGAGAAGTTTTAGTTGTAAATCTATATAACTAGGGGCAAAAGGGTGGAGGCCAAACCCGAACAGGAAAGCCATTGTGAAGAATGATCCCTTTCAGCCTTTGGTTCTCGGGTGCATTTTTCCATTTATTGGACTGGGGAAGGAAATAAGGATCAGTGAGTATACCAGCACTCCCCAAATGATCTCCCAGTGAATGCACCAAACTCAGGCCATCCTTCCAGACACTAGGATCCAGGCACTGACAGAACCGAGCTCTGCACACCAGACATTTCCTTCTTAGATAGTGTGACACTTGAGAAAGGCCTGGATTTGGGTAATTAGGTCACAGGGGGGGAGGCCTTTGAATGGGATAAATGCCCTTATAAGAGATCAAGGAGGGCTGGAGAGATGGCTCAGAGGTTAAGAGCACTGGCTGCTCTTCCAGAGGCCCTGAGTTCAATTCCCAGCAACCACATGGTGGCTCACAACTATCAGTAATGAGATCTGATGCTGTTTTCTGTTGTGCAGGTGTACATGTAGACAGAACATTGTAAACATAATACATAAATAAATATTAAAGAGAGAGAGATCAAGGGGCTCCTTTGCACACTTCGAGGAGGTGAACCAGACAACACCAACCAGACCATATCCTTATTCTGCCTTGGTCATGGCCTCAGCCTGCAGAAGGTTTATGTTTAAAAGCCTCCTGGGCTATGCTGTTTGCTTTAGCAGTCCACAGACAAAATAGCTTTGCCTTTTACTCTAAGATGGAAAACTGTTGGAGAGAAGGAATACCCCAGCCATGATGTGGAGGTCGAAGCAAAAGAGTCACTTCAGAGGAGGTACTTGATGAAGGCTGTGGATTCATTCTGAGACAGGGCTAGCAAGGTATGACAGATTCAAGGATGGTGCACGGTGTCATCGTCTAGACCCAGTGCAGGGTTGGGGCTGCTTCCAGGAAGAGGCGGCTCCGCCCTTTAATCCTTTTAGGAACAAACTGCAGAGGGTCGAGGGAGAAAGGGCTAGCTAAATCCTGTTTTCTTCATTTTCTTTATCCTCTCTGAAGGCTTCCTTTGTGGTTTTGGTCAGTTTTCTCACAGTTGTTTTTGAGAAGTATGATCCCAGCATATAAATGTTTAGAGACATTTTCCAATTGATGTATGGCAAATACATACAGAATAGGGTCCTTTAGGTGCAGAAGAGCTTTTGGTATGAAACTATGCCTGGGTACACTACACACATCTCCTCAGGTCCTGTGTTGATTTCTTAGTTACCTACGAAGTCACCACAAAGTCATAGATTTTTTTTTTAATTCTTTTCACATTTCTCGGACACTAAGAGTTCAGAATTAAGGGGTGGTGGGCTTGCGCTTCCTTTGAAGGGCCTCAAAAAGAATCCTTGCTATCCTCGTCCAGCTTTCTTATAGACAAATTAGTCAAGTCTCTATTTAGAGCACAGGTGGCATCCTTACTCCCTGTGTGAGCTATCTTCACATCATCTCCTTTCAAGGACATTACCTGGATGTAGAATCCATAATGTGCTTGAATCTAGAGACGTCTGTTTCTTATTAGGAGTGTACTTGGGGGTAACAGGGATTAGAACTTCAGGACACCTTTTGTGAGATAGTTTACCGTACAGCAGCTCTGGGTTGGACATCATTTGGGCTTAGTTGTAATTGAGGCTGAGGTAGGAACTATTGAAATGCTTAGAAAAGTACCACTATCAGGCTATTTATTTTTAAGGATTGTCCATTAAGTTTATTTAAACTGAAAATGTAGAAGTCTGGGTTTGATGGTACATACCTATAATCTCAACACTTACAAGACTGAGGCAGGAGTGCTACAAGTTCAGAGCCGGCCGAGGCTATCCATGGAAGTACCAGAACATCCCGGGTTACATCTTGTCTCTAAAACCAAAAACCAACTAGATACTGAGATTTAAAGAGCTTATCTACACTATATGTATAGGTGTTTTGTGTGTACGTATGTATGTGTGTATGTATGTATGTGTACTATATATGTTCCTGGTGCCCAAGGACATTCAAAGAAGACATTGGCTGCCCTAGAACTAGGTTTTGAGTTACCATGTGGGCGCTAGGAACAGAACCTGGGTCTTCTGCAAGATCAGTCAGTGCTCATAACTGCTGGGCTGTCTCTCCAGCCCTACACTCTTTTCTTTTTTCTTTTGAACTTGAAGACTGGGTTATACCAGTGTAACTTCCTGAAAGGTTGAAGGAATAACTCCTATGTGATAACACAGTATTGGTGCTGAGGATTATAACCTGCATTTGTTGAGAAGCCCGGGCAGGACAAAGTGGCCCTTGTGATAGTCTCAGTTTCTGGCTTTGTGATAGCAGTTTGTCAGATCAAATAGAGCAATAGACCCAGGTCCCTGAGCACTAGCTGTGGCAGGGTGAGTCCTGCTTCCTCCACCGGTCCTGTCAGCACTTCCCATGAGGCTGGGTCCAAGCTGCCCAGGCGGTATGTGTCGCTCTGACTGCTATCCTTTGTGGGCACATTCTTCAGTGATGAGCCAGCAGCTATCAGTGTGCCTCTACGAGTTGTTTATCAAAGGAAGTTCGGTCCCCACTCTATCACAGTGATAGGCCATATCAGGGCTTGCAGTGTACTTAAGTAAAATTCCATAGCAACAGTACACACTTGGGAACACTCAATTGTCATAGTCCTGGTGGCTTTTATGGTGCTCCTGGTGTTGTAAGGAAGTGGGTGCAGGTTGGCAGATGGGAGATGAGTCAGGGACTGGGCTTTTCCTGCCCAAGAGGAGTTTTGATTGGAAGGTCAGGCTGGAGACAGGCTCACACAGAACTGAGAAAGACTTGTGTCTCGCTTCTGCAGAGCAAGCCTTGGAACGCATCGTTTGGTAACTCTCTGGCCATAGCCGAATTTTAAGGCAGAGACTTGCAGATGGTATACCAGAGGTTTGGTACAAGTGACCACCGTGTAGACGGGCTCTTTCCCTGTCTGTACCTTCAGTTCCTAAGCAGGTGAGGGCCTGTCAAGCAGGTTGTGATATGTGGCCTACCTGCCCTCTGCCCTACTTTCCCGGGTGACGTGTGGAAGGGCGCTGGAGGCCGGGGTCAGGCGGTCACCAGCCCCGGTGCAGCTCGCTCAGTCCTAAGGACTCCGAGCAGACTTTGAGGACATTCATACTCTTCCTCTAATGCGTACTTCCATGTCTGCCAAGAGGGAACACAGCCACAGCTTTGTTCCCAGGGCAGGAGCCTGTGGTAAAGCCACCATACTTTTGGGATGAGCCAGGACAAAAAATGTACACACATCATTTCCTTTGACTAATCTTTGTGGTCTTAGTCCTGATGTGGCTTCTGACAGTAGTTCTGTTCCTTTGTTGAAGATGAGGTTTTTAATTTAGGACCCAGATGGGACAGAGGTGAACTCCCACAGGCCCGCTGTACGCATGTGTCACTGCTCTGGATGGTGGCAGCAGCAGACTCGTTAGAAAAGCAGAGTGCACCCTGGCACATCTGCCCGAGTGAGATGTGAGATGTACAGACGATGGGTCTGGGCTCAGCAGACGGCGGTGTGTGCTGTCTGCTCTACACACCAGGGGCTATGGACGCCTGGCTCAGGCCATGGAAAATCCTCAGAGACAGTCCCTGGCGGGGCAGGAGCTTTGTCCTGGAATGTTCTGGCTTTCATCTGGCATCATGTCCTGTACTGCCTTTGGGGGAAAGGGTGCTATGGCCTGCCCTCTCCAGGGCATTTGTGCTTCCCGTGCCAGGCCAAGTCCTCCTGCTGCCTGAGGGGAATGCTGGACAGGTGAGCTTACCTGTCTTATTTGGCAGCATGTTCCTGGCATCACACTTCCAAGGACCCCAGAGCCTATGTCTGTAATGGCCGCACTTGCTCACGTTGGTCCTAACCCTTCTTCCTTTTATTACAGCAGAAGAAGTCCTACCTAGAGCGGAGCGTTAAGGAAGCGGAGGACAACATCCGAGAGATGCTGATGGCACGAAGGGCACAGTAGGAGCTGCTGGGAAAGTTCTTCCTCCTGACCCCCCCATCCTGTCAAGGCACGGGCCATGCAGGATGCTAGCCTCTCTCTGCCCAGTGGCCCAAGTCTCTCCATCACCCCCAGGCTCCTGCAGGTCCGACCTGAATGTTTGCCATCCCTGCCCAGGACAGTCTTTCCTGGGGCAAGCCAGGAGCTGTCAACAGAGGGAAGACTGGAGGGCAGATGGGGAAAGCTATGCAAGCTTGTCACTAGGCATGTGGGTTAGACAATAAAGGTTACGTCTTGCTTTTCTCCAGCTGAGGAGGGGGAGGCAAGTGTCTTCCTTAGCTCATGTCCCTTTTCTCTCCCCTTTTTGGTCCTCTGACAGGTGAGCATGGGCCTCTATATAGACCATAGGAAGAAGGAAGACAAGTTGATAGGTGAAGGGGACAGAGTCATAATAGGACTCAAGATTCCTTCCCTTTTTCTCCCCCAAATTCCAGAACAGTTCAATAGCAAGCAGCAAGTCCAGGCTCTGGCTGGCCATGGTGGGCACCATGATCCTGCCTCGTAGTGTTCCCCAAGGGGCAGTAGTTGGAGAGATGGCTTGCACATTGTTCTTGCGACAGTACATCCATTGTGCAGCTTTCAGGAATTTCACTGCAGGTCAGTTAAACACAACTGCACTGAAAACTAGATGTACACCCTCAGAACTCCTCCCTTCCTGTCACCCTGCAACTGGCCATTGCACAAACTCTTGAGATTAGTTGCTGAACCCAGGCAGGGGTGGGCTTTGTGCCTCAGTAAATTGGGAGCATTGATCTAGTGTGTAATAATGATATAAAATTGTGGGTTGTTTTTCTGAGGCACACTCTCATCTAGCCCAGGCTAGCCTCAAACTGACTTGCTTAGCCAAAGGTGACTTTCACTTCCTAAGCAGTGGAAGGACACCTCCTCCCTTCCTGTGCCCCGCCCCCACTGCTGTTTTAGAAGGGCAGTTGGCAGGGCAGCCCTAGTGCTCTGAAGCAAAGACGCTCTAGACTTTTTTTTTTTTACAGCATAGCGACACCTTGTGGCCAAATGAGAGATGAACAGGTTAACTAGTTAGGACTCCTGGAGAGCAATCCCAGAAGCCCAGTCACCCCAGAGGTCCCAGGCAAAAGTGAGTCTGAGCTGTGTTGGCAAATATGCTTGCCTGAGCCATCTTTGATACTGGGCCTTGGGCACCCACAATAGAAGAAAAAGTTCCTCTTTATGTATTAGACAATGGTTGTTACAAGCCTTGATGGATGGAAAGAACCGAAGCACAGCCCCAAGGTAGTTTAGATCATATGGAATAATTCAAACGGCCAGGTTTGGGGCAGATTTATTGAAACATACAGGGAGTGAGCAGAGAGTTCTATTGGTGTGTCACACATTGCCATTACCTTGAGTGTATAATTTAAACATTATAAATATATATTTCATAACTAAGCCTTTGGCCAAAAAAAAGGTAAATTATTTAGCACATTTGTTAAAGATCAGTAAGAAATGAGTTCTGAACATTAAAAAGATCAAGTCACTGAATTAAATAAACCCTCACTAATCTAAAACTCCATAGGACTGAAGGTAGAGGCGTCTGCGCAGAGCTAGCCACTTAAAGCAATCACAGGAGATGGGACCAGGCACACCTGTCAGAGGTGGCACAGAGTGGCCAAGCCGGAGAGCTGGGCTCCTCAGGTGAGCATGTCCCAGAGGCAGCAGCAACACAGGGCAGTCCAACAGGCTGTGAGGCAGGTGGATGGGCCCAAGTCATCTCGTCTTTGGTCTTCCACCACATACACTGGAAAGAGAAATGAAAGGGGAGTGAGAAGGCCATAGTATGAGCCTTAGGCCCTGCAGTCACCTCCCAGGACCAGACGGGTGACAGCACTGGCTGCGCAGCCTCCTCCCTTGCCAAGGATGCACAGGAAGGGTGGCTGCACTCACCCACCACTTCCCCTCCTCCCCTCACTCAAGAAGATGACGTTCTTCCTCCTAGGAATGAATACGAGGAGAGACACTACAGAATGACCCTAAACCAAGGCAGTGAAGCTGGTGACCCTAGTCAGCCGATAAACCAGGAAGCAACTGTTCCTGTCCTACAGAAGGTGTGAGGGTGTGTGTGTGGTAAGCCACGTGGAATTGAAATCTGTGCCTTAAAGGTATGACTGGGAATAAACAAAACAACAATAACCCACTAGACAGTGGTGGCACATACCTGTAGTGCCAGCACTCAGGAGGCGGATTTATCTGAGTTCAAGGCCATCCTGGTCTAGAGTCCAGGACAGTCAGGGCTACACGGGGCAACCCTGTCTCAGAACAAACACAAAGCAACAAAAACCTTGAGTAATACTCAGTTGCAAATTATACTGTAAAGCAAAGCAGGGAGGACAGAGGCTCTGGGGGCTTCAGAGTGGAGCTGGAAATCTGAACCTATACTTGAATACGCCTCGGTTTCTCTTCCCCTAGGGGCGCATTCTCCAGTGGGTAGCAGTTGGCAGTTACTTCTTTAAGCTTAGAACAATCATCAAAGCCATACCAGTAAGGACTTCAAACTTCCACAACACAGGAATATGTGGATTTTATGAATTGGACCAGTTCTGCACCAGACCTTCAGCTCTAGTCTTGTGTGTGTGTGTTCTATTTTTATACCTTGGCAGCTCTGGAACTGACGTAGAGTGCCCTGGCTTATTAGAGATCTGGCACAGGTTTAATGCTAGACCACTCAGCCCCAGTCTCCAGCTACCATCCGTTGGGGGTTTTTGATCACAATGGCAAGACTTAGTCAAAAGCCTACTACAGTGTCATCCAATCCTCAACTTCCTTGAGTGACAGCTCTGGGTCACTAGTTTCCCCTTGAGACCCTGCACCTGGCACCAGTCCCAGGGCCCTGTCTCCCATGAGAACCAGTGGACCTTGAGCTCGCTCAGCCTCATCAACACAAATGCCAAATCCTGCCTCCTTCACTGCTTTCCTCCAGATCAGCCAAGGTCATTCCTGCCAGGTCTCAATTTCACAAATTCCTGGAAACCTGGGGACTTAGAGACTTCCAGCTTGTTCTTCCCAGACTGCTGATGGAGGTTAAAAGATGCCCAAGGCATCCATTTCCAGAGGACAGTCTTCCAAAGCCCTTCTGACTCCCCCTGCCTGTCACAGAGGCTAGGGGGATGGAAAAAAGGTGGAGTCTGCAGGTCTCCTACCTGCCTCTTGTTTTCTAGTTAACCAAAGCGGCAGGAATTGGCCCAGGAGCAAGTCAGAAGGAAGGCTTTCCAGAGCTTCACGGCATAGCCTGTGAGCCTAGAGATGGTAAATCTTCCAGTAGCATCTTCTAGACGGCAACCTGCTTATGGGAGGAAGGCCCTGCCTCTCTAACGGGTGTCTCCTGAACTGAACAGCAAGGCCAGCCTCGGGTCTCTAACCCATCGGGAGCCTCACGGCTGTCTTCGGTGTTACCACTATCCCTGTCAGCCCTGTGAGGGAGTGTGCTTTGAGAATTCTCACACCTTCCCACCTGGGAATCAGTCATGTATTCTATGCTCAGTGGGCATGTTCTGAAGCCGAGCTGGGAGTGCCAGTCAGTCATGCGGCAGGTACTGCAGCAGAGATGGCTCCAGCCAGGCGTTCTCCACCCGGATCAGATGGACTGTCCTGGTAACTGCCTCCTATAGGCAAAGTGGAGGGTGTGTACTGCTAGAAACCTTATGTAAGCCGTGCTACCTCTGTGAGAGTCTTTCTCCTGCACCTCCTTTCAGTCTTTCTAGTATTTTGAAAGAAGGAAAAGGGGGGTGGGTGTCAAAAGCAGGTAGGTAGGGGTGCAGGTTGGACCTGGTCTGAAGAGAGGTTCTGCCACTGTAGAGCTTGTTCAGTTTGAGATCCTTCCTGGAGATCAAGTGCCCCCCTGTGGCCAGTCTTGAGACAAAGACTGTGTACTAGGCCCTCTAGTACATACGACTTTAAAAACTGGCTTCCCGGTTCACCTAAGGACTAACCGCATTCACTCACTAGGGTCACAGATCATCCTGTTCAACTTTAGGGGCCTCTGTACTGGTCCCAGGAAGAAGGGTCTGAGGGAGCTCTATTTCCAGTGGCCAGGCTGGGGTGACATGGGATCTGGGCTCCTTGGTGCTTTGTCTTTTGTTAAAGCTCTCCCTCCACCTTGAACCAGCTGTCAGCCTTCTCAGTGCAAGCCCGGCGTCTACAAAGGACAGGGTTGATAACTTTGCCACCTGGGTGCAAACACAAGAGTTGGTGGTGGGGTAGGGAGCACAGGGTGGGAACTAAAGGCTCAGAGTAGGTCAGAATGCCTCCAGAGGCCTGCACGCAGAGCAGGTTTGGGAGAATTCAGACAGGTAGGGCAAGGCAGCTATCCACTATGGTAGAAGAAAGGTAGACAGGCCATGCCAAGAGGCACAGAGTCGCCTATGATCAAGTGCTTTCTCACCAATTCCTGGGGTCTTTCCCCAGGGCCACCTGACATATCACACCAGACGCCCCTTGGTCCCAAGATAGTCCACAACCTCACAGAAGTCATTTACGGGGGAGGCAATGGGCAAGTGGGACAGGGCAGAGATGAGTCACAAGAATGTGAGTGGAGGCTTTCTCAGGCGGTGTCAGCCTGACATCTGAAACCTTCACTTGCTCTGCTCTGACCTTCTAAATGATTAATCAAAGGCTCTGGTATACTGCTAGAGTCTACAAGTCCTTGGGCTTGCTTCTGAGTGCATCTGCAAACAGCACTGAGGAGGAGAGGCAGATAGTCTGCCGCCACACCTCTTTACATGGAGCAAACCTTCAAGGCTGCCCATTGAAGTGCCATGTCACAGACCAGAGACAGGTTTTCCAGAGGGGTCTGCCCTCAGCCGCTAGGACCATTTGGCCACAGCACCTCACAAGAAGTGGCACCACTGGAGTCTCAGGTGCTGTCCCTCCATGTAAGGCATCTAGACAGACAGCAGATAACTAGCTTTCCTGAGATTACAGAAGATGCCAGAACGCTTTCTTTTTTAAAATTCTATTTTATTAACACTGATGTTTTTTTTGCCTGCATACATGACTGTGTGAGGACGGCAGGATCTTGGAGTTAGAAACAGTTGTGAGCTGCCTGTGGGTGATAGGATTCGAACCTGGAGTCCTCTGGAAGAACACTCAGTCCTTTTAACTGTGGAGCCATTTCCAGCCCACCAGAATGCTTTTCTATTGTGTAGACCAAGAGGCAAATAAATGAAAAATCTTAAGCATTATTATAAATAGAAGCTCAAAACCTCACAGGATGGCTTGTACCCCTCATGCAGGGAAGGAGAGGACACACAGCTTGAAAGGGGCTTTGCCTCACCGTCTGGAGGAGGATACCCATGCCAGGGGCATCATTTGCTGCCAGCACAAAGGTGTCCCACTGCTGATAATACAATGGTCCTATGCACCTGCTTAGCCCACAGTGGCAAGTAAGTATGTAAGGGAGGGGTATGCTCACCCTCTCCCAGGGCAGAGCTGGACAAGTTAAATCTGCAGTGTTTACTCTGGACTCGAAAGGCAGAGGGTGGGAGAGATAAGGAGGCCCATCCACATGCCTCTTCTCTCCCATAGGATATGGGACTGTCAGGGCTTGGCACACCTCAGCCAGGTTCTATGGCCACAGCTACCTTCGCCTGCTGAGCCTGGCTGTGCCCAGCCCCTGTGCCTGTCGTACCCTTATGTCTCAAGCTGCCTTGGAAAGCTTCAGTTCTGGCCTCATGATCTTCTCTATGAAACTGACTCGTGAGAAACCAGGTCTCTAGATTCCTACTCTCTCCCTACTTCAGTGTCCAGAGATACTCTGAGGTAGACCAGACTGAGAAACGGAATCCTCTGTCTGCCACCTACTTGCTTCCTTCCACGTGAGGCCAGGGTTTATGGGTTGGTTTAGGAAAGATAAGAGTCTTGACCTGAGTATGGGTCCTGTTCCTAGTCACAATGAGTGCAGCTGAGAGGCTAAGGAAACCTAGGGAACCCCTGGGTCATTCAGATGAGCTCCAAAGCAATCCCTCCCAGGGCTCAGTCACAGAGTCAGCTAGTTGCTAGTTAGCACTGTTACCCCCAATGCTGTGAGCAGAACACCTGGTAGCATCACTTGGATAAGCAGAACTGAAAGGTGAGTGGTGATACAGGACTCAGGAGGTTACAGTGTGCCATCACCTTCAAAACCCTAAACCACAGCTGAGCACATCTACACACAGTACCAGCCTAATACGCAGGATTGCACTGCCACCCTCTAGCTACACACTGGGACGGGGCTGGTCGGAGTAAGCCTCTGAGCCAGAGACAGGTGCAGGTGCTGTGTGGAACTGAGATCACGTCGGCCATATGATGTGCTGGGAGAGTCAGCAAGAATCTGCTGCCACTACAGTGAGCTAAAGGCGGATCCTTACCTGTGCGCTCCACCCACTGCTTCCCGGACCTGGGCTCTGCACATCGGGATGGCTCGCCTCATGTGCCATGGGACGTGGCTGTCTCCTTACTGTGCCTCTGCTCTCCCTCTGAGGCCAACAGAGGTCAGCATGTTGGTCAAGATCTAGCTCCTGCCCTGCTCCAGAGTGTGGTCTGGAGTCGGCCCTTCTCCTGAGAAGGACCTCCTTCAGTGGGCAACTGTTGACAGTAATGTCCTGCATGCCTGTTAAGTGGGTGCCCAGCTGGCCCTCAAGAGCTCTTGTTTAGCTTTGCAACTGTCTGGCTCCTCATTGCTTGGTGCTCTCAGAACGATGGTTTAGGTACATAGGCTGAAATCCTGACTTGCTACAGACCCACTAACAATATGGAAGAAGTCACAGCTCTGACCTAACAAACCAGAAAGTAACACATACAAAGGGTATTATGAACAAAATGAGATGAAGTGTTTGGTGGGACCTGGCAGGTGGTTGAGAGGGTAGACCACCACAGGAGCTACAAAGAGGACGTTCTACAGGAGAAATCATGAAAATACAAGGTTTTCTTACTCTGAGGGGAGAAGTTTCTATTAACCTGTATAACTGTGGTTCCATATTATTAAGAATGATAAAGCAGTCTAGACATAAGGTGAAGGGAATGTGTTGGGGGAGGGGACATGGACAGATGACAAAGGATGCACTCTGGGTGGCAGGCAGATGTACACAGCTTTAGCTGATGGGTCCTGCAGGGACTGGGGAGGCGAACTAAATATCCAGACATTTAGTTCCTCAATAAACGGAAGGAGAAACTCACAAAGTTATATGGCAAAATTTTTCTGAATGTGGTATCTACAGCTATCACTAATACACTGATACTAAGTTCTGCAGAAAACAGGAAACTGGACAGCTGATGTCAACATCTAAGGGGCAAGGAGATGGCTCAGTTGGTAAATTGTCACACAGTTGTGGGGAACCTGAATTCCATGCCCAGCATCCCTGTACAGAAGCCAAGTGTGACAGTCTGTGCCTGTGATCCTAGTGTGTGAGGTAGAGGCAGGACAGCCTCTAGAGCTCCCCGGCAGCCAGTCTAACTGGACAGATGAGTTCCAAGTTAACAGAGGAGCTGGGGGAAGGCAGGGGGAGAAAAAGGTTGAGAGTGACTGGTTAGCCTCTGGTCTCCACATGCAATATATGTGAACACACAACTTTAAAAGTCATTACAAAGAAAAGCGTGCCGTACCTCTAAAGCACTGTTCCAGAGCCCCACCTTACTATGAGCGCACGTGCTGGCCAGGCGTTAGCCCTGTTTTGTGCTCCAGTGTATACATGGAGGTCAGAAGACAAGTTGCAGGAGTTCTTTTCTCCACCATATGGGTCCTCAGAATCAAGCTATCAGGCTTGGCAGCAGGCACCTCTACCTGCTGAGCTAGGTCTGGCGCTAGGTCTACCTTAGTGTTTGGAGGCTAAGGTTTCATTAAACTTGGAGCTCACTAACTGGAGAACAAGCCCCTGGGATCCTGCTCCTTGATGGTGTTGCAGGCATTCCCACATGCTGTCCTTGTCACATGGGCGCTGCACTCGGGCCTTCGTGCGTGCATGGCAAGTACTGTACAATCTCCTCAGCCTCATTTCACCTGGGTTTTATGAGTCATGGTCTCCTACTACACGTGAAGCTCACCAATTTGATCATATGAGCTGGCCAATGAACTAGAGATCCTCCTGTTTCCACAGCCTCCCCGTGCGGGGACTGGATTACAGGTGTAAGTATCACATGTGTTCCTCATGTTTGCATGGCAAGCACTTAGCTGACTAAGCTATGTGTTTCTTAAAGACTAATCAAATGTGAGTAGTCTGAGTGAGAACCTTCCAGCAAGCATTGGGAGTGGGAGAGGCTGGAGGTTCCCAAATGTTTACTATTCTCCAGAAAAGATGTTACACGATGAGCAGGTATTTAAATAGAGAAGGTAAGAAGGACTTTTTGCTGGAAGTTGGGGGTGATTAACTTTAAAAGGCATTACTAAGTTGAAGACAGACCTACTCCCCTATAGCAGGAGCCCTCGATAAATTATGGGACTTATCTGAAAAGCCTCCATCCTCTCTAATATGAATGAGACCATGAAGTTGTGGAAACTATTGCCCAGCGTGCTACTGAAGAAAAGGCATATTAAGACTTGTCAAAAATGAAGGCTCGAAATATGAAGAAACATGAAGTATCTTCCCTGAGTTCCTTGAGTATTTTCTCAAGCACCATTCACAGTATCTTTTTAAAAAAATTATTTGTATTACATTTTTAAAATTTAGGAGTGGGATACACGACACTATGTGTGTGTGGGGGGGGGTACACCCTGTAGGACATGATTCCTTCTATCATGTGGATCCTAGGGATCAAGCTCAGGTCAGTAGGCTTGACAGTAAGCACCATTCCCCATTGAGCAATCTTGCCGGTCCAGAGTGGCGTTCTTGATTGGGTAGACTTAGCGCTGTTTGTCCTGTCAGAGGTACTGGAGAGTGGAGACCCTCCAGTTGAGCACAGGGCTGGCTGGCCTGCATGCAGATCTTAACCTTGCAAACTCAGCCACAATCCCACTGAGTGCAGGGCACTTACACTGTGCCACAGACCTGCACCAACTACCTGGGGCTCTATCCATAAGTGCTTATAAAATGAAAGGGTTACACTCTGGCTTAAGTAAAACAAAGAATTTACTTTTGTATTTCTGAAAGAATTTCCCATGCTATTGAAAGAAGGAAACAAGCCACAAAGAGGAATCCTAAATGGCCATTTCCTGCTTCGGATTTGGCTAGCATTCCGATGTGCCCCAAGGGAAAGAGACCCTTAGCAAATAATGCTTCACATTTAGTGAGACAGAAAACCAGCTTCCTTTGATCCTGAGGTCAGCCAAAGGACTTCATGGGAGGGAACCAGAGAGCAGCACTACTTACTGCCTTCTGGACCACACCTGGCACTCAGATCACACTGAAGCAGATGTGAGGGAACTGGGGAAGATGTCGCTGTGAGGAGCCAATGGGAAGGAGTCAACAAGTATGGGAGGCTCTAAAAGAAGACAGTTTCTCTGGTGCAGAAAACCCAGCATGGGTAACATTATTGCAGACTACACAGAATCGGTCTCACATCACAAATACATCTTTTAATGCAGGAATTTTTTTTTTTAAGCAGGGTCTCTCTGTAGCCCTAACTGGACCACCACTCCAAGCAAACTGGCCTTGAGCTCACAGAAATATGACTGCCTCTGATTAAAGGCTTGTACCCCCACACCTGTTCTGTGTCAGTTGGCGAAGCCTGCTCATGCCTCCCGTGTAATACTTCTGTGTTCTGACAGGTGTGAAGACTTGAAAGTGGAAAAGTCCTCATGAACCCAAACCTCATGTGCTACCACGGTTCAACATAAACCAGCACCAAGAGCTTTAACTCTAGTCACCACACACAGCCAGTGGAAGAGCATGAACATACAGAACAATCAAAAGATCCTACTTAAACACTTACCAGGTTGAGGTCTTAGCCAGGGCTGCACAGTAAGACCCTGTCTGAGGCTCTAAGATCAACAATCAATAAATGGGACCTCATGAAACTGAAAAGCTTCTGTAAAGCAAAAGATACTGTTGCCAGAACAAAATGACAGCCTACAGACTGGGAATCCTATCTCTGACAGAGGGCTAATATCCAGTATATATAAAGAACTCAAGAAGTTAAAAAGCACTCATAGTGATCCTCTTGCCTCTGCCTCTACAAGTGCTGGGATTAGAGGCATGCACCACCATGCTAGCTACCATATGCAATTTTAGGTTATAAATAATATTAATCCTTATGGCTTTTTACAGACTCCCTTAATTAAATTTGAAGAACACATAGAGACAATTAAGAACTGAGTTAAGTTAGACTATTTTCATCAACTTGAAGCTGTGATTCGTTGTATTGTTTTGTTTAAGTCTGTTTCATTAATTTCAGTCATAAACATTTTTCAATAATAAAAAAGTTAAAAAGCAACAAAATCAAGCAATCTGATTTAAAAATGGGGTACAGAACTAAACAGAGAATTCTCAGTAGAGGAATACAGAATGGCAGAGAAGCACTTAAGGAAATGCTCAATGTCTTTAGCCATCAGAGAGATGCAAATCAAAACAACCCTGAGATTTTACCTGACACCCATCAGAATGGCTAAGATCAAAAATTCAAGGGACAACACGTGCTGGAGAGGTTGTGGCGAAAGGGGAACCCTCCTCCATTGTTGGTGGGAATGCAAACTTGTATAGCCACTCTGGAAATCAATTTGGTGCTTTCTTAGACAATTAGGAATAGTGCTTCCTCAAGATCCAGCTATACCACTCCTGGGCATATATCCAAAAGATGCTCAAGTACACAACAAGGACATTTGTTCAACCATGTTCATAGCAGCTTTATTCGTAATAGCCAGAACCTGGAGACAACCCAGATGTCCCTCAGTTGAGGAATGGATACAGAAATTGTGGTACTTTTATACAATGGAATACTCAGCAATTAGAAACGAGGAAATCATGAAATTTGCAGGCAAATGGTGGGACCTAGAAACAATCATCCTGAATGAGGTATCCCAAAAGCAGAAAGACAAACATGGACATATAAGATAAGATAAACATACTGAAATCTATACACCTAAAGATGATAAGAAAGAGGACCCAGGGTAAGAGGATCAATCCTCAGTTAGAAAGACAAATGGAATGGACATTGGATGTAGAAGAAAACAAGTAACAGGACAGGAGCCTATGGCAGAGGGCCTCTGAAAGACTCTACCCAGCAGTGTATCAAAGTAGATACTAAGATTCATAACCAAACCTTCGGCAGAGGGCAGGGAATCATAAGAAAGAAGGGTGAGTTAGTATGGCCTGGAGAGGACAGGAGCTCCGCAAGGACCAAATATATTAGGGCACAGGGGTCTTTTATGAGACTGTTTCTCCAACCAAGGACCATGTATGGATATAACCTAGAACTTCTGCTTGGATGTGGCCCACAGTAGCTCAGTATCCAAGTGGGTACCCTATTAAGGGGAACAGAGACTATTTCTGACATGAACTCAATGGCAGGCTCTTTGACCTTCCCCCCTTCCCTGAGGGAAGAGCAGCCCTGCCAGGCCATAGAGGAGGACTTTGCAGCCAGTCCTGAAGATATCTGATAAACTAGGGTCAGATGAAAGGGGAGGAGGTCCTCCCCTATCAGTGGACTTGGAAAAGGGCAGGGAGGAGATGAGGGAAGGAGGGTGGGATTGGGAGGGAATGAGGGAGCGGGATACAGCTGGGATACAAAGTTAATAAACTGTAACTAATATTAAAGAAAAAATACTGTACAACTTTAAAGACTAAAAATTAAAAGCATGATTTTCTTTAAAAAAAAAAGATCCTGTCTGAAATAATAAATAAATATGGAAATACGATCAGTTTCCACAATGATCTAGATTTAATGCAATTCCAAAAAAATATGAGGCATATCATACGTAAAATTTATGGAAAGACAAAAGAACTGCGATAAAACAAGATTCCCTATAAAGTTATAGTAGTCAAGATAGTAAATTGTACTGATGAATGGTGTCTGTGTCTCTGTAGATTAAGGGAATAGAAGAGAGAAAACAAGATTCGCACAAACTTGGCTAGCTGGTTCACAAATATGCAGAGTAAACCCTGAAGGAAAGGTATTTAAATAGCATTCATAAAAAGAATGCTGAAAGAAAAAACTGGAATGCAGAAAACAAAACAATCCTGAACTATCTTATTTGTTTTTGTTTTGAGACGGGGATTTTTGAGACTAGCCCTGGCTGTCCTGGAACTCACTCTTTAGTTCAGGCTGGCCTTGAACTCAGAAATGGGCACACCACACCAGGACATTACATTTTATTTTAAAAAATTAACCTAAAATGGATTATGCATCTAAATATAAAATAGAAAAAGTTCAGGAGGAAATTAAAAATCTTCATTACCTGATGTTACTTTGACATTTTCTATAAAAGAAAAATTGGTAAATTGGATTTTATCAAAATTAAAGGTTTTTACTGTGTAATATAGTGTAAACAGGATGAAATAGACACACACCTATCATGCCAGCATTTGGGGAGCGGAGGCAGGGATACCAGGAGCATGGTTAACCTTGGTCTGTTCAGTTGCTGAGAGCACTTGTTTTTGCAGAGGACCCAGTTCAGTTCATAGCACTCAGAGGGTAGCTCACACCCACCCATAACTCCAGTTCCAGAAGACCTGCAGCTCTCTTCTGACCTCTGTGGATACCAGGCATGCACACGGTAGCATGTACAGACATGCAGGCAAAACAGTTACACTTACCATCTTTTTTTAAGTCAGGTATAGTGATCTTTTAACCCATTACTCAGGAGCAGAGGGACAGGCAGATCTTTTTGAGAACAAGGCTAGCCTGTTCTATAGAGCAAGTCTCATTACAGTTAGGGCCACATAGATAACTGCATAAGAAGAAAAGAAAAATACCTCAAAACAAACAAATGTATAGCAGATCTACGGCCATAGCAATAGAGTCTAGGGGGCGTGATCGGGTTCCTTGTCTAGTTAAAGAATGAAAAGGAGCCAGCAGAGTGGACACTTAGCATACCGCTTATTATATGGGAACTTTGTAGGTGGAAAATCTCACTTCAAGTTAGTGGTGAAGGCATGGCTGTGATATTCATAGATGTTTTCCCCATAGCTCATAAATTCTTCCCAAGGTAGCAGAGAAACCATAACTTGCCTTGTCAGAGTAATCATTAGAAAGGAAAGAATTCTGCATGGAAAGGCCATGAACGGCTGGAATGTACAGGCCTCGCTGGGTTCCCCCTTAATCTGTGGGCATTAGATCAGATCCTTTCCTCCAGTCACACTACATGGCTGCCTGGGCTACAACACAGCCACTCTGCTACAATGAAGGTTCCAGGACACTGGAGACTTTCTGCACCACAAAAGGATGGGGTTCAGAAAAGTCAACATGTAGAGGTTCCTAAACAGTTGTGAACCCAGAAAAAGGCACAGAGGCCCTTCCTCCACTACTTCTGCATCTCTTTATCAGCCTCTTCCAACTGTAATGTCTTTGTGATAAACCAGGCAGCAGGATTCCTGAGCTCTGTGAGATGATTAAGGAAAGCTGTAGGAATGATTTACACAGCCAGTATCAGAAGTACCAGTTAAGTTTCCCAAGGCTCGAGGCTTGTGCCCGACACTGGATATGGGGCCAGTCCTAGTCACTCAGTCCTGTCATGTCATCCTCGTCACTGCCGCCACCCCTGCCTGTGGCTCTAATGCCATCTCCTGGCACGTACCTTCAGAGTGAACGGAGCTGGTATCTGCCAGCGCTGTACAGACTGCCTGGTGCCTAGAAAACCCTCCACATGTGGTATCAGAAGTGATCTCTGTTCTGATAGTATATAGAAGAAACTATCAGGCCCTATTTTTTTCTACTCAAAACTTTCAAAACAGAAAAAGTGAGAACTCTATCTAGAAAATCTAAAGAATCAGTAAAAACAAACCGGGCAGACTGGAGAGATGCCCAGTGGTTAACAGTGCTCCGTCTGCATGAGGACCAGAGTTCAGATCCTAGCACACAGGTACAAGTCCAGCCGTGCTCAGGGCACAGAGATAATATCCCTGGGCCTGCTGGCTTCCAAGTTAGTTAACCACACTGGCTCAGATTCAGAGAGAGAGTCCCTACACCTCAAAGAAATAAGTAGAGAAACCAGAGAAAGACACAGGTGGCTTTCCTCAGGCCTGTACACATGCATGTACATGTATCTCTCTCTCTCTCTCTCACACACACACACTCTCTCTCTCTCTCTCTCTCTTAAATAAACAGAACAACTCTAAAACAACACTATAAAAAAGTAAGAGAGCCTGACAGAGACTCGTGAGCCTGCACACTTATAAACCAGACAAGCGTTCATTCATTCATGTATCAAGAAGAGACTTCTCATCCAGGCATAGCGGCACACAACTTTAATCCCAGCACTTGGAGGCACAGATAAGTAGATCTGAGTTTGACACCAGTCTGGTCTACACAGAATTCCAGGACATCCAGAGCTAAATAGTGAGACCTTGTCTCAAATACCTCCCCTTGCAAAAACAAAACAAACCACGCTTCTCTAAAAAATCAATAGGAAAAGACAAATTAATAGGAAAAAAAAATAGTCTAAGAACATATATAAGGGGCCGAAGAGGTGGCTTAGCAGGTAAAGGCATGTGCTGCTAATCCCAGTGACCTGAGTTCAACTCCTGGGACCCACATGGTGCATGCAGAGAACCAACTCCTCAATGCTGCTGTCTCTGACCTCCACATGTGTATCATGGCACATGTGCTCACATAAAATAAAATGTATATATTTATGTATGAATATGTGTATATATATATACATGTCCCAGCTGATGTCATATGACCCAGGTCATGTCATAGGACCAAGGTAATGACAGAAGACCCAGGTAATGTCATAAAACCCAGGTGATGTCATATATATATATATATATATATATATACACACACACACACACACACACATATAAACAATTTTATATACACATATATTTGGGAATATATGTATCTCTAAATGTGTTTTTGTTCATGGTCAATGGTAATCTGGAAAGCAAAAGATAAATTCTATTTCACACCAATTTATAAGAGCTAAACTTAGCTTTTCTTTTTTTTTTTTTTTTCAAAGAAAGAAAAAACTTGAACTTGTGTATCACTAGTTGTTTATTCCAGAAACAGAAGCAGCAGCTGCAGGAGAACTGGATCTTGGCTGCTCAGTCCAAGCTGTCCAGGAGGCAGCAGCAACAGAGTGCAGCCCAGCATGCGGCCAGGACTGCCTGACACCCGACATCCGTGTTGCTCTTCCTTTCCCGTTCCAAAACGTACACTGGGAGGTGAGGCAGGCAGGGGAAGAGAGAGACCAGTTAAGAAGGGGCTTGGAGCAGCCATGGTCTGACAGCATTTACCACACTGTAACAGACTCACCCACACAAGACTGTCAGCTCCATGAGGGGACAGGGGCCATGCCAGTGTCTGGCACACATCAGAAGTTGTCAGACTACCGTTTCCAGTCACCTCATTTTCTGTAAGTTATGAAACCCCAACCAGCATGTCATTTGATGTTGTCCAATTTACAACCAATTAGATGAGTGCTCCAATTTACAGCCCAAAGTGTGTGGCACTGGGGAAGCTTTACCTGCTCTCATTTAATCCTCACAACCATTTGTAATACTACCGTCATGGTGACATTCTCGTACAACTTTATGGTAGGGGACAGCACTTCTGCAAAGGGATATTTGTAGGGATGGGATACAGCTACTTTGGATAAGAAAAAAAACTCAGTGTCTAGAATTTACCCTAGAGTCCACTCAGCTAAAGTAAGGGAGAGAATATGTCAGAGAACAGGCAGAGAATACTAGCCTTTAAAGAGAGCTAGGTAGGTCTTCTTTGTGGTCAAGAGAGTAAACAAGGGAGGGACAGACTAATGTTTTTATGGTTTTTATATGAAAAGATTTACCTATGTCTCTGAGACAATGTAAGAAACTTAAATGTCAGAATATGGGTAAGAGTAGAGGTTTTTACTTCACAGTTTTCACCTTTCTTGAATCTATTTAATTTAAGCTACACTCAAAGGTGTTCTTCTAACTAGAATAGGAGGGAGGGAGGGAAGCAGGCAAAGAGGCCCAGCTCCTCCAGTGGGAAGGCTCCTGTCTGATTTTGGCTGCCTTGAGCCCCTCCTGTCCTCTCTGTAAGTGCTGGCTGTGGCGCTGACCTGAACTGCTCCTGAAGTCACTGTCAATCAGAAGTCCCACTCAGCCCAACTCCACCCAATCTATGCTCTCCTCGACGCCACACCTGGCAGCTCTGATTCTGGTCCATATAGTATCAGCCTCAATTCTAGTCAGACTCCTCAGACCTTGCTGCCCATTGGCCCTGGGTGAACACAAGAACTCAGGCCAGGCAGCAGAAGCCAGGCCAACTTCCTGGCCTTTCCTAAGCAGCTCAGGGCCTAGACAGTGAGCACCTCTTACTTGTGTCATTCCTAGAGCTGGCCCAAACACATCACTGTCAAGGTTCCATAGAGCCCTGCTTCCTGCCCAAGCAGCACACACTACCCTGCCCCAGCCTCACCTTCTTTTCTCTGGGTTTTCCTAGGGAGCTGAAAACACAGCTGATCTGAGTCATGGAGGAAGAGGGCACGGGAAGCATCTAACACCCAGGAGGACTCTAGGTCCTGGATATCCTTTCTCTGCTCACCTCAGTATGACCCCTATGTTCCTCCTGTATCCTAAGTAGAGTCCTTGCATCCCCAAACTCCAGTTATGGTTGCCCTCCAGTGCTGCTAGCCTGGCTCCTCAGGGGCACCCTATCAGGAGAAACTCTGGAGCCTACTCATTTCCACCAACACTGAGGATAAGCTCATCTTCGGCAAGTACCTCCTTTTGCTACTCCTTCTAGGTGGCCCTCCAACATCTGGAACACTAAGATGCAGGACTGCAGCCTTCTAGCCACACAGCTGCTTTCATCTAGGCATGGCCTTCATAATTTATCATCGCCATCTCGGACCAAGCCCAGGAGGTCCTGCATATTACAGGTGGTCAGCATATTGTGGCCCAATTTTACGGAGAAGAAACTGCCTCAGAAAGAGTTGGATTTTGTCCAAAGTCAGCTGTCTGCATTTCCTCACCAGTCCCAGCTAAGCTGCCGCACCTTCTCACTGTCCCACACTTAACTCACAACCGACTCATTTGCTCAAGAACGTGGCTCCCTATCACAGCACTTTTTCCTTTGCTGCCTGAACTATTCAGATTACATGGATCCTATGGTTGTATGGCTTCAGATATCTCAGAGCCAAATGTCCTTCAGAGATTAAAGGCACAGTCTGGCAGTCAGGGCATTAGCATACCCTCAGGAGGCCCCGACCAGCTCTCCAAATGTGTATCTGAAACAGTATATCCTGTCCCACCTGCAATATGCAAAGAGGGGCCCCCTAACTATGTTCTCAAGATGCCTCTGTCCCTATCTCTCCAGCCCTTCTCACCTCAGGAGTCTGAGGTGGAGCTGGCAGTGGTAAGTAAGGTAGGGTACAAGGGGCAGCAGGTTCTGCCAAGACTGTGGTGATGGAGGTTCAGATAACAGAAAGAAGAAAAAAACCTTCTTTCCTGAAAACTGTATATAAAAGGGTGTGATATTATTTAGTTTTTGTCCACAGTCCTTGGCTCCTAACTCTCTCCCAGAGGCAAGCCATAGAAACCAGGACTTCTCTTCCCTAAAGCAGGTTCACAGAAATACTAAGCCTTCCCTGTTTTTCTGTCTTGGAACTCCCTATAAAAAACGCACTCCCTTAAGGTGCACTTGTGAATTCAGGTCCTGACTGGTCTACCTCGTGTGTTCCAGGGCAGCCAGCAATATATAGTGAGACTCTGTCTCAAAAAAACAAAACAACAACAAAATGAACTCTCTTGGCCTACCTTGAAAAGTAGGTCAGAAGTCTCTCCTTATTCCCTTAGGGCCCTGCCCAATAGGCCTGGAGGGGGACTCCTATACTGACAGGCCATGCTGGTCTTCCCTGCTCTATTGGTGTCCTAGCTGACCCTTTACTCCAGCAGTCCTCAACCTGTGGTTAATGACCCCTTGGGGATCAAATGACCCTTTCGAAGGGGTCCCCTAAAACCATCAGAAAACATATTTACATTACAGTTCATAACAATAGCAAAATTTACAGTTATAAAGTGACAATGAAAAAAATTTTATGGTTGGGGTTCACCACAACATGAGGAACTAACTGTATTAAAAGATCGAAGCATTAGGAAAGTTGAGACCACTGCTTTAGTTCAATCATGGATTGCCTGTGCATAAAACATTCCAAAGGACAGAGTTTGGGTTTTCTGGACAGCCCAAAACTCAGGCCAGTTCCTGGAAGTGTCCGATCTGTGGAGGGCACAAAAGCACCACTTTCTGCACTCGTTCATGCTCTATGCCTCTTCCTCTATTTCTATACTGGCTTTTATAATAAACCAGCAAACATAAGTGTTCCCTGAGCCACTCAAGCAAACAAGTCAAGTGGGTTGTGGGAACTCCTGTAAGCAGCAAGTTGACTGGAACTACAGGCAAAGCAACCGAGACTCAGACTGGCATCTAGATGGAGGCGGACATGGAGGAGACTGAGCTTTCATCCCACAGGATCTGATGCCATTCTGGGTGGACAACTTGAAAAGCTGATCAGACAATACCCAGGCTGGCAGCTGGTGCTACAGAACCAGATGCTTGCTTCTTTGGTAGGGAGACACCTATGCTGTTGTTTAAGGTCACAGATACCTTCTGTTTTGATGGGTGATAAGGGAACAGACAAAAAGAGGCACTTTTCACAACAGAAAGGGGTTTTCTTGGGTATCCTAAAGAGATTTTGTATTCTTTTTGTTGGCTTGTTACAAACTGGAGTCATCTGGGAAGAGGGGGCCTCAGCTGAGGAATTGCCTGGACTGTGGGCAAGTTTGTGGGACATTTTCTTGATTGATGATTGATGTGGGAGGGTCTAGACCACTGTGGGTGTTGCCATTCCTGGTCAGGTGGTCCTGGAATGTGTAAGAAGTCAGGCCGAGTCAGCCATAGAGAAGCCAAGAGGGGCAGCACCCCTCTAGGGCTCTACTTGAGCTCCTGCCTTAGCTTCCCTCGGTGATGGACTGTGGTCCAGATGTTTAACATAAACAAACCCTTTCCTCCCATTTGGTCGTGGTCTTTATCACAGCAGTAGAAAGCACATGAGGATAGATGTCCTCCATCTAAGTCATAAGCCTTAAGACATGTTGTCTCGAGCCAGAGAGATGGCTCAGAGGTTAAGAGCACTGGCTGCTCTTCCAGAGAGATCTTGAGTTCAATTCCCAGCAACCACATGGTGGCTCACAACCATCTATAATGAGATCCGGTGCCCTCTTCTGGTGTGTAGGTGTACATGCAGACAGAACACTGTATACATAATAAATAAATCTTAAAACAAAGACATAGTGTCTCAATTTCAGGATTTCAGAATAGTAATTTTAACAAAACATTTCAAATTGAACTTAAATATGCAACGATCTTCTTGCTAGCCAAGTAACCTTAGGTAGGAAATAAGCTCTCTTTGCCTCAGTTTCCTCTACTGTAAGAGAGGGGTATAATATTGGCAAATCTGCAGCCCCAAGAGATGTACAGACCATTGATTGTTAGAGCAGCACTAGTACACTGGATCACCCAGTAAACATCACTGAACTACTACTGTTATTCACAGGACTGTGAACTTTCAGGCAGGTCCCCTTGTGATCAAGTGAGGAATGGTCTTAGTGTATGTGTCCAGGCTAGCCTTGAACTCAAAATCCTCTTGCCTCTGACTCCCAAATGCTGGGATGGCAGGCATGTGCTATCATGCCAGACAAAAGTAAGCCTCTTACCGGCAGATCTAGATTTAAAAAAATAAAGGGAGACTTCCCTTGGACTCTAGGGGAAAAGCTTCTGGACTAAACAAGAGCCAGGAGGCAAAGCCATATGCTGTTCTAGAAGCAAAGGGCCCCACTGTAAGAAAGAACAGTTCCAGTGAGGAAAGAATGTGCCACTATGAGGAGAGAGAGAATGAACTGGAGTCCAGGTCACACCTTTGGGAAGTCCAGTGCTTAGAAGCCCAGGCAAGGACCAGGTAGAGAACTTCCAAGGGCAGTAGAGGGAACCTTACATACTGAGCCTGAAATTCAGGAACCAAGGAAAGAGGCCTGGGGCTATAGCCCAGGAACATAAACATAGACAGACACACACCTCACCCATTGAAGGCCTGAATAGCCTGAGCACCCCTGCAGGAACCCTGCTCCTCCCAAGGGTTTCATCTGCACCTGCATAGACCACCTGTTTGGGCCTCAGCCTTCCCAAGATCCAGAATGGGCAAGAACACCTGTGAGCAAGCACACCCATCCACCTCCAGGAACTGGTCTGGCTTCATACCTTTTGAATAACTTCTTTCCCCTTTCCTTATCAAAGGAATGGCCTGCAGGGCAGGGGAAGAAAGTACCCCTCTCTGAGTCAGCTCCCAAACCAGCTGCCTGGCTCATTAGCTGGCTCCTCCCAACTGGATAGCAGAAAGTCAGTTCGAGGTTGGATCACCTTGTGAAAATATCCTCCTTACCCTCTGTTCCCATTAAAAAAAAAAAACAAAAACAAACAAAACAAAACAAAACAAAAGAAAACCTCTGATCCTGAGAGGTATCTGCTTATCCTCTAGCATTCAAGACAAACGCAAAACAACAACAGGTCATAATCCAGGCCACAGCCCCGACAGATGTGCCCAGTATCCCTTCCCTCCCTAGCTCAGACTCTAATTCAGCCCTGCTCCTAACTTGAACTGTCCTTGTCACATTTCAGAATTGATACTGGTGCTTTGTAGTGAGCACCACAAGATGATAATGTCAACAAACCGCCACCTGATTATTCTCCCTCTGTCCCAGCAGCCATGTGCCAGAGCAGCTGGAAAAACTACCTGAGAAAAACCAGGAGGATCCTCCTTTGCTTTGCACTACCCCAGCTCTAGGCAGCTCCTTGAAGGAGGCTTCTGCACCTTCTGCAGACCATCAAGGCTCTTTCAAGCTTGAGATTCCTTGCAGGCATGCAAAACAGCCTTATCAGTTGAGCTCTGAAGCAGAGAGGGGCTCAAGTGTAACTTCAAATGAAAAAGAATTGACTCCAGGCCAGTCCAAGCTGCTGAGCACATCTACAAGAACAGAGTGAGCTGGATAATAGACTATAGCCAGTGATGCTTTCCTTTTTACTCTTGTCAACAGGAACACAGGACTATTGGAAATATATTCATACATTGTAACTGGGTCCTCAGGCTTTAGCAGCTCATGGTTTCAAGTCTCAAAATGAAGCCACGAGAAGCCCAAAAGACCACAAGGCTTCTGTCTAGCCCAAGGTTGCCCCCTGAATGTCAAGACTACCTCTCACAGTTACTAGGAAGTCACCAACTCAAGAACTCTCCATGGAAAGTTATACGTAAAAATGCAGCTGTAGCCTGTCATGAAAGCCGATCAAATATCAGAATGTAGCGTGATGCTGAGGTGCCCACTCATGGGTGTGCTGCAGTCTAAATTTAGAAGGTGAGTAAAGCTGACTTTTGGTCTGAAAGCCAAGCCCTCAGAGGAGAAAGGTAATTCATGAGCAACTAATCTTTGAAGACATCTGACTTTACTACCCTTACCCCAAATAATTAAATGCAAGGACCTGAACAAATATTGCATACCCATGATCATTATTTACACCATCTGAAATTATTTACAATGGCTGTAAGCTCAACACAAATCAATATCTACCAATGAATGAATAAATTAAATGTGGAATATATCTTCAGTGGAATATTATTCAGCCTCAAAAATAGAAGAAACTTTTGATAAACCTTAGAACATGCTACAGGAACTCAGCTAGTTACAGAAGAACAGATGGTATATGACTATATGTTTCCATTTATCTGAAATTACAAACAGTAGTCAAATCCACAGCAGAAAGTAGAATGGGGTTGTCAGGGGCAGAACGAACGGAGGTATGGGGTTCTGTTCTTCAACAGGCACCAAGTTTCAGTTTGGGAAGAAACGTTTCAGAGACAATAACTGTAAATGTAAATACAATAATGTAAATGCAGCTAATGCCAGAGAGCTATGTCTTTAGATGTGGTCAAAGGAGCAGATTTTATGTTATGAATATTTAGCTACACACATCCTTTCAAGGATTCTGAGTGGTATCAAAACCTACATTCTTAGTCTCCTACTGATTCATGAGGCTTCCAGGGCTCTTCAACATGCAGGAAGTCAGAACACCATAGCTTAGTTCACTGTGGCATGCTTCTTTAGGCTGGTGGTTCAGGGACATTCTGTCCCAGCAGCAGTTTCAATTCTCCACGGTCCTGTGCTCCCTGTGGCTAGCCTGGACTCCAGTCAGCCAGAGGCATGTCATGGTTAGCAAAACACCAAGCCTACTCAGCCTGCCTCAGTGGCTGCCTGCTTTCCTGCCGGAGGCTCTCCAGACTGCTCCTTCCAAGCACCTCTCACACCCAGCACTCCAGGAGAAACCAGCTGGGGCTACTCAATCTCTCGCCCCACATGCTCACTTCCTTTCCTGACACAAACAACCCTGGAGGAAGGTCCAGGAAAAGAACAGTCTGTCTAACTCAGGGAGCTCATAGAATAGTTGGGGAGAAGAAGTGAAGCTGCACATAAATGCATGCCAGACTAGGAAGAATCAACACGAAACACAACTGAAACTCGGCATTAAGAAAGAGTCCTCTTGTAATGAGCTGAGGTGGGATAGATGCCAATCCTGTACCACTTTTGACAGACCCTGGCTTCTACCGACCAATCCTTCACAGTGGTTCATGCTCCCAGGATGAAATGGTGGGGAGGGTCGTTAACACATGACCTGTTGTACTGTATACAGCAGCAGGAAAGATGCCTGGAACCAGGGAAGCATGAGAGGGGGATGTGGGGATGCCAGAGTGATTTAGCAAGCCAGGCCATGATGGCCGAGGTAGGATTGCCAAACTCAAGGACAGTTGGGAATTTTAGACTAGCCTGGGCAACTTTGTGAGACCTTGTCTCAACGTAACAACATTTTAGAAGGGCTGGAGATGTAGCTCGGTGGTAGAGTGTGCCCACCTCTAATGTAGGTGGCTCTGAGTATAACACTGCTACGATGGTTTTAGAGACCTAAACAGAAATCAGAGAAACCACTGTTTCTTGGTTTTTTGTACTGGAACTACAGGAAAAGGGGAAAGGGGGATGTTCCTTTGCGGGGAGCCAGTTCTTTGGAACCTGTTCAAATGGGCAGAGATCACCAAGGAGGAAGCTGCTGTTTCTTCCCAGTCATGTCCAGGTACAGAAAGGCACAGGCAGCTGTTATCTGCAATGTCAGCCTGACTCACATGGAGTGCCAGCCCCGGGAGGCTCATTCAAACAGTATCTGCCACATTCTCCAGGCCAGCAAACAGCCATATCATTTCTACTCAACACAAAGCAGGTTTTATCTTAGGTATACAGACCACAACTGGCTTCTACCCGGAACAGATTTCTAGGTTACTAATTAACAGCTCCCACAGATGTATTTATGCAAAAATACTCCAGGCTGTTTTCTTCCTTGACCAGCAGACATAATTATATGACAGTAAAATAGCTGTTTTCTCCTGAATGCAGTTAGAGACCTGAACGCACTGAGTTCTGCGGTCAGGAATGGGCCAGGATGACACTGTCAATGAATACGTTGAGATGGTGCAGACCTCACCAGTAAGAACTGACTGCTCCATGCCTCCCCTCTGTGTACTGAGCACACTGCTCAGAGTTAGAGGAACTCTAAAGGTTCTCCTTGCACATCTGGAAAGAACACTGTCATACCCGTTAGCCACAAATGCTGTTTTTTTAACACTATGACAAGCTAACATCCACCTGAAGGTCAATGCCAAAGGGTCCTGAAAACCATTCTCTTACAGATACACTTATTGTCAAGACAGGCCAGAGGTTCCCCTAGTGGAGAAAGGGAGCTTTATGGCTAGAACTCTGTTAGCCTGGAAGGCGGAGCCAGCATTTAGAGAAACACCCTTCTCCCATAATCAACACTATCAGTCTGGCCAGCTTGTCATTAAGCATTCAAAAGATCCCCCACCATCACATTCCCACTGAACCAGGATACTAATCTTTGCCATAAAACCTAAAATGGTTTGCCCTCGGAGGTGAAGCAGGTATACTTGGAGCCTCTGGTTTGCCAGGAAGGCTAGCTAGCACACATTTGATTTTCCCCAAACCACTGAGGAGAGTTCAGCTGCCCAAGGCAGTGGGTTTATTTACAGGGCCACCATTTAGGAAAACTGGAGACAGAACAGAAGCCCTCTCAGGAAACTCTGAGGTCCACCATATCTCACACTTGATCAACCTAGGGCACACTCTTGGACAGTCTGAAACATTCCACCATCGACCTGTGCACAACAGACCACTATCTCACCTGGCAACTGGCCCTGCCGAGGAAACAGTACAGAGAGAGGAGAGACAGCCTAGGGCGAGGAGTCTGTCCTGCAGGCAACCTCACGGCCACTCTTGAAGCGACAGTTTCTCCCAGCTTTAGGTCCCTAATCTGTAATATGCACCAGTTTCCTCACTGAGTTAATCCGCATAGGCCAGTGTCCAGTACAAAGCAAGTGTTCAGTGTGTGTTAACAGCTATTGCCACTACCCAGACAGACACCCAAAGAAAGGAAGGTGAAGCCCCCCAGGGGCTGAAACATCTGGAAGTACCACGGGCATAGAATAAAGTTGGTAGAGCCTGTACTACATACTTTTATATAATGAACTAACGTGTTTCTGAAGAACCAACAAGAGACAAGGAAATGGGTGAAGGAGGTATCAATGACAGGTGGCTGAGTGACAATCCAGAAAGGCCAGGAGTGCTTCCTCCCAATAAATAAAATCCATAATCACACAGTCAGCCTTACAGTACTCGGAGCTAGCTGACATCAAGAACCCTTCTAACACCCCTACCCTCATCACTTCCCTCATGACTAAAGGGGGCAATGATAAATGATCTTTTTTAGGAATCCCTTTCGACCTTCAAGAAGAGCCTTGGTGAGCTCCCAGCAACTAGTTCTACCTGGATAAAACTAGTTCTACCTGGTCTTCAGTGCCACTTAACTCTTTGCCCATAACCTGCCATTGGGAAGTCAATAGCTCTAGCAGACAGAAGGCACCAAATGAATAAATGTGTAAGCAATTTGCTTTATGCTTCACAATTGTCACTGGAATGGCTCCTGAAATCACTTTCAAATCACTTGAAAGCAAGCTGCAGGTTCAGATTTAGCTGGCTGCACCAAAAATCAACCAGCCTCAAGTACTGAAGGAAGACAGTTAATCATAATTTTTTTGAGACAGGGTCTCATTTTATAATCCAAGCTAGGCTCAAACTCACAATCCCCAGACTTTAGCCCCTACAATGTTGAAACTACAGGCATGTGGCACCATATTCACCTACTATCCCTTCTCTCAGCGCAAATGCTTCAAACAAGATCTGGGCATACTCTAAACTTTTCATAAAGGGCTGACGCCAATCGCTGGCATCAGGACCATCACCTTAGACCATAGGGAGGACACCTTGGGAGAGGATCAAGCAAGCAAATGGAGCTGGGCACAGCAGTGCTGCTGAGCAGTTGGCCAGGGAGAGCAGGCCTTGAGCCTTTTTGGAACTGTACTTTCAGTTCTATGGCCCCAGCATATCCCATCCAGAGCCCAGGGAAATTCATGGTTTCCCAAAGGCTGACAGAATGTCTTGGGCAGGAGTTTTGGGGGCATTCTAGAGTATGGGAAAAGAATTGTGGTCCATAAATGACCCAAGATATACATGGTACATGATACAAGCAAAAAGGAAAAAAAAATCATTCTGCCCCTTTAAGAATTCACAATAAAGTATCTTTTGAGGTTGTTGTTTATTTTTTGTTTGTTTTGGGTCTCACTATGTAGTTCTCACTGTCCTGAACTCATTATCACTATGAAGACCAGGCTGGACTCTTAACTTAAAAAGCTCCGCCTGCCTTTGCTTCAAGTGCCCAAGTGTTGGGATTAAAGGCATGTGCCACCATGGCCAGCCTTCACATTTCCAGCCTCCATAATTCAATCTTACACTGCTTCTGTAAAATCCTCTAAGCTGGGCAAGTGCTTGAGAGTTCATGGCTCAGTGGTAAGGTATGTCCTTAGCATAAACGAGGCCCTGGGCTCTATCATCAAAGTTCAGAGAGAATCTAGATACTATAAAATAAAGACCTAGGGAAATTCTACCTCTAAAGGAATATATATATATATTCCATTATATATATATATATATTATATATTATTATATATATAATATATATTATTATATATTATTATATATTATATATATAATATATATATTATATATATTATATATATATTATATATATATATAAAATCTCTTCTAGGATGTTCCTATGGTCTTTGGAAAAGGGATGTCTAAGTTACAGGGAACAAGGTCTAATGCCGAGGATCCCAAGGAGCAACCTGGGCTATACCCCAAGAACAGAAAAGAATGGGAACATGTGCTTCAGAAAGTGCCTAATATCTAAAATGCCAGGAGTGAGTCCTACCCCCTGGAACGGGGGACCTTTCCAGTCAGAATCCCAGGCTAAACAGGTAGGCCAACTGCTCCAGCAGGGAAGAAAAGAGGGGAGTGCAGCTGGCCTCCTGACACTCAAGGGTCGCACCCTTGAGGGCACAGAGCAGCAGGCTTCCTGGTGTGAGCTATAAGACTTTCCCTAGGAGTTACCAGGAAAATACTTCCTGGAGAGAAGACCTAACTTTTCCAGGGAGCCAAGGCAAGCCAAGAGGGTAATAGCAGTGACTCCCATGTTGTCAGGGTCGAGTCACGGGGTTTGTTTCTGCGGATCCAAGTTCTTGCCAGTTGGACCCAAGTTCTCGACTTAGGTTGGAGGTAGGCCTCCATCAGTTCTGTAAGCCCAAGGCCAGCCTCTTATAGATACAAGCTCACCAGATTTAGGCTATGCTTAATATACCTGTCATAGTCCATTTAAGTCAAATATAAGTCTCCAACCCTCTCTGTGGCTCAGTTTACTCTCCTGAAAAATGGCTATAAAAAGGACCAACCTCTTAGGACTATTATAAAGCTAATATGAAAAGCAGTCGGTACAGTGCCTAGCACAAAACAGAAGAAAATTGTGGTTGTTATTGTTGTTATTCTATTTTTAGATTAGTCAAGGGCTAAAATGAAAAGCAATCTTTTTGCAGTGCATTATGCTGCTTTGAGATGTTTTTTAAAAACAAGTGTAACTGGTCCGGGGAAACAGCTGAGTCATGTGAAAGCAGGAGGATGTGAATTCGTAGCCCCAACACCCACATAAAGAGCTAGTCATGGTGGCACATGCTCATAAGCCTAGCCCTCAGGGATGCTGCTGAGCGACAGACCCTGGGGACTTGCTGGCCAGCCTGTCCAGCAGAAACAATGAACTTCCAGTTCAGGAAGAGATCCTGTGTCAAGTAATAAGGTGGAGAAACAACTGGGGGAGACATCCCAGGCGAGGCACATATTAGACTCGGGTGGAGGAAAACACAGTAAGGAGTCAGCAAAGAAACTCACATCTGAAATGGAGACCTCAGTATAAACTGACACCATTCCTGAAGACTGTTGCTGTCAGGGGCCAAGGTCAGCCTTGAAAATTTAAAGCATTAACAGCGACAGTAATAACAGAACACCCAGCACACTTTATGCAGTGCAGGATCAGCTTCAAATATATCCCCTGGATAAAGACCATATATCAGATGAACTGCAGAAAGGGCTGCATCATGGACTCCTGAGATGGCTCAGCTGGCAAAGCGGTCTGCTGCCAAGCCCCATAATCTAAGTTCAATTCCTGGGCCTCACATGGTGGCGTGAGTGCATGCTGGTCACAGGCTCTACCATTTCCCCAGTTCCACAAGATACAGTTGTATCTTGGAGACTAGAGCTTTCTGATACCCCTAGAGCTGGCGTTACCAAGGTTGTAAGCCATGAAATATTGGTGCTGGGAACAGAGCTCAGACTTCTAGATGGGCAGTGCTTGCCTTAACCACTGAGCCATCTCTCCAGCATCCACAAAATTAGTTTTAAAAAGTGGTCAGAAAAAAAAGAAAAAAAAAAGTGGTCAGGTTTCTTGCTGTAAGGACCCAGGTCTAACGAGAGGCAGAAGCTCTGGGTGTTAGGGGAGCTAAGGAAGCTGGGCTGTGGAGAAACCAACTTTCACGGTCAAGCACCTGGATTTGGTCTTTATAGTGCCATGACCCTCACTCAGGAGAGCAATCCTTGCTGCTTTTCTTGTCAGAAGTCTAATGAGAACCATCTGTGGCACACCCGCCCCAACTCTGGAGAGCCACAATACCGGTAGAATACAGACTTTTAAAAAGGTATTTCCTGGGTAGCCAGTTCTCCTGGAAGTGACTTCCATGAAAACCCAAGGGAGACTTCAGTTGTAAAGAGGTTCTCCTGAGGTTTCCAGTATGGCTAACCACACTGGCCACTGGAAGGGTGGTGCTAGGTGGCTTTGGGCATTGTGCCACACGGGTAGCTGGTGTGACAAGGGCCACATTGTCCTCTTCAAGCCCTGGAGTCTAGGCCCTCACTGCACAGCTAATGCCTTATTACATTCATAAGCAGCTCTCTAGGGGAGATTCTTGTCACTCTGGTGTCCCCAGAACTAGTGACCTGGAGCACTGGTCTTGCTGGATAGAGTGAAGGTTGCAAAGAGAAATTCCAACATGTGTGCCCAGCCAGTCTTTCTGAGACTGGCCCACTCCATCCCACCATGGCTTAAACTTCCTTAACGGTCTCTGGAGAGCACTGTTTTTTGTGACTTGTTTCCTTGCCCACTAAACGAGTGTCCTCACTGTTTCTACTGGCCTAACTAAAGAAAGCTTTGTGCAAAGTGAAGGAGTTGTGGACATTTTGTTCTCAAGATAAGGTAGGGTAGTATTTGGGCAGAAAATCCAGGCTATATATGGATAAAGGGGGCTAAGAATACAATGACAAACTGGTCTCAACAACCCAGCTTGCTTCTAGCCAGCAGGCACTGGATATACCCACCAGCCAAGGAATATGTTGTGTTTTCATATTCCATTACCTCTGAGTGCTGAGTGCTGGGAAAGCCAAGCCTTTCAAAAAAGAAAAGCAGAGAGATCCATCTGCCTCTTCCTCCCAAGTGCTGAGCTTAAAGGCGAGTGCTAACACGCTAGGCTAGACTATCTTTACATAACCCACAGGTTGATGAGACTTAGCGCAGCCATGAAAGAGACTACCCTAAAAGTGCCTAAGTCCCTAGAAGAGTAGTAAAGGCCATTCTCACCTGCATTATATTTAAAAGCTATCCCCTAAGACAATGCAAAA
>CM053764.1:8192407-8325850 GCA_028658305.1 Pachyuromys duprasi
AGTACCACACCCAGACCAGGCAGGAGAGAGGTCAGAACAGAGGTCCGTCCACTCTCACACTAACTGACGGGAGCAGGCGAGACAGGGAAACAGGGGTCTCTACATCCCCACTGATACTACCCAAGAGAAAGGAAGCTCTGAAAATGCACTCCATTCCTTCCCTCCGATCACAAAGGACAGAAATGGGGTCAGTGGGAGGCTCCCAACTTAGAAACCTAGTTCCAGGGCCAACTGGGCTTTGTAGTGCCACATGGGCATCCCAAAGGACGGTACTGTAAGTGGAATTCATTTTAAATCAGTATGCTGCCAAGTATCAGTCTTGTCCTAGAAGACTACATATAAAACCAGGGTTTGTGGTTAAAAAGCAAGGGAAGGAGCTCAGATAGAATGGGGAGGGGCCCAGATACCTAAAAAATTCACAACTGCCTTTTGAAACATTTCCATCCATCCAATACTTATTTACTGAATGTATGTATACACATACTGTATGTATGTATGTGTCAGTCCACTTGTATACATATCTGTACCAGGTGCTCAGCACTGTTCTAGAAGAGACAAAAGAGAAGAAACTGCCTTATGAGACTTCCAAGTTAAGGCGGGACACAGGCAAAGACCAGGGCAAGGAGGTTAAGAAACTTGCCTGGGAGGCAGGTGTGCTGATGAATGCCTTTAATTCCAGGTCTTTGTGAGTTCCAGGTCAGCCTGGTCTATAAAGGGAATTCCAGGACAGCCAGGGCTACACAGGGAAACCCTATCTCGAAAAACAAATATAAAAAGAAAAAAAACAAAAGAAACTTGCTTGGGTTCTAGTATTAGTAAGGAATAAGAATCTAGTTTTATCGAATGCTAATTTACTTCTACTATTAAGAAATGCCTTTTATCTCGGGACTTGTGAGGCAAAGGCAAGCTGATCTCTGAGTTTGAGGCCAGCCTGGTCTACATAATAAGGGCTACAGCCAGGGCTACAGAGTGAGACCCTGTTTCAAATAGGAGGTGCGGGGAGGAAAGAGAAGGAAAAAAGAAGAAGAGAAAGAGGAGAAAACTGACCTATTACAATTACTAGATTATTTTATGTTTGTGTTTTGAGAGACAGATGAAGATAGAGAAAAAGCTAAAAAAAATATTTTCCTTTGGTGGATGCATCAGAATTTCTGGCAAATCTGCTGGATCTCTGTAGCAGAGCACAAGGAGAAAATGTGCTGACCTTGAAATTAGAGCCCTCTTGTCTTAGTCGATACTTGGTGGCCCTTAGCTCAGAGTATCTCATCGAGCAGGAGGCTAGCCTTGGCTACACTGTCTTAAAACAACCAAACCCGCACAAACAAAAGAACTCACTACCCCTGGCAAATCAGAAATGGTTTTGAGGCATCAGTTTCTCTAAAAAGAGGGAGCTGGCTTAGTAAGAAATGATAAAAGTGTAAAACTCAAGCTTATTCAATAATGGCTGCCTACCATACTTGGGTGAGGATTTACAAGTCAAATCCATGCACAGCAGGAAGATCGATATCAGATTAGTGATGCTCGCTGCAACTCAGAACCAGAGTGGCCTTGTTGCTATGATTAACCTGTGGTCACCTGAGCAGGGTTCTTTCATCTCTCAGGACTGACGAACCTGAGTAGGAGTCACATAATTTGGTGAACACCTCTTCATGACCTTCTAACAGTTTACAGAACCTCCTTATTTCCCCTGTAGCCTTGGCAGGCCTGTCTCAGCTTCTCAAGTAGCCAGGATGACAGACATTCACCCCAGGTCTGGCACTGGCTTTCTGATATGAAATTAGAGATGCTGTTAGGTTCAGTTTTTCACTCCTAACTGCTTCCACTATTATATATTCATAAAAATCCAGAACCTTTATTTAGGAAGCCTCGCTGTATATAAGAACTCATCTGCCACTACAACTATGTTTCCAAAAACTGGCCACCTATGTGGCATTTTGCAAAGTGATGCCACCATGCCCACTTCAATCAAAGAGTGAAGTCTTCAAACCTTCCTTTGGAATGGAATGTATACTAGAGAGCTGTGACTGCTTTGACTAAAAACCTGGGAAGAAGCCAGGTACAGGGGTGCACGCCTGTGATCCTGGCACTCAGTAAGGTGAGGCAGGCGGATTGCAGGCTGGGGACCAGCCTGAGCTACACACACACACACACATCAAGATCCTTATCATCCTGGGATTTTTGAGGGTAAGAACATAACAGAGGACTGCACTGTGAATATATGTGATTCGGGGAAATCTGGGTGATCTGTACTACTTCTGTAATGTTTATGTATGTCTGAAATTATTTCAGAATCAAGTTAAGTAAGTATTTTGTTTATTTTTTAAAGAAAGAGTTGGGACCTAACCACCATGAAACTGCCCACGGAGGGAGGGGAGAGGAGGGAGAAGCAAAGGAAGAGACATCCAGCACCAAAGTGTTTCAATCACCCAACTAAGATGCTTGATAGATGTTTTGCTTATTATTTATAAAGTTCTGGTTAAAATAAACTGGAAATACAAATTCCCACCCAAAGTACAAAGTTTGTCAGGCAGCATGTAGCTGAACTCTGAATGAAACTGAAAAGAGTCAAACACAGCCAGTGAGAGTAGAGAAGCCAGAGTAGGGAACACACAAGAATCATGGCATTTAGGTCCAGACATAACACAATATTCTTAGCCTGCTACAGTCAGTCTGCCCTCGTGTTTCTTTCCCTCTCAGCCTCTTGAAGATGCTCTAACGAGGAGCAGCTGCATCTCTTCCCTGCAGTGCAGCATAAATCAAACCAATAGCACTGTTTTATCTCGATGTAAAGCCTGCAGCAATGTTTATGAAACTTACTACCGGGCAGAAAGGGCTCACTAGTGTCTGGCATGGTGTTGCAGGACTGTAAACCAGCATTTGAGAAGTAGAGGCCAGAGGATCAGTGCAAGGTCATCCTCAGCTACCAAGTAAGTTTAAGGCCAGCCTGGACTACATGAGACTGTCTCAAAAAACAGGCAGGGGGTGGCAGGGACCAAGCACACTGTTATGAGATCTGTGTCACAGCCCTGGTAGGCAGCTTGTGGAGAAGAGATGGATCAACCTTTCCTGCAAAGCCCTATCTAAAACTACAATTATAAATTATAATCTTCAATTGCTCAGATGGGCAAACGTATACAAACTTCCACTGGCAGCAAAAGCCTTAAATTCTGGTTTGACAAGATCTGGCTGCTGATCAGTCTCATACTTGATTTTCCTCTGGGATCTTTCAAATTCTTGGCTGTTTGTCTTGAGCTTCCTTTTGTTCAGCATCCCTGCCCTTATTTACCTTTCCATGAGTCTTAAATATATGCACGTTTCCTTCCCTCTCCGCTGTAGGAGGGTCTCTGCTGCCTGCAGCCTCTGCTCTCAGCCTTTTTTTTTTCTATTTGAATCACCACCTATTATGGTCCTCTGCTGCTCACTGATTACAAGTCTTGACTAAGACAAATATTGAAAGCCTAAATTACTACAGTAAAAGCAAGGCTACTTGAATTTGGGCACTGCACAAATAAACTGCACATAAAGTGAAAACTATGTGAATTTGGGAAGAGGAGATACTCTGAGTCCATGAGTATATAGATGAAGGACACAGAGGAGTAAGTTCTACTGGAGATGAGGCTTACATGACAACAAGTTTCATGTAGATATTTTATTTTGCTCTCCAGAGATGTGTAGGGCAGGGTGGGGCTGAGTGAGAATGAGGGGTGAGTGTGAAAGAGTAGCATGAGAAAGATTAGTAACAGGCCTAATCCACATGCCTATGTACCACATGCATGCCTGGGGTCTGCAGAGGACAGAAGAGGGTGTCACATTACAGGAGCTGGAATTACAGATGGTCATGAGCTGCCACATGACTGCTGGGAATGGAACTTGGGTCCTCTAGAAGAGCAGCCAGTGCTCTTAATTGCCAAGCTTTCCAGCCCCTCAGTGGTGGATTGTTTAAGCTAATGTAGTTACTGGCTGAGAAACCTGGTAGTCTTGGATGTAGATCTACTTAATTCGTGAAAGAGATAGGAACAGCAAAATATGCCTACTTCCGAGACTGGGAGGCTAGTCTAACCAATGAAAGGAGATGTGTACAGATAGGTTCATGCGGGCAATCCAACACTCTTTCATGAAATGAGACCCCAGCCAGGCTGACAGCTGAATTCAATCACACAAGTGACCCCAGGAGTGATCACACCAAGCAAAAGAATCTCCCTGCCAACTCACAGAATAATAACAAAATCATCATTGTTTTAAACTGTTGAACTTTGAGGTGTACTGTTAGACAATAAATAGCTGAAACACGATCTAATAAGCCTCAGAGTTCACCTCTGTAGCATGGGGCTGTCAGGGCTTCTGACAATATTGCATGCGGCTGAAAGTGAGCACAAAACACAAGAAGTACTTGCTAACAGTTACAAAAAACCACACCAGATCCTAAACTAAGCTACAAGCACAGGCTTCTGGGAAGCCATATTCCCATAGGCGCTCCTACTTATGTGATTTCCAATAAGCTGGTTTTCTGAGACAGATGAAAGGGTTTTTGTTTGGGATTTTTTGTTTGTTTGTTTTTAGTTTGGGCTGCAATTTCTTCCTAAATTTTTATTTATTTGTTTGCTTGTGTGTGTTTTGTGTTTACGCACACTCATGCCATAGTTCAAGTACATGAGGATCAAAGAACAGCCTGGAGGAATGGGTTCTTTCCTTTTACCATGTGGGTTCTGTGGTAAAAGGACCAGATATACCATGTGGGATATCAGACAGGTTGCCGGGTATGGCAGCAAGTCCCTTTGCCCACTAATCCACCTTGCAGGCCCTTGACTACAAGGCCTGAAAACTGAACTGTGTATCATAAATAGGTGACCAAAGAAAGTTCTTAGATTAATCACCTGCCCATCTATGTATCACATGCATGTTAATTAACTCTTTACTAATTTCCAAAAGTCAATTAAGAATGGCTGAAAGATCTGAGTGGTGGTGGCGGAACCAGTCTTTAATCCCAGCACTTGGGAGGCTGAGGCAGGAAGATCTCTGTGAGTTCAGGGCCAGCCTGGGCTAAATGGAGAAACCCTGTCTCGAAAAAAAAAAAAATCGACTTCTTCCTCTTCTTTGAAGAAGGAACCATTTCCACCTGAGCAACTATTAACAAAAGGAACTTTTGGTATACCTTTGAACTTTAGTAGAAACAGAAGCAGAGAAATCCAAAATCTAACTGGAGAGAAAAGCTTAAATTTCCATACAAAGCTCAGATACAGAACAGGACAGCACATGATTCTGACGGAGATCCCAGAAACAATACCAAGAACGACGAGTGAAACAGTCCCCCAACAGGTTCATTCTATCATGAACTCACCCCGAGAATCTAACCACAGGCAATGGGCCTCGAGTGAGAAAGGCAGCTGACCAGCTGGCAGTGTCTGCTCTCTCTGGCAGGTAGTTAATGATTCACAATTGCAGGAAAGGATGTTAAATACCTTTCAACTGCACTTGTGAATTATGATTGGTAACATTAAACTAAAAGAGCCTTTTAACTTTAAGAATAAAGAAACCTTTTCTTAAAATGGCTGACATCAACACTAATTAATCAACACTAATTAAAGCAACAAAAAGAGAATCAAATACACATTTGACATTTTCTGCATAAAGTCCACCAAACCCAAGACACACTTGTTTTAGACAAACTGAATAAAATTCTAAACTCATCAAATGTACATTAGAGAGTAAGCCTGGAAATGGCAACAATGACCATGAGTTTCTGGGTGAAGACTGAAACACCAGATAAGCATTTGTGAATTTCAGTTTGGGTAGAATCCACTAGACAAGCCATATGCTGGACTGTCTGGTAAGCTGTAATTTCTTTTTTACATTGGCACAGAGTCCAGTAAAGTGCAAAACCATGTACACCTTGAGGAGGTGTATACGTAGATTCACCATATTGTGGGCAGGAGGACAGAACGCTTTTCTAGCATACCCAAGGGCCTTGTTTCGCTCATAGAATTGTTGCAAGGATTAAATGTTGATATACATAAAGTTTTTAGGAAATGATGTGGTAGAAAATAAGCACTTGGTAAAATAAACTATTTTTAGAAGCTGAAACAAGTATATTATAAACCAAAGGTTATAAAAAAGTCACAAGACATGTCTGTAGCACAATGCTTCTCACCATGTTTTATTTTTAATCCTCCACTGACAGTTTTATAGAGTGATTACATCTTGACTGTCAGGAACATCGAACATCAAATTGCTCTTTTTTAAAAAATTGTTCTTTCTTTAGTTCTCACGGTTGTAACAATTCCCTCTTTAATAAGTGAACTGTCTCGAGTAGCACTGTTCTAGATACAGACCCAGAAAACAACTGCAATCTCAAGGAGCAAACGGAATTCTGAAAACAGCAAGAAAACCAATCCCAGCAGCAAGGCATGAGGACGACTTCAAGTCCAACAAGCTGACAGCTACAATAACCCCAGGAGGCCGAAACAAAACAAAAGCAGTTGCAAGAGAAGACTCCAATTGGTGCTAGTGCTCTAGGAGGCAGCTTCTGAGAACATGTCAGCCAGCGAGTCATCCCCACAGAGTTCACAAGGGGCTTGATGAAGAAGGTAGGACTGACTTGGGCCTCTTGAGTGAGAAGCCACTCTGAGCCATCAGCATCAAACATCAACCAAATCACAAAGGTCAGAATTTCTTCTTTGCCAAGAAAGCATGCAAACACCCTCTTCGGCAGTGACACTGAGGACATGCCTATTGACATATTGACAGACACTCACCTGTGGTCTTAGGAGGCTCCTGAGGTCCATGAGGTCCACCCTGCCAGCCGTACTGTGGGTAACCTTGATAGGGGTACCCCTGAGGAGGTGGGTAGGGGTACCCCTGAGGAGGTGGGGCTCCCATAGGCCCCATCGGTTGTTGTGGATAAGGTGGGTATGGGGCTGTTGGGCCATGGCCCGGATATGGTGGAGGGTTCTCTGGGTTCATCAGGAATCTGGCAATAAACCTAAGAGACAAAAAGAATAAAAATTATTTGCATATGGAAATCATTAGAAAAAAATTCCAGCCAATGAGATCATTTACCAAATGCCTTAAAGGTGCCTCAAAGACTGGAAAATATCTAGCCTTGTTCACCTTGGTTCATTAATGTCATAACCACAAGGCTTATCTTACATATCTGCTTGTTTTCCTTTTGTCTGTCTTCCTTTCTATCCTGGATAGTAGGCTGTGAGAACGGAATTAACCAGGTCAGTTTTGAATCACCATGTCCTTAGAAGCCTGGTGCCTATAGTCCCCTCAATCAATGTGCTGAATTAGTTTTGTTTTGTTTTTCAAGACAGGATTTCTATGTGTAGCCCTGACCATCCTGAACTCTCTCTGTAAACCAGGCTGGTCTCCAACTCAAAGATCCGCCTGCCTCTGCCTCCCCAGTGCTAGGACTACAGGCGTGCGCCATCACATCCGGCTTCATATTTTGTTTTTAAATTCCCTGAAACATCTATGAATGTGCATGAACAGCCCTAAGATAGCAGAAAACCTAAGAGCACTATTGACCAGGTCGGCAGATGCTGGTCCAATGCTAGAAAACCCTCCAATAAACAGGCTGCAGTGGTGTCTCCTAAGGGGCAGCACTGCTCCCAGTGGCCAGATATACCCCTGCTTTGGGGGAATATGGTTGTTCACTGACCCACTGCTCTAAGCAGTGAGCTGTCTATGGAGGATGCTGAGCTAAAGCCTCCTCCAAGCTTCTACTCTCCCAGGATTCTCTGAAAGACTCACCAGGAACCCTCACTTGTGTCCACAAGTTCCTGACCTCAGTGGTTTGTTTCTCTGAGGGAGCCTACGCTTCCTGGCCCCATGCCTATGAAGTACTCTCTTGACGGGGCTTGAAGCTCTGAGGGCCGACATCTTGATTCCGTCATCTCTGCAATCACCACACTGCCTGGCACAGAGATGTCCAGATTAAAAGCAAACAAATCATAACTAGGGAACAAGGTATACTCTACATGAGTCACTTAAACAACATGAGATCTATGATACCGCACCGCCTCACTGTTAACTAGACTAGTATTTAACATTTCACCTATTTGACTATCTCCTATAGTAGGAAAGAATCTAATAATTATTAGTAATCTCATTATTAATTCTTCTTTAGAATATGTAATCAATAAATTCTTAAGAGATTTTATGAAGGCCAGAACAGTCATGAGGTTTCCAAGGGATTCTGGATTAAAGTAACAGATTTTTCCGGTTATCTATATATTCCATATTCTTCCTCCCCAAAGTATCCGATTTGCAGTTAGATGCCATCAGTTCGTCCTATAGCTCATGTCCTTCAAGAAAAGTTTGTCTTGTCCTAGCTCCATCCTGCTGAACCAATGAAGGTCTTTTTCATCACAAATGATTCAACGAGCCCAGAACCGAGCTGATCATAAATGCCATCCCTGGTCACTGGGACTGACTGCCGTGGTTCAGTCAGTAGAAAGTTCTAACATGCATGTCCAAGCTACCCTTCTGTTAACACAGGCACACAAATATCTATGAAAGCTCTGGCCTACAAAACTGCTGCTAGCCCATCAGCAACTGTCAGCCTTAACACTCGGTACACATTTCCCATGGCAAATCAGAAAGAAGGTGGAATTCCAGATGATTTTATAACAGATCATGAAGACTGAAGAACGGCCTAACCTAAACTGCTTCTATAGAGTTTCTAGTCGAGTAATACTCAATGACATACAACTAAACATACATTTAGGAAGTGGACTAACAGTGGGGAATAGATATCAGTGTGGTTCAAATTCTTCTCTTGGGAAAATAGTTGAAAGACAAATAAAATGGCTCCTAGAGTAATGGCTTAGACTAGAAGAGGAGGTAGGGACAGGGGGAGAGCCCCTTGAAGGAAATGATAGATTGATACTAATATGGAATCAGGACCCTGTTTCACCACATCTGCATTATGCCTTCCATTTAAAGACTTACTTTTCCCAAGTCTGATAGTGACTTGGGACAACTAGTGGGGCTAAGGAGATGGCTCAGTGAGTAAAGTACTTGCTGCTGTACTTGAGGACCTGAGTTGGAATCTCTAGAACCCACATGAAGCCAGGCTCAATGGCACTTATGAATGTCTGTAATCCTGTCGTACACAGCAGCAAACAATGGAAGAGGGACCGTTTCAAACACTATGGAGGGTGAGGACCAACACCAAAGAATGTCCTCCACATGTGCACCATGGCAAGTGTACATGAGCATTCACACACACAAATGCACACACCCACCCACACCCTGCACACCCCAAGAACAAACAATAAAAACATCCTTGATTTTTCCTGTTCTCTGCCTCTGTTATATGCCACCATGACACCCCATTCTAATATAGGAATCCTTTCTGTAGAGAAATTTTAATCCTGCAACATGGCTAATCTGCAAGAGATCACATTAAAAGACCTAGGTCTGTGTGATCCAGCTGGAACACAGACATACCGTTAATCCCTCTGGCTGGAATAGATACTTGTTTGTTTTTGAGACAGGGCTTCTCTGTGTAGCCCGGCTGTCCTGGACACGCTGTGTAAACCAGGCTGGCCCAGCTCACAGAGCTCCCCAAAGGCTGCCGTCACAGGTGCGGCCACTGCACCTGGGGGAGCAGACATGCAGTCCCTCTGGCTGGAGTACACACACCTTCAATTCCAAACAGTAACATCTAATTGAGGGACATAGTGACAAGTCAGAGAAAGATCCGACAGATCTTTCAGATGAGTCAGAGACAGGATATGCCCAACTCTCACAATAGGTGTGGGGTAGGGAGTGTCTATCAATAAGGGAGAGTTCATGGAGACAACAGGGTTTGTGATTATGAGTACAGTACTGTTGGTGCAGTTTGGTGCAGTTCAGTCCATGGAGTTCAGAGACAGTTTTTCCAAGCAGAATAATTCAGTGAGAAACAGAGAAAAGCCGGTTTGAATCAGTCAGCTTGGAGAGGCTCTTGAGCCAGATCAGCTGAGTTGAACCAGCCAGTCAGAGTTCAGAAAGAATTAGAAAAGGTGAGTTTATTCAGCAGTAAGGCTCAGAGACTGAAAACATTCTAGGCCTAGGTTAGCAGATGAAGGCTAGAAGCTGAAACCTTCAAGGTCGGAGCTCGCAGAACATTAGCTAGAAGCTTTTAGGCCTAGGGATAGTTAGATAGAAATGCTCTGTGTTTAGCCCAAGCCATTGGGTATGTAAAGCTTGCGTACAGCTCTCATCTCATGCCCTCATCTGAGGAAATAGAAACATTTACACTTTTCCTCACAGTGACTGACACTACAAGCATGACCTCAATGTAGACATGGGGAAACACTGACCACTTTTGTATTTTATTTCTTCTCTCCTAGCAGAAAGCCTAGTTAACACAGAAATCAATCTTATTAACTCTCATATGGCCACTTCATTATTTATTTTTAAATTGCCAAAGTAGAACACAACCAGCCATTTAACTACTCTGTCCTGAAATTCAGTATACATGACCTAACTCCATTAAAACTGTGGTTTAACCTGACCCATCCAGAGAGCATACAGTAATGACAATTCTCATTCTAGGCAAAGCCAAAGCTGTCCTTCTCTGAAGATACATTTCTGAGAACAGTGAACAGCAGAAAAAAAAAAAAACCAACAAAAATGAAGAACACAGAACTACCACACTTGGCACCACCATGCTTCAATATGACTATTCTTAACTCATTTGTTTTCACTCTTTGTTGTCCTGTGCAGTTCTCTTTCTGAGGCCCTCAAAACAGTCTTCCAAATGATGTGCCCTTCTCCCTCAGTCATGTTTCCCCCTCATTTTAAGTGTGTGCCTTTTTCCCTTTGTCCAAGGAACAGCATGTCTAAGGAAGAAGAAAACTATCTGTTATTCGGATACACCCACGGAAAGCAGAAGCCATACCCGGAGCTCCAGAAACCATAACTCCCTTTCCCCCCATTCATGCCTGCATTTCCCAGCCGATCATCTGAAAGAAACAGAGATAGGTCCATGTCCAGTTTCTTCTCAACAAAAACAAATAACAAAAACCCACTCACAATAATAGCAAAAGCCACAGAAACAGAATTTGAACTGAATCAAAAGTCCTAGAGCTAGAATTTGAAAAGCAGGACCTCATTTGGGGCAAACCTATTGTTTTCCAGCCACCAAAAAAACAGACCTGACAAGGTTCACCTAACACAGACACATCTATTACAGACCACACTGCATAAGCAAAATATTAATGAATTTTAAATTTGAGACACTGGACTTTGTAACTTGACTGGTTTCCTTCATAAATTTGGTAAAACATAAGCCTTTGCTAGAGTATGTACTAAAGGTTAAATGTAAACAACATGAAGCATTAAAGACAAACAAGAGCTTCAAAGGAAGAGCTGAAAGGGTGCAAAAGCCAGGCTCCATTACTAGACTAAACTGCCCACCGTTCTCCCAAGATCCTGGTCAAGACTCAAACAACACATTCACAAGATTACAGTCATTCCCTAGTACAACAAAAAGGGCAGAAACTATTTGTGAAAGTCTCAGAGATAAGATTCTATAAGGTCTCATCAAAACAGTCAAGATGTGAAAATATAATAACCTTGAAAACTATCGCTGTTTCAATCTGCCTGGCAGCTGCGGGCACCACTCCTGTGGGCAGCATGGTGGATGCATTTCCTCCAGAAAAACTGAACAGTCTCAATGGTAAAAAATCAGATACTGGCTAGGTGGTGGCAGCTTCACCAGAGCCAGGCTATCTCTGAGTTCCGGGCCAGCCTGGTCTATGGAGTGAGTTCCGGAACAGCTAGGGCTACACAGAGAAACCCTGTCTCAGAAAAAAAAAAAAAAATTAGATACTAGCTGGACAGTGGTGGCACACACCTTTAATCCTAGCACTTGGGAGGAGAGGCAGGCGGATCTCTACGAATTAGAGGCCAGCCTGGCCTACAAATTGAGTCTAGCACAGCCAAGGCTACACAGAGAAACCCTCTCTTGAAAAACAAAAACAAAAAGTCAGCTATTGATACAGGTGAGGATAACAAAGAAATGACTTCTCCAGCTTAACTACAGTAAGACCACCCACAAATGGCTTGACTTTTTATTGTTTCATATATAAATGAACAAAAACTGGAAGGTAAGACCAAAAAGGGGCCAGCAAGATAGCTCAGAAGATAAAAGCGCTTCCTTCCAGGCCTGATGACCAGAATTTAATCCTTGGAAGCTGCACCCTGGAAAGAAAACACTAACTCTCACATGTTGTCCTCTGACCTCCATCTGATACTAAATAAAGCAGGGAAAAAAATTACAACCTACATACCTAAAGAAGAAAAAAGTTACCACAGTACATCTAGATAATTAGTTTTCATTTCTGTATGTACATGTATGGAGTCTAGTGCTGAAGACTAAACCCATGGCCTCACACATGCTAGGCAAGTGCTAAACCGTTAATCTACACCCTCGGGCATCAGTTCTACGCTTTTAAAATAAAATGAAATGCTGTGCAGGAAAAATGAGGAGCTGTAGAGAGAGCTCAGTTGGTAAAGAGCTTACCTGGAATGCACAGGACCTGAGCTCAATCCCAGAACCGACGGAAAAAGCTAAGCACAGCAGCTGTGGGGTTATAATCACAATGCTGAGGAAGAGGAGGCCAAACAATGGGGCTCCCCGGCCTGCCAGTCTAGCCAGATGCTGAGCTCCTGGGCGAGGGAGACCCTGTCTGAAAAACACGATGGAAAGGGAGAGGAGGGGAACACGAGACAGGGTAACAGGAGGGGAAAAGGACTATTCAGTATGTGTGTGTATGAAACTACCAAAGAATAAAATAAAAAAAAAGCAAAAGATGGAGACCAGAAAAAGACATCAGCCTCTGACCTCCCCATGTAAATGCACACATGTATATCACACACATATGTACAAACACACAAAGGAAAAATTGAAAGCTATAGAGTCTTCACAATCTTACATTTCGTTAAAATAAACACGAATAAAGAGATCAATATAATTGAACAGAACAGTCCTGGGCTGAAGACACAGCTCAGTTGTAAATTGCCATGCAAGCATATGATCTCTACATGCATTACATACATGCACACACACACTGACAAAATTCACTAAAAAATAAAATTCAAAAATAAAAAATAAAATTCAATTTTTATTGCAATTACCCAAATTCATTATGCTTATTTATGTGTGTATACTGTGAGCATGAGTGTGCCATGACACTTGTGTGAAGGGGAGAGAGGACAACTTTTGGAAGTCAGTTATCTCCTCCTACCATGTGGGTCCCAGGAATTAAACTCAGGCTTGGTAGGTACCTGTGCCTGCTGAGCCATCTTGTCAATCTCTAAATTACACTTTAAAAAATTTAAATTGCATGACAAGTCCTAAAACAAATTCACACAGTAGAGTCACTTAAAATAACAGAACACATCACAGAACTATAAATAAAAGCTAAAGTATCACACCATTACGAAAAGCATGTCATATGTTCAGTTTATCTTATGACTCAGCAATTTTCCTTCCTGGTAACCAGTCACGTCTCACATAACTACAGGGATATTTCTGAGAAGTTGGTGAGGCTACAGTGCCATGCTTTGCTGTAACTTCAGTATGGATTCTGAGGAACTGTGTCATGGATGCTTTTCCTGTGCAGACATTACAGAGTATCTTTTCACAAACTACAATTTCTACTGTGTCACCACTAAGCAGTTTAAATGGGACAACTGTGGCATATACAGTGTAGTTGTTGGTCAAAAGTGTATTCAGGATGCTCCTACATGCTGAAGGGAAGACGTGCAAAAGACAGACACACCAGAGTAGCTTTTAATTATAATTGTTCCAAACTGGAAACTATCCAAATCGGCATCACAACAGATTAAATTCCGGTGTGTGGACCAAACAACAACACTCTAGCAGTAATAAGTGAAGAGCTAGAACTGCACAGCACAGGTGGAGAATCCAGCGCCACCTCTGGTGAGCTGTGGTCCTACTCGCCTGTGGAGCAAGAGCAACCAAGACTTCAGCACTCTACAAGACACAGACGGGGCTTTCAGGAGGCAGAGATCATCTGTATCTTGAGCCGGGTCATGTTTGCATAAAAAAACAAAAAACACCAAATTCACTGAGTTGAACAGTCAGGTCATATTCTACATTGTAAAGCAAACAGATACTTAACTATAAGGAAAAAAAATCTACAATGGTTTGCTTGGATGCTGAAATCACAGGCATTTTTTTAAATTATTATTTATACTAAAGTTGGCTGACATTTTTAGTAAGCTTGGGAAAATGAAGTCTTCTTAATGCTTTCTGATATGGTCATGCTGTTTGCTCCTTTTTAATGACTACTTGACCTCTTAAGACTCACAGCCACTTCTGAGAAGCCATTTTTTCTTCCTATTTCCAATCTACACCTTATTAACTACCTACTCTGTGTCTGCTCTTTGCTGCTTTTTTGCGTAGCTTTTATAGCTGTGACTCTTTTTGTCATAAACCGAGAAGATGCTTGGCAGGGTATAAGTCAGGGTTAAAATACAATTTCTTTCAATTACATTCACACTTCCCCACCTTCTATTCTTCTTATTGAAGCCTGAAGTCAGGATACTTCTAGCCTTAAGTATCTTTCATGGCAACTTACATAATTGCCTTTAAAGTTAAAACAAAACATGAGAACAGATGTTAACTTAAAGGCATCCATCTCTTCGAGCCACCCTTGTACAGGACCTTGTAAACAGATTTTTTTTTAATATATTCTAGACCCCTCAACTGTTTTTGAATCTGCACCCACAATTTTGAGTGTAGATCATTGAGCTTTAAAAAAAGGCTCTGGAATTATTGGTTCTGTACAATCATCAATCTTTCTGATTTATAGTTTTCACTTACTTGTTCCACTTACTTGTAACTCTGGCTGTTACCTCATGCTACTCACACACATCATTTACTCAGTCCATGAAAATGTCCTAGAACATCAACTGCAACTCAACACTAGTGGTTCCAGGCACTAGTGAGATGATGTAACCAAGAGTCAGTTCCTGTTTAGATGACAAAGACAGACAGCAGCCGCAACTACAGATCAACCTATAAGCTGGGAAGCACAGAGTATTATGTGCACAAAAGTCGACAAGTAGACAGGGAAGTTCGGTTCCTAAGAGGATCCGATGATCATTACAAGAGCTAAACAGACACAGAAATTTCAATTACTCCAATTTCACACATTAGTCAGAGGCAACAATCTGAGGAGTATCAAAAGAAAAGAGTACATTTCAGAAACAGATGGGATCACTATGTCAAGAGTCTGCTGTATGGAAGGAGGCTAAAGGTGAGACAGTTGCTCAGGATGCTTTTTTAAATAGTTACTCCTTCTGTTTTCAAAAGGAATCTTAGAACTTTATTCACATCTGCTTGCGAGGTATCACCAGCCAACCCAATCACTTGCTTATTCAACCACATTATAAAATACCAATTATACGCCAGGACTGGGCTCTGGAGAAATTCTAACATTATTTTTTGCTTTACCAATCTTCTCCGTTAGTCTATTATTGCATCAGGAAGGAAATCTGGAAGTTTTCTAATTTCAAAGGTATTGTTAAGTAGTCCAGCTACTCAGATTGGTCTCAGGAAGTCTGCAGGCTGTATTTCAGAGCTATAGAATGTCACTGAAAATGAGGTATAACCAGAACACCCCTCAGTGGGGAAGTCGACCACAACAGTGAATAGCTGGGGAAAATGTCTTATATTCAACTCCAAACTCACAAGCAAAGGCATTCACTGAAGGACTCCTACTTTGGTTCCTTCCTGACATCTACCTATGTAGCTCATGTTGGTCTGAAACTTGAGCTCCTCCTGCCTCAACCTCCCAAGTGCTGGGACTGCAAGCATTTGTCATCATGCACAGCTTATATTTAAAATTATGCCTCAAATAAATTCATGAACATTTTATCTTTTGAACTGGCAGTTCTACCTCTAGTGGTTTCATCTTAAAGATATATACTACATCAGGCTAAAAAAAAATCTAAAACTTTATTTTTGTTTTGGTTTTCGAGACAGGGTTTCTCTATGTAGCCCTGGTTGTCCTGGAACTCACTCTGTAGACCAACCTGGCCTCGAACTCACAGACATCTGCCTGCCTCTGTCTCCTGAGTGCTGGGATTAAAGATGTGTGGCACTACAGTGGGCTAACCTAAAACTTTACGTACATATGCACAGGTTTATTATTGTATATTCATAACAGGTACATAACACATATAAATGATATATAGTATCCCAGAAGTACATCATTATGTGAAGGCAAAATAAACCCAGGTACTCCCATAGATAGAACTAACATTGCTACCTGAGACCTTTCAAGACAATGGGACAGAATTACATGGACCAATGTGGTTAAACAGCAGCAGCAGCAGCAACAACAACAACAAAACAAAGCAGCAACTTGCAATATCATGCATTCACTTAGCTATTTGGATTTAACAATAAAATTTTAAGCCAGACATTAATCCCAGTACTTGGGAGGAAGAAGCAAGAGGATCTCTGAGTTTGAGGCCAGCCTGATCTACAGAGTAAATTTAAATTCCAGGCCAGCCAGCAATACACAGTGAGATCTTCACTCAATCAAGTGGTCAATCAATAAGTGAATAAAAATTAAATTCTAAGCTGGGCACGGTACACATGCCTGTAATCCCAGTACTTGAGGAGGCAGAGGAAGGTGGATCTCTATGAGTTCAAGGCCAGCCTGGTCTACACATTAAGTCCAGGACAGCCAAGGCTACATAGAGCAACCCTGTCTGGAAACAAACAAACAAATAAATTAAAATCTATTGGCATGGACTATAATCCTAGCACTTGGGAGGCCTAGGCAGGACGATTACACCATCCTGGACTACATAATAGGTTCAAAGTCACTCAGGCTACCCTCTCTCAAAACAAAAAATAAAACTAGATCACAATAAATGGTTATATTAATGAATACAGTTATTGGTACATTGTATACTTATGTTATCCTTTTTTGAGGCAAAGTCTCACTCTGTAGTACTGGCTGGTCTATATAGAGCAAGTTTGTCTTTTGCTTTGGTTTGCTTTGGGATTTTTGGACAGGGACCCACTTTATTTAATATTAAAGGTTCAAATCTCTTGTTGGTTATCCTTGACTAAAAGTCACATGGCTTTTATTTACTTATTTTAGGGGTGGGGGAGAACCATTCATTTCTTAATGTATGGAGAAGGAACAGATGCTTCTATATGCTTCCAATGTCAAGGAAAACAGAATTTGTTCCAGAAACCATCTGGGAACACCTGATTAAGAACTGCTGGCAAACACACCCGCTTTATAATAGGCCTAAGTGGCCACTCAGCTCAGGCATCATTGCTGCTATCTGAAAAGCCTATGGCTGGCTGCTCCTCAGCAGAAGAGGATGGGCCTCTGAATAACATCCAGTCACAGGACAGCTCTGTAACTCTGGAACTTCAAACAAGTTAGCCTTCAAAGTGAAAACGGAGAGAAAATGAGGCCCAGCAAGAGAAAGAGGGAGCAGTAGAGAACAGAAGGGAAGGGAAAGGGGGACGATGGCTGTTAACACAGAAAGTGAGTTAGGAAAATGAAAGGAGAGGGTACAGCATAGAAAGCCAGAGAGAAGGGAAGAACTCTGCCCCCTGCCAAGTTGAGAGGACACATTATAAAGGGATGGGCCATCTCTCCCAACAAGCCTGATAAGGCCACTTCCCAGGTCAGGGCCCCCAGCAGCACAGCCCCTGAAAGGTAGGTTCCACCAGCTTCCCAGAGAATTAGACTGGGCTTGTGGGAAAGTTGACATCTTGATGGCTCAGTAAAAGGCCCCTACAGCTCAATGTGCTGGCAATTAACTAAGCACTCCTGAGTCCTGATGAATACCCAAACGGTCCTCTTTGCCCCAGCAGGAAAGCCACTTTTCTAACCACAGCTCTGCCATCGCAGCAGGCAGCTCTTAACAGACAACGGTAAATTTCAGTTCACGCCCGCAGCACCACGGATACCCACCACCCCAGCAACGCTCTCCCATCCCTTCTTCTGTCCTAACATTTTTAAAAGTATAAGCTTATGGATAATAAAGACTAGAAGAAACAAATGCCAAATGACAACTTTCTGTCACCATAAAACCCACAAAGAACACCCTACAGGCAAAAAAGACAGGATTCAGTTAGCAGCATGGACAAGAGCAGGAACTAGTGACAAATAAAACCTGCGTTTTCCAGGGGCACACTTGCACAGAAAGGACAACTGCATCACAGCATCAACAAAACCAGAGTGTTAGATTGGGCTTTGTGGGAAAACTGACATCAGGTCTAGGATTTAACACAGTGCACAGCCTCTCTACCTCCCAGGCATCCTTTTGGCAAACCACATCAAAACACAATGGTTAAAAATAATAATAATAATAATAGACAGTTTTCTATACTAAACTTTTCCTTTTTTGGAGACAGAGTCTTACTTTGTAGCCTAGTCTGGCCTTGAACTTGAAATCCTCTTAACTCAGCTTCCTGAGTGGTAGCTGTGCAGGTGTGTGTTACCACAGGTAGGCTACTTACTCTCAGCAACTAGATTATTTTCTGTGGCTTTCTTAGTATCAAGTTTTATAACGGGGTTTTATAGCGGGGTTCAAGGAACGCCACCGAAGGCCTGCCTACCCAAACCAGCCCTGCTATAACGGGGTTCAAGGAACGCCACCGAAGGCCTGCCTACCCAAACCAGCTCTGCTTCCCACCTACTGCCACTGAGAATTCACCATGGGGGGGGGGTCATTTCACCGGGTGAACACATTCGCACTATGATTTAGAAAACATGAACAATTTTAGCTTAGAATATTCAGCTTCTATTTGTGACAGTAGATACAGTAGATTTCAACTTAAAAGCAGTGATAGTTTCCCCTGTAAATAAAATTTCAAGTTAAAAAATTTTATTACATTTATTTATTGTGTGTGTGCATACTCCAGTACCCATGTACCATATAGCACACATGTAAAAGTCAGAGGATAATTTGTGGGGGTCAGTTCTCTCTACCATGTGAGTCCTGGGGTCAAACTTTTCAAGTTTTAAAAAGTGAGATAAGGGAAGGAGGCAAAGACAGATCTCTGTGAGTTCAGGGACAGCTTGGTCTACAAAGCAAGTCAGAACATCCAGGGCTCTGTTACAGAGAAACCCTGTCTAGAAAAACAAAAACAAAAAAAACAAAAACAAAAATAACAACAAAAAGAGCAAGATGAAAGCTGGGTGGTGCTGGTAGAAAGCCTTTAATCCGAGAGGTAGGCTCATCTGTGAGTTCAAGGCCAGTCTGGCCCACAGAGTGAGTTCCAGGATAGCCAAGCAGAGAAACCCTGTAACTTAAAGGTACAGCATTTTTTCTTTTTGCAGAACTTAGCAGTGTTTTCCAAACAATATACAACAATTACTTTTGATTTATACTTCTTCTAGTCATTTTAGCATTATCTCTTAGCTTGTATAAACATTAATAATTTTGGTTAATGTCTGGACCATAGTCAGAGACATGGATAGTCCCAAAGCCAGGTGGTTGTGGCTACTGTAGGGTGAAAAGCTGAGGAATGTCTAGGCCCACACAAAGTAGTTAAGACAAAATGTTACTTAGTCACTTCAGAGTCACTTTAAAGGAGTGCTAGGGGGCTGGAGAGGAGGCTCAGTGGTTAAGAGTACTGGCTGTTCTTACAGAGGGCCTAGATTAAAAGAATCCAGAACCCATAAAGCAGCTCACAACAATCTTTAACTCCAGTTCTAGGAGTTCTAATGCCCTCCTCTGAACTCCATGAGCACCAGGAATGCATATGATACACAGATATACATGCAGGCAAAACACCCAAACACATAAAAAATTTAAAAATGAAAAGCAAGGAAAGCATGGAGATGGGACCAAAACTACATTTATGGAACACAAATGAAGTGACAAAAACACTTAAAGTTTCTCTTTCCACTTGAAAAAAATTTGTCCCAATAGTTTTGTGGCCACCCTCAGACACTGAGGACCATCCAGAACCGTCACTCAAGAGTCAGCAGTGACTGGGACCTGCCATTGGCCTGACAAGTGGGCTTTGCTGGAAAGGCCACATACAGGACAACTCAGAACAGCTAGGGTGTCCAGGAGGTGACTATGGGCACCAGGGAAGCATCAAGGATTAGACTTAATGAAGACCTGAGACAGACATGTTCCTACGAACGTCTGCTACTCACACATCTCGCCAACTGCTCCTGCCTTCAGTCCTGATGCAGAAATACATGTGGAAAAACTCTAAGACATTCTCTTCTCCCTGGATATTGCTGCAGTTCAACTGTTTACTAATCCTGCCTTTCTCTTGCCACTGAGCATGCCTAGACAGTTTTCAAATGTGATATATTTTCTGGCCAATGCTCATGGGACTAGCTAACAATTCTTAAGCGCAAGTAACCAGGGAATTAATGATAGGCATTTTTGAATAAACAAAGCATTTACTCCCTAATGAGGACATTCAGGTAAAGCAAACCTTCCTCCCACCACAAGGACCAACACTCCCTTAAACCATCTAATTAAGAGTTCAGAAAACTATCAATCACTCCTGCTGCCTGCTGCCCAAGGTCAGACTCAAACCATTTGTCTCCCTTGCTTTAGATCCTACCAGTTGGACATATTTGGCTATGAGGCCTAAATCAGTACTAGTATCCCTCTACTTAAAAGAGCTACATTCTGACAAACCCATCTTAAGTCGAAAGCATCATAAATAAAAAATGAAGTTAACAGAGTAAATACCATAGCCTACCTCTGTCTACTTTAAATGTACTTGGAACACTTACCATTAGTTGAGCAGAATCAACCAAAGCACATTATATAATAAAAATATTGAAAGCCAGATGTAGTGACACATGCCCGTAATACTAGCACTCGGGAAGTAGAAGCAGGAAGATCAGATGTTCAAGCCTAGCCTTAGCTATACGGAAATTTGAAGGCAGTCTATATACAAGGTAAGACCCTGTCATCTTTTAAGATATCTCATTAAGAAAGAAAAGAAGGAAGGAAGGAAGGGACATGTGGGGAGACAGGTACTGAAAATCTCTTGTAATTTATTGAACATTATACTGAGGGGAAACATGATTATATGGGTAAACTTTGTTCCACTGTAAAGTAGAAAAATGTTAGCTTGAACCCTGGTAGATCAGAATACCAATATTCCACATTTCCTAAAAACCTCCTGTTGTTGAGCCCTTTTTATACAGTTCTCAAGGTAGCATGAGCCTTTTGCAGATGAGGCTGGAGAGTCCCCTGCTTCCATCCTGCTGTTTTTAATTGCCGACTCCCACTTTATAGCCAAGCCAATTAGCTGCCTTGGACAAATGTGGGTAGCTTTGAGGTCTGGGACACAGCACTCAGTTTAGCTTGAGGAAAATAGGAAGTCTCTTCTGTCTAAACCTCCCTTAGGTGAGAAGAAAGTTTTACCCAGGCAATGAATGTCAGAAAGTCTGAGGGCTGATGTCACAGCTCCACAGAGTCCCTGGAACAACAGCACGGTCTGAATCTCTCCATAGCCAGACCTGTGGCTGAACAAGACAGGAAGTATCAAAGATGACTATTCCAATCCTCACTCAATTCCGTGAGCAGTAATCCCAACTGAAGAGCTTTAAGGACTGACTAACTACTTAGGGGCTGAAGCGACCTCCAGGAACAATCTTGCTGTCAAAGGATTCGGGGTAGGGAGCTGCCTGCCCCACAGCCTATGCTGTTACTGGCTTACCACAGTGCTTGAAAGAGTCAACATGTGCTAATAAAGGCTGTAAGGTAATCAAACATGCACGCTTACTGAAACGTGAACTACACACAGGTGTTTAATCTCGGGCCTCCAGATCTTGATCATAGCCTGATCAGTAACTAATTCTATAGACTCTGGGGGGTGGGAGGGGAGCAAAAGCCCTCTAAGTACACATGGGATGCTAACTTTAACCCCTTTTTTAAAAAGTCCTATATCTCAAAATACACCACTCATCCAGGAACTAAAATGTCCTGCTTTGTTTGTAGCAGTTCAAATCTCATCGAGCTTCTCATGAATTCTCCTATTTCTGTGAAAAGGGTACAGACCATGACAAGAAGGGAGTGACAAGGATGAAGGGGCTCAAAATATACTAAGTCTGAACCTCTCAGCTGAGCCCAAGTCTTTTGACTATTTGTTTTCTTTGGAGACAGAGTGTTACCACCTGGCCCAAGCTTGGCTCAAACTCAGTATATAACCCATGATGGCCTGGAACTAGCAATTTCCCTTGTCTCTGCCTCTCGGATGCTGGAACTACAACACCACACAATTTTTCCAACTTTAGTGCTGGGATCGAACCCACATGGGTCACGTGTGTGCCTGGCAAGCGCTTTGACACTGAGCTATATCCCCAGTCCTTGGCCCTGTTCCATGTCAGGAAAACCATGTTTCTTGAATGCTAGAAGGCCAGCCCTGGTGTTTATCGAGGCCTGTGTTTAGGAAAACATTTTTTTCCTCTGACAGTGAACTCTTAAGTTCTCTACCAATGAGAAAAACATGTGGGGGTGGCAAGGGTGAATGAAAGTGGAAAATTTCCAAAAAACTCTCAGCCTACTTCACCGTCCTGACAGCTCCCAGTGACTATGTTTGGGAGGGGGAGGATCAGAAAGTCTGTTTCTTTCCAGAGGAGACAGAATTTGTTTGCCAGCTGAAATATGATCAGAACTTTGGAAAAACTGTTAACAGGGGGGAAAAAACATTGCTGTGCCCCAGGGTATCTAATTTCCAACCATTCTTAGGTTCCTGCAGACGCTTAAGAACCTATGTGGCACCCATCCCTGGAGGTGCTCACCTGTAATCCAGCACTGGGGAGGCAGAGGCAGGGAGATCTGTGAGTTCCAGGCCAGCCTGGTCTACAGAGTAAGTTCCAGGACAGCCAAGGCTACACAGAGAAACCTTGATTTGAAAAACAACCAAACAAACAGAAAAGAACCTCTGTGGCCTTTAGGCACATTACAGTTTTGGGGTTGTATCCATTTTAAAATCACCGCTCAGGACTTCTTTTATGAAGACTGATTTCACAGAGCTGACTAGAAAAAGTTCATTTTCCCTGTCCCAATCATTCTAGACAGGCTGACCAGAGTGCTGTACAGGTGTCTACATGAAAACCAGCTGAGGAAACCTTCCTACGTTCTCAACAATTCCCTAAACTGCTTTTTACTGTACAAAATCCCCAGAGGTTCAATTTTGTTTTCTGAAGCCAAACTACAATACAAACTGCTGGGATGATTTGGTCACTTCAATTCTTTATACAAAACAAAAGATTTGATGTTTTAAGAGGATCAATATATTTCAGGAATACAAAATATATAAATCACCAAATCATTCCTCTTTTTTAAAAAATGATTTGTTTGTTCTTATTTTATGTGCATTGATGTTTTGTGAGCTGCCATGTAGGTACTGGGAATCGAACCTGGGTCCTCTGGAAGAGCTGCCAGAGCTTACATCTGAGCCATCTCTCGAAGCCCCAAATCATTCCTGTTTATAAACCCAAAATATATTTTCCCAGTTCCTCAAGAAATCAAGATAAAATAGCTCAGCCAATATTTAAACAAAGTTGGGTGTTTATGGTGTATGCCTGTGGACCTAGTACTTGGAAGGTAGAAACAGGAGGAGGATGAGGTGTTTAAGGCCTTTCCTCAGCTGAATAAGAACAGAAGCCAGCCTGGACTGCATGAGAGACTATCTCAAAATCCAAACCAACTATCTTATTCTGAGAAGTTGGGTAGAAAAAAAAAAAAAAAGAGGTGAATATCTGTCTTGCAATTCACATCTTACTCAATACTTTATATCATGGTTTTGAGCTAAAAGAAAATCTCTTTAGTAACTTCCCACATAAAAGGCTGCCAATCAGTTTGGTTTGAGTTTCACCCTAGGGATAGGGTATTTTTGCAAGGCATTCTGAGGTCTCTGAAGGGCAATGTGCTGAGGACAGTCTAGTCTCCATGCAAATCGAAGGAAACATATATCTCATCTAGTTATTCTACCCAGTCAAATGGGATACAGGAAAATAAGACACTGTTGGGTACGGCCCTTCTAGAATAAAAAGCAAACTAACTAACAAAAAAACTGCTGAAGTGTTACCGGTATGTTGGGGGCCTGAATCACCACCAAGCCTGTTTGTTATAAGTATATCTGAGTTAAGGTGGTGTTGCCTCTTTTCCGGAATGACACACTTAAGCGGCTCTCCACGATGGTGTTCCCCCTCTCCCAGGCCAGACGTCGCCTTAATGGCTTCCCACAGCTAGACGCTCAAGCTTTGTTTCCAACAGGTCCAAACTTTCCATCCCGGACAGCCCCAGCACGCATTCCACGGAGTGCAAGGCTCGGGTCTCCCTCCTCGGAGGTCCCCTCCTTCCCTGTCCTCCTACCGGGCTCTCTCCCGTTTCACCTCCTCAACAGGTCCACTCCGACCCTGCGCCTCAGCAAGCGGCCAGGGTTCGCTGCGCCCTCACCTCCTCCACAACTGCTCCGCGCCCCCCCCTTGCGGCTCACCCCGCGACCGGGCCCCCACCTCGAAGCAAGCTCGACCGCAGCCCGCGGCTCCCAGCCTCAGAAACCGCAGCCCAGGGCGCAGGAGGGCAGCGGCTTCCGGCAGGCATCCCCGGAGACAGGGTGGGGCGCGTCCCGCTCCGCTCCCGGCCCGCCGAGCCCCTCGCCCGGCGGGCCCGCCGACCGCGGGGGACCCTCGGTCTGCCACGCGGCGCCCGCCGGGCGACGGCGGCAGCGGGGGTCCCGTGTCCCCGGGAGCCGCGCGCCCCCAGCGCGCCCCCAGCGCGCCGGCCCGCGGGTCCCGCCGCTCTCCCCGCGCAGCCGCCCGCGCCTTCCGGCACCCGGCGCAGGCCGGCCGCCCGCTCCGACCCCACCGCCCTCACCTCTCCGCTCCGCGCGGCGGCCGGTTGCTGCCCCGGTCTCGACTGAAGAAGACTGGAGCCGGCTCCGGTAACAGCGCCGCACCTGCCGCGAGCCACTGAGCCGCAGCAGCGCGCCTGACGTCACCAGGAGTCACCTGATCTCCCTGGCAACGCGCGAGGAGGCGGGACCGAGCGGGGACGCGGTCACAGCGCGAGCACCGCCCCCTCCACTTCGCCGCGGCGCGGTGGGAAGCGCAGCCTGGCCGGTAGCCCCGTGCGGTCCCCTGGCTGTGTTCCCTCCGCGGCTCTTTGCGGGCAGCCCGCACCACGTCGCCAAGGCTGCAGCCTGGGGAAAAGGGCAGGAGCCCTGGGGTCCAGCTCTGTGCGCAACACGTAGGGCTGCCGCGAGCTGCTGCTGCCCCGCTGGCCTCGCAGTTGGGTTCAGCGGCCTACCTTGGAGCTGCGTGTGAGAGGACAGCTGAGGCTGATGACTACATTGCACTCTGGCAACTTCCCATGAACCTTGCTGCAGTAGTGTGACCAATGCTTGAGACTAATTGCAAGAATAGGAAGGGAAGGGCCAGCGTCCAGGCCAGGACCCCTGGTCCTCAAGGTTCCCTGTTCCCACAGGAGAAGAAATCCCTAAAACGCTCCTGGAGGTTTAATATTTTTATTTTGGAAACTGATTGGGGGGTCGGACACGGGTACATTTCGGTGGTTGAGAGCATATGCAAGTCTAGAATGACTCCCCAAACCTACAACAATACCACCACCAACAACAACAAAAGGAGAAAGTGTCCAAATTCCTCCTGTTGGTTGCTATACTGCTAACTTTACACCTCTGTCACTAGCCGGTCTTTCTGAATAGACTATGAAAATGTAAACAAAAGGAATGAAAGTGAAACACCCCCAGGGGCTCATTTTGAGAGCCTTTCATTCTTGCCGACTTCCATCTTAGTGTCTCCCACCCCTTGAGCCTCTAAGGAAGGTTTCTGTCTGTCTTGTCTGCCTTTCACACAAGAGGATCTTTGACCAAGAAGTTAATTTACAACTGACTTCCACTTAGTATCCTTAGAGGCCAGGCTGATTAAGATATAGCATTGGAAGATTAAAAATACATAGGTAACCTGACCATAGTTCATGTCTTTCAATGCCAGCATTCAGGCTGAGTCTGGAAGATCTGAGTTGAGGCCAGACTGGATCACACAGTACAACCCTTTCCCAAAACAAACAAAAAATAAAACTATCTGATGCAACTTGATGGGCTGGGTGGATGGGACAGAAGCACCCTTTTTCTGAGAAAAAGGGAAGCAGGGAAGGAAGGAGGAAGTAGGGAGGATGTAAAGTGAAAAAAGACTACACACACAGTAAGGGCTGTGTCTCATATCTAATGAATTGTTTTATTATAGCAGCATTTTTTTTCATTTCATTTCATTTTTTTTTTCAAGACAGGCATTCTCTTTGTAGCCCTGGCTGTCCTGGAATTCACTCTGTAGATCAGGCTGGTCTCAAACTCAGAGATCTGTCTGCCTCTGCCTCCCTAGTGCTGGGATTAAATGCATACGCCACCACTGCCTAGCCATTTTTTCACTTTGTATATTTTGAAACAGGATTTCATGTTTCCCAGGCTGGCTCAGGACGCTCTGTGTAGCTGAGTATGGCAAATTTCTAATCCTCCTGCCTCTACTCCGAGCACTAGGATTACAAGTGAGTGAAATTGTGCCTGGTTTTATTTGCTGAGCATCAAACCCATGTTGAGCAAGAACGCTACCAACTAGTACATCTTAAGTTTTTGTTGTTGTTGTAGATTTTAAAGAACCAGCACATCAATGGAAGATAGCTGTGGAAAGCAGAAAAGCACAATGGCTTTACTAAGAAAGAGCCAAAGGAGAAAAGAGATTGACAGCAGAAGCTATAACTCCAGCACGAAAGAGTGCGAGGTAAGGGATCATAGCCGGTCCAAGGTCAGCCTGGGCTACTGAATGAGACCCTAGTTTGTTTGTTTTAATAAAAAAAAGGAAACGAGTCCAGGCTGGAAGAGTGGGAGAAAGACGGTGGACCACAGGGCAGAGGCAGGCCTGGCGTGTCTGGCAGAACTGAGAAGATCCAGAAAGAACACAAGCCAGAGCTGGGATGGGAGGAGAGAGCTGGGCCAGAGTGAGGCTTGAGGGAGCCTGGGGGTGCAGGGGAAGGGAGAAGTGGGCAGTGGCTTTGGTAGTGCTGAAAGGGAAGACAAGGCGAAGGCGTGCTAAGAGCAGCAAAGGAAGGCTGAGAGGCTGCAAGCCTGAGGAAGGGAGAACAGGGGCGGGGGAAATGATGACACACCTGCCGCAGCTAACATGGCTTCAGGGCCCAGTGACAGACAGCAGCATTGCTCACTAGCCTCTGAGGACTGACGTCATCCAGTGCACCCCCAAAGTTATCTCTGTAGCATCCTGTGGCTTGAGGCGCTCTGCAGAGCTGTGAAGCGGGAAGAGCAGATATGGGCAGATCATAACTACATCCAGGCAGTTTTCATCAAGACATATATATATTTGGCCTGTCATTTCTGTTCATGTAGAGAACCCTGACTAATTACAGGCCTTTTCTTTTTGTCTGGACTATTTCTAGGCCCTTGCTAACATGTCTCCTTGTCTCTACTCTGGTGAGCAAGGTGGAGAAGAGATGGAAGGTAATTGCCTTGAAAGAGAGAAGAGCCTTTTGGCATGTGCTTAAGGCTGGGACACATGCTGCTCTGGGGGAGAAAAGTTGCCAATGTATCTTTTCAATATGGCCTGTGGCTGCTCCCCTTTTTCTGAGATGATAGTGTGATGGTGAAGGTATCATTATCAAAGGAAAATCAAAACATGCATTACCCTACCTTCATCACTGATGGAAGGAGCGCTATCATGTGAATACAAACTCAGGGTTGCTACTGACAGGTTCCAAGAACCAGTGATATGGCCAGCAGGTACAACCACATGCCTCTCTTCTCAGATTTGAGCATGTTCCAGGACTAAACATTAGGCCTTGTGGAGAAGCTGCTGAACTTTCGTCAGATTTCTTCAGAATAGCAGTGGGTTTTGCTTCTGTTCCTGGAAAAAAAAAATTCTAGTAAAGTATACATCTGGAAAGCCCACTGACCCCAAAAGTTGCGATGAGTTCCATCATGTGTTTGTCTGTAAGGGTCATCCAAGGCTTATTGTAGGCAGCATGGCACAGTGAGGAGAATCTATATTCTGTGAATGTGGGCAGGTCTCACTTCTATCGGTAAAATGATGACACCACCCGCCTCATAAGATTATCATAAAATCTAGGTGACCCCCGGGGCAAAGGAAGCCCAGATTCATAACCTTTTGTTTCTGTGGTGCTGGGGGTCAAATTTGGTTCTTCACTCAGGCTAGGCAAGTGATCTATGACTGAACTGCGCTCCCAGAACCTATCCACCATTCTAGGAATTGCAGTTGTGGTTTGGAGGACAACGCTTGCCCAGCATGCACGAGGCCCTGTTCCACAGGAACCAAGCATGGTGGTGCACACCTGTCCAGCAGTCAGAATACAGACACAGAAGGATTTGAAGTTTATCCCAGGCTAGAGAAGATTCAAGGTCAACAGTTTTTGAAAAAAACAAAGTGTTTCTTGGACTAGGGGTGTGGTAAAGCTGGTAGAGTGCTTGCCTGGCATGCATGAAGCCTTGGGTTAGATTCCACATAAAACTGTACCACATAAACAGTAAACAGTACCACAGAAAACTGGGAATGGTGGTACATACCCATAGTACCAGGAAGTAGAAGCAGGAACACAGGGAGTCTTGTTCAAGGTTGCCTTCAGCTATACATACAGCAAGTTCCAGACCAGCCTGGAACATAAGACTCTATCTCCGAAGGAGACAGGAGAAAGTTAGTTTCTAATTACTCTGGCTGAGTCTTCCACTCCTGCTGGAAGACCTGCCAGAATGGGAGTTTGCCAGGCCACAGGGAAACTGAATTGTAAACTGCCATATCCTTTGTGTCCTCCTCATCCATGGAAAGAACACCATGACCGCTGCATTGGCAAAGCTATGCTCTAAGAAACAGAGGGTCAGAGCTGGAGTGATGGCTCAGAGGTTAAGAGCACTGCCAGAGGACCTGGGTTCAATTCCCAGCACCCACATGGCAGCTCCCAACTGTAACTCCTATTCCAGGGACTCCAACACCCTCAGACACACATGCAAGCAAAACACTAATGTAGCTGAAATAAAAATAAATAAATTTTAAAAAGAAAGGGAGGATCTAGCTCAAAGCCTTGGTAAAAGTGAACATTCTGGGTCTGAACACATCTGCATCAGGGGCTCAATGAGGGAACAGATGGAGGAATGAGAAAAGATGGCCTTGAATTACAGTGACGTAAGATGATGAGTGAATGATGAGTGAATGAAGGAATGGATGAATGAGTCAACATATAAACAAAGATAATAAGAGAAGGGTAGGTAACCATTAGGACCAACCTAAGCAGACTGTGAAAGCCAGGAAGGTCTGGAAAAGAGAGAATAGACTGGAGTTTCTGAGCTAATGGATTCTTCTGGTTAGGTGCATGGGGTGCGGATCTGGAACAACAGGATTGCAGCAGGACGCTGTGACTTACTAGCCATGTGACCTAGAACAAGTCAACTGCTACGCAACAGTTTCCTTAGCTGTAAAAACAAAGATAAGATTGTTAATTGCTTTACAGCATCCCTGAGGATTGACTGTGAAACCTATGAACCAAAGCCAGGGGCCCAGTAAGTATTTGAGGGCTAATCAGAGGAGGGCACCTGGAGAATAGAAATTAGAAGGAACCATTCCAGTTTCATGACTTGGGGAATGAGGATGGAATGCATTGTTTTGTGAAGAAACGCTTGGGAGCAGAATTCAGGTTGGGTCAGTAGAGCCCTTGCAAAGTTGAAGCCTCAAGGATCCAGGGCTGACCAGCTGCTGGAAGCTACCACTCCTAAGAAAGCAAGCCTGACCCCACCCCTGCTGGTCCCTGTGTGGGAGACAGAGCACACAGCACCCTCGGTGACCCTATTAGTGAATGTCAGGAGGTCCACAAACCAAACATCTTTACAAGGCCTATGGCAAATGCTGGAAAAGTTCTCTTCAATCAAGCACAGAAAAATTTGAAGTTCAGGAGAAATCTACTTAGACCTCACTTTAATGCCTCTTTCACCACCCAGGGAGACAAAAGACCAGACATGCACAAAACCCAGGGAAGAGTGGCCAGAGTCCCTTCCTATGAAATGAGATTAAAGAAATGAGGGGGGGAAAATCACTTCTAAGCTGGTAACACACACCTCTAAAAGCAGCACTTGGAGGTGGAGCAGGAAGATCAGAAGTCTAAGATCAACCTTAGCTACAGAGTTTGAGGGTTAGCCTGGGCGCTATATATATATATATATATATATATGGCCTATAACCTGTCTTACTGTGAAACCAAATCAAGCCACTGTTTCCTAGTCCAGTGCTCTCATGGAACTCAAAGCACACGTGAAGGAGAGACACTCAGTCGCTGCCGGCCTCTGGCTGTAGTTTTCACCTGAGCAGTGGGTCTCAGTTCTGTGTCTTGCTCCCATCTACATTTTTGAATACTGATTTGCCAGTCAGAACCGCCTTTGCTGCAAGTGTTGAAGGACTAGTCAAATCACTTTAAGAGGAAATGATAACATGTGAGTTCCTGAAACCAAAAGTTCAAATTTTCATCTGTGCCAGGTGTACCTAGATCCTGGTGAAACCCGACAACAGGAACCTCCTCTCTGGTTCCCTCACTGTTTCGTCACGTCTTTACTCAGAACTGCTCAGGCAGGCCGTGCCTCAGTGTGAGTACTTCCTGCCAGCTGAAAGTCTCAGCAGACGAAAAGGCTCTCAGTAGCCCTGGGGAAAGTTCCAGGAGAAAATCTTGGCTTTGAATGGTGCATGGAACTAGCTTTCTTCGGAATGTGTGGTTGTTGGCTGGGGTGTGAAGCCTTGGCCAGTCCTGTGTTCTCTGGAGCTAGAAGTAAACTCATTTCTCTTTACATTCCACAGGTGGAAGCCATGGCTTTCCCAAGAGAGTAAAGTTCAGGAACCAGAAGTAGGAGCTGACCCCTACAGGCCACCTATAGTAAGAGAACATCAGCCTCTTGAAAGTTCTAGAAGGCTTGTGTCATAGAATATTCTCTTTTTCCCCCCTTTTGGCGGGTGATGGGGAGGTTTTTGTTTTTGATTTTTTTTTAAGATTTATTTATTTACTATGTATACATGTTCTGTCTGCTGAGGGAACCAGATCTCATTATAGATGGTTGTGAGCCACCATGTGGTTGCTGAGAATTGAACTCAGAACCTCTCTCTGGAAGAGCAGCCAGTGCTCTTTAACCTCTGAGCTATCTCTCCAGCCCTTCCACCACCACCACCCGCCCCCGCCCGGAGGAGACAGGGGGCAGTTTTTCAAGACAGGGTTTCTCTGTGTAGCCTTAACTATCACTTTGTAGACCAGGCTGGCACAGAGATCCAGCTGCCTCTGCCTTCCTGAGTGCTGGGATCACAGGTGTGTGCCACCTCACCCAGCTGTCATAGAATATTCTAGTAGGCTTGAGAATCACGCACCTTCTCTGGTGTTCCAGCAACAGAACATCCAATGGGGAAGCAACTCCAGAACTGAAGAGCTAAGTCACGGGCTAGAGAGATGGCTCAGAGGTTAAAAGCGCTCTTCCAGAGGTCCTGAGTTCAATTCCCAGCAACCACGTGGTGGCTCACAACCACCTATAAAGGGATCTGATGCTGTCTTCTGCCATGTAGACATACATGCAAACAAATAGAGTGCTCGTATAAATAAATAAATATTTTAAAAATATTAAAAAGGGCTGAGCCACCCAGAGCAATGGACTGGCCTTTGGTTTTATAGAAATGCACACTTCCCTGAAAGCATGGCTTCTGAGGAAGGTGCTTCAAGGAGCACTTAATACCCTAAGTGTGTTTGTACAGCATTTGAAACTCTCAAGGGGCATGCATTTCTAACTGAACCTCTCTGAAGCACTGATCCCTGACATGGCTGGACATCTGATCTTAGAAAGCCAGTCCTGGAGAAGAGCACATTTTCTGCCTGGGCTGGGTCCCAGCAGACTACAACAAAGAAAGCCCCAACAACTCAGAAACAAGCCTCTTCCTGCTTTTAATCTTTTAAAGAAGAAGATAAAGAAGAAGAAAAGCCAGAACATATAATTTGGAAATAATAAACACATCGGTTCTTTTGCATTTCAATTTAAAAAATAAGCCAAGGATAATTTAGTATGTGACACAAGAAGAGCGAAGTTGGGGAGACATTTAACCCACATATTCAACACATTTGCTGAGTCACAACCATGTGCCAGGGGTTATTTCAGGCTCTGAAGATGTAGCAAGAAAAATATTTCAGCCAGGTGCAGTGACTAAAATGTAATGTCGGCACTGGGGAAGTAGAGACAAAAAGATGAGGAGTTCAAGGCCATTCTCAACTCTGTGCTGAGTGGGACACTGGCCTGCGATAAATGTGGCCCTGTCTCGGAGACGGGGGGCCAACATCTGCTCAGGGAGACATGGAAACTAAACGGAAGGGCTGAGGCTGAGATCTACCAGCCCACATCTGCCTTCAGCTTTCTTCCTACCTGTGGGTGGGAGGTGATTAGGAGTGGAAGGGAAACAGAGAACAAACTTTATGCAAAGGAAACAACCACTCTGTTCAAGCAGTTTGACATGGGGAACATGGCCTAGTGTGGCCAGGCTCTCTGACTTGTTATGGTGGTTTTGAGACAAGGTCTCGCTAGCCCTAGGGGGCAGCTTAGAACTCAATATGTAGACCAGACTGGTCCCAAATATTTTGATCTTCTTGGTTGTGTCTCTCAAGCGCTACCATGTCCAACTCAGATTTTGTTCTGTGTGTGTGTGTATGTGTGTGCTTGCCATGTGGAAGTCAGAGGAAAACCTCCGCTGTCAGTCCTTAGCTTCCACCTTGTTTGAGACAGGGGCTGTTGCATACCAGGCTAGCTGCCCCATGAACTTCCGTTTCTGCCTCCAACTTCACCTTGGCAGTGCCAGATTTAAAGATATGTGCTCCTCTGTCCGTCTTTATGTGACTATACCAAACTCACACCTTCATGCTTATTAGCACTTTCTTTACACACTGCGCTATCTCACCAGCGCCCATTTTTCTTTCAACAAAAACCAGCAAACAGTACTTCAATGGAAAAACACAACAACAAAAAACCGAAACCAAGTTTCAAAATACTCTAATAGTCAAACAAAATCTATTGGGCATCATCCTGGCCACAACTCTATTCCACTGTTTGAGGTCACAGTGTGCCCACTAGGTCCCTGGAGAGGCAGGATTCCACACTGAAAGCCTGAGCCAAATGTGAGAAGAAACTTGCAAGTCTATCTGTAGTGCTTCCAACACAACACCTTGGGTTGGTTTTGTTGTTGCTGTTTGTCTTTTGAGACAGGGTTTCTCTGTACCCCCGGCTCTCCTAGAACTCACTCTGTAGACCAGGCTGTCCTTGAACTCACAGAGACCCACCTGTTTCTGTTTCCTGAGTGCTGGGAATAAAGGTATGCACCACCACCTGGCCTCTTAGGTCGATTTTTTAAAAGACTATGGCAAGAAAGAAGTAAAGGCCTTTGGGAGAGGAACAGGGAGGGAGTAGCTGCAGCATTCCAACCCATGTCGTGGAGGAGGTTGGCATAGAACCATCTTACACAGGGCTGACAGGCCACGCTTATCTGAAAGGGAAAATTTAACTCGAGGGCGGGCTTCTTGTTATATCTGAGGTCCTAATAATGATCATTATGCTGTCAGCTTGCAAGACTTGGTTCAAAATAATTCTCCTCATGCAAGTCACAATCTACCCACTTCTTGGTCCTTCTGTGTTGCCTCTGCTGGGGACCTCCCACACTCGGCAAGTTTTTCATTCTTGCTGGCCCATTTGCCAAGAGATGGTGGCAACAGGCAAACATATGAAGGGTTTATCTGTTGTGGTCTGTAACTGGAGTTGGTATCTGGTGGTGTCAACGCCTCTTCCTATTCTGGCCTTTGGAGAGAAGAGGACAGGCAAGATACAGAATAGCATCCACCACTAATAGGAAAGCACCAGCTGGACATGAGGCTAAGTACTTGCAGTCCCAGCACCATGGGAGGCTGATGCAGAAGGATCAGGAGTTTATGGATCAGAAAGATATAGAGTTTAAGGCTAGCTTTGGCTTCATGAGGAGACTCTTCCTCAACAAAACAAAACAAACAAACAAAACCAACACCCTGGTTTGGCAAGATGGCTCAGGGTTTGGGAATACCGGCTGCTCTTTCAGAGGATGGAGGCTCAGTCACCAGCACCCACACAGCAGCTCAGAGCCACCTGTAACTCTAGTTCCAGGAAATCTGATGCCCCCTTCTGCTCTCTGGGGGCTCCTGCACACACAGAATGTACTTAAATATAAACAGGTGTACACAGACACTATATGTGTACATACACACACACACGCACGCACGCACGCACGCACACGCACATTTACATCAAGTGTGGTGGTTCATGTCTGTACTCCTAGCTTTCCCAACCAAGCATTCAAAGCCAGCCTAGGTTACACAGTTCCAGATCTATGTTTCAGCCTGAGCTGAAACATTCCCTCAAAAATCAAAAGGACAACAACAAACACCTCATAGCATCAACAGATTATAACTCTGCAAAAAAATTCATACTTAAAAGTATAAAGGAATCCCCATCCTTGAATCTTAACAAGATCAGAAAACCTCTGTTTACTACAAGAATTGTTTCCAAAGGAAATGAGATCTGGCACAGGAAAAAAAAATCCCATTTCTATCGGCTCTCCTGACAGTAACTTTATAACCATCTGCTGTGTGTACTTCATCAGAGAAAAACAGCTCTGTGGAGCGAAGGGGACAGATTTGCTGCTGCCGCCGCCACCTTCACCACCTCCTTGTGTTGCTTGGATAGATCGAAGGCATGTGGCACTGATGCGAGATTCTTAGAAGATCCAGGCAAGAGCTGCTGGCTGGAACCTTCTACTTCTGTTTGCACCATGAGGCTTCAAATTCCAACTCCTCGGGATCATCTCATAGGAAGCCACTCAAACCACAGATAAGAACTTGGATACCTTCTGGGAGGCAGGAACATAGCTTATACCCACACCCACATCTCTTGCTCTGGCTTCTCTTATTACGGGGGAGGGAGCATAGTACTGCATACAGCTAGAAGTATCCAGGGAGCTGTCCTCTCCTACATCCTCACTTTGGGTCCCAGAATCATTAACTGAATCTTTTTGAGCCTCAGTTTCCTCATCTGCTAACTGGGGATAACAAAAGGACCAACCGCCTACAAGGTTCAGGTTCAATCACTGCTGTCCCGGGAACCTTCTCATTCTATTCACACCTTACAAGTTAAAAGGATGCACCACTTAATTGTTGTGTCTCTAGCTCTCATGTATCCAAGCTGATCTTAAGCTCCCTTTAGTATACAAGAATGACCCTGAACTTCTGATTCTTCTGCCTCTATCTCCCAAGTGCTTTTATTACAGGAATGTGCCACCATGATCAGTTTATACAGCACCGGGAATCAAATCCCTGCAAGATGATCAGGAACCATTATGATGTGGGATGGCCAGAGTCAGTCACTTGCAATTCTTCAGCTGCAGAGGCAGAGACAGAAGTAGCTACCTTTGTTCACATCCCATCCAGAGCCTTATATAAGCAGCCTTTACCTGGCTCTCTGCTCATTTTAGCCTTGATCCAGGCGAGAGTGTACCCATTCTGGCCCCCACTCCAGGAGCCTGGGGAGGCTGAATTGACACCCACAAAGTATGGTGTACGCCAGCATCAGAGTAAGCATGAGCCACCATGCCTGGCTGGGTCGCTTATATGTTCAGTTAAGTTGCACCCCTTTGAAGGTGTACAGATAAGTGGACTTTGACAAATCCTCTGTATCCATCACACCGTAATATTTCCAGAGCCTGCCAAATTTCCTGCACATTTTATGTATGCAAGTTCTTGGGTTCCATCCAAAGCCTCCAAATCTGAAGTTCGGAGCCTAAGGATGCTCTGGTGTGACGAGCCTCCTCAGGAGCAGGTGCACATCCACTTTGGCAGTTATACCCTCTGGGTCCTCAAACTCTGCAGCTCTTTCCCCAACCTCGATGGGCTGGCTGGTGGATAGCAGTTTGCCATTCCCCCAGGCTCTGCCTCCTCCCTGTTCAGGCCTTCTCCATTACCCCACACTACACCTTGGCTCCTGCTCTCTGCCGGCCTAGGCTGGAGATCTTGCTTGAAATACAAGCTCACTCTGACACTTAAGAGTTCTACAGCAGGGTTCATGCCCTGCAGGATCTAGGCTGAGAGATCAAAGCTTCCTGTCTCCTGCAGGAAGCACTTCAATAATACAACACGTGAGTCCTCTGAATGGTCCAGGTGGCCTCATGCCTCTTAGACACAGTACCCCCCATTGGAATGACACCCCCCCCGCCACTCTCCTCAGGTAGAATGTCAGGTCTGTGAGGGCTTCCCAGAGGTTCACAGGTAGTACTGGCTACTCTTTGCTATTATCCATGACTTGTATATGCCCATGTGTTTCTGCTTATTGGAGTGTGAGGGGTTCACATTTTCAAATTCTTAGTCTTCATCAGGGCTGATGGTCCCCGCAGGATCTGGCTTCTGCACCCTCCTACCCCATCTCTGTAGCTAGTTACCTCAGCTTTTGGCTATGCCCCGACTCACTTAACTCCTTCCTGATACCAGCTCTTTGTCCTTTGTTTTGATTTTGTTGAGTTTGGTTTTGGTTTTTTGAGACAGGGTTTCTCTGTGCATCCCTGGCTGTCCTGGAACTCACTCTGTAGACCAGGTTGGCCTCGAACTTAGAGATTCACTTGCCTCTGCCTCCTGAGTGCTGGGACTAAAGGCATTCATACCACATCGGGCTCAGGCCTTTGTTCTTTAACGCCTGGAATGCCCTTCTTCCTGTTTTTGCCATGGCTGGCTCCCTCTTGACACCCACTGCTCAGATGTCAGCCCTTTGAGAATCCTTGATTGACCAATCAAAATAGTCCTTTCTTCATCATTCCCTTTTACAATAGCACATTTCCTTCCTGCTAGACTGGCATTTCCAGACCAGCATTTCCTTCCAGTCTTTCAAAGCTTAGCTATTCTAAACTTTGTGGTATATGCCTTTAAACCTTAGCATTTGGGAGGCTGAGGCAGGGAGAGCTCTGTGAATTCCAGGGCAGCCAGGACTACACAGTGAGACCCTGCCTTAAAAAAAAAAAAAAAAGCTTACCCATTCTAATTGATTACATCATTATCTCACTGGGATTTTAATGTATAATTCTCCAATGGCCAATGATATTGAGAAACTTTCCAAATGTGTTTATCAGATATAGCTTGAGGTACTTGTTAAATCTTTCATCCATATTTTAATCTGATTGTCTTAGTACTCTGAGTTGTAAGATTTCTTACCAATAAATCTTTTGTGAAAAATATATATTTAGGACCGAAAAGATGGCTCGGCAGTTAAGAGTGCTCACTTCGTAGGCTTGAGGACTGAGTTCTGATCCCAGCACCCACAGAAAAACTGTCTGGCTCCTCACAAGCCTGTAATTCCAGCAACTATAGAGGGCAGAGACAAGAGGATCGGTGGGGCTTGCTGCCTGACTAGTCTAGACAGACAGACAGACAGATACTGGAGATCCAAGCTGCCCCAGAGGGGCTCTGTTAATTCAAGGACAGCCTAGTCTACATGATGAGACCATGTCTCAAAAATAAATAAGAATAAATAGAAAAAATTAAATGAGAGATCCTATTTCAAAGGAATAAGGTAGAGATTCTTCCTTTGACTTATGCATGTATGCACACTTGTACATGTACTTGTACACACACACACACACAAATATGCAAATAGGGAGCACAAAGTTGCTTCTAACGTGTGCCCTATGCATTCATTACTGTCTTTCTCTGTCAAGAATCAAACACAAGGTTTCACACACACTACAGTAATTATTAAGCTAGGGCCCATTCAAAAACTCCTTCAGGCCCAGTGGCTACTCTTCCAGAGGTCCTGAGTTCAATTCCCAGCACCCACATGGTAACTCATAATCACCTATAATGTGATCCGATGCCCTCTTCTGGCCTTCAGGTGTATATGCAGATAGCACACTCATATATATAGAAATAAATTAAATAAATATAAAAAAAAAACTCCTCCAAAAAGCAATCAGTTGTTGGGTCTGTTTTAAGCATCGTGTGAAGTCAGGCTTGAACCACAATGCTCTCCATATGGAGATTTAATAATTTGTTTAAATTGTATTTATTAATGTATGATTTTTATGTCTGATGTGTATGTATATGATGTCTGTGTGTATGATGTATATGTATATGATGTGTGTTGTATATGTGTCCTGTATGTGAGTAGTGTGTGTGACATATGTGTATATGGTATGTGCTGTGTGTATATATAATGTGTGCTGTGTGTGTATGTGTATATGACATATGTAAGTGTACGCATGTATGACGTGTGTCTATACACGATGTATGCTGTGTGTATATGATGTGTGCTGGGTGTTTATGATGTGTGCTGTATGTGTATATGTATGACGTGTGTATATGACGTGTGCTCTCTGTGTGTGTGTGTAGGTACTTTTGCCGAGGTACTCTGTGGAGGTCAGAGGACAACTCTGTAGGGTCAAGTCTCACCTTCCATCTTTACATAAGTTCTGGAGATCAATTCAGGCTTGTACAGCAAACTCTTTGCCCACTGGACTATCTTATCGGGCCAGATATTCAATTATTCTAAGCCTGGTGGGGTGTGGGGGCTCACATCTTTAATCTCAAAACTTGGGAGGCAGAGGCAGATGGATCTCTGTGAATTCAAAGCCATTTGGCCCACAATAATAAATTCCAGGGCATCCAGGATGACACAGTGAGATCTAACACATGGGAGGGCCTATGGGGAGGAGGTGGAGAATAAGGGGTAGATATGATCAAGATATAGTATATACATGGATAAATTTTTCAGAGAATAAATTAAGAATGAAATAAAAAGATTGCATCTTTGAATTATTATTGTTCACTCCCAGTGGTCTATAAGATAAGTCCATATTATTTATTCTGGTTTCTTCTCCATCTCTGCCACTTCCTTGAAGGCAGAGAAAGCAAGGAAAGGGCTTACTTGATGCCTTTAAGATCCTGTCTCGAGATCAGTAGTAAGGGTCATGGGGAGTGAACTGATCATCGATGGGGGACAGGTGGGTCTTGACCCAGTGGGAACATACCACAGTGTACCTTGGGTGTCCAGTGAGCATCAACCTTCCAGGTTGTGCAGCAGTATCCCAGAGGGATGTTAAGAAAGGAGGCAAGCCCTGAAAGGGGCAGACAGGCCAAGGAGCTTCACCTACTGCAAGGTGGTTGCCACAGTGACAGCTGGGAACACGGAGAGCACGGGATGAGAGGGTCATAAGAGGGTCCTAGACACAATCGTCATGCAAGTACTAATGCTTTCTGTGCTCCACGAACCAGCTTAAATTCGGGAGAGTCTTGCTAGCAAGCCAAGCTCTACCCTTATGAAGGGGGTGGGGGAAGGCCAGTAATTATTATCAAACCTGATACAGTGATGGGTGTTTGTAGCCTCCTCATGCAGCACAGCGAAACAGGAAAATTTGGATTTTGAGCTTAGTTTGGATGGTATATGAGTTTCAGGCCAGCCTGGACCACCTAGCAAGACCCTGTATCAATAACAACACAAATAAGAAAGATCCTACCCAGTGCAACTGCAACTTGCACACTGCTGGTGAGAATGCAAACAGTATATATATATATATATATATATGAGTGTAGACAGGTTGGAGCAATGACTCAGTGGTTAAGAACACTGTCTATTCTTCCAAACGTTTGGGTTCAATTCCCAGCACCCACATGGCGGCTCACAACCATCTAAAATAAGATATGGTGCCCTCTTCTGGTATGCAGGCACACATGCAGGAAGAATACTATATACATAGTAAATAAATAAATCTTTTAAAAAAAGAGTGTAGTAATTTCTCACAAAGACAAATGTGTGCTCCCCATGTAACACCCCTATTGTATTCCGACTTATTTCCTCAAGAGACATGAAATGCATGTTTACACAGGAAACCTACAAAACTACACACAGCTCTCACAGAGGATGCTAGTTCAATTCCCATAACTCCCATCATCCACATTGGGCTGCTTACAACTCCATGTAACTCCAGCTTCTGGGATCCAGTGCCTTCTTCTGGTCCCCATGGGCATCTGCACACACACACACACACACACACACACACACACACACACACACACACACACACCACGGGGACAGGTAAAACCTGTAAGGTAGTAATGTTAATTTTCTGGGTTTGATCTTACATTACAGCTATATACTATATAATATCACTATTAGGGGAAGCTGGGGAAAGGTTAGGAGTCTGCTGGTTTTGCAACTTCCAGTGAGAATAATTATGTCAAAACTGTATACAAATTCTTTTTTGTGGTTTTTCAAGATAGAGCTGTCCTGGAACTCGATCTGTAGATCAGAGTGTCCTTGAATTCACAGAGATATGCTTGCCTCTGCCTCCTGAGTGCTGGGATTTAAGACATGTGCCGCTGCACCCAGCAATAAATACATTTTATGAACGATTTGAAAGTAATTTATAAGGGCTGGAAAGATGGCTCAGTGGTTAAGAGCGCTTGCTGCTATTGCAGAGGACCTAAATTCAATTCCCAGCACCCACAGCAGAAAGCTAGGCCTTTTGAAAGTTTAGAAATAAAGCAGCCAAGTGGTGATGGCACACACCTTTAGTCCCTGCACTGGGGAGGTAGAAGCAGTTGGATCTCTGAGTTCCAGGACAGCCTAGACTTACAGTGAGTTCCAGGACAGTCACAGTTACATGGAGAAATCCTGTCTTGAAAAACAACAGCAACAAAACAGAGAGAGCCCCACTAGATGAGCAAGAAAGCAGTAAAAGCGTTTCAATGATTCATATTTTCTTTTTCTTTATGTGCAGGCACCTGTAGGTGCCCAAAGAAGACAGAAGAGGGTGTAACTGGGGCTCAGTTCCAGGCAGCTGTCAGCGAACCTGGCTCCCCTGCAACAGCAGCAAGCCCTCTTAACCACAGAGCCATCCCTCCAACCTTAAAAATTACTTTCAAATGGTTCTGTAAATGTATGTCTATATTTAGAGACAGCATTTTAAAATATGGCAAAATGCAATCAATTGCTGAATCTAGGCAATGAGCATATAGGTTCACTGTATTATTCTCTTAACTATATACTGGAGAATGTTCATAATAAAAAGTTGAAGAAAAAAATGAACCAATGATATGCACATTAATGAGGATCCCAGAGCACAGTGGAAGGACGAAACGGTGGGAGCAAAAGGCTGCTTGAGGATGGGGATATAGCTCAGTGGTCGAGCACTTGCCTAAGCTGGCATGAGGGCCAGGATTCAACCCTCAGCACCAACCAACCAACCAAACAAACAAAAACACACCAAAGCACACTGAGGCCAGAGGCCCAGAGGGCAAAAGCACTTGCCACACAAGCCTGATGACCTGGAACCCACATGGAAGGAGAAAGCTGGCTCCTGAAAGACAGCTGTCCTCTGATTTCTACACACATGCCATGGCACACATGTTCTCTCTCTCTCTCCCTCTCTCCCTCTCTCTTTCTCTCTCTCTCTGAGTTGTTAAGAGGCTACCTACTGTACAATTTCATTCAGATGGAAGGAGAAGCTTACAAAAACAGAAATGGAAGCTGGGGTGGTCAGTGGTTGGAGTTGAAGGATAGCTTAGTACCAAAGCACAGAGAAAGACTGTAGAGGCAGGTGAGCGTGTACTGCTATGTTTGGGTTATGATGGTGGTTATACAACTGCATCCGTCAACACTCCTAGAACTATATCCTTAAAGAGGTGGCTGCATGTAAACTGTACCTTTACAAAGAGCAGAAAAGAATGATAATAGAGCAGAGATAAAGCATTGAAAGACAAGTTGCTTGAAGGCAAGAATCTCTCCATCTTGTTTAATGTCTTCTTAAAACAGTGGGCACCTAGGAAGCTCAGAGTAAATATTAGTCAATATTCCCAGCAAGTGTTTTCCTCAAATGAAACTGCTGTGTGCCAGGGATCCGCTGTGACTCACTGTGGAGGCCACCTCAGCCCAAGCAGGTGCCCGGGGGCCGGATCTCATTCCTGTGAGGATTCCTGTATTTCCCAGTGCACCCTCAGGAACAGCATTCTTCAGTGTCCTGTGCTCTCTGAGTGGGGAGCACTTACCGGACCAGCAACAGCTTCAACAGGATGTTCTTCAGCTGGATGTTCTGAAAGGGACCTCAGGTCAAGTTTTTCTTTCTTCAGTGGCTTGCAAGTCAAAGCCAAATTTTCTCCTACATGCTACAAAGACATTCGTATTTGCGCATGAATGTGTGCTATTTAGCACAGGTTGGCCTTGAACCCTTAGTCCTCCTGCCTCAGCCTCCCAAGTGTTGTGTTTATATGTATGTGCCATCGAGACAAGCAAGACCAGCCTAATTTAAAGGGAAGAAGGATGTTAGCAACTCCCTTTGCATACTTTATGAGTTGAATAAACACACTACATCCCTTTTCCATACAACAAAGCTCACTGTTGATTAGGGACTTTCTCAGTGCCGGCTTCCTTCGGGCACTTTGATATCTGTTACCCTCACGTAGCCTTGAGTGTGGTAGCCACTGTACAGGTTGGACAGGTAAGGGTGTACGTATTGCAAGGAGAAGCAGCGTGCTTTTGGCTGAATCCCACGGAGCTCTTAACAAGAGCTCTCCTACTGCCAGCTCTGCAGACCCTGGGCCAGCCTCTTCAGTGGCTGCTTTGTATGTAGAGTCCCTGTGGGTAATGTGGGCCATCAACATTTCTTCTTCTGCCACAGAACAGGACTGCTCTTTCTGCAGTGAGTGGTCGCATCTAGGTCAAATATGGGAGGGAAGGGTGAGAGACACTGCAAAACACCAGCTGCTCTTTCAAGCTTTTCAAAACCACAGGCGTTAGGGACACAGATTCTTATCAGTCTGGTTCATTAGGAGGGAGATGGAGGAAGGGTGGAGACTGTGTGAATGTGGAGGGGGAAGAGGCTGGGCCTGGGTCCCATGACAATGACAACAAAGGTGACAAGAACAAAATTAAGAAACTGTGCCAAGTACTGTGCTAATTATCCCAGATTACCTCTCTACTGGTTATTTTCGTTCCCATCTTCAGAGTTATAACACAAAAAATAATACTTTGTGTGTGTGTGCGCTTCTGGGGTTTGAACCCAGGACTTTACATATGCGAAGCAAGTTTTCTACTGCTGAGCTACACTTCCAACTGGATATCATGTCTGTCTGTCTGTCCATCTTTCTTTCCTTCCTCTATTCATGGTGCTAGACATTGAATCTAGGACCTTACCACATGCTTGGCAAGTGCTCAGTTACTCAGCTCTGTCTCTGCTTTTTGAAAAAAAGAAAGAAAAAGAAGAAAGGAAAAATTGCGACACGGTTTCCTTAAGATGGCCTGGTTGGTCTTGAACCTCTGTCCTCCTGCATTAGCTTTCAGAGTTGGACTTCCAGGCCTGTATTACCAGGCTCTGCCCCATCAGACATTTTTATATGCACAAGCTGGGGTATAAACACATTGAATGGAGTCAGGAAGGATACAGTACAGGAATAACAGGAGTGCTGACTGAAGGCGGCAGCTTTAGTGTTTATTACATTGTGTAATAGCTTTTATACTGGAAATGTGTAACTATGTGTGAGCAATTAAAAAAAAAAACATCAAAAACCCGGGCGGTGCTAACGCCAATGCACAAGGATTCTAGAACTAAGCTGGATGGAGCCTGGCGGCGTAGACTCCGGATCCCAGGCCGCAGGCTCACAGCCTCCTGCTGCCCCTCAAAAGCCGCTGGCCACAAGCTGCCCCGCCCCATGGGCTTTCTGGGGGCAGGGCCAGCACCGCGTCTCGGCCTTTGGGGAGCCCAAAGACCAGTGTCCAACCCTGCTGCAGCCCGCCCACTGTCGCCAAGAGGATTCCTGGCCAATCAGACCCTGGTGATGCCATACTCCAGGGATGACAGTGGCAGGAAATCAAGGTCAAGGCCCCGGACACAATGAAGCCATTGTCAGTCCCCAGTCAGTTGACTTTTAAGCAGCGGTTCCGCATGCACCACCTTGGCTCCTTCTCCCCACCTCTGCCCCCTGCCGGGAAGTCACCCAAGCCTCCGGCGGGTTCATTAGCCTCTGCGCCAAGAGAACTGTGCTCTGTGTCCTATCCTAGGCAGCGAGGTCCGGCCGCCCCATGCAGTGTTTGCCACAACCACCAGGTGGCGACAAAGCACCACACTCTGGGATGGGGAGGGCGGCAAGACGCCAGCTGCTCAAACGCGTCAGGGCGTGGAGGACGCTGCCCTTCCTGTTTTATCCTAGAGCGGCCAAAAAAAAAAAAAAAAAGTCACGCATGCCTTCGGTCTCCCTTTACTTCGAAGTCACAGGGATCTCTAATCTCAGGAGCTCTTTACTTCAGCAAGTGGCAAAATCAAAATGGCCAGGGGCCGCAGCATCCCTCTCCACCCACTCCCCCACTCCCGCCATGGAAACGAAACCGCGGGAAATTCCGGTTCTCCGTGGACTGGGCAGGAGGCCCTGACGCCCTTCTGGTCCAGACTAACCAAGCAGCTTATTTGCCTGTTGCATGAAGGTATAAATGTTATCTCTGGCCACTCCCTGACCCTAGTCTAAATTCTGTCTCTGATGTTCTCACTGGGTGTTTTCCTTCACATTATGGCTGTTTGCAATAGGACATACATTTGCCTTTTTCCTACTAGCATAAGCTCTGTAAGAACAGACTCTGGGAATGGTTTGGCTTTTGCTTTCTGTTTTTTCTAAAGTGACTAGTATACTGTAGGTAGTTTGTAAATATTTGTCAACCTAATGAGTGAATGATGCCCTAAGGGATAGTGAGAGTGGAGACTGCCTTCAGGATTCAGAGAACTCTGCATGCTTGTGTACACGCAGCCTGCTAGGTAAGCACTTAGCAGTAGACTGCATGTCTCAGAGGAACAAAACTTTAGGATTCAGATATGGCAGCCCTGGTCACGCGGTGCCTGTTTCGCCTCCACTCAGTGGATTTGTGCTAGAGAACTTTGCAGATAGGACCTTCGATTCAGCCTCTTCAGCTGTGTGATGGAAACTGAAATGCTCTTTCCAAGGGCCGTTGTGAAGTGCTGTTAGGCACTAGACGTCTCTGGGACTGCTTCTGAAGATGACAACCCAGGCTGCAGCCTTGATGCTCAAGTAATGGGCTGCCGATCTGAGGGGCGGGTCTGGGCTGAGCAGGCTGTTCTGGTTTGGTTTGTGCTGCAAACTGGTTCACAGGTAGCCAAGATGGTGACAGGTCTTGCCCTCAGCTTGAGGACAGATCTTTCTCTGTTGGGGAAACCTTCCTGCAGCTTCTCAGTTTCCTTAGGACATGGGGCCTCAGCAAGCTTCTGCTCTTTCTCTCACTTAGCATATGGTGTCATGTGCTGTGCAGGGTCTTGGGGAATCCTGATGAGTGGAATCACTGTGAACCTGCTCACAAAAAAATCACCGCTTGGGGGTGGGGTTAGCCCAAAAGAACCCGTTTTTTAACTACATTAGCTGGTCTGCTCTGAGGGCTTGGAGCTGCAGATGACGAAGAAGGGCTAGCCAAGGAAAAGCCTTCCTGGGCCTGGTGAGGGGTCATTTGGGAAAAGGCAAAAGCAAGCACAGCAGAGGACACAGGCTGCTGGGAACCAACTGCCCTTGCTGTGAGTCCTGCACACACCCACAGGATGTTAGGCCCCAGCTGGGCCCTGGGGAAGGAGCAAGGACTTTCAGGGAGGTGGCCAGGAAAAGCTTGTGGCAGGTTCAAAGGGCAGGGGTAGGGGCCTGAGCTCAGCATTTCCGGTTGTTACCGCAGGGCTGGGGAGGCACCCAGTTGTGTGTGGCCATCCACACAAGTCAGGAGCTCATAGGAGCAGCTGACACCATGGTGAATCACGGTTGAGGCACAGGATAACTATCAGAGCTGCAGCTTGCAACTCCTTGCAAGGCGGGGCAGCTAAGGGCACCAACAGCTCCAAGAGTGTGTGTGTGCAGATGCACATGGGAAACGTGACTGTGCACGGAGGCCAAAGGCGATGCTCCGTGTCTCCTCGATCACTTTCCATTTTATTTCTTAAAACAAGGTCTCTCAGACAGCCTGGAGCCCCACGAATTCTGCTGAACTGGCTGGCCAGCAACCCCAGGGATCCATTGTCTCTGCCTTGCTGGTGCTTGGGTACAGGCACATGCTGCTGCTGCTGCTGCTGCTGTGTGTGTGTGTGTGTGTGTGTGTGTGTGTGTGTTGGACATTGAATTCAGTTCCTCATACTTGTAAAGCAAGAACTTTACAGACTAAGGCACCCCCCTGGCCCACAGAATAGTTTTGAAGGCTTTAGTTGGATAATACACAGTGGGCACTTGATAAGCAGTGTTACACACTAAGCTTTTAGAAGCATGTGCTCGTGTGGTTGTGAGCACATGAATGCAGGTGCTCACAGTTCAGGGGTACTGGATCCCCCTGGAACTGGAGTCATATTATAGGTGGTTATGAGCGTCTTATTTGGATGCTGGGAACCAAATTCGCGTCCTCTGCAAGAGCACTACGGACTCTTATTCACTGCACCACCTTTCGGGCTCCGTCCTTGCACTTTTGCCACAATTTTCTGCCAGTTCCAAGACTGGGAACCTGAGACCTGGGGAGGCTTACAGTCCCACCCCTAAAAGCAGAGGCAACTGACATTTGAACCCAAGTTGCTCTGGCTCTAAAATCTGGACTCCTTTTGGGAGGCGAGGGCAGATCAGCGGTTGCCATGGGTAAGTACAGACCTTCTAGTGTAACGGTGGAGTATCCCCTTCTGTGTTTCTCAAGCACAGGAATCAGGCAAGCCCCAAGAGCTCCAATAACAGGGAGAAAAGCACCAGCACAGGTGGACACCGGGCCTCAGGGCTGGGAGCCATGCTGGGGTGTCCCAGCCCCCCAAGCATGCCTACTTTGACAGCTTGGGCTGCAAATGTCTTCTTCATAACTCCAGGAGTTTGTGGGGCCCCCTCACTCATTTGATCTGGGGCCCTGCCTCCTCACTTCTGAATGCAGTCATCCCAACTAACAAAAGCAACTATGGCTTCTCGGACACGCCCACGTGTCCTGTGATGCTGGCCAGGCTGTGCCCGGTCAGTGCGCCAAGTTGAGCTCAGTCTCTTCTCATGTGCCAGGACACGCTGGCTTGCTGCCTGCCCACCCCTCATGAAAACCTAAGTGGCTCTCATTTTTGAGACACTAGGAGCTAAACAGCCCTGGGGGAGAGGATGAGGGTGTGGGGACAGCAGAATCTTCACAAACCCACTGTGTTCTCTCTCCAGCTCTGGACATTCCTAGGGTGGTGAAGGACAGGTACCTTGAAGTGCCAGAATGCTGCCAGAGAAGCGCTGGTTTGGGAGGGAGGGTGTAGGGTGGCTATATAGGTTCTGGAGTCAGGCAAGCCAAGTCAATTCCCTTCCCTGAGCCTCATCTGCAAAACAGAACTAAACTCTCATGAGGAAGGTGAGGGATTAAAAAAAAAGGTAATGAAAATTGGAGAGCAAAGCTGGAACACAGCAAGTATTAGGTAAATAATATCCTAAGCCGATGTCACGGGGGCTGCTGCGGCTGGAGATGGCTCTGGGATGTGTTCTGTGGTGGGTGGGGGTGTGTCCTGGTCTGGTCTTGTGGTAACTGACAGCCCATCTTTGGGCTTCAAACCGGAAGTTCAGAGGTCTTCAGAGAGTCACTTTTCTAGTTTCATGCTAGAGCCCTCAGGCCAGGTGTCGGCCACCCCTAAGCCGGAGGTGTCTCTGCCTTTAACTTTGTCTCCATCAATGCCAGAGAGCCGGCTTTCCTGTACTAGGGGAAAGAAGGCCCTGGGCGTGGGGCTGGGAGGCCGGTGGAGGCGTCCTCTCGGAAACCAGGAGGAATGGGGCCATCTCTGTGTTTTAAGTCTGCCCAGCTGGCCCTCTGACCCCGCCTTTCGGGGCAGGGGCTATTGCTCTCTACTCTGGCCGGTGACCGTCTCCCTTCCCACGGAGGAGAGCTGCGGGGCTGGACCAGGGGCAGATGTTACACAGGCCTGGGCTTCGACCCCGGATCTTGCCAGAAATCGTGCCTGGAGCAGGGCCTCCCAAAGCTGTGGGGCCTTCTTTCGGTCCCGGGCACGATCTTTGTACTCCTTCTCCACTTGGAGCCTTTGGGTCCATGCCTCCCCTCCCCTCCAGCTTTACCCAGTTCCCCTGAACCTGAAGACGGGCGGCGGAGGGGGGGGGGACCCCGGGTCTCTAGCTTTTGGAGGGTTCCCGAAGTCTCCACCTCGGTAGGCTGGGTTGCCCCAAGCGAACTCCCGGGCCGGCGGGCGCCAGGTCCTAAGGCTCAGCCTCTGGAGCTGCCGATCTGAGCTACGATTAGGCTGGAATGTTCCCCGGCTGGTTCGCAGTGAGGTCCCGGAGACCAGGGAAGGTTCTGGCTGCCCCTGCTTCCTAGGGCCTGGAAACCCACAGGTCCTGCCCCCGGGCCTTGACTTTTTACCTGCCTGTCTCTCTTCTGGACTCTTGTCTACGCCCTATTTCTGCAGTCCAAGGCTTCGCCCTTCTAGGGGAAACCCGCCCCTACCACCTACCACCCGTAGTCCCTCCAGTCTTGCTGGTCACTCCTTCCCCTGGACTCCCTCCAGGGAGCCCTGTTGATTTCTCTCCCAACCCCTCCCTTCTTCAAGTGGCCTGGCAATCTCCGGCATCTGTCCTAAGTACCTGGGGCTTACTTTTGCTTCAAGTGACCCTCGTTAGGCCGTTTCCACCGTACCTGCCTTGTCAACCTCACAACTGCTACTGGCCAAGGATGGGGTGTGTCTCATGTCCGGTCCTAGTATGTGAAACCCTCAAGTGATGGGTGTCCAAAGGGAACCGCGCAATGAGTAGTGGTCAAACCTGGTAACTTTAGAGGCACATAGTTGAGCTGTGGGCGTTGGGGATGGCAGGCACAGGGGAGAGTCCTTCCCACACCTCACAGCGCCCCTCTGTAGGATATAGAGGCATGGCCTCTCTTCCCTCCAGCCTCCTCATCCCTTTTGTCACACGCTGTAGGGTGACTATAGGCCGAAAGCGTGGTCCCTCACACAGGCTCTCTTCCTTTTCTTTGTTCTCAGGAAAGGGGGGGCTGGAGAGGGGAGGGTAGCCCTGGGGTATTACAGTTGCAGGAGCTCTGAACCATCCATCCCCATGCCCAACCCCCCCTCTCTGAGGCTATTCTCTGCAGTGCTGTGGGGTGCCCTACAACATGAGGCCCTGTGTGGTGCTTAAGGAAAGTTTCTGGGGCTCTGCTGAGTGATGCCTCTGGGTTTATGGGTCCTCTGTCATCTTCTGCTGCCTACTTGCTAGTTGCCGGTGGTGTTGAGAGGTCACTGATTAGGCACAGGATGGGAGCGGAGGCGGTAGTCCAGGTGTCCCAGGCCCGGGGGTAGGGGATGGAAAGCATGAACACCAGAAGCAGACAAACTGTGAACTTGAGCAAACGAGTGATTTCACCTCTTTGAGCTTTATTTGCCCTCCCCCTTTTTTGAGACAGGGTTTCTCTGTGTAGCCTTAGCTTTCCTGGAACGTGCTTTGTAGATCAGGCTGGCCTCAAACTAAAGGATCCACCTGCCTCTGCCTCCCACATGCTTCGATTAAGAGCGTGTGCCACCACACCTGAGCCTCATTGCCTAAGCTATGAAATATAATAACAGCAGATGTCACTTAGAGACTTGTAAGGGTTAAATAAACAGGATTAAGTAACTAATTAATTTAAAAGGATTAAATAAGACTCATGCATTTAGCTCTGAGTATAGACATTCACTTTTTTTTTCCTGTGTTCCCAGCATCTACCCAGGATTCAGTGCTGCCCAGCTTAACAGCGAATCTGTTTAAAATCTACAATACCTTATAGAGTTCAATGTGCTTAAATAAGAGGAGCAACAGGGCCCCTGGGGTCTAGGGCAAAAGCTGCCATCCCTTTCTGTGTACCACCTCCATATGCCTGGGCTGTACGGAGAAAAGGAAGCAAAATAACTGTAAAGGCTGCCTCATCACATGCAGCCTGCTGTCACACAGCATTGTGTTGGCATGGGTGGGTACTTGTATGTCTGCCGAGGGGCAAACTCCAACATTCCCAGGCAGGCCATTCTGGAGCTGTCTCCTAGGGGGAATAAGAGCCTATACACAAAGACTTAGGGTACCTGGTGATTCTGGACACACTGTTGCTTCTTAAGGCCTACGTCAAGTTCCCGGTACTGGACAGAATGCCTTCTAGTCCTGCAGTTGTGGGTGATGTTCCCACCCTGATGAGGAGCTCGCCCTTCTGAGGACTCTTGCATGCCTGTTTGGGGGGGGGGGCAGAGGGTTCTCAGTCTGTAGAGGGCTACTTCTTGAGTCTCTGCACTAGTGCTTAACACAGTGGCCTTCTGGCTGCCTGGGCAGTGCAGTCCTTACCTGGAAGCAGGGCAGCCCAGCCCATGCCACCCAGAGCCAGGCCAGACTGTGGAACGGGGAGAAACACGGCCCAGGCAGTCCCAGGCATCTAGGATGGCTGTGTAGTTGCAACGGTCACAGGCCTGGAGCTCTGCTGCACAGGCCCTGCCACTCCAGTAAGGGATGGGGATTGGGGACCTATCCTAGCCAGAGAGCCAGGGGGATGGAGGCTGACCAAGGAGGCCAGTGTGCAGATATCAATGTGCAAAAGCCTACTGCTCCTGTCTTAGAAGTTTTTATTAAAAGTTCCAAATCCTAACTCCTCCTAATGGAGGACAGGGTGAAGTATGCCACCACTAGGCTGGTCGGGAATCTGGAGTGACCATCAAGGGCACTGCAGCTTCGTGAGGGAGAGAGGCACCAGGACAGGTTCTGACAGGGACGCTCTCAGCCAAACTGACCCTCTCTCCACCCCTCTCTCATGTGTTCTAAGCACTTTAGAATTCTTTATCATTGTTTGTAATTCTCCACTGATGTCTGCATCTGCCACAGACGGGAAAATACAGACTGGTGCTATTAGGATGACAGGGGCTATACTGTCTCAGAGCTGCTTGGAAGGCAAGTCTCTTGTGGACATGCTGGTGTGCAGTGGACTGACCTTATTCTGGATCCCCTCTCTCCGTAAAGGATTTAAGTGTCTATCTGACCAGCTATGAATCAAAAGACAGATTGGTTTGGGTCTGCCCTGGCATTTCCTAGATGGAAACCCGTTCTCAATGCCTGGACCCATGCTAGCGTGCGACTTTGAGAGTGAATTTATCCTTTAACTTGAGAAAAGTGGGTCCCTGATCAGCAGACAAGCAGAGGGGTGCTGCTTCAAGGACTCCCTTTAAAATGAAGTATCAATTTGACTTCATTTCTGGTAAGGAAGGATTTCTTCAGCAACAGGAATACCTAGAAAGGATGAGCTGAGCGTTAGTGTGAACATACAGTCAGCACTGCCCCTCCAACCCCTTCTCCCCCACCCCAGCCCCGATTCTGGCAGTTTTCATAAAGGTTGATTTGTGACTCCAGGAACAAGTATTTCCCCATGGGAAGAACCTCTTACCAGTCTGTCTAATGCGGCCCTGGAGCTGTTGTGAGCTGCTGGAATGTTGGGCTGCTAATGTGGAGGTGACTCGGGGAGCAGCCTTGGAAACTCACCCCCTCCACCTTCCCCCGGTTTTGTTTTCCTCTACAGACTTAAAAGCTGGTCCTTGCCTGGTTGGGAGGCTAATGCTGCCCGGGCAGCCTGCGCCGCAGGAGGCCGCGCGCGCTCGGCGGCTGCGGGCGGAAGCCCGCGTTAACAGGTGCGCGCCGCCCCGGAGCTCCGGAGCTCGCAGCCCCCAAGGGCTGGCGCGGGGTCCGCCCCTCGCACCGAGCAGAGACGGGCCCGCGCGGCCTCTTCGAGGGGCGAGAGGAGAGAGCGGGGACGAAAGCTGCTTCTTCGCCCCTTGTGACATTGCAGCGTCCTCGGCTCGCTGCGCCCGGGATGCGGCCTACTGGGCCACCGGCTTGGAGGTGTGGGCGACCGCGGGGACCAGAGGGGCGGGAGGCAGCGCGGAGAGCCCGGTCAGCAGCCGCGCGCCCTGTGCCCGGACACCCAGGCGGCGTGGCCGCATCCCGCCCCCGGGCCTGGGAGCCCCAAGCCCTCAGTTGCACCCGAGGGCCGGCTTGGAGGTCGCTGACGGCAGCGTCTTACCTGGCCAGGCCTCTCTCCCCAGCACAGTGTGGGCGCCCCGGCACCCCGAGAGCCGCCGGGCACCTCATTCGCCCCCTGGTGGCGCCGGGACACGGAGGGTGCGGCCTTCTCCGCACCGGAATGAGCTGTCCACAGCAGCACTGGGCGCCGCCCGAGGTCACGCCAGAATCTGGCGCCGGGCTGAGAACCAGGGAGGCAAGCAGCCTTGCGGAGGAATGGGGGGCAGATGGTGGGGCAGAGCCATCACGAGGAGACTTGAGGTTTTCTCTGGATCCAGATGCCCCAAATTCCTTGTGAGCATCTCCACCGATGTGATGGAGGCCACCTAGGGGTCTCATCTTTCAGCGGGTTTTCCCACCCTCATCTAATCTTCTGGGAAATCAAAGCCTCTCCTGCAGTGACCTGACAACGACAGCCTTGGCCGGACCTCAACCCCGGCCCGCCACACCCAGGAGAGCTCTGAGGAAGTGAGTGTCAGGAGGTTTCCTCAGAAGGGTCCCTTGAGTGCCCCTCGGGAGAACGGCATTGTTTGGGTTTAATGGGAGTTAGAGCTTTCACCTGTGGGTACTTCTAGTCTCATACGGCCAATACAACTGAGACACACAGACACAGCCTGGGCGTGGGGTGGGGTGGGGTGGGGGAGGAATGGTGAACACCAGAGCTATCAGAACGCCCCAACTGGACAGGATGTGTAAAGAGAAGCTGAGAATACTCCTGGCTTGTCTGGAGTGGAATGGAGGGCTGACTGGGGAAGGACGGTGGTCAAATCCAGAGGCCCAATAAAAGTACAGTTCAGCACGAGGAAGCATCTGTAGGGGAGGCAGGCAAGCACACTGGGAAGTATCAGTCCTGGGCTTCTTGTACAATCTGGTGAGACTCAGGGGTATCTGTCAGGAAGGAAGAAACCCTTGGGGTGGGGCAGGAAAGCAGCTCCCCATTAGGTTCAAAGGAAAAAACGCTGCAAACCATGAGGCAGCCATTCCAGGACAGGGCAGCAAGAAAGGAAGACCAGGAAGCCTCCTGGGGAGGGAAGCCAAAAAGCCTGCCCAGGGCACCAGCAGGGGGCGCAGGAATTTCTGACCCTTAGACCCATTAGAGCTGGCAAAGCTGACAACCTGGATAGGTGAGTGTCTGCCCTCACTTTATCCATTCTTTTCCCACCCAGTCTCATTTCCGTACACAGATGACAAACCTGGAATGACACTTGCAGGCTTTACTGTGTCTTCGTGCCCAGACCTGTGTGGGGAAGGTCTTAGGCTACTCATGCTCTGTTCTTTGACTTATAAAGGCCATCTCTCTGGCACCTGGAGACAGACTGACCACTGAGTCTTATTTCGGTGGCATGTCTATTTATTTGATCTTGGCTTACAGAAAGGCCTGCCCATGCCTGGGGCCAGGGCTGCTTAATGGGAACCCCTGCAACCTGACCCTATGGGAGACCCAGACAGGTCAAGCCTGGAGGATGCTTCTGGCTGTGCTGCCACTTCCATACGGGCGGGGCACGGAGGCTCCAGAAGAGTCCGGAGCCGGCATTTCAGAAGTAACACCTACAAAGGCAGCCTGGAGCACGGAATGTCCGTGCCACCCAGCACTCAAAGTCAGGGCAGCCTGTGAGAGCTCTGCCAGGCGTGGCAGCAGACACAGAGGGTAGAGAACCAGCACTGCTGCTTGATCTTGTCACACTTGTCAGGACAGTCCACAAGAGAGCTCTGGCTGGGAACCCAATGAAGTACTATCTAGGAAAAGAGACAAGTAAAAAGCCTTCAGGGTAAGAGTGGGGTGTGATTACACAGGAAGAGGGCAAGAGGAAAGGAGAAGGGCCCCAGCCTAATGGGACCGCACCATCCAGGTTTTCTTTCCTTTCTGACTAGCCATGGCTAAAGGTGACTCCATTTACTGTCGTGATGCCTGAATTCCTCTAGCATCAGTCAGTCTGTCCTGCTCCTTTTCCTAGCAAGGGCTATTTGAAAAATACGAGAGGCACCAGCCTCACTTGTTCATGTATGATGCTTTGTTAGTGCAGCTAAGGGTGTGTGTCCCCTGTAGCTTCTGTTTCCATTACATCTCTGGTGCCTGGAACAGACCCCAGAGAGGGACATGATCTTCCAGCCACTTTTCTCTGTCACTCCTTTTTTTTTTTTTTTTTTTTTAAATTTATGGACACAGCTATCAATTGCCAAGGATCCTATGTGTCAGGACTGTGGTTAGCATGATCACTGTAGTTAGGAGCATTAGGGCCGTGACCTTACTCATTCCAGTGGCATTCTCCTAGGCTGGCTCTTGTTCCCCACATGCCAGGTTCAAGGGGTTGAAGTCTGCTCCCTAAGCTGATACAGATAACACACATTAGCCTTGGCGTCATTCGCTGTGGGCTGACTCCGTAAATATTAATTGACTCTGAGGACGAGTTGCACTTTGACTTACCTCTGACTAATTAAATAAACCTACCATGTAAATCAGCAGATGGGACAGAGAGAAGTATCAAATGTCTGTTGAAAAGAAACAGGGCTGAGGGTCAGTCATGCCCTTGGCTTCTAAGTAGAAAATCCTGCTTTGTCTGGTCTAACTCATTTTTTTTTTTTTGAAGCCAGGGCTAGAGTAGTGTCAGTGAGAAATCATGCCACCTCTCTGAGATAGCTTGAAAAGCTAGAAGGAAGTAGTTCAGGTGCCTCTTAAGTACCACATGCTTGTGACAATGTATCTTAGCTACAAACCATCTAAACTACAAGCTACTGGCCCATCTCCTCTCCTCTTTACCCCCACCCCTAAGGCACCATGTGTTAATACTTGGATTACCTAGGGGAGGCCTGGGAAGACTAGATAGAAGGGTGAACATCCCTTCCAGCCATGCCTGCAAGTTTCAGACTACTGAGGCTGTAGGAATCACTGCTTTATGCTTCCTTTCTTCTTGGAAGGAAAAAGGTACCATGGTGATGTTTCCCCAGGTCCTCTAAAAGTCAGAAAAACAATTGGGATGCCTGGAGCAGGCTACTTCATCTTGTCAGCCTGTGTCTTCTTTGTCTGATGGGGAATAGAAATACTAGCTTCACCAGGCAGTGATGGCACATGCTTTTAATCCCAGCACTCAGGAGTCAGGCAGGAGGACCTCTGTGAGCTCACGGCCAGGCTGGTCTACAGAGCAAGTTCCAGGACTACACAGAGAGATCTTGTCTACAGGCAAACAAACAAACAAAAACAAAAAGGAGGTTGTTGAGAAGATTCACAAAGATTGTTGTTGCTCATTTCCCTGCACAAAGGGCTACGTGCTACTATTTGATATGAAAAAAGTGGTAACAACTGTACCAACAGGCTACCTTTGAAAAAATTTAATGTGTGTAGGTGCTTTGCTTACATGTATGTCTGTATACAGTGAGTGTACTCAACACCCAAGGAGGCCAGAAGAGGCTGTCAGATCCCCCGAACTGGAGTTACAGGAGGTTTGCACCACTATATGAGTGCTGAGAATAGAACGTGGGTCCTCTGGAAGAGCAGCCAGTGCTCTTAACCACTACATCATCTCTCCAGCCCCCATCACCAGTGTTAAGAACAGGGCTTGACTACAGAAGTCCTCAAGTCTTGATCCTCCTGCCTCAGCCTATCCAGTGCCTGGGTTACATGTACGTACCATCACACTCAGCTTCTACAGTGCTTTCTTTTTCTCTTTTAAAGAAAGCTCTTTTCTTTCCCATTTGTGAAAATGGAAGACAGCATCTCAAAATTATGCCTTTAAAAGCAAAATGTGGAAGTGAAATGAGATGAGGTAGGGGTAGGGAAAGGGCAGAGGAATATGTAAACTGATGAGAAAGGACAATGTCCTTTCGTCCCATCCAAGTCTCTCCCTGCAGCCACCTGGGTCCTGACTCTCACAACCCAATCCCTCCTCCTATGGGCAGAATTCAGAGGACAGCTCAAGATAAAGACCACCTCTGAGGGCCTGTGCTCACGGCAAGCCATGCTTTACTCTGTTCTCTTTTAGGGAAATACGCACCTGTTACCATGGTGGGTCAGCCGGGGCTTTGCAGATTCCTCTCCAGCTTCTAGGCAGACAGTTACAGTTAACACTCTAGAAGGATCAAACGCGCTAACAGCTCAGGCTTGTAAGCCTTGGAGAAGGCCCAGGTTTGGCTCCCTTTAACTCCCAAACAAATTCTTGTGGGATGTTGCAATTACTTGTGACAATCCCTTTCCCTGCCGGGGGACTTTGATTTCAGATTTAGACATGTAAAATTGGGTGGCTGGCTGGGCCTGAGTAACTTGGGGGTTGGGTGAGGATTGGCTGGGAAGGATCTTTGCAGCGTGTTGTCTCTGGATGAGGGGATCTCAAGGAATAAAATGTTTGTGTTAGCAGAACTTTTCAGCCCTTGCGGAATATTTCCTGTCTCTGCACTGGATCATTCTGGTGTGGAATGGTCCCTTCTGCCTTTAAAAATGTTTGGTTACTTATTTATTTAGAAAGGGTCATGCAGAAAATCCCGTCTCAATAAACAAAAACAAAACAACAACAACAACAAAAAAGGGCCTTGCTATGTTGCCCACACTGGTCTCAAATTTGTAATCCCGCCTCAGCCACCAAAGTGTCATTACCAGGGCCACCTTGTTTCATTCTCTGCCTTTCAAAACACAAATGTCTAATGAAACATTTTGATGACAGGGTAGTTTTATAATTACTGTCATGAATTCCAGTGCTCACTTTTAAATTATATCCCCTGGATGAGCAGTAGATGAAGATGCCTCATGACCATGTGGGGTGGTATAGGGGAAACCTGTGCTGACTGGGTCCCCAAGGAGCCTCGTAGAGGGAGAGCCAAGAGTATGCAGACACAGGGAGGAACACAGCGAAAGGTGTCTGGGCATTTGGATTCTATGGCTTTGGCAAATGGCCTGTGCCTTTGCATTGTTATTGTACCTATTCTCCAAGCCCATCCATGTTTTCTGGGGTCACTCTAGCTTGTGCTGGGCTCCTGTTTCCTATTACCTGCTAGTCACACCTGGTATGAAAGCCCATACAACTTTGGTTTTGGCCCTTTTAGTAATCACACTGGCAGTAAGACAATGGCTGCTCTCCTAAAGACGATTTAGGTCTAGGCCTTGTTTCTTCACCCTAAGGCCTTTGGAAGTTAGTCAGATGGAACATCTTGTTGTACAGACAGAATTAGGAATCAAAAATGGTGGGGAATTCTTAGGAACTGTGGCACTCAGGCTGGTTCAGTCACAGGCTGGCACCTTCTGGCAAATCTAGGCTCATGAGCTCTTGCCTTTAGGGCAGGCACCATACAGAGTCCCCTTAAATACCCTGTGAGCACTCTTCTTTCAAGATCTCATTTTTTCTTGACAGAGCTCAGACATGACATAGGACAGTGTGAAGAGGGAAGGTCAGATGGAAGAGCTGTGTTTCAAGTCATTAGGCTCTCAGGGAAGCTTAGACTGCAGACACTACGCTGACCTTCTCCAGCTTAGAAGTACTGGACTTCACAGGTGATGAAAAGGGAGACGCTGAGAACAGTGTAAAAGTGCAGGAGAAAGAAAGCAGGGGTAGGGGAGGAAATCTCTCTGGAGTTCTTTGGGCTTAGAGAGAGAATTCAGAATTTCTGAAAGCAAGCACGCACCCACACACAAGTAGGTATATCTGGAATGAAAAACAGCAAAATTGGTCCTGGAAGGAAAAAAAGAGAGAAATACAATGCCATCAAACCATACCCCAAAGCTACAATAATTAAAATGTTATGATACAGGACCAGGAAGAGGAAAAAGTTCAAAACAACGAAGAATCAAGTTAGCCATGTGTATCTGTGGGAGTTCCAGTCTGAATGTAGTATTTGAAGGCCCTGGGAGAGAATAGCCCAACACCACAGGTCAGCAAGCAAACCTCTGAGAGAGCTACAAAAGTAAATTCCAGATGAATTAAAGATCTAATGAAATCCAACTTTGAAAGAAACATAAGAAAATACCTGAAAAGTGTTTGTTTTCAAGACAGGATCTCTCTGTGTAGCACCAGCAGGCCTCGAACTTAAAGAGACCTGCCTGCCTCCTCCTCCTGAATGCTGGGATTAAAGGTGTGTGCCACCACTGCCTGGCCATAGTATAGGATTTCAAGAGAAATATAAGGAGTAAATAAATGCACTTGGGATAAGACGGAGACAACCAGCCCTCAGGAAAGGATGTCCCAGAGGTAAGGTGAAGAGAAGCCCTGACCCTGTGTTGGGGGCTGGTCTGATTGTATTTTGAGGGCTAATTACTGGCCCTCAAGATCTGGTGACTGCTTGGATAAACCTGTCCTTGTTGTGTAAAACTGCCTAAGACATTATACCTCATTGGTTGACTAAAGGCCTAAACCTGGGCTGGGAAGAATGGGCTACGAGTGGTTTAGGTTCCTGGGCTTTGGGTTCCAGAGAATCAATGGAGACAGACAGACAGACAGGAAGAGAGGAGGAAGGAGGATGCCACGATGGGTTAGCATAGAGAAGAAACCACGTGGGCCAGGAGGAAGGACGCAACAATGGTGTGGACCCAGATTAAAAAAACACAAGAAGGTATTTATAAGATTATGGCTGGAAGATAGCCCAGATGAGGATGGTGAAGGAGGATGACACTGGATGGGGCTGGGAGGGGGATGATGAGGCAGTGTAGGTAAAATATCTGACTAGCCCAAGATAAATAAGGCAATTATAAAATTTAACAGGTGTCTATGTCTTATTGTGATAGTCGGTTAAATAATACCACCGTGATAATCACTGGGCAAATAATAATATATCCCAACACCCACCTTTTAATTTACAATACCCCTGAGAAACTTAAACACACTCAAGAGCTTAGAGTCATTGTCTCCAGAAGGAAAGGAAACAACTCCTTCCTATTACAACTGTTGTGTGCCAACCATGTGCCAGGCATTCACGTGAGGGTGGTGTGAAGAAGAGACTGTCATATTCCCACTAGTCCCACAACCAACATATCTACTAACAAAGTCATCCACCTCCTACCTCCAAGATGACATCACATAAGTCCTCTCAGGCAACAAGCATGGCAAGAATGTTCGCTACCATGGTACCCACATTTTGGGGGAAATGAGGATAATGACCTTAAGAATCTCCAATTTTCCATAGAAATATGAGGGGTTCCAGCTAGTCAGGAAAGGTTTATCAAGGAGAGTGGCTCTCCTCCTTTGCTGCTCAAGACACTAAGTTTTCTGGGTCTTTTGGCCAAAAGTCCTGACCATCTGGCATGCTGATAGACCCAGTTTTTAGTCATCTACAGTCAGTGCAGGACCAGTGATACTGAAATTACTTGAGCTGTGGCTTCTTTTTGAGAGTCTTGTTTTCTTTCTTTTCTCTCTTTTTTTCTTTAAGAAAGAGTAAGGATCATTCTATCAGGAAAATGTACACTGTCTATGCTGGTCTAACCTTGTGTAAAATTTCTAGAATATTTCAGGACTAGAATGTTCTTGGCTGTGATAAATCCAATCCCCCTCACTCCAGACATGCTTCTGGGCTGATTAGTTGCTATCTTCGATGTCCAACAGATAAATGAATATTCATTGTTGACCTCTAGTCATCCCACACCCTTGGCAGACGGCAGAGCTACTTCCTGAATTCAGGAGGAAGCAGAGTCCCCAGACCAATGCCACATTTTGCTTATGCACGTTCCTCTTCTCCAGCCAGAAAGCCTCCCGACAGCCCAGGCCTAGAACACAGACGCAAAGTGGAAAGCCCCAAATAAATATAATCCAGTATATATCCACATCTGTGTCAGGGCCAGAGACAAGGTCCTCAGTGGGAGCAAAGAAGTAGAAGAGGCCCAAATCTGCAAAGGGAAGGGGTCAGGATGGTTTTGTTTTGTTTTTCCAGCTGGATGGAGGCTAGCTGTTCATTCTAGACACACCTGCCATTCTTCTGTCGTTCTGCCTGGAATGCGGCCGCTGCTGAAGACTGTACCCCAACAACTGCTCCACTTCATTGTAACAACCCACCCCGCCCTGTTCAGCAACGATTTATTTTTATTTGTCTGTGTGCTTGTGTACGCCATGTGGATTGGTGGCGCTGGAAGAGGGCACTGGGTACCTGGTGCTAGAACTACAGGTGCCTGTGAGCCACCAGAAGATGTGGGTGCTGAGAACTGAACTCAGGTCCTCTAGAAGATCAGTAATCCCCTTCAGCTACTAAGCCAGCTCTCCAGCCCATTGTTTCCATTAATTTTTTTTAAAACCAACAATAACAAAAATGAAGCAACGATGATAGCAGCATTCATTAAACATCACTCTGTCAAGCACTGTGCTATAAGTTCTTGATATAAGCTATTTCACTTAAGTTAGCCAAAAATCAAACAAGGTAGGCACCCTTGGTTACAGATCAGAAAATGGTGACCAGCTCTTCAGTAGAGGCACATACAGCCACAAAGCTGAGGAGGCGAAGAGCCTGGCTTTGCCCCTGGGTCTGATTTCAAATCTAGTATATTAAACTCCATCCCCGCTGCTCTTCCCAAAAGACTGAGGCTCACACCAAGGCTTTGGAAATCTACTAGGATGATCTGGTCAAGTCATGTCCCCTGTCCTTGTCCTTCATGGAGAAACCTGGTTCTCAGAAGATTACATTTTTGTTTTGTTTTGGTTTTTCAAGACAGTGTTTCTCTGTGTATAGCTTTGGCTATCCTGGAACTCATCAAGATTCACCTGTCTCTGCTTCCCAAGTGCTGGGATTAAAGGTGTGCAGCACCACTGCCCAAATACTTTGCTTTGAAAACTACTTTTTAAAAAAGTTTATACACATTGGTATCTTGTCTGCATGTACATCTGTGTGAGGGTGTTAGATCCCCTGGAACCGGAGTTGCAGAAAGTTATGAGCTGGGAATTGAACCTGGTTCCTCTGAAAGAGCAGCCAGTGCTCTTAACCACAGAGCCATCTCTCCAGCCTCATGACTTTGCTTTTTGAGACTAATTCTGTAGCCTTAAAATTATTAAGGACCCTACATTTATTTTAATAGTCCAGCAGCCTCATTTTAACCTCAAGTTTAAAATCTGGAAGAAGTTCCTACCTACCCCCCGCCCCTTTTGAGACAGGGTCTCATATAGCCCAGGCTGGCCTTCAACTCACTATGTAGCTAAGGACCATCTCAAAGTTCTGATCCTCCTGCCTCTACCTAAGTGCTGGGATTATAAGCATATGCCACCACAGCCTATTAAGACAATTCTTTTCTACTTTATTCTTGGGAAATTGTTGGCAGGTTGGTTGTTGTCATTTTCACTTTAAATACACAGGGACAGAGAAGATCTAGCATTTGGGAATAGGGGAAACTGTCCCTTAAATAGCTGGTCTCTTCCTTTTGCTCAGTTAGTGGATCTCAAGGAACTCATCCAACTCAAGAGAAAGGCCCAGGAAATGTGTGCCAGTGTTTACTAGGTAGTAGAGATGGCACAGGAATCATACCATTACACCATCACACAACAGATAAAAATGTATAAGCAAATTTGAACAGTGGCAAGTACCAGGTAGATCCTAGAGTGAGAGACTGAAGGAACTTTTCAGTTTGGGTTGTCAAGAGATGCCTCTAAAGAGCTAGCACAGGAGCTGAGGCCTGACTGTGAATGGGGGCCCAGCCATATGAGGGGGTGGGGGAAGTGTATCCCAGGAAGAAGAGCGAGGCAAAGGTCCTTCGGTGGCAGTGGGCTCCACGTGTTTAAGAAACTGGAGGCAACCAGCATGGCTGGAGAGAAAACAAGGAGCGGAAAGGGAAGAGAAAAAGCCAGAGTTAGACAGAGCCAGGGCTATAGTGGCCATGTAACGACAGCACAGGCAGACTCTATCCTAAGTGGTAGGGAGCAGGGGCGAAGGTGGGAAGACTGAGCTACACAGTGAGCGCCAGGACAGCCAAGGCTACATACTAAGACTCTGCCTCAAAAGACAAACAGCTCCCTTAAGCTGCAGTGTGTGAGAGTAGATTTCAGGAGGCAAGAATGGCACTAGCCACCCAGTTGGGGTGTCCTAGGTAGGAAAACAGAAGTATACAGTTTGCCAGCCAAACTAGGTACATGTCCATGTGAACAAGAGTGCTACAAATAGTGAAGTTGGGGTGACAGGCATACCAGTCTCAAACAAAGTAGGACATAGGCCAGAGCAGTGTTTCCTAACATGTTTTTCTAGATCATTAGCAGGAGTACTAAATGAGAACTTGCTAGAAATGAAAACCCTCACAGTCTACCTCAGACCTGCTAAATCAGAAATGCAGAAAAGGCCCAGCAGGACCTGCAGGGTGTGTGGGCTGTGTGCGGAGTGTGTGTGTCTGGTGTAGGTGTATGTGTGCGTGCTAGGGATCAAAGCTCAGGCCTCACGAGTGCTGGGCATGCACCTGCCTACTGACCTACACCTCCAGTCATTGTAGCCGGAGTGTTTTAACAAGTCTTTCAGGAGACTAAGCGACAATGTGAAGCCTGAGGATCACTGGGCGACAGTGACAGGGCTGTGGTTCAGGAGATGTGGCCAATAAAGGACAGTCAAGCCTAGAACAAGTTTTGGTTTAAGCAGTTTGTATATGGTAATGCTATTTGTTGCAACAGAAAGAACTGAGATGGGAAGAGAAATGGGCTTGTGACGGGATTTAAGCTTCTGCTTCAGATGTGTGAAGTTAGCAAGTTCAAAAATAAGCCTTTCTGCTGGGCCTGATGGCACACACCTTTAGACCTAGCACTCAGGAGGCAGAGGCAGGTGGCTCTACATGACCTTCAGGCTGTTCTAGGCCAGCCAAGGCTACAGAGTGATACTGTCTGGTGATGATGATGATGATGACAAATACACATAAAGCCTGGGCCATATCTTAGAGCTAGCCACAGGGAGGGATTTACAGTGTAATCAAGCCCTGAAGCTGGACACTCTTTTCAGTCAGCCTCCGTAGGAAGCCCTAGTTATGGAGGAAAGAATTTCCCCAATGAGGCTGCTCTGAGTACTGGCATGAGTCATGGTCCAAGGGCTTAAAAGACTGAACATGGGGGATGGAGAGACAGCTCAGTGCTTAAGAGTACTTGCTGCTCTCCCAAAGGACCTAGGTTTGATTCCCAGCACCTACATGGTGGTTCACAACCAGCTGTAACTCCAGTTCTAGGGGATCTGATGTCCTCTTCTGGCCTCTACAAACATCAGGCACATGTTGTACACAGACATACATGCAGGCAAAACACATATACATAAACTAAAAATCTGAGAGAGAAATAGTGAGGGGGAGGGGAGAACATGGCTGCCAGTGCAGGTCTGACTGCTCAGGTGAAAGCAGCCTGAGCTGCTTTTAGGGAGGAACCAAAGCAGGGGCCCTTGTCTTGGGAGGTTCTCTTAAGAGATGGAGATCTGCCCCTGACAGAGCTGTAACTGCAGTTACCTTGCCCCTTCCCCTAGCCTACCTGCCGCCTGCCGCAGCGACTTAAGAGACCTATTCTAACACTGAGCTCCCAGATCCAGAAGTAATCAGGCACTCTATCTGTTCCCTTAATATGGCCTGCAAGTTGGGCCATGCTTTTCTTCCTTTCTCTCTTTTTTTAAACAGTGTCTATGTAGGCCAGGTTGTCTTTAAAGCTGTGAGGAGTCCTGCTTTCCTCAGCTTCCCATTCTAGGATTATAGCAATGTGCCACTATACCCAGCTTAGCATTTTAAATATTTTGTCAATTAACTTTTTGTGTGTCTGGATGTTTTGCCTGTATGTACGCCTGTACATCGTGAATATGCTTGGTATCCATGGAGGCCGATAGAGGGTGCTGTATCTCTTGGAAGTGCAGTTACAGATGGTTGTGAACCACCATGTAGATACAGGAATCAAACCTGGGTCCCCTGCTCTTAACTGATGACCAATCTCTTCAGCTCCTATTTTTCTGGTTGTTGCAGTTTATCATTAATGGATTATAATTATTGCACAGGTAAGGCTCGGCAAGCCTGACCACTGAGGGAACGCATAGCCTGGTAACATCTGACATATGGATGAACAAAAAGATCATCCCCATCTCACAGTGGTGCCAACAGCAGGTAGCCGCTGGGGTGGTGTGGAAACGCTCTAAGTTCCAGAGCAGGATTTAACAGGACCTTGAAGTATGGTCTATAAAGCCGCTGAGAAAGCCTCGGTTTTCATCATATTCTTAAATCTAAGTCTTCAAAAGAAAACTCATATCTTAGTGTAAGTCACACCACCTGAAGGACTTCAGGGCCAGAGGTCCTCACTTGGTAGGTCTGAAGTGGGGCCCAAGAATTTGTATTGCCAACAGTTTCTAAGAGGACACTAATGCTCTTGATGGAGGTTCATGATTTAAGAAGTACTGGTTTAGGGGCTAGAGAGATGGCTCAGAGGTTAAGAGCACTGGTTGTTCTTCCAGAGGTCCTGAGTTTAATTCCCAGAAACCACATGGCAGCTCACCACCACCTATAATGAAATCTGGTGCCCTCTTCTGATGTGCAGGCATACATGCAGGCAGAACAGTGTATATAAAATAAATAAATCTTAAAAGAACTGGTTTAAAGGATACCAAAAATTATAGGGGTCCTAAGTTTACATTATGGCCTTCCTTCCACAGCCCTCTAAACTACCCCTAACTCCCAAAGAATTTATTTTTGGGAGAAGCCTCTGGGGAGAGAGAGACAGACATTGGCTCTCCCCTTGGAAGTCAGGAAACATCTGGCAAAAACCATCTTAGAGAGTACAGGAAAATGCCTCCCAGAATGAGAAATCCCAAGCAAAACTCTTGAGTGGGAGATGATGAGGTTGGCTTCAGCTGATCCAACTACTGGGCCAACTGCTGGTGAGTGAGGGCTTCTGGGACTCTGGGTAGACCGGAGTCTCTCTGCAGACTTACTATTACTATTGTTGGGCTTCTATCTGAATCCACATTGGCCCAGACAGGAGGTCTGTGCCACCGAAGAAGGGGTGTTTGCTGGGGGATGACGGTGGTTGGAATCTGGGAAATGGAGAAGAAACACAATTCAACAAGACAGAGTTCAAGAGCCTAATTCACAGAATCCATGGTTGAGGTCACTGTGGTCAGAGTGTTAAGAGGAGAAATAGTGCTTCAGGCTGTGCTCACTTTAAGCAACGCAGTAGAAAGAAGGCCATTTGCCAGCTTCCTTTAGACCTGCTCCAAGTTAAATCTCTCCCCCACCATGAACGGGAGGGAGAAGTGAAAACGTGTATTCATTCATGAATTAGCTGAATCTTAGAACAGGAAATGTGGCTCTGAACTATGCAGAGGGATCTCTTTTGTAAGGAGTACACTAACTTTACTACCTAGCTGAATAGGTGAAGTGAGGTAATGTCGGAGTCAGAGGGTGCTGAGACAGAACCATCACAGGAAGGCGGTACAGTAGAGTGCTGAGACTACAGATGTGCTCTGACTTCAGCCTGCTTGGGCTTGGGATTCTGACAATGGAACGAACCCTGGAGAGGTTAATCATCCCATGCCATAGTGAGTAAACTGGAGGTAGTAAGAGTGGTTCCTCCTCAAATGGGCTGTACTAAGAATGAAATAACCTAGGTAAAACACTTTCTTAGTACCTGACTTTAAACACTCAATACTTAAATTGTAAAAGGTAGTGAGTCTTAGAAAAATACAGGACGGCGATTACACAGCTGTCACCAGAGACAGAACGGACGGCTAGGTTGGCGCTGCTGCCAATCTCCTGTGGTGACTGGCAGACACTTGTGGTGTGAGTTGAACAGTATGGAAGAATCAGGCTGCCCAAGATGAGAGTTTTAACAGGACAATCCTGCTGGCTCTAACATGGGGATATCTTGCTTGTACACACCAGAACGTTCAGAGTCTCTTTTGTGACGTTCTCACTGACAATCTAAGTACAAACAGTCTGATGTGAACAAATCAAAGTGAGTAAAATTAGCATTGGTAGGAAAGTTGTACTAATGCTAATGGGAGTAACGGGAACTCTCTGGAGATTTGTAATATTAAGGAGGGATCCTATTTTCAGGGGAAATATACAACTCCTGCGGTTCTCAGAGTGAGGAGGAGGTGTGTGAACTCAGGCAGAACTGGAAGTCAGCCACTACAGAGGGATTTCCATCCTTTGATCACAAAGGAGCAGAAACTCCTCTAAAACCTCACACACTATATCAAAAAGTCCTATGAAATCTTAGACACCCAAAGATATGTATGTGTGTGTGCTAGCGCATGTCGTGTAGTGCACACGAGTTTGTTACCGGAACTAAGAACAAAGACATTGCTTTAAAAAACATGCAAAAGAGACAAAATAAGTTATATGCTACATGGTAAAGTAAAAATTCACAGCCACTGGAAGCACAGAGTGGAAAAAGACTGCCAATTTTATTATGTTATTCTGGGTTCCTTTCTTAAGAGGTCTCCAGGCCATCCAGGCCTTGTCTTACAGTTCATCCTATCCCCAAACTGGGAGATAACCCAGCAGTACTGCAGTGGGACCTTACCTCAGTTTCTTGCTCTTCAAACTGACTTCTGGGCATACTTACCATGGCCCCAAAGGGTCTTAGAAGATCCCTAAGATTAGAAGACACTGGATACTGAGCAAGGGGCCTGACTTCTGGGTTTTCACCCCCTGCACATACTGGGTGCAGGTTCTGCCTACAGCCTTCCTGCTCCTCTTAGGAAGGTATTGGGGATTTTACCTGATCCTCCCTTTCTTGAGGAGAGAAGGGCATGTCTTTTTTTTTTTTTTAAGTACTCTGCCTGTTTTTTGTGTGTCCCCTAAAGCCATAGGCAGCTGTAGAACTAGAAGAAACTAGCCTGATGACACAACTATAATAATGACTACTCAGGAGACCGAGGCACAAGAATCACAAGTTGAAGACCTGTCTGGGCTGTGTGAGGTCTGGTCTGTCTGTATGACCTCAAGGTTAGCTGCACAATTTAGAGACCTTACCTCAAAAAGTTTTGTTATTGTTGTTTTTCAAGGGCTGGGATATAGCTTAGTGGTGAAATGCTTGCCTAGCATATGAAAGAACATCCTAGGTGTGGTCCCCAGTAACACACACATACTTAGGCATCCCATCTATCTTTTCCAAACAGTGGCACCTCATCTTTAGATTTTTATAAAAGTTTCATTATGAGTTGTGGTTTTCACGTGTGGAACTTCAAATTCTAATTCCTAAAACCAAGGAAATACACCCATAAGGCTCCTGAAGCCTTTGTTTAATTTTACTCACAGCACAAAACTGAGGTAATTTTCCTTGGTTAGAGCATCTAATCTGCTTTTCTACTCCACAGAAAAGCAGTTTGAAAAGGTCCTTACTTCAAGGCTCAACTCTTCATCTTGTATCACAGACTCTTGTAACTCAGACAGACCCCAAACCAACTTCAAACTTAAGATCTGAAACAAAAAAAGGCTTCCACAGGACAGGACCAGGGTTTGTGGGAAAGTTCTCTCTTTTTCAGTGCATCAGCTTGGCTAACCATCACAGCACCAGATAGTTTATTAAAAGCTGACCCAATAAGCCACAGGAGTCTATTCACACACAAAAATCTTATAAGGAAATACATTTCTTTTAAAATAAAATAGAAAATGGGGTTTTCCTGTGTGAGAGAACATATTTAATGTTTGCAACCAATTGATGATGAGCAGCAGGCAAACAATCTACCTGGTGCAAGGTCCTGGAGATGTCTCCACTGACCAAAACCCAAACTTAAACTAAACAAATGGGCCAACCAGATCCCTCCCCCACAAAAGCACTGAAACACAAGACTGATGATCTGTTTATGTAGTCACATGAAAAATAAACATCTTTATTTTTTGCCTACTTTATTTCATTTTTTTCAAATAAAATTTAAATCTGTACAAAGTATACTGTTACAGTATATATTCTGTAAGAATCAATGCCTAAAAGAATCACAATACTTCAATAAGCAGTACAGCGGACCTCGCTAGCTTCAGCTTTGATATTGAACAAACTCAAGCCGGCTGATGCACAACACGGTTGCTTGGTTTCCACATGGTGAGTTCCCAGCACTGAGATGGGAGAACATGACAGCAAATATGGTTATATTACAGCCCAACACACTGCGCTTCTTCATATGATAACTGCACATATTTAACACAGAATGCTCAAATTTACGTTTTAAATTGCATTTGCTTACTTTTTAGTTGGCAAAATTCAGCATTCTTAAATGGGGTCCCCAAACAGTGCAAATTAATGATATTCTATTGTATATTGGCACAACTCCAATAAGGATTAACTTGTAAACTCAAAGAATATCAAGAACTTAGCCCTAGATTTTAACTAATATACACCTGGTCCATTTAACCAAAGTCATTTTGGAAAGATAGTAAAGAGCAACTCTATTTTTGAAAGGACATTGTTTTGACCATTCTTTAGAGAAGATAATTTTTTAAATTGTCATTAAAATGTTTTACTATAAAAAATTTTACAAACTTGATTAGAAATTTCAAGGTGATTCACAGCAGACAAATACAAACTGTTTATATTCCAACAACACCAAGGCTTAGACTTTCAAGCAGAGCACAACCGTGTCAGCTGTGTTAACTGAAACTGGACAGTGTACTAAGTTTATAAGTGGTGCTGGGTCTAGCAAGTGTAAATACACAGTATATTTCAATGAAAAGAATTGTCTTCTTTATACTTTATTTGTTTTCCCATAAGGAAACATTAATGTTTACATTCTTTAATAAAGTTAATCTTACATCAGAATATAACTTAATACTGTCAGCAACAGGGACCACACACAGTAAATAAGAAGCACATTTAAAATAAGTCTGATTTCACATAGATTAACATTTGTTGGTTAATAAAATATCGACAGTATTACAATCTTACAATATTTACAGTAAGAAAAATCTAGAGTAATATATACCTTTCACAGCAGGATTCCTTTTTGTTTTTCCAGTTTGGGATTGTGTGTACACAAAAAGCTCAAAATAAAGCAACTCTGAATGTAATCTTAAAGTAATGGCTACAGGGGACTCTATCACGGCCATTGAAAATAATGATGACTTCTCACGGAGTCTGAGGCATCTGAGAATCCAGTTAATTTACCAAAGACTTGCTCAACCCAGCCTTAGATACCCAGATTAAACCAGCTAGTTACCCAGATTAAAGCTGCAGAACTCCGGCCTTCCCCAACTGCTGAAAACCCAACAGACTTTCTCATCATGCTATAAGAAAAGAAGGGGAATTGGTTTCAGCTCATAACTTTATGGTTGGAGGCTTCCAACCAGTGCACATTCCCTAACATATGCCAAAAGAGGGGAGGTTTCATGCCCAAGCATCACAAGAGTCCACACTCCAAGTACAGGGCATCCTGATACCAAGCTCTGTCATCCTTTAACTCTTGTGTATTAAGATAAAGCATGAACCTGGCCCATATCATACCAGTATCTTGGAGACTTGGGATTGGGGCAAAAGAAAAGACTCATGTAGTTTGCACTGAGAGCAATAGGAAAAATGGGACATGATGCACATTTCCAATTAGAATGACAAGAAGACCCACATCCCTAAACTGGAATTTGGCCAGGGCATCAGAGTTAGCACCCCCTCTCTGAGTACCACGAGCAATTAGGATGTGTGCTCTGGGCCTCCTCTTGGAGAGCATCTACTGTAAGTAACGCAGTGTGGGACATTAGTTCAATGACTCCCGAGAAAGCAGATACAATTCTTGAATCTGGGGCTCTGATCTGAGGTCAATCCTCAGATCTGTGACCTGTCCCAACTCTGCTTACTTCACGTTATCTGATGGGCACAGAGCACTCAGGGATACGGCTGCTGGCTGCTTTGGACTCTAGATCTTACAGGTAATCAACAGGTATCTGGGATTGAATTAGCAAACTGTACCATGGCTCCTTAAACAGACACTGTCAGGTCTGAAATCATGTCAAGCATGAATCTTTGCTGTCAGGTCAGAAACCAAAGTGGGAGTGTTCCCACATCAGCCAAGGTTATTTTGTCAAAACCTTAGAGGAGTTGGACGGTTTTTCAGTTTGCAAGTGATTGGTTACTTATTCAGTCAAGCTGGATTGGCAAACCAGACTGTTTTGTGTTTTGATTCTTACATTGTGCTAACCCAAAGCTGCTGCATTTGGGCTAAATACACTGACAGAGAAAATTCAAACAAAAGTTTCAGCAAACTTCTGCGGCATTTTCTTTTTGGAAGTCAATGCAAGATCGAAAGGTATTTCTACCCAACAAAGTCTGTTTAAGTGTATAATGTTACTTCCTTTTGGTCCTATACAGAATTCTATGACTTCTATATAGGTCTGAATGCTGCCCCGTGTAGATTCCTTCTGTATATCTAAAAATATATACTTTTCAGTAGTTCAATACATGGTTAATCTTCCCACAGAGGAAGATTTTTGTAATCACATGTTGCAAAGTAGAAAAACATCTCCTTTCTAAGAAAGGAAATACACTTTTTCTATTGTACACTTTTGAATAAGCCCAAAGGCATGCACCAAAAATCATTATTAAACTAATACATGCACTAAAATGGTGTGGAATTAGACTTAAAGTGCTGCTTCTTGATTTCTAAATTTGAAGACATCTGTCAGTTGTTGCGTCAAAGTCCTCCCCACCCCCACCCCATGGTACCAAGAGAAAAAAGTAAAAAGTATGCATAAATCTTTTAGACTAGTCTTTACATGTGGGAGAGATGGATATATCAACTATCCTATATGTAAACTGGACTCCCAGTTTTAAATAAAAGCAGTATTTACTGGTAAAAATTGTCAAAGCTAATACACCCAAACAAATGTTACTAGTAAATAATGTTCTACATAGAGAATAATTTACTTTGGTTTTATGCACCTTCTTAAAAATAATACTAGTGTCCCATACTTCACCAAACTGATGTGTTCCAGCAAAGTTGTAAGGCAACTTATTTTTCCCTAGTGCCATCTTTTTTTTTTCCCCAACAGACAAAACTAAAATCTTTTGGTGAGGAAGGGGTTAAGATAATGGCTAACCCCTTGGCATCCTGAGCATTGTGGTTTATCAAACTCTACCCTGCTAAACTTGTCAGGCACCTTGCCCCCTACCTTGAACCAGGAATGGCTCCCATATCTGGAGATGACCTGACTCCTTATAAATAGCTCTCAGAACTTTACTTCTCTTTCCCTTCTATCTGGATGTTATAAAGTCTAACAAAGCTATTTGCAATGTCACATTTCACTAGTAGGGGCCACCATGTGATGATAATAATTCCAATCTGAAATGTTTTAAGCCAACAGCTCCTAATTTTATCAATTATTTGTGTTACAATTTTCTATACAGTTTGCTCAGAGCAAAATTTTCTAACTTGGGTTTCAAAAGATAAGTGATGACCCTGAGGTTGCAGCAAAATTATCAGTACTATATGCATTTTTCCCCAAGGAGAGGGTCCATCACTTTAATCAGATATTCAAAGGTATTTGTGACCCCCCCCAAAAAAAAGCACTACAGGGGCTTAAGAGGGATACCCGTAATTCACTGTACAATAGGATTGGGAAGTGGAGGCAGACAACCAAAATTGCCTTGGGCGGGGGTTGCTGATCTTTCCCTTTATTTATATTTGGGAAATAAATGAGTCAAAAGTAGGAAAATGAATTAAATAAGCTGGTTAAACGCCATTAAAAAATGAAGTCACTTGCTACAATTTTCTTACTTCAATATATGGTAAATTTAGCCTCCAAGAAAAGGTATAAAGACTGAATTTTTTTCTTTTCCTAAGGAAATTCACAGATATAATGCTGAATGTCATCCACATTTAAAGAGCTAAGGCCATCAAATGTAGGTAACTCTAATGACGTGAGCCTTTAACTTGCAGTTTTGAGTACAGAATTATCTAGAATCAAATCCACATTCATCAATTTTCATTTCCAAAATTGGTCCACACTTAGACAACTACCTGGCACAATTCCTGTACATAAACCTAAGATCTGGACTATGGTTAAACTTTCTACTTAAATTAAAAACATGGCTACAGGCTCCGCAACCATGCCTCATCATGGACTCTAACCACAAACATCCACACCACGTTGTAGAAAACATTCTCACTTTAAATACATCATTGAATTTTCAAGAGAATTTGCAAACATTATAAGCCACAATGACCAGCAGAACATGATGCGAAGAACATGTCACGATCAATACCCCCATCCAGAAAACATTCAGACCTTCCAAAATAACCAGATCTGAAAAGAGGCCTCTTATTTGCTGGTTTTAAGAATGAAATGTGTAAAAAGCTACAGGGAAGGAATAGAAAATGAGATTATTAAGCAACTTATAAAAACAATTCGAGCCAAAAATACATCTCTCTGTTCCACTGAGAAAACTCGTTTTTCTTTTCTTTTTTCTGAATTCAGCATCACACATTCACAGGTACATTCTTTGTTGTCTGTTCTCTGTGTAGAACACATCAAGGAAGCTATAAGACTGACACTGGTTAAATGAAAGTCCTGTATCCTTTGCTGTCACCATTCCTCAAAAAGTTAAGTCAATCTTAAATTCTCAAAAGGAACAGTCATTTCATGTAATACCAGTTACATGACATAAACCACAAAGAAACTATATGAACTTTATGGAAAGCTACATAAAAGAGGGAACTGTCACCCACTTTACTTCCAGTTTCTTAAGCATGTGCCCAAGTGAGACTCAGATATCACTGACTATGAAAATATATCGACACTCCAAAGTCAGGCCATACCAGGCTGGAAGTTGGATCTCAAAGACACAGTTTCATATCCACTGACATATTTCCTATCCTAAGCTTTTACTTTATTTAAACAGTTAATAAAGCTCACATTTATGAATAATTTTATGGGCAAATAAAGAAAAAATTTATCAAAACAAATTTTACTGCTTCACAGGTAACATTATTAAATATCTTCCTGGCCTTATAAAGCATTTGTAATTGCATATGAGTTTAACTTTGGGTGGGATATTGAAAACAATTTTGCAAAAAATTAGAAGAGACTAGAAACAAAAGTGAAAGTGACTAGTCTTTAATTCCCCAAAACTTAAGAGCAAAGATAAATAGTGCAATAATGAAAATTATAATTTTATAGGCCACTTTTACACAGTCTTTTCTGCTTTTGCACTTTCCTACATTATTATCAAACCCTAACAACTGTATGCAGCATAGAAATGGGCTATCATTTATCTCCATTGCCTAGACTCAAAAAAAACCTTTCATACTCAGTCATTTAAAGCACTGGTTCTTCACTTCTTTTAAACAATTCCTAAGGAAGGAGCTACTTAAGAGGGCTCTGCACAGACTTAAACTATAGGATGTTACTATAATTTAAAATCTGACACACAATAAAATGAGAAAATTATACCAAGTGCCAGCTCTACAAAATAAGATATGTAGAAAATTACTCCACTATTGTTAATGAACCTGACACTTGAGAAAAGAATAAACACCTTCCAAGGACAGACCAAGACTTCCTTTTGGCTTTTTTAAAACAAATTCTTAACAGGAATGTATAGGGAGCTGATTAAAATGAAACTTGAAAGTACTGTGTCAAAATTACTAAGAATAAATGTATATTAAATTTACAAACTGAATTCAAATTACACAACTTTTAAAACAAATATTTACCTTAAATAATTTAAAACACTCCTGGGATTATAGAACAGATAACTAATCACTGTCAATTCACCTTACAAAGAACACAAGAACCTGGGAGATAAATTATAATTAACATCTGTCTACATCAACTACAGGGAATTCTACAATTTTAAAGTAGGAAAACAAACAGAAACATGAGTTCAGGGGATATGTTGTCTAATTCTGGAAATTTATTACTGAGGGTTTCTTAAGATCCACAATGTTAGATGGCTGCTAGGACTATAAATGTAAAGGAAGTAGAAAAGATACTTTAAAATAGCAATTTAGTGACCGTATCTGGTTTACTGTTTTCTAAAAAAGTGCATATTAACCAAAAGCTAAAGAGTCTATAAAGGAAGGATCTTTGAGTGTGGATCTTTGTGGATTATAAGGATCATTTTAAAATGAAAACATATGCTACATTGTGACAAGAGCCCCAAAATAGTAGACGGTAAATTTCACTAATAAATTAAAAAATGGTAAATGAAAATGGGTGAACTGTTATTTTTTTCCCCCAAAATAGTAAGTTTCCAACACCAATCTGCCTTGACCAGAAAAGCTGCCATTTCACAATTGTGCTACTTATATTTGTTCAGAGCAGACATACCATAAACCCTCAAACCACCACACACACACACCAAAACTGATTTGTATAATCCATCATCACCATCATAAATAGCTACAATCCAACAGTTTTCTCTTAGCCAACAAGCGGCCTACTCACACTTCCTTAGTGAAGCTCAACCTCACTGTTCTTAGTCAACACTTCCCATTCAGAGTTCATCTTAGTACTTTTTTCTGTGGCCAATAAAAATTCCTCTTACGTTACTTCCCATCATTCTCTTCTCTATCTTTCACACCCCCATTCACAAACAAACAGCTTTATCCTTTCTGCTCTCCAATTTCCAAACCAGTGTCAGTTCTCCGTAACTTAAACACACACTTCTTACACTCTTCATTTCCCAGATTTGCTAACAAGCACTCATTTAGATGCTCTTCAAATTAAGACTATGGGAAAAACAGCAGTCACAGGGAGAAAAAGGCCAAATTACCTCAAAATAGAGAAATCTTTCTGGCTCATCACTTAGCTATGTTCAAAAAAAAAGAGTCATTATTTCACTTCTTTCTGAAGGAGGGAAGTTCAGATGCCATGAGCAGGATCATAAAGGAGAATGGAGGAGCCAAGTTGCCAGATGTACTTGGCAAGGAGGTCAAGAGCTACCAACAACTAACTGCACTGCCAACTGTCAACCCATTTCAGCAGAGCATGACTTAATGTCAGTGAGCGTAATCATTACCTGATTGTTATTACTGTTTGAGCTACTCAGGTGAGTGCCACCTGTCCTCTAACTTTTAACTGTCACTTAAACCCTCCTAGAAGCCTTTCACATTTATGCATCTCAGACCCAAATACACACAAGCAAGAATATTTCCACAGTTCCAACACACGAGTGTGATCTTTAACCTTATGGGCCCTCTAAATTACTAAAGTGGATCCTAAACCAAGAAAATTAAAACTCAGCTTAATTTCCCTCATGAAATGCTAAAAAATGTAATTACTATGAAAATTAATAGTAAAAACAAAATATGTATTCATGGAAGCACAAAAATATTATGATTCCAAGAACAATAAAATATTTTACACAAAAGATCACCACCACATTTCCACAACTATCCACAGGGCAATTTTTCACAAAAGCTAGACAACAGAAGGAAGGGAGGAAAAAAGGAGAGGGCAAAGATATCAAATGTAATGAAAGAAAGGAGACATAAAACATAACATGAAGGCAAAAATGGAATAGCTATAAAATTCTTACAAAAAAAAAACATCAAGAGGCTATCTCCCATATTCAACTTTTCTGACGATGTAAGTTGCCTAGACCCTCAAAATCTGGTAGTCAGTTTGGAGATGGAAGATGGCAAACTGCTTAGAACCAGCCACCTTTCTCATATTTCATCTGCTTGTTCTTTAATCTTGAATTTCTACTAGTGCTAATTTAGACTGTGCTAATGCTAGTTTAGATCATTACGTAGCCCATAACAATGAAATTTCTGCTCAAAAAGAGCCTGTCAAATGGCCAAGGCCTTAAATTTAGGTTTGGTTTCATAAATCTTTAAGTCTGCTTTTCTCAAGAAATGCACTGCCAACTCTGTAGAGCTATGGTAGTTAATGCTGCTGGATAAACAGTCATTTTAAGCAGTGATCACTTTAGTTTTATAGTTACTGCGAATGGCCTACTTTTGGCTTACAATGAAGAAAACAATGTTTTAAATTTTGATAAAGTTTAAAGCAAACTCACAAAACTAGTAAATTTGCTTAAACAATTAAAAAGATCTCTCTTATTGTATTCCATGACAAAACATGAACTCTAAGTTACTGATACTCAAATTTAGAGATAGCAACCATAAGTGTTACATTCCCACTGTTTTGGATCTAAAGTGCTGAAGATGTCCCTGTCTTAGCTTTCCTTCACAGTAAACAAAACTTCAACATGATATCCAAGAAACAACAAAAAGGGGGAAAATTGATTTTCTATTTCAGTTTTTATGAGGAAGGAAGTATTAAAACTATGCTTACGTGTTTAGAAAACACCGTGGAGCTATGAAAGCTACCCTAGTAATTTCAGGAATCCCCATTCTAAATTATCTGTGTATGTACGTATCAGCATATAACATGAAAAAAAAAAAAACCTAATGGAAATACTGGAAAAGAGAAGGTAAGCTATGTAAAGATAAAAATAATTCCACACCCATGATGGGGTCACCATGGCTGGCAGATTAACCCAAAATGTTGTGAAAGAAAACTGTGTTAACACAGTTTAAAAAGTTTCAACTGGTTTCAATCAACCATGAAGAAACAAAACTATGATAATTTCTCCAAACATCAAGTTCCATTAAAAAAATCAGGAAGAAAAAAGATGACATATCTTTTCCAAAGATCTAAATCTTAACCCATATTATAAAGTGCTTGGGCCACCAAACCCACCCAGATTCTTCTAACTGATTTCCCTTCCCCCACTCCCACCCAAATCTAGCTCCATTTTCCTGCAGAAAAAGGTACAAATTCCTACATTGATAAGAACAAGAAATGAAACAGTGAGTACAACTGATAGAGATCCATTGACTTTTATTACAAATGTACTTGATCACTTGGCTTCAAAAAGTTTAAAATCAATACCCTAATATCTGTATGCCAGTACAAAGCAAACTGTTTTACAAATTAAATACCTAAAAACTTGACAAAAATATTAAAATTTGATGAAAAACAATTATAAAAATTCTTAATCTCTCTCTTCAAAAAAAGGAGGCAGTCTTTCCAGACCTATCATACAATGTTAATAGTACTCAGCATTTTAGAACAGGTAGCTAAATTATATCATTTATGTCAGCATTAAAAAAAAAAACTCTTAAACTAATAGATTTTATTTGTCTATGCTCCAGTTAAGTTTGTGAATGCCATCTGATTGCAATATAATCAACTCTCTTTAATTGAATTCTAATTTACACCTATTTAATAATTTGCATAGCTTGAAAGGGATAAAGGTTATTCTTTGACTAATTAACATAAACTATTACAGTGCTATTCTCAAGGCAATAAGTATTTGCTCCCAAATAAAATTATCTGTCTCCTTTCAGCAGGGGTTAAAATCACTAGCAGCTTTCTCCATTACCTGAAAAAACAAAACAAAACGGGAATAGTTATCCATCTCTAGATGTAAAGGCTTAAAAGCAAAAATTGACAGACTTTCCATTTTGAGTCAAATTTTAACCCCTGCATGAGACTAGAAAGTGAGACTTTCAAGGTCTCTTAAATTTCCCATTGGTTTTGGTTTCTACTTTCCATGGCTTTTGAGAAGCTGGAAAAGTCTTTCCTGACTACTTTGTCTTTTTTTTCCCCTCATTTGGCAAATATTCATATACCTCCAATGTGTGTCTAGTGGAGGAAAAGCCAACATGGCTTTCCTATGAACTTCCTTTGTTGTCAAAGGCATATATGATCTCTACGGTTCTGGTTAGTTAACTCTAGCTCCCTCTGTGGCTGGATGACGGCTGCTTCTAACATCAGCATGATAAATAGGAGGCACAAATAAAAGGTAGCTTTAAAATAAGATTTGGTGATTTAAAAGGGGAGAAAAAGCCACAAATACCATCACCATTACCACAACCAACACACTCTCTCTTTCTCTCTCTCTCTTCAAATCTGATAGCTGATCTCTAGATAAAATTACTTGACAGTGTCTCTCATTTTAAAGAACATCATTATTTCAATGCATTTCAAGTTTTCTTTTTTCACTTAGGCAAATAACATAGTTTAACCAAGCTCTTGGACCTTAATTGTAAGACAAAGCAGATCAATAAAATAAGGCATACTTGTCATGAATTAAGTTCTGTTTGCTTGTTTTTTGGCACATTTGATCATACTGTCTTCTATGAGTAACACATATGGTCAAATATACCCCCCCTTTTTTTCAGCACAAACTGGGGCTACCCACTAGTAAAATAAAAACAAGAAGAGACTTCAACATAATACACTGAAATATAGAACCTTGGTAAAGTACCGAGCACCTGGGAGGGGAAATGTAGGGGAAGGATGAAACAGGAGAAAGGGAAGAGGAGGTTAGGAGGTCAATGGGGAGAGAAAGTGAGATGCTTTAAACAAAAAGAGCATCTTTACAGTCACTCAGTCTTCTCTATGACCACTTTTTAAGTCTTAAAAGATCTGCATGTGGATTTCTTTTTAAACCCAATGACCATAAATCAGGCAATGGATTCAAAGTCCTAGAAAGATTGTGTTTAACTGTCATAGTGTAAAGACAACTGCACAATACATGTGCTTCTTGATCCGGTAGGATTCCAAGCAGAATCTGAAGTCTATAGGTAAGAAAGGTTCACTTTAGGTAGATGACCCTAAAGAAAACCTCATGAAAGAACTTGCATCTCAAAGAAAGGACACTTTGCCTAAGTTTGCTGTGTTTTTGTTGACTTGCACTACTGACTGCTGGCTACTATGAAACACTGATCTAGGAGTACTCCAACAACTTGTAGCACAAGGCTTAACTTTAAGAAGCTATAGTAAACAAGAGACAAAATCAAAGCAATTCTCTTTCCTAATTAGAAACAGCACGGAGAATGCAATCTTTTTTCCATATCACAGTTAAAGTACAGTGAACAAAACAGCTCAACAAACCTTAAGACAAAAAGTGCAGGTTATTAATGTTTACATGCAGTTGATAAGCATTCCAAATGTCACATTATGCACTGTAAAAGCTCAACTTTACTCTATGAAAATAATAAAAAATGCACCTTGGGGGAAGGGGAAAGCAATTTAATAATTTCCAGTGATTTTGTAAGTAAAGAAACTCCTAACTATTGTACGGTCACCTCATATTTAACATTGTATGAATATGAAAAGCAAACAATGGGAAAATGCACAGTACAATGAAAATAGCTTGTTATTCAACACATACAGTAGATCTCAAAAACAAAGACAACACACTCAACCAGAAAGCTTAAAAATATCAAATCAAAACCTAAAGAGCCAGCAGGGAAAAAAAAAAAAATCCTTCAAAAAAGACAACTGTTCTGCCTTCCTAGGCCGATGCTTCCCAATGGGAAAGGTACTGACACCTTCCCAGTCCTACAGGTGGTTCCTTCTACATACAGCAGGTAGATCTAGATGGCTGGATTTGCCAAGAAACAATTGCATGTCCAGAACTCTGTCAAACAAGATCCAAGATCCTCTTTTTTTCTTTTTTCTTTTTTTACCAAAATACTTTCTACAGAATTCCAAACCAAAATGTACTGTATTTAAGGCATCTTTTTTATAACATTTTCTCTTCACTCAAAGATGATAGTCATGCAGCAGTTTAATGATAAAAAATATATTAATATTTTACTATACAGCAGCAAGAAGTTAGTTGTCAATTAAAAGCACACAAACATCTTAAAATGAAAACCTGTAAGAGACTATCGTTACAAACAATTTCAGTGGAGGACACCAGCTTGGTAAAGTGCTCTCCTAGGCTTGCGTGTTCATACCCTACACTTTGAATATGAGTGATAATAGAACATACTTTTGACAGAAGGCTTGTACACTTGGGGAACACAAATACACTTAGCATATAATGTAGCCAGTAATAACTAGCACCACAGCTACATGGAAATCCTTTACATACACCAACTTGGCTTTCACTTTTAAAATGAAACTCAGTATCCATGGCTCAGTAGGATAACTATAATGGTGTTGCTTTGCTTTTAAACAGGTCTACATTAAGTTAATAGCACTGGCAAAAATCAAAGGGTAGCTTCAGACCTCTTACAAGTTTAGGAGACAGTGCTAGTGACCACAAATAGACTCACTACCTGATACCCAAGTACAGGTTCACTGGAAATTGCTGCACGTTAGTTAGGTTTTTAAAATCTTTCTACACATAATAAAAAATATATATTATGAACAATACAAGTACATCTCATATACACAATAATAACAAAACACCTACTTGGTCAAAGCAAACAGATGCAGAAAAATATTATGGGAAATTTCCTTTTTCTTTCTCCTTTTTCTTTTACTATTTGAATAACTTTGGTTCCAACCATAAAAATCACAACTTAGCAAATTTCATTTAAATGCCTTTTTTAATAATTTCTTCATGTTCACAGAAGTTTCACTGACCATTTTATATGTTTAAGGTCCAGATGCAATGCATATTGTATAAAAGAGAGCACTTATTGTTTACCTTGCATGAATTAAACCTACGTACCTTGAACTCTACAAACTTCTGCATAACATTTAGACAAAGCTCAGACACACAGCATGCCTAGCCCTCATATATATACACATCTCTAATCACAGGTATATAGGATGTCAAATATACTATAATAACCTCCATGTAAGGTTTGAAATTTGGTAACAAAATGAGAAAAACTAAAAATATTATTTTACGTGTTCTAAAATATCTCTTTTTTTGTGCTAAAGTCAAATGTTAGCTCAACATGAAAAGGACTTTTTATATAATTCAGCAATATTATAATCTTGACCATTTTGCAAACACTTTTAATAATAATAGCTTAAACGTGTACAAAAGTTCTTGGTTAATTAGGGAAATAAACACTCAGTTCTTTATATTTTTTAATCAAGTAGGAAACACAGTTCATATAATGTTATTACTTTTTGTATATTTTTTGTTTTTTGTTTTTAGCAGCTGCTTACTGTTTTATATGGTGGATAAAGTGGACAACATCCAGCGATGGGTGGCAAGTCAAGAAGAGAAACTGTCAGTTGGTGGAGGTTCTGTGGGTGGTGCTCCCTTGGAGTTTTAAAGTTTGTTTGTTTTTTTTACTTTTTAACTTTTTATTTTTCTCTCTTTACAGTATATTTTCTCTCTGTGTGTGGCTGTGTGTGTGTGTGTACACGGACGTGTATGCGTGTGTGTGTGTGTGTGTGTTTGTGTGTGTGTTTCATTCAGTTTGATCAATCTTCTTCCCCTTCTTCCTCACCCTGGAGTAGCAGGGTGGCAGCGGTGGTCTCCTCCTGCTGCTGCTGCTGCTGCTGGTGGAGCTGCTCACAAGCGGCCCGCTTCTCCCTCTGCTTCTCTTGAATCTTCTTCATCTCCTCCGAGTACTTGCAGAAGGTGTGTCCGAACTTGGCCCACACCTTGTAGGGCACGGTGATGGAGTTGCGGTAGGTGGGCTTCACCTCACTGACTCGCATAAACACGCCGTACTTGTTGGAGCCCACATCGAAGAAGAAGCGCTTGTTGTCCACAGTCAAGGAGGTGCCCTCGGGCAGCTCGGCCGGCTCCTCCTCCACTCCATAGTCGTCGATGAGCTTGGCCAGAGCGTCACGGAACTCGATGAGCCCCTGCGCGGGCAGCGCAATGGTCTGGCCCTGCGTGGAGCCCAGGCCGGGCCCCCGGTTGACTGTCTGGCGGATGCGCAGGAAGCGGCCGCGCTGGTTCTCCTTGAGATCCATGTAGTACTTGCGGTTTTCGCGCACCAGGAACTCGCTCTTGAGCGCCCGGCGTGGCTCGTCCTGTGCCTGGGCCAGGTCGGGCGGCTGGCTGGGGCCCAGCTGCGCGTAGTGCTCGATGAAGTCGCCCAGGTAGTCGCGGAACTCCACGGCCACAGACATGGAGAGGGTGAGGCGGCTCTTGTTGCCGCCAGCGCCCACCTCAGCGATCTTCAGGAAACGGCCCTTAGCGTTCTGCTTCACGTCCAGGTAGAAACGCTTGTTCTGGATGTCCACCCGCTTGGAGGCCAGCTCCTGCGTCTCGTGCTGCAGCCCCCCCGGGGCCCCGCCGCCGCCGCCACTGCCGCCGCCGCCCCCGCCGCCACCACCGCCCCCGCCGGAGCCTGAGCCCGAGCCCGGGTGCCCTAGGGAGCCGCCCGAGCCCAGCGCCGCACCACCCTGTTCGCTGCCGCTGTCTCGGTCCGCCATGATGCTGCGCTCCGCCGCCGCGCCGCCGCCTGCCGCTCCGCCCGCCGCCTCAGTCGCCTCAGCCGCCGCTGCTTTTCCCTCCCCGGCTCCGCCTGCTGCCGCCGCAACCCCCACAGCCAGTCAGCCACTCTCGCGAGATCTGCGGGAGAGACGAGACAGACGAGACCCGGTAACAGGGCACTGACTCCCCAGTACAGTAGCAGGGCGCCCTACTGTACGCGCCCACCGCCCGCCGGCACGTGACTGCGCCCCTTCCCCAGGCCAGCCACCCCGCCCGCCTGCCCGCCAGGCGGCGCCCACCCGCCAGCCCTCGCCCTACACCCCTCTCTGGAGGGGGGAGCGCCGCGTCGCAGTTCTGCTGCCACCGCAGCCTCTGCCACCGCCACCGCCGTAGCTACTACCCCTGTTGGCCAGACCCTAAACAGCCTCGACTTGTGAAGTCGGGGGACGGGGGGGAGGGGGGAGACGGGTTATGCCGTATTAAGCACAGACATCAGGCCTGGCTCTGCTCTCCAGTGACCCCAAAGAGAGGATGTGGGGGAGGGGCCTTCGTAGCACAGCAGAGTAGGATGCAGAGGGGACACCGAGTCACGGCCCCCTTTCCCCCTGTGGGCCTGACCCGGACCCAAACCCAGACAGGGCCACCCGCCACCCGCCAGGGCTGTCTCCTACCGCAGAGCCGAGGCCGAAGAGGCAGGCGAGGAAAAAGAGGTGCTGCGGCGGTAAACCCTTAGCTGCGGAAGGGGCTGCCGGGGATGAAGCCCGGGCGCCAGCAGCAGTGGCGCGGAGCAGCAGACACCTAGCCCGTCCCTCCCCTCTCCCTCCCCTCGCTCCCGCCGCTCCCCCTCCCCGCGCACGGCAGCGGCTCTGGCCTCAGATGATCCCGCTCCCCCCTCCCCCCAACCGCAGCCCCGCACAGTCGGGCGGGCGCACTCACCAGCGGGGGGAGCTGGGCTGAGGACAGTAGCCGCACCAGGGCCGGGGTGCCTGCAGTGCCTATTCCCGTAGGCTATGCCCTTACTCTCAAAAAAATAATAAAAAAAGAAACCCACGCTCACCCAAAAACCTGCAACCAGCCCCCCCACCCCCGGGACCAAGACTGCTTGGCTGCCTCCCCCCTCCTTCTGAGATTTGGGAAGGGGGGCACCCTGCTTAGGGCTCAGCCCAGCCTAGGTTGCCGGCCAGCTCTGCAGAAGAACCAGGCCCTGCCGAGCATTCAGACCCCAGCCCACTCTTCTAAGGACCCAGAATGCAGGAGAAAACCCCATCAGGCTTTCGGAAATTCATGAACTAAAAATGTCAGGAATTTCCTGGGAAACGCAGTTCCGTAAGGGATTCATTAAAGCAGGTTCGCTTATCCCTTTACTCTTTCGCCCAGAAACTTGAAAGTATCAAAGAGAACCCCCGACCCCCAGTAAAATATTGAAGATCTCTTGGATTTTGTGCAGACAAACCATTATTGACCATTGATTAACCCATCAGTCTTTGGATGGTGATACCTTAAAGGGAATCATCTGTGGCCATAGAAAGGGGTCCAAGAATAAAGATAGGACATAGAAATAAAAATTTTCTTCTTAAACTATGATCCATAATCTAGGGCTTGTTTCCCAACACCCAGACGGTGAATGCTCATACTCACTTCACTGCGGTGTGCAGCCCTGGCAGCTGTGGCAAAGCTAAGGCCTATTTCCAGAGGACCCTTACCAATGACCCCAAATTTCACATCACTGGAGAGGAGACAGATGGTACAGCCTTACTCCTGCCTTTTTCAACATAGACTTCTGCTTCTACCCTAGTAATGTGCCTATACATCTGTGGCTTCCACACTCTTGCTGAACTTCTCCTTTCCTTCCACAATTAGGAGCCGCCTTCTCCACTTACTTGCAGAAACTAGTAGCTAATTATTTGCTGCGGTAAGGGGAATTAAAGTAAGGACAGTCTGGAGGCAGATGTCTTTCCAGTCCTGAACACAAAAAGCCCCTTAATATGGCCTTTTACTTTTGGGACAAACCTGTGTGCTGGTATTCATGTCTTCTGTATCTGTCTTCTCCCATCCTTTGTCCCCAGCAAGAGCCCCCATTTTACTTCATATTAGCTACATTCACGACTTCCCACTAAAGAGGAAGAAACAGGGCAAAGAACCCTGGCCACGAAAGAGCAAACCAGAGGAACCCTGTGAGCCAGCCTGAGAAACACGCGCCTGCACTCAGTGATACCTGAAAGAGCTACCTGAAGAGGAAGCGCACTTTGAAACGGAAACCTTTGCTTTGGGCCTCACAAAGAATTTCTCCTTAAATTAGAAGCAATCTCTAGAACCACAGAAGGCCTTTTCAGTGCTGAGTTTTCAGCGCTCTCTCCTCTATCCCCAAGTCTGCTGGGTTAGGGGAAACAGGAACTTTTAGAGGATTTCCTACCACAAATACAAATTCCTGAAGTCACAAAAGTTCCTACATGTTCTCTGTTAACAGTCAGGACCCTGGATAGACCCCGGCAACTCCAGTAACTTAAATGCTGAGTGCCGGGGATCCGCAGAGAACGGCCGGCCACGCTGTGTATTCACGTGTGAACCAAGGAAAAGATCCAGTATAGTCCCGATCTAGAGGGGCGGCTGCTCTTCAAGAGTTTACTTTACAAAGAACCAAGCCCTGCCCCCTAATGAGAGCTCAGGACAACAAGGCCAATGAGATTTTGATGAGGCGACCCGCAGCTAGTCCCTATATTCTTCCAGGCTTGGGGCGCCAAACTGCCTTCCCAGACTAACTTTGCAGCTTAAATTTCTTGCTGTTCCAAACATTTATTTCCAGGGTTTGGAAGTGCCCTGATTTTCTGGGGGACAAGGGGACTATCACCAGGAACTGACATCTTCCCCGGAGCAGAGGCAAACGATGACGTTTCTGGATAGAACACAAGTTAAATATCATTTGCACACTTAAAGTGGAAAATTTAAATGAAAACCAGCAAATTACCAAGACTTCTGAATAATTATATGCCTCCTTTATACTAGTCGCTAATGTGAATTCTACCTCTTTATATCTAAAAAGTAAAAAGACAAAAAAACCCCCCAAAAAACAAAACAACAACAAAAACCCCTGAAGATTACCCCTCAAACAATTCAATGATAAATTAGTTGGGTAGCATATTTTTATTACTTCACAAAGAGCGTCAATTTTAGGGTAACCCTTAAATGTGGTTTTCTCGGGCTAAAAGGTAAAAGGCGGCTTTCCTTAAGCTACTGGTATAACATCTGTCTTCAAAGGCAGCAAAGAAGGAATGAATAGCAACGTACAGGAAAGTCTTACAATGTTTGGAACTTCAAGTTAAGATTTAGAAGTTTTATATACATCCTGGCTTTTAAGATCTATAAGAAAACTGTGGACTTAAAGAGACTTTTAGCCACTCATTAACTACCTAATATACTAACTGGATAAATCAAAGATCAGTTCTAGTCTTTGAATCTATTACTTCAATGCACATAGCTGTAAGACTAACCTTACAATTTCATTACAATATAGGAAAGACTACAGAGAAACAAAATATAATGTGCAACAAAGTATCTACAGGAACGAAAAATTATCAAAAAGAAATATTCCCCTTTTACTCAAAATTTGCTTACATTACCTGATAAAGGTTTCTACATCATTTGAGCTCCTTTATTAACATTATACACACACTTAAAAGAGAATCAGTATTAAAATTTTTTAACCAGTACATATTTAACAAACTTACCCACAATTTATTATTATTACTATTTGCACAAGGACACATTCTGAAACAGACCAAGAAGGAAAAAACAAACCTCAATTTTCCTCTGCCTGAACTACAGGTGATTGTGAAATACTGTAATTCATCTTTTTTTTTAAAGAAAAGATCAACACAGTTGTAAAATAAATTAGAGAGGCTACTTCTGGGTGGTAAACTCTTTGACTGTAGAGTTCCCAACAAAAGCAGCATGTTCATGCTTTACAATGCCCACATTTCACAGCCCCCACCCCCCAAAAAAGAGAACACCGGAATTTTATTCAAGGGCTATTTGGGCTAAACCAGATAATAATCTTCAATACTTAAATCACTAAAAACAATCCGAATGTTAGGCTACAAATGTTCAAAGCAGAGGAATTCCTTTTCTCTTTGTGGCTACCTACAAACAGAATTAAGGGACACTCTCAAGTAAACCTAACCGTGAACATCATCTCAAGAACTAGCATTTCACAAATCCTTTTAAAGAAGCTTTCAATAGCCTCCCTGTTCTAGAAAACTAGCTTTCTTTGACACTGTATTAGTGTTTAGAATTAAAGTTATAAACTAAATATTCAAATTCAGAAAAGAACTAGTGGTCTATATCTTTGCATTTCACAAATTTTTCATTTTTATCATTTGCAGAAGAGTTAAATTTAGCGCACATTCTAAATTCCATAAAAAATTCAGAGAACCCGACATTTTATGTACCCCAAAGGTCCAAACAAAACCGATTCAAAACTCAAAAGCCCTCTCTGTCTGATACTTAAACGGTTTTACTAGTACTGTACTCAAGGAATTGAAATCAGCAACTTTCTCCATACTCTAGTCAACACTCCAATTTTCAAAGCCACAATTCCCTTAAGTCTTTTGGGCGGGGGCAGAGGGGGTTTTAAAGTAAATCAAAATTTTCCTTTTTCCTCTGGCAGCCTACCAAAAGATGCCAAACCAAATCCACCCTATTGTAAATCTTCCTTCCAAGGACATGAGACGGTAACATAGACACCGCTGCTAAAAGATGCCTTAAAGCTCCTAGCTAGACAATAACGTAAGGGGTTCATATCAGAACGAAACAGACACTCAAAGAGTCCCCTCAGAGACGACGGAAAAGAAGGTGGCATTTTTCGGGGAAAGGGGACAGCGGCCCATAGCTCCGTTACACCTTGCTGGTCTCTGGGCCCCTCTCTCTCTACCAAAGTTCAGGCTTTTGCAGGGTCCCCTTACATCACAACCCACCTCTGGCCCTACTCCGGCCTCAGAGGAGAACCCTCTAGCTTCATCCTTCCTTTTGACTCCCACCCCCGACAAAAGCGGAGCTGGCTATTGAGCAGACCGACCAGGAGCTCCGGGTATTGCTCGGGCCACCCATCCTTGGGCCTGGTTTCATCTGCGATGTCAGCATCGATTTGTTTGTTTGTTTGTTTGTTTTTAAACAACGCACCCTGGGCGTGCGTATGTAATTTTTGGGGAGGGGGGGGGCGGAGCAGGAGATGGGGTTGGTAGTGGAATCTAAATTATAGACCCCTCCTTCCTCTCCCCACCTTCAAGGATTGCTGTACTGGGAGTGTCGGCCACGTCTAGCTTACTGTCCCAGGCCTCGGGGCCACAGTGGTCTAGGAACGAGGCTCAGGGATGGCTTAAAAAAAATTTCCGCATCACTGATGGTCTCCAGAGCCTGCGGAGGAGAGCTATTTTTTTAAGAGGGAAATGTGATGATGTTTCTTCTCGGAGGTGGGAGGGGGTTCATTCGTTCGACTCCGCCAGGCCCGGGGTTTGGGGGGGGGGGCGTTGCTGCACTGCCTCGGTCTGCAACCGCACTGCAATTATCCCTGGGCCGAGGGGACGGCGGCAGGGGGCAGGGTGGGCGGCACCTCGAGTGTGACAGCGACGGCAGGCAAGGTCGCGAGGGGCTTACCGGGGCGGGCGGGCTGGCGGGCGCTGTCCTGCCGCAGGTGAGGGAGGGCGCAGGCTGGAGGGAGGCCGGCGCGCGCGAGGCCGGCGCGAGCGGGAGGGAGGGAGGGGGAGGCGCGCGCACACCTGTTCTGGACGGCGCGCGAGCCGAGCGGCGCCTCTCCCGGGCTCTGCGGGCTGAGCCGCGAGGAGGGCGGGCTGCAGGCGGGGGCGGGCCGCGAGGGGAGGGGAGGAGGCGGAGGCGGCGGCCGCGCGGCGGGCTCGGGCCCCGTCCGCTCTGGCTCTCGCTCCCGCGGGCCGGCCGGGCTAGCACCCCGCTCCTCCCGCTCGCTCACGGCCCCTCCGGCTCCCTCTCGTTCTCCTTCCCCAGCGGGATCCGCTCGCCGCCGCCGCCGCCGCCGCCACGGCGAGTCGTGGCAGCCAGACGTCGGCGCGTAACCCGGCGCTCCGTGCGTGACTCCCGGCGACGTCAGCGCGCGCCCCGCGCCGCCCACCCCCTCCGTGGCTCGCGCCCGCGGCCCCGCGCGGCAGCCGAGCGCGCGCCCCGCCTCTGCCGAGCGCGCGGGAGCGCGCCCTCGCCGCCGTTGGCGCGTCAACACCGCAGCCCAGGCCCCGGGGCGCGTCCGAGGACCGGTTCCCGGCGGCGGCTCTCTCCCCGCCCCGACCCCGGGGCGCCCCGAGGGAGCTCGTCCCCCGCCGGCGTCCGCGAGGCTCAGGCCGGGCTCGGGCCCGGGTGGGAGCCCGAAGGGCCTGCGCCACCTCTGCGTTCGGGCCTCAGCGTCACTGCGGCTGCCGCCGCCACCTCGTCACACGCCCCCTCCCTCCGCCAGGCAGCGAGCCTTAATCTCCCGGGAGGGTCTCACCTTGGCCTTCAGACGCCGGGCCAGAGGGGCCGAGGGGCGGAATTAGCATACAGCACAGAGGCTGAGATGACCAGGCTCGTGCTCCAGGAGCCCTTGACAGGAAGTGTGGGGGTTCTGCCCAGCCTCCCACGCAGTGTAGGTGAAGCTGGGCCCCTTTGAGGGAATGTGACTAAGGACAAAAACCCTGATAAATATTATTTATGCGTCCTTGGGCTGAGGTGCGGGGGGAGAAAAAGGGACGAGTGGATTTTCATAAATTGCTATGCAAGGGTGAAACGCAGGACTATACAACATCCTTTTAAGAGCGTTTATAAAATTTTACCAACTTCGAGAAGATTTTTGGTGCACAGTAACTCATGCATGCTCTTAACATCTCAGTCTCCAGCATTAAGTACACAGAATCAACATAGAAAAACTGACGATGATCTGCAGAATAAATAACAAACTGCTCTCCCCATCTTTTTTTAGATAGATCTCCAAAAGAAGTCACCCTATTACTTAGGAAAGTAAAGAGGCAAATAAAAGAAAGCAATTCAAAGGAAATGACCCATTACTCTTCAACCCATCTTAAACATTTTCTCCCTGTAAGGATTAAATGAACATTTTGTTGCTTTTTTAAGAATGGGAATTCAGTTGTTTGCAACGGTCCTAACTTAAATAACTGACCAGATTTTAAAGTTATTTTGAATATACAAGACAAATGCCCTGTTCTTATGCAATAGGACTTTAAACTTCATTAATCTTCAAGAATTTTTATCTAAAACCTGTGAGAAAAGAATGGTGCGTGATACATCCCATTTTATAGATAAACTTCTGAGTTAGAAAAGTTATTTTAAGGACTGTTTTACCCATGAAGGAGAAAGCTTAAGTCATTCTGTCCACTACCTTCCACTGTTGTCGTCAAACTATCTTTCGATGTACTTTTATATATTGTAGATAGTGATTGAGGGCTGAAAAGAAGCAGAGGGAACACTTTTAAAAGGTTCGAATTTGATATTTATGCTAATAGAAAATGATACCCATTAATACATTATGAAACAATTGGACTCATGTACTTAAAAAAAAAAAAGGCAACCAAATGTTTATTAATGTCTGGCTAGAGGCCCGAAAATGCGATGGGCTGGAGTGAGGGGTCATTCCTTTGAACTGCTTTTTTATTCACCTCATCTTTAGGTGGCAGCACCACTATACAAATGTCTCCTGTGTCCTGACATCCTGGAGTACTTTGTTCTAAATGTTTCCATTGTGAAAATTAGAAGCTGGTGAAAATATGACATTGGAGCTAATAATTAAGAGTGCTTGGGATGTTCTAGAGAGGCTGTCAGAAACTAATAAAGAACATGTAGTTGCTGAAGGAAAAGCCTAGAACATACATATGTATATATTAAACATATTTAATAAACATATAAAGAAACATTTCTATATAATATATTTATACATTAATTTATATATTTAATAAATATATTCATAAATATTTATTTATAGTGTGAGAACCAAGTGGTGCTTTTGAATGTGGCTTTTTATTAGAAAACAAGCCAGGATCTCACAATACTTTATATTTATCAAGTATAGTTTAAAGTCACTTCCAGTGTAGATGATGGCTTTCTAACTGCATTTTCCCCTCCTTAAATACAGGGTCTCATTTTGTAGTCCTAGCTGAACTGGAACTAACTACGTAGACAAGGCTGACCTTGAACTCAATGGTCCTCCTGCCTCAGCCTCCCAAGCGCTGGAAGGAGTTCACCACCATGTCTGTCTCCTAACTGTAACTTTAAATTTTAAGTACAATTTCTTTTCAGTTATCCACTATCAGGCTTATGAAGATCCCCAAACTAACTTTATTGTTGACCCTTATTGAAAAAACTTGCTGCCTTTCCTATATGATGTGTATACAAAATAAACTTCCATCGCTCATACTTAGAGAAGAAAGAAGACTGACTGGAATACATGTAAAGTGGCAGCGATCTACAAGTAATTCTATACCTTAACTTCTCCCACGTCTTTATATTTTTTTGAGATGGAGTCTCTTGTGCCAGAGTCTGGTCTCAAACCCACTATCCCCACATTTTTTTGAAGATAATAAATTGTGTAGAAAGTAGTTTGGATCAAGTGTTCTCTAAGTAGACATTTGTCATAATTAATTTTTGTTATGTATAGCAGTTCTCTCCTTACCCTTTACCAAAGTGACACAATAATATTGAAATTATGTGCATTTCAAAATAGCCTGCATTAAATTTGCTGCGTAAACACAGCCACCAAGGGACGTAGAGGCGTGACAACCGAGAGTGCGAAATCCAATTACTTCTGGAGAGAGGATAAAGTGTTGATAAAGTCCTTCTTGATGATAGCTTCCATCTTTCTCAAATCAAACTTGGAGGAGGAATCTCAAGTGAATTGGTAGTTCTCAAACTCATCAGTATTATGTTAAGATTTTTAAGCACTTTAGTGCCAGCAAATCATGCAGCCCAGGGCTTTTGTTCCAAACTTCTGCCAGCACTATTTTGGCAGTAAAATGTTCTGTTGAACAAAGTTTGCACGTGTTTAGGGTGTGAAGTGGTTCCTCGGACTTTTATCTGGTTTCATTCCAGTATGGGGACTCAAGACAAGGGTCAGAAGCATGAGACAGAATTCATATGTGTCCTGAAAGAGACCAAGCAATTTTGAACCCTGACTATTAACAGCCTTTTCTTTGTTGATGTGAGAGTTACTGAATTGTACTTTTTAGTTTGCTTCTTAAATATTAACATGATTTTGAACCAGTTCTCATCAGCAGATAAGTCCCTCTCTGTGGAGAGTTGGGTTGTTCCTCATCCTCCTACTTACAACACCACCAAAAGGGGTCTATTCAGGTACAACTCACTAGATACATCTAGCATGCGGCCTTAGAGCAATGGGACCAGTAATTAATTTTGATCTTGTGTATCAAAGTTTATATACCTATGAGCCTCTGATTTTTTAAAACTCAGTTGTCTGTTTTCTATATTTAACCTGCTTATTCCCAGCCTGGAATCATTGCTTAGTGGAATGTGGCACAAATGTGTGTGCTAATTTATAAAGGGGTCCCTCTTCCTGGAAGCATATAGTCTATTTTCATTATTTTTTACTTTATTTTTTAAGACAAGGTCTCACCATGTAACCCTGGCTGGCCCAAAATTTGATATACAGATCAGGCTGGCCTCAAACTCAGAAATCCACCTACCGCTGCCTCCCAAATGCTGGGATTAAAGACATGCGCCACCATGCCTGGCTATTTTTATTATTTCTTCAAGTTGAAAACAAATACTGGGGCTGGAGAGATACCTCAGTGGTTGAGAGCACTGACTACTCCTGCAGAGGATCTGAGCTCAGTTCCCAGAAACCTTATAGTGGCTCATCACCATCTGTAATGCCAGTTCCAAGGTGTCTGTTGCTGGCTCTGACCTCCTCAGGCTCCTGTAGATATGTGATGCACATACATACATACATACACTCAACCACATGCACATAAAAAAATTCTTTGCTGAATCTGAGTATGATAGTCTTAGCCATCAAAGCCTGTAGGAGCAGAAAATTAAACAAAAGGTAACAGTTATTGACCTTTTTTTTTTTGAGACAATTATGCATTGTTTAGCCTTGGATGGCCTGGATCTTGCTATATAATCCAGGATGACCTTGAATGTATTCACAGAGATCCACCTGCCTCTGTTTCTAAGTGCTGGAATTAAAAGTGTATGCTAGTAGGCCTTGCTAAAAGTAACAGATACTAAAACAATACAGTAGAGTATCAATTTCCAGGCTACATGTAGAGTATATTGAAAGTGTTGGATATCCTGGATACTGTTCACAAGAGGAAAAAACTTTTAATTTTTGTTTGTTTTTCAAGACAGGGTTTGTTTTGTTTTGTTTTAATGTAGCAGCCCTGGATGTTCTGGAAATCACTCTGTAGATCAGGTTGGCCTCAAACTCATATCTGCTTGCCTCTGCCTTCTGAGTGCTGGGATTAAAGGCATGTGCCACCATGCCAGCTTAATTTTTTTGAGTTATATTGTGTGTATGTGTGTGTATTGAGCATAGTAAAAACCACCTTTTAGATGTGTAAAAATAACTTAGTTGAGATCCTCACTACACTGAAGAATGCACCTGATAACCAGAACTCAATGATATCACTCAGAGTAACAAGACACAGTCCTAGAGCCCCAGGACACCTACTGGGCAGCATATAAGCAGAGACCAAGAGCAATGCTCTGCTCTGCACATCTGGAGAGATGCCACCTTGATCTTCCCTGCAGCTGGATCCTGACCCTTGAATCAGAGACTTCTGTTAGAGACTAGACCTCACCTTCAGCTAATACATGACACCCAGGAGAGCAGCCTGGGGAGATAGGCTTAAGACCGTAGTTAGGAATTTAGAGTGTGAACATTGTGTAATGACTCTTAGCATAATAAAATATAACTTCTGGTATGTGTGTGTGTATGCCCATGGCACATGTTTAGATGTCAGAAGACAACTTATGGGAACTGGTTTTCTCCTTCTGCTTTGTGGGTCCCAGGGATCAAAAACAAGTTGTCAGGCTTGGCAGCCAGTTGCCTTTATCTGCTGAGCCTTCTCTGGGCTCACCAAGTTACACCAAGAGGGTGTAATTTCTTATGACTTTTCCTTTCCTCCTCTTCAAACTTAATTTATTTTTGTTTGTTTTGGAGGTTTTTGTTGTTGTTTTGCTTTTGTTTTTTGAGACATGGTCTTGCTATATAGACCTGGCCGGCCTGAAACTCTCAATGTAGGTCAGGCTGGCCTCCAACTCAGAGCAATCTGCCTGCCTCTGCCTCACTGCTACAACCAAAGTTATGTGTCATCATGTACATCCTTAAAGTAGTTTTAAAAACAGACAAAAACATTCCTATATTAAAACATCATATGGATGAGATATGGATGGGAAAGCTAGGCCTTTACAAAGGGTGAGTCTGTGTATTGAAAGTTGCTGGCATTTAATAGTGGCTTCAAAATTCCTCGGCTGCTTCCTTTAGAACATCAGTATGTTGCCACTGTACTGCCTGGATCAAAACTAAATACATGTGACTCACCTCCGAAGCTAACCCAGGCCATTTCTACAACGTAGTCCAGTAGCACTTTTTGACTAGACAGAAGTCAGCAGAACTTCTACACTGGGTAAAATGTTTGGGGGGGGGGGACAAGTCAATAATTCAAATGAAAAATACAAAGTAAGTTTAACATTTTTTTTGGTGTGTCGTTATAATTGTTTTTGTCTTTTTGTTGTTGTTAGGTTCAGGAGATGGAACATGGTGTCTTACATGTGCTGAATGAATGTCCTACTACCAAGCTTTGTCCCAGACTATTGTTTTTTTTTTATTTGTGTGTGAGTGCACATTAACTCATACTTGTGTATGTAAAGGACAGCCTTTGGGTCATCCTTAGGAACACCATCCCTCCTCTGAGCCAGGGTCCCCTCCTTGGAGCTTACCAACTAGGCTAAAGTGGCTTGGTCAGCAAGCCCGAGGATCCTTCTGGCTCCGCCCACCCCCAGCATAGCGTGAACTCTACTGGCAGCATTTTTGTATGGGTTCTGTGGGGAGTGGATGAAATCCTGAGTGGGTGTGTATTGTTGACAAACATAGCCATGTTAAGGAAACCAATGCCCGAGACCCATGGGAACAAGCAAAGCCTTCCTTTGGTCCCCACGCCCGTGATGCTGACAGTGTGTACAAAAACTAGCAACTCCAGCTTCTTCCCCTCTGACTGCAGCCCGGGGGTCCGCTGAGTCTCAGGTTACAGAGACCTCCCACTGAGACCAGCTTAATACCTCCTCTGGCGTTGTACAACACGAAAAGACTGAGTTCCCAGGTTGTGTAATAGGTGCCTTCGTCCAAGCAGGTTCAACCCACCTGATTCCAGCTTTTGCTTGTGTGTGTTTGTGTGTGTGTGAGTGTGTGATTTCCTCAACGCTGCATCAGGCTTCCAGGACTAAGCTGTGTATAAGCAGCTGGGTTCTGGGAACTGGACTGTTCCCTGTGCTTGCTAGGAGCCACCGCTGCAACCCTCCCCATTCTTTTTTTTTTTTTTTTAATTCTTTTGTAATTGCATATGGATACACAATGTGCTTTGATAGCACTCCCCCATTATCTTCTCCTTATCACCTTCTCCCTCTCACTGAACCTTCTTCCCAGCAAATGCCCCTACTTTCAAGTCTTTTTTTTTTTTTTAAACTAAAGTCACTTGAGCAAGAATGCCTAGGAATATGAATCCCCGACCCCCAGAAACCATTAACTGCCTACAGTTCCTCTCAGGGAGACATGGGCCTATGAGCCCCTCTCCCACCCAGGATGGGATGTTGACAAGCCACTGCTGCTGTGAAGCTGTGAGTTCCTGGCCTCAGGATTCCTCTGTGTAGCCCTGGCTGTCCTGGAACTCGCTTTGTAGACCGGGCTAGCCTTGAATTCACAGAGATCTGCCTGCCTCTGCCTGGGATTACAGGCGCCACGACACCTGACACTTTTTTCCTTTCTTTTCTTCTCTTCCCTTCCCTTCCCTCTCCCTCTCCCTCTCCCTCTCCCTCTCCCTCTCCCTCTCCCTCTCCCTCTCTCTCTCTCTCTCTCTCTCTCTCTCTTTCTCTTTCTTAAGCTTTTTGAGTCTGTTTCACTAAATTGCTCAGGTTGTCTTTACTGAACCCTGTAGCCCAAAGCTGGCCTTGAATTTCTGGCACAGCTGAACTATAGGTTCACCAAACTTGACTCTTTTAAATCTTTTGTTTAGTTTAGTTTATATAAGACAATATCTTATATAACCTATACTGGTGTTATATTCACCATGTGGTCAAAAATGGCCTTGAACTCCTTCTGATCCTCCTGTATCTACCTCTGGGATTACTGGCATACAACACCATATACGGCTTGTTTTTATCTTTTGAACATACCTTTTCTTCTTGTCTACTGAAATACTCAAACAAACTTAATTATTAAATACAAATAGAGTGATTAATTTTTATTCTTAGATGTAAATCAATAGTACTTAAGTGTGTGTAGGGTAAGATGTTTTTAAATACTATTTTGAAGTTACATTACTAGACATGTTATAGCACAGCTAACATTTAGACTGTACATATATGCATGTGTGTATATATATATATTTAATAAGTTAATTTTTGTTTTATTGTGTGAGTATTTTGTCTGCATGTATGTCTGTGCACTATTTTCGTACTTGGTGCCTTCGGAGGGCAGAAAAAGGTGACAGATCTCTGGAACTGGAGATACAGACTGTTGTTACCCATCATGTGAGTGTAGGGAACTGAACCCAGGTCATCCGGAAAAGCAGCCAGCTCTCCTCATGTCCCCTCTCCCTGACTCCACTGGCTTTTTTTTTTTTTTTTTTTAAACCACCTTGAACTTCGCTCTGGAAAGTAAGTATGGACTAGAAAATCAGGTCTAGTTCTTGGAATCCTTTGCTGTTTATCAATCAGGCTTGCTGCCTTGACTCAATTATTAAACAGTATTTACCAAATGCCTACTAATAAGGCGTCATTCTAGATTCTTGAACCAACAAAATCTCTGATATCATGGAATGTTCGGTCTATGTAAGACAGATAATAAACACATAGATATTATAATATAATGCTAGATAATGATAAGTACTGAGAAGAAAAAAAGAAATAGATGAGGGAAGAGAGTGTTCATGTGATATGTGTGAATGTGTGTGCACCTCTCACCTTATATTTTAAATCAAGAAAGTTTCTCTAAAAAAGGTGGCATTTGAACAGAGATCAAAATAGACATTGGAGCATTTCAGAGATGTCCTAGGCATTATGAACAATTTATATCACACACAGGTAAAAGCCAAAATAACATCCTTTATAATAATAATAATATACTAGTTTTTCCTTGAGAGACAAAGCTCTTTAGGAGCTTTTGAATACTTCTTATGTTTCCCAAAGTCGTTCATTTAATACCTCTATCACTCTGTATGCTTCATTATGATTCTACTATTTAATACAATAAGATTTATTATTTTACACAATTAAAGATCCATAGTCATTTATCTGTGGTCCCAAAATCCAAGAAAAAAACTTTAATTCATTTGGTGGCAAAAATCGGATTGGAATTGATATAGTCTCTTTTAAGTCTTTATTCTTTGTGTTTCATACGCCTGCTGATGGAAATATTAATGTATGATTAAGGGCTGCTGCTCAGAACACCCTGTTCAACAAGATGTAGATAACATTACATTCTTAAATATGAGGAAAATTAAAGTTCAAAAAGATATCTAGTCCCAAGGATGTTGAATAAATGATTGTAGATCAGCACTGGATTTCTTTTTAATTACTGGCTAAATATCATCATCAATATTACCCCTTTATATTTTTCTTTCTCTTTTTTCATTTTTGATATAACCCAGGTTGGCCTAGAACTCACTATGTAGTTTAGCTTGGATTAAGCTCTTGATCCCCCTGGTTCGGCATCCTGACTGCTGACATTCTAAGCATTTGCCACTGTGCCAGGCTTTAGATGTCTTTATTTACATGTATAGTAGCATTTGTAATACTTACCACCTGACGGCTCTCAGAAAATACCTGACAAACATGACTTAAGGACTAGAAGGTTATTTTAGCCCTGCTGATCCAGCATGGTGAGGCAGGCAAGAACAACTGTAGCTGTGGCAGGGGGCATGAGGTGGCTGGTGGCGCTGTACCTGCTGTCCGAAAACAAGGAGAGGCACGCGTTGCTTAAATTCCACTGTGACACCAGCCGTGAGTGGGGCCCTGCCACCTCAGTTAGACCTTTCTAGAAATGTCCTCACAGACACACCTTAGAGGGGCAAATCCCATTAAACTGACAGTCTGGAATAATGATCGGAGCTCTACTACTTGTCGAGTTGACAGCCACAAACACGTAAGTTAAAAACATTTTCTTTCTTTCATTTGTTATTTTCATATGTACGTTTTTAGTTTATGTTCATGACCTGTGCACGTGGAGGTCAGAGGACCACCCTCAGGGGTAGATTGTCTCCTTATACTCTGAGATCCAGGTGTCAAACCTGAGTTGTTAGATTTGCATGGTAAGCAGTCTACCCGCTGGATCATCCTGGCAGCTCCCACATTTAAGCTATAACATCCATCCCTGGTCCTTAACGTTGCATGTTTCACAGTGCGAAAAATGCATTCAGTCCATCTCTGTTACTGCCTAAATTCTTAACAATATCAACATAGTTCAAAGGCTCAGTGCCGAGAATCTACTGAGACGATCTCTTAACTGTGGTCCTCTGTAATAATAATAATAATAATAATAATCACATGCTTTCAACACACAATGGTACAATACAAGAATTCCCATCCCCAAAGGAAAAAACAGGGTCAGAGCAAGGAAAGATAGGACTAAGCAAGACCAGAACCTAGCAGGGCAAAGACCAAATCCTGCAGCACTATATTCTGTACTTGCAGCTGCTGGTAGCACCGCTTGTCACACATCTCAAGGTCCTGGCATCTCCAACATCCTGGGGTTTTCATTGCAACTTAGGCGGCATTCTCACAGCGTCACATAATGATCTCTCAAGGTCTCCTTGTAGGAATCTGACCCTGCCACATCTTGCCTCACCTTGGTAGTTTTCGAGATCCTTGGAGCAAGCCTCCATGACCCCATAACACTTACATTTTGCATGTCTACAAGGCCAGCAACAAAGAGATGATGCCATCAAGTTCTGCAGGCAGATTGATACATAGTCTGGTTCTATCCACCACAGGCACAATGGCCACTGTGCACCTTAAAGGCTAAACCTGGGAGAACTCTCACCTCGGTAGTTCTCCATTCACTCTCTCTCCTTTCAGATGAGTTTGAATTTTTACAAGCTGGAGTCTTGTGCTAATTCCTTTAGCAATTATAGGTATTTTTACTATATCCTCCTTGTCACTAACTTTGAACTCACTCATGTTTCTTTCCTTACCAAACTTTGTATTTTTCTTTTCTTCATTTTTTAAAGCAGGTCTTTCTATATAGCCCTGGCTACCTTGAAACTCACTATATAGAATAGGCTGGCCTTGAACTCATAGAGGTCTACCTGCTGTAGAGAGAATATCTTGTGTATTATACGGATGCATTGCCTGTCAATTAAAAAACCCATGGCCTATAGGAAAGGGTAGAATAGAAGGTGGGACATCTGCCAGGCTGTTGTTTTAAAAAATGGAAAATCCTTACCATTTGATTTTACCAATAAGGACTCAGGTGCTAGATGCTGGGGTGAAAGCCTGCTAGCTCAGAGAGACAGAGAGAGCGTCCAGCTGACCTTCCTACTCAGCTCATGTCCCAGAAGGAAAAAGCCAAAAGCCAAAACTCACAGCAGGGAGGGAAAAAATGCCAAAAGCCAAAACCCCTCATTTTTCATCTCCATGCTGTCTTAAATACTCTTCTTTTAAAGTTCTTCCTTCCCACTTAATCCCAGGGTTAACTTTATTAAATCCTGTGTCCAGAAAGCTCTTGGGTTAAAGGTGTGTGCTAGGGCTGAGCCACACCATAATCACCTGTTTACAATAAACAAAAAGTTCTTGGAATAAAGGTGTATGTTAGAGCTGAACCACATCAAACAAAAAACAGGTTTTTACAGTTCACAATCTCAGGGTTCACATTGGGATCAAATGTCCTGCAGCAATAGGCAGAAAGGATTCTGTGATAGAGCCAGGTGTGGGAGAGTTGTCCAGGAAGATGTGAGGATCACAGACACATGGTACCTGAGCAGAGGTAACCAGCCACATGGCAGGATGTAGATTAGTATAAATGGGTTATTTTTAAGTTATGTGCTACTCAGAGAAGAGCCTAGCAATATGGCATAGATATTTGTAAATATATTTTGAGTCACATGAGTCATTATTCTGGGAGCTTGGGGCCAGGAGTCAAAATACCCTACTACAGCCTACCTCTACCTCCTGAGTGCTAGGATTAAAGGCATGCACTACCACATCCTTCTTTCTTTTTTCTTTTTTTCTTTCATACTTTCTGAGACAGGGTCTCTCTACCTATCTACCTTTCTTTCTTTCTTTCTTTCTTTCTTTCTTTCTTTCTTTCTTTCTTTCTTTCTTTCTTTCCTTCTTTCTTTCTATCTGAGACAGGGTCTCTCTATATAACCCTGGCTTTCCTGGACCTCATGATGTAGCCCAGTCTTGCCTCAAACTCACAGAGATCAGTGAGTGCAAATATGAAGACCTGAGTTCAGATTCTCAGTGCTTACCTGAAAAGTCAGGTATAGCAGTGCATACCTGTAAACTCAGGGTTGGGGAGGCAGAGACTGAACAGACAGTCTAGGTGAATTGATGAGCTCCAGGTTCAGTGAGAGATCCCATCTCAAAAAAAGGGGGTGGGGGTTGTTGGGAGAAAAGGCAGAGATCAATTGAGAACACAACATTGACCTCTACTCTATACAGACACAATGAAAATTGACAAGATTTTCATTACAATGTTCACATAGAACTCATGTTATATGCCTGGCATGTGTTAGCACTCAGATTAAATCATAAAATTCTTACAACATTATGATCTCCACCTTACAGATAAGAACACTGAAGCACACAGACCCTAGCTTGCATATTTCAGCTGACTGGGAACTAAACCTAGACAGAGAACCTTACTAGCTTGCATTCTTCTTCTTTTTTTTTTTTTTTTGAAGTGTGTGTGTGTTGTTGTTGTTGTGTTGTTTGTTCTGGAGATAGGGTCTCACTGTAGCCCTGGTTGGTCATAAATTCACTGTGTAGATCAAGCTGATAGCAAATTCCCAGGGATCCATTTGCTTCATTTTCTTTAACTGCTGGGATTAAAGGTATACACTAGCCAGGCCTGGTGGTGCACATCTGTAAATATAGAGTCAGGTATATGTCCAGCCTGGACTACAAAACGAGTCCAGGACAGCCACGGCTACACAGAGAAACCCTGCTTGAAAAAAAAGTACACACTAAGCTATGTGGCATATTTTTGTTCGTTAGTTTTTAGTTCACCTTTCACTCTTTTTTGTCACTTGACTCTCTCTCTTCTTTTTCCTCACACTCTCTTCATTCCTTCTCTCTACCTCTACTTAGACCACATTTAAATACCATCCCTTTTTAAGAATATGATTTTCCCTTCTATTCTGAAATGCCAGACATCCACATTTTTTTAACCTTTGCATTTTTTCCATCTCATTTGATCTTGCTATAATTTCACACCTTTGTTTTTAATTGAGACTGGATTTTTAAAAATTTGTTTACTCTCCTTTAGTCCCTGATGGGTTTTCATGTTAACTTCTTACACCACCCTTTCTCTTCTGAATATTTTTAGATAATTAAGAGACGCCTCCTTACTGTTGTGGGCTCGTCAGATGTCAGAAAACATTACGAATTTGCATCAAGTTTCCTGAGCAACAGCATTTTTTAACGTTCTGTGGCTGCTTAATAGTCTCGCTTAATAAATTGTGTAATTTGCTTTAGATCACTTTATTTTAGACATTAAATTTGCATATTTAAGTTGTAATTGAGTTTGTCTTCAGGTAAAAGTTTTTTTCATATGTAATCAGAAATTGAAGTATTGTTATCCTAATTTATCTTTGGATATGTAAAACAAAGAAGTTGAACAAAGACTAATGCAACACAGATTAGGGCATTTTAAGTAAGTACAATATACTGAACTTTTCTGAATCATTTTTTTCTTTCTTTTTCTCCCTCTTTTATTTTTTTATTTTTTTGGTTTGGCTTTTTAAGACAGGGTCTCTCTGTATAGCCTTGGCTGTCCTGGAACTCACTCTGTAGACCAGGCTGGCCTTGAACTCAAACTCACAGAGATCCACTTGCCTCTCTACCTGAGTGAGAGGATTAAAGGCATGCACCACCATGCCTGGTTTCTCTCTCTTTTTTAATTTAAAATTTTTATTTTATGTATGTGGATTCTTTGCCTGTGCACATATGTTTGTGCACCACATGTGTCTGGGGAGGACAGAAGAGGGGTACTGGGTGTACCTGAGCCTGTCTGCAAGAACAGTCAGTGCTGTGAGCCACAGTGCTGTCTCTCACACCTGTGAGTATCAGTTTTGTATGATCTCAGAGACCCACTGGGAGATGTTAAGCAGATCATCCTACCTGTTCTCTGTGGAAATTAATGTGTTACTCCTGAATACAAAGGGGAAGGTTCAAGCACACCCTCTGCAAAGCAAAACCTTTTTCTGTGACTTACACTGTATCAAACAGTCTCTCTGTTGCTCTGTGGCACATATTTACTAAATTTAGGGTGCACTTCATGGCCATAAGGGTTATACAGCAGTTAAACCCATACATTTTACAACCTGAGCACAATGCTAAACCAAATAGTTACAAAGTCAATTATTAAATTGATGAGAAGGAAATAAAAGAGAGATTGAGTGGATATGTTTGTATGTCAAGATTACATCGGAAAATCTGCCAAAGCTTGTTTTGGGTAACTTTCTGCCTCTGTGTTAGGAAGCATTTTAAAAAAGAAAAAGAAAGAAACTTATGAAGTAGTTTTGTCCTAAGACCAAGCCCTACAGACCCAAGTGTACTCCATTTCCTCCGGAATAGTCTACTCTCAAAGTTTTTGTGACATACCTTTGATGTATTTGCCGATATACAGTAATGTCTTCAGTCAGAGTAAAGACTTAACGTTCACTATTAATGAATTTAACTCCACCTAATAGTGTTGAGATCCCAGCTTACAACTGGGTGGTAAGAGGGTCTGTGCACTGCATTAGCATGATGTGGGGGGGGGGCGCCCTGTGAAAATCTTCTGCTAGAGTCACAGTTTGCTTAAAGCCTTCCATTAGCTTCGAGAAGGTTCCATTTTTCAGAACTATTTGAGGAAGAGACCATGCTATCCTTGCTTTTTGTTTGGTTGGTTTTGGTTTGTTGTTTGTCTGTTTTGCATAACCAGTGAGAATCAATCATGCTTATTTCTCACTTGAAAGATCTGAGGATGTATTAGATTGAGCTCTTAAAATTTGCTTTGGAATACATAAGAAATATGAAAGTGACATCTGCATTAAGCTTACTATTCTAATGGGCATCCACGAATCTCCCCCCAACCTAAGAACTAGAACTCTCCGTAGTCACTTGCAGTGACTTCTGCTTTTCTCTGCTGCCTTGTCTTCCTGCCCACTGAAGTAATCCTAAATTTTGTGCTTATTATTCAATGACGGTTTTTTTCTTTTCTTCCTTCCTTCATTCTTTCATTCTTCCTTCCTTCCTCTTTCTCTCTCTCTTTCTTTGCTTCTTTCTCTCTTTTCCTGTTTTTTGTTTTTGTTTTTGGTTTTTTGAGACAAGGGTTCACTGAGTAACCCTGGAGGTCCTGAGACTCATTCTGTAGACCAGGCTGGCCTTAAACTCACAGAGATCCACCTGCCTTTGCCTCCTAAATGCTGGGATTAAAGGTGCACACCACACCCAGCTTATGTTTATTGAGTTTTATAAAATACTACATTCCAATATTCTTTTAAAATTTTATTCATCTAAGTTATATATATTAAAAGTTTACTCATTTTCATTACTAAATAATATCTGTTCTGTGAATATTACACAATTTTATTCTTAATACATAGTAAGGTTGTTTTCAACACAACTTAGGGTTATGTTCACCCCTGCCCCCAAATACACTTTATTTCAACTATTGCTGCTATAATAGTCTTTGCATACATTCTGATTCAAGCAGTTCTCACTGAAAGTAGTGTTTCTGGGTTGTTGAATATATACATCTTTACTTTTGTGAGATAATTAATGCTGAATGTTTCTCACTCTCTCACAGTTCATAAGAATTCTATGTACTATTAATGATTGGTATTTTTATACTTCTTAAGTTTTGATAGTCTAGTTGGAAAAAATGCTGTGTAACTATTTTTTTATATATACAATGGAATAGTCAGCTTTACCTAAAGCTTTAAAAATATCTTCTTCCTTTCTATATTAAGAACTTATACCTCATTTGACATTACTGTGTCTGGAAGTCCTTTTTGAGAACGCCATTGATTCATATGATGGTTTGAGCAAAACAATCTAAAAATGTAGGTGAGGACAAGGTTGCTGTCAGATGGTTTGAACATTGCTTCTAAGTTGATCTTGCACAACAACAAACTATGGATACTCCAAAAATTCTTGTTAATAAACTAAAGAAACAGAAATATGTAAAATTACATCCGCTATATTCTTTACTATCACAAATTAATCTGATCTGGCACTTATACTAATCTGCAGAACTATTTTAAGAGAAGTCTCCTTCAGTCTGTTGATCTGGAATAGTTCCACTGAACCAAGTTTAGTCAAGATATATTTGTACGTTCTCTGTATCTTAGTTGTACTAAAGAGCTCCAACTCACCCTCTTTTGACATGGTTACATGATAAAAAACACAAACTAATCTCTCAGTGAAATTTCAAAATTCTAGAGACTCATCACTGTATGATCATTTGACCCATATATATTAACCATAAAATAATTCCTATGAGATGCTTCTGTTACATTGTATCCCAAAATGTTTTTAACAGAAAAAGCAATTTTGTATGTAATAATATTTATGAATAACTAAAACATGCATATAGAAAAAGATGCAAGAGAATTGATTATATATAGTGACACAGTCAAACATAGACACATACACAAGTATAAAAGCATGTGTGTGTGAGTGTGTGTCTGGTGCCATAGATCAAGCTGAGGTCTTACCCATAATATACATGTCTATTTACAAAAAGATACAAATATTATTTGAGATAGACTTTCTACATAAACTCTGGCTGAAACTGACCTACTCAAAACCCTCTTGCTTTAAGCTCCCAGGTGCTAATTACAAAACTGTATCACTATGTACAATATGCCTTTTAAAAATGTTTATTTTCGTTATTTTTAATTATGTGTAGCTGTGTGTGTGTACCTGTGGGTTACAGCCATCAGAGCTCCTGGAGCTGGAATTATAAATGGTTGTAAGCTAGCTGGTGTGAGCGCTTGGAACCAAACTTGGGTCCTCTGGAAGAATAGCAAGTACTCATAACCACTGAGCCATCTCCCCAGCACCCACCCCCTGCTCTATTTATTTATTTATTTATTTATTTATCTATCTATTTATTTATTTATTTATTTGACAGCGTGTCCTGTGTTCCAGGACTTAGAACTCTCTAGCCAAGAGTGACCTTGAACTCTATGGTACTGTCTCCACACCCCAGGGCTGCTATTACAGGAATGCACCAATCCTAGTTTATGTGTTGCCGGAGCTTGAAGCCAAGGCTCCTTGCATACAGCAAGCACTCCTCGACTGAGCTGCAGCACCAGCACCATTTCTTTTTCTTTCTGAAATAGGGCTAATATATAGCTGTGGTTGACCTAGAACTTACAGCAAAACTTCTGTTTCCGGCTCCTGAGTGTTGGGATTACTGGCATTAGCAACCACATCTCTCTCTCTCTCTCTCTCTCTCTCTCTCTCTCTGTGTGTGTGTGTGTGTGTGTGTGTTATCTGTGTGGAAGTCAGAAGGTCAGAAGACAACTTTCGATAGTTAGATCTCTCATTTCACTATATGAGTCCTGGTGTGGAACTCTGGTCATCAGGCTTGGCAGCAAATGCCTCGATTCACTGACTCATCTTACTGGCCCCTGACCACATACTTAAAATTTGTTTTATTGTTTTTTGTTCTCTAAGATAGTGGTTCTCTGTGTAGACCTGGATCTTACTCTGTAGACCAGGCTGGCCTCCAACTCAGAAATCTGCCTCTGCCTACTGAATGTTGGGATTAAGAGTATATATCATCACCACCTGGCTTTAAAATTATGTATCTATTTATGTGTATGTGTGTGAGTCTACATGAGTTGATATGCACCATGTGTGCCTATGAAGGCCAGAAAAGGCATCAGATTCCTTTGGAACTGAAGTTACAAGCATTTGCAAGCTATGGCGAGGGTGCTTGGAACCAAACCTTGGTCCTCTTCAAGAGTACTAAGCACTTTTAAGTGCAGAGCCATCTCTCCCATCATGCACTTAAAACCTTTAAAAAGTGTTATTTCCCAGGCATGATATGTATAAGGGTGTTTTGCCTGCATGTATGTCTGCACAGCACATGGATACAGTGCCCATGTAGGTCAGAAGAGGGCACCAGATCCCCTGGAACTGGAGTTACATACCATTGTGAGTCCCCAAGCGGGTGCTAGGGAATCAAGCCCAGGCTCTCTGTAAGAGCACCCAGCTCTTAACTGCTGAGCCATCACTCTAGTTCAGAAATGGATAGCCCAAGGCTGACTGTAAACCCATAATCTTCCTGCCCTGCCTCTTCAGCAGAGAGGTTTACCACCACAACCAACTAACCATCAACTTTTAAGAGCTTTTATAGGAATTTGTGTTTATTGTCCTTAAAAACAAAGAAATAATGTTTTTTTTGTGTTTCCTACCTTATTTTAATTAATCAATCAGTCAATAAGTTAATTAACTAATTAATTTTTGATACCACTCTAGCTATCCTAGACTTTAATATGTAGACCAGGCTTGGCCTTAAACTCACAAAGTTCCCCCTTGTCTCTGTCTCCTGGGTGCTGTGATTAAAAATGTGTACCACCATGTCCAGCCTTGTTTACTGCCTTTAAATTAAAGATTTTGAGGGTTGGGGAGATAGCTCAAGCAGTTAAGAACACCTGCTGCTCTTTCAGGGGACCTGAGTTTGGTTCCCAGCACTCTCATCAGGTGACTCACAACCGCCTGTAACTCCAGCTCCAGAGAAATCTCACTCTCTCTTCTGGCCTCCATCATTACTATATGAATGTGGTATATACCTCACAGACATAAACACATAAGTAAAAAATAAAATCTTTAAATGAAAGATATTTTAAGAGTATGTGCATTTATTTTGTGTTTCTTTATTGTTAAGAATAGGGTCATCCTCCCCCATACAATGACAGACTGGCTAGATCCCAGGGGAGGACATTGCAGCCAGCCCTGAGGAGACAGGATAAGCTGGGGTTGGATGGAAGGGAAGGACGTCCTCCCCTGTTGGTGGGCTTGGAGGGGGCGGGGAGGAGGGAGATGAGGGAGGGAGTGGGAGGGTAGGAAGGAATGAGGGAGGGGGCTACGCCTGGGATTCAAAGTACCTAACCTGTGATTGAGATAAAAATAAATAAATTAAAAAAATTTCAAAAAAAACACGCAAAAAAAAAAAAAAAAAGAATAGGGTCATATACCAATGAGGCAAGTGAAACCTTGTCTGAGAGAGAGAGAGAAAGAGAGAGGAAGAGAGACATAAACAAGAAATTTCACTGAGAATAACAAAAACAAACAAGACAAAAGAGCACTTAATAAGAAGAAATGAAGGACAGATGCTATAACATAGTCAAGCTTTAAAACCACACTAAGTGAAGGAAAGCCAGTCACAGCAGATCAGATGTTGCACAATTCCTTTTGGGTGCAATATTCAGAATAGGTTAAATTACACCAATAGTAGATTGCCTAAAACTGGGTTAGGAGGATAGGGCTGATGGGTTATGTGGGATTTCTCTTAGAAGTAACAGAAGTCTTTCAACAATGCCTGTGGTGATGGATGCACAATTCTAAATATGTGATGATATCATTGACTTACAAACTTCAAATAGGTAAACTTGGTATTTGAGCTATAGCTCAATAATTGCAGCATTTGCCGGGCACTCAATTATTTATTCAAAGGGAAGCCAATCACTGTCTTGAGGACCACTCTATGTAAACATAGTCTGACATATGAAGGTCCCTTTTTGTTTAAAGCTAGTTTTATAGTATACTGGACCGCACAGCATACCTACAATGTATTCATTACTGACATTCTGGTTATTAGTCACCATGGCCCCTTACTTGGGCTATTACAGAATTTTCCTATCTTTTATCATTTTCCCCTCTGGCACTTGGGAATGAGCAAGGGCCTCAGGCATGCTAGGCAAGCACTGTACAGTTGCACATCTGATTTCTGGGTTTATAATAAACGCAGACAGATCTGATGCAAATATCTGCAGTCTCAGCACTAGGGAGGCAGAAAGGGAGGAGAGAAGGAAGAAAGGGGGAAAAAAGAAGGAAGCATTTTTCTTGTCATCTGTTTCTATCTTATTTCTGAAATAAAAAATAAAATATTTCCTTTTTTTAAAATTAAATTTTTGAGATGGGATCTTGCTGTGTAGCCCAGCCTGGGACTTGAATGCCTAATTTTACTCGTAATTATTGTGAACCTCTGCCTCTCAAGTGCTGTCAGGCATGGCCATCACCCCTGACTCAGTCTAGCCCTTGTATATGTTTGCGAGTTGGATTTTTGAGATGGGGTCTCTCTATCCAGTCCTGGCACTTGCTGTGTAGACCAGCCTAGACTTAAATTCACAGACATCTGCCTTTGTCTCCTGAGTGCTGGGATTGAAAATGTGCATAGCATGCCTGATTCATTTATTTTTTGGGGCCAATTTAAATATTGTATTAGACATTGCATTTTTCATTTAGGATCCAGTGCTTATAAAGTGCAATGTTATTGTTTCCTCTCCATGTTCAAGTATTGAGAATGCCCAGTAATTTATTGTAGCAGCTTAAAATTTAAAACTGCCATGTAACTTGCTAAATTTGGTCCTTCAAATGTTTCCCTGTAGAACAATGCTACACCTCTACTTGGGCTGACTTAATCCACCTCTTCAATAGTGGGGCCAGAAGAAGCACCACCAGATGGAGGTGCTCCTCCACCAGGGAAGCCACCTGACATTCCTCCAGGCATGCCCCCAGCGCTCTGGTACAGCTTGGTAATGATGGGGTTGCAGACTTTCTCCAGTTCTTTCTGCTGGTGTTCAAATTCTTCCTTCTCTGCAGTCTGATTCTTATCCAGCCAACTGGATAATCATTACACTTCTCTAGAATCTTCTGTTTATCCTCATCATTGATCTTGCCTTGAAGTTTCTCATCTTCAACTGTTGCTTTCATGTTGAAGGCATAGGACTCCAGTGAATTCTTGGAGGAAACTTTGTCTCTCTGCTTCTCATCCTCAGCTTTGTACTTCTCAGCTTCCTGGACCATGCGCTCAATATCTTCCTTGCTCAAACGTCCCTTGTCATTGGTGATGGTGATCTTGTTTTCCTTTCCTGTGCTCTTATCTACAGCAGAAACATTGAGGATGCCATTGGCATCAATGTCAAAAGTGACTTCATTCTGAGGGCCACCACGGGGTGCTGGTGGTATGCCTGTGAGTTCAAACTTCCCAAGCAGGTTGTTATCCTTAGTCATGGCCCTTTCACCTTCATACGCATGAATGAGCACACCAGGCTGGTTGTCAGAGTAGGTGGTGAAAGTCTGAGTCTGCTTGGTAGAAATGGTGGTGTTGCGCTTGATGAGGACAGTCATGACTCCACCAGCAGTTTCAATACCAAGGGAAAGAGGAGTGACATCCAACAGCAACAAATCCTGCACGTTCTCAGACTTATCTCCTGATAGAATGGCTGCCTGGACAGCTGCACCGTAAGCAACAGCTTCACCAGGGTTAATGCTCTTATTCAGTTCCTTCCTTTCCGTTGAAGGAGTCTTGCAGAAGCTTCTGAATCTTGGGGATTCTGGCGGAACCACCGACCAGAACAATATCATGAATCTGTGACTTGTCAAGTTTGGCATCTCGGAGGGCCTTTTCTACAGGATCCAGTGTGCCACGGAACAGGTCAGCATTCAATTCCTCAAATCGAGCATGGGTAACAGAGGTATAGAAGTCAATTCCCTCACAGAGAGAATGAGTCTCAATACTGGCCTGGGTGCTGGAGGAGAGGGTGCGCTTAGCCCGCTCGCAGGCAGTACGGAGACGCCTGACAGCTCTCTTGTTCTCACTGATGTCCTTCTTGTGCTTTCGTTTAAACTCAGCAATGAAATGTTTGACCATTCGGTTATCAAAGTCTTCTCCACCCAAGTGGGTGTCTCCAGCTGTTGATTTCACTTCAAAAATTCCATCCTCAATTGTGAGGATTGACACATCAAAAGTACCACTGCCCAAGTCAAAAATCAGCACCTTCCTTTCAGCTCCAACCTTCTTCTCTAGACCATGAGCAATAGCAGCAACAGCTGGTTCGTTGATAATTCGAAGTCCGTTAGGGCCAGCAATAGTTCCAGCATCTTTTGTTGCCTGGCGCTGAGAGTCACTGAAGTAAGCTGGCACCGTGAGCACCGTGACCACAGCATTGGTAACAGTCTTCCCAAGGTAGGCTTCTGCAATTTCCTTCATCTTAGTCAGAACCATAGAGGACACTTCCTCTGGGTAGAAACTTTTTGTCTCTCCTTTGTATTATACTTGGACCTTGGGCCTGCCTGCATCATTCACCACCATGAAGGGCCAGTGCTTCATATCAGACTGAACAACAGCATCATCAAACCTATGTCTGATCAGACGTTTGGCATCAAAAACCGTGTTGGTGGGGTTCATTGCAACCTGGTTTTTTGCAGCATCCCCAATTAGTCGTTCTGTGTCGGTAAAAGCAACATAGCTCGGGGTGGTTCGGGTACCCTGGTCATTGGCAATTATTTCCACCTTTCCATGCTGGAAGCCACCCACACAGGAGTAGGTGGTGCCAAGATCAATGCCAACTGCAAGTCCCTTAGATATGTTTGCTCACCGTTTAGGCCGGGCTGTGCTGGCGAAGAAACCACACAAAACTCCGAAAGCTGGCACCACGTTCAATGAGACCTTCTTTTATTTTTTTAAATTAAGTTTATTTACTTATTATGTGTTAGAAACAAATTAAATCATGATGATCACATTTTAATTGTTGCCAGTGATTGGATAAATAAAGGTCCTCTCAGGTAAATGGAGGTTCCCATACTCAAGTCTCTTTGATCCAAATCTCCACATCTGTTCGCTCTCCCAAAAGTTTTAAATGTGTACCTAAAGGATTTTCTCCGTACCCTACTTAACTTTGTCTTCTGCCTATGTATATGTTTCAGTGTCCTGCCAGACCCAGGTGTTTTGGACATCACGACAGCGCCAAAGCAGCTACCACAGGTGTTCCAGTCTGACTTCGCAGACTTCCACCAAGCTGGACCTGCACTTTCCCTCCCAGCCATGGATGTTCTCATAGACCCTGGGCAGCATCAAAGCAGCCTATTCTTCCTGGACTTGGCCAGCATTTCACCCTTTTGACCTCCCTGCAGCGCCCCCAGTGTCAGCAGGAAGTAGCCAGAAGAGAATCTACGCCTGTTATTCCCTTATTACTAACAAAAGGCTGAAATGGTGTGCTTCAGGCCCAGGACAAGCAGCTCCAGGTTCTCCCAGCGTTCCTCAGTCCCTACCTGCTGCCTTGTATGGCTGGCAACTCTCTACTGACAACCCTCTACACTGAACTTTCCAGGGCAGGGCCTTCTCTTCCTCCTCTTGACCATGTAATCTGACCATTCTATTGTTATAATTTCTCTCATTCTTATCCCCTTGGATGGCAACCAAGAGCTGCTTCCAATGAACCTAAATTTATATATACTTTAAGTTACCTTACATGAGAAGCATCCCAAGTTCCTCATTTTTTAATTATAGAAAAAGGGAGGACTGTTAGGATTTTGGAACTAAACCTGTTCCTGGGTTACCTAGCAACTTATGATGTCATCATGTCCCTGGCCAGGTGGCCATACCTGGAAGGCGTGGTTACCTTTCCCCTTAAAGGGACCAGCCGGCCATGTGGTCCCTCTCTTGGTCTCTCTTGCTCTTGGCCTCTTGCCTCTTGGCCTTCTCCCCTTTCTCTATCGGGGTGCCCCCTCTCTCTCTTTCCCCCCTCTCTCTTTCTCCCTATCATGTCCTGCTCTCCCTCTCTTCACCTCCATCTAATAAACCTCTTTCATATAAAATCTGTTGTAATTGTCTTTATTTAGTTCATCTCTTTACATTATGTGTGTGTGTGTGTGTGTTTCCTCCTTCTATCTTGTTGTCTCAGGATCAAATTCAGGTTGTGCTTTATCTACTGAGCCAGCTTGCCAGTCCCTGAGTCTTTTCTTTCTTTCTTTCTTTCTTTCTTTCTTTCTTTCTTTCTTTCTTTCTTTCTTTCTTTCTTTCTTTCTTTCTCTGTCTCTCTTTCTTTCATTCATTCTTTCTTTGAGACAGGGTTCCTCTGTGTAGCTCTGGCTATCCTGGAACTTACTCTGTAGACCAAGCTGGCCTTGAACTCCCAAAGATCTGCCTCCCTCTGCCTCCTGAGTGCTGGGATTAGAGGCATGCTCCACAATGGCCCAGCTACCTGAGTCTATTCTCAGCAACAATCAGAAGAAATTGTTTATAATGAAATTCAGATAACTTCAATTATTAGGAACCCTCTAGCTACAATAGTTGGGGAGTTAGAGGTAGGAAGACCCAAAGTTCAAAGTCATCTTCTCCTACACCGAAAGTTCAAAGTTAGCCTCAGTTACATGAGATCTTACCTCAAAGAGACAAGAGCAAAACCAAAACCCCCAAACAAATAAAAACCCAACAGCAACCCAAAGGGAAACAAAGTTAAACCCTTCAAGCTACTGTAAGCCTCTATCAGAAAAAAGCCAATGTCTTTACTGTGAACTTTACAGCTCCCTGATGCTGTGTTGTTTTACTTGTTTAGCCATTGAGTGTGATCTTGAGAATACTAAGCACTCTCCCACATCCAGGCCTTTGCATGTGTTGTTCTCTCTCCCTGGAGCCCCTTGTCTCTAAATACTCTCTTGGTCTGCCCTTACCCTTTTCTTTAGGTCTTCCTCAAATTTAATCTCATCAGTGAGGCCCTTCTGTTCACACACACACACATTTGGACGAGGGAGGAGTGGTTGGGAGGGTCCTGGAATTCACTTTGCAAACTAGGCTGGCTTTGAATTCTGAGATCCACCTGCCTCTGCCTCCCAAGAGCCGGGATTAAAGGTGGGCGCCACCACTGCCTGGCCTGCATTCCTCTATCATTTTTCTCTCTCTCGTGGCCTGCTTTATTTTTACCATAGCATTTACTACCACCAAATGTTAGTATATTAGACATAATTTATACTTCTTAATTATTGATTTGATATTTTGTTCTCTGTCATAGCCCTAGGATTTAATAAGGCACTTAGCACATAGTGGGTTCTCAATAAATATTTGTTGGCTGAATGAGTCAATGAAGCATTTAGAAGAGATGATAATATCCTTTTCCTTTTTGATAATATGGTTAATCATTGCAACACATTTCCTACTGTTGAACTATCCTTGCGTTCCTGATATGACTGCATTTGGCTTAATCATTTTAAGATGTGGAATTTTGTTTGCTAGTAACTCAGTTAACATTTTACATTCCATCAGGTTTTCTTAGTAGCTCTTATTTACTGTCTAGCTTTATCAGCTATTGTATTTGAATCTGTGTTGGAATGAAATAAAGGAACATCTGGGGGTGTTGTTGTTGTTTTTGTTGTGGTTGTTCTTCACCCCAGGGAGCCTAGATTTAGTTTGCTAACAGAAGAGAAGAATTCGCTCTAACAGAATGACATTTCTAATGCACTAGCCATAGGAGTTCATTCCTGGAATCCCAGCATTTGAGAGCAGAAGCAGGAGAATGAGGAGTTCAAAGTTATCCTCAACCACACAAAGAATTTGAAGCCAACCTATGCTACAAAAGACCTCTTCTCAACCACCCTATGTGCTCCCACACACAAAAGGACCAAGGTCATTTTATTTAATCCTTTTTCTTAAAATTGTGTTTCTGAGACTCAAGCCCCTTTAGCTGGTTAAAAAAAAAATTAATGTGTACTTTATGTGTGTAGGTATTTTTCCTGCATGTATGTCTGTGCACCACTTTCATGCCTGGTTCCCACAAAGACCAGAATAAGCCCCTTAACTGGAGTTATAAGCATTTGTGCTTAGAATTGTTCTTAGGTCCTGTGCAGGAGCAGCCATGCTCTTACCCAATGAGCCATTTCTCCAGTCCCCTTAACTGATTTTTGTCCATCCATCACAGTGAAAGATTCTGGGAGGTTTGCTCTTTCCCATGGGTTTCTGAATTTATTGGCTTGGTTACATTAGCTTGTTTTTTGTTTTTATTTTTGTTTTTGTTTTTTGGTTTTTTTTGGATGCAGGGTCTCACTATGTAGCTCAGGTTAGTCTTGAACTTGTGATCCTCTTGCATCATACATTGGTACACATCGCTCTGTCCATCTTGAAAACAGACTTTTTGGGAGCTTTGGGTTTTCATTCTCATTTTCCTACCTGCCTTAACTTTCTCTCAGAAGCTAGCATTTTAATTTGTCCCTTGTCATCTCTGTTGGGCTTGAAAAAACATTGACATACTTGCTAAAATCATGTCCAAAGTCAAAGTGATACATGCCTGAGGTGATGCATGTGCCAATTGTCCTCATCTGACCATTGCATGTTGTATGTGTGCATTACGGTGTCATATTATAACCCATAAATATTCACACACACAATTTATTTTCATTTTGTGGAATAGAACAAAGCCTCATGTATGCTGTAGTTAAGGCAAGTGCTGTACCTCTGGGCCACATACCATACCCAGCACTGAATAATCTTGAAAAGTCTTTTGATTTTTTTCCTTCATGTTTCCTGATCTAATCTGGATTACTCCCTTACTTATTAAGTAAGTAGAGAAGCAAGATGGAACTGCCTGGCTTCAAATTAGTATTCACTTTATGACTTACTTTGGGCAAGAATCACAACTTTTGGACCTCAGCAAAAATGGGGATAATATGTTTACCTTTAAGGATTGTGGTTTACCTTTAAGACATTTGTGGTTTAAGACAAGGAAAACATTTAAAATGCTACCTAGGACATTGTCTGGAGTCAATCAGTTTTAGCTTTTGTAATTTTTACTATAGTCCTGTAGTATGTTTCCTTGATGTTCTTCAAATTCCTAATGAAGAAAGACTAGGATAATTGTAGATAAAATCACATTTTTTTAAGGTTTATCTTATATGTATAAGTGGTTTTTGCCTGAATAAATGCACATTCCTGGTGCCCTCAGAGGCTGTGTCAGATCCCCTGGAACTGGAGTTATACCTGACTGTGAGCTACCATGTGGGTCCTGGAAACCAAAACCAGGTCCCTTGCAAGCTATCAGAGTCAGGTCCCACACTTGCCCTACACCATATAAATACTATGTGATCAGGGTTAATTGTATTAGTGAAAATTTGTGTTGGGAACTAGAGACTTGATCTTCCTCTACTTTTATCTTGAAGAACTCTGACTTCTGGCTGCAGCCATCTGTGACGCTGACCTTCTTCAGTCTCTGTGGTGGAGTATGATATTTCTCTATGTCAAAAACCTGGGAGAAGTCGCAGGGAGTCCTGTGTCTTGATCAGGCCTTTTGCAATGCCGCTGTTGTTAAATGTAAGCAACTAGTACCTACCACTTATGCACTGGTTGTTAGGGACACTAATTATACAGTGTCTCAGTTACTCTTCCTGTTGCTATGATAAATACTCTGACAAATGCAATTTAAATGGAGAAAAGGGTCATTTTGGTTTATAGTTTGAGGTTGCAGGTCATTGTGGTGGGGATTAAGAGCTTATGGCAGATGTTCAAAGAAGCGAAGAGTGACAAATGCTTATACTTGGCCAACCTTCTCCAAGATCTCAGTTGGGGGACTTGTGCCACCCACAGTGGTCAGGTCTTCCCACCTTGATTAACCTAAGCAAGATTATCCCTGATAGGCATAGCATAACCAGACGATCCCAGATCTCATTAAGTTGACAGTTGAGATTAACCATTACATATGACATATTTTCTGCCATTTGATTGGCTATTAAAATGAACAATAGGGGCTGGTGTGATGGCTCAGAGGTTAAAAGCACTGGCTGCTCTTCCAGAGGTCCTGAGCTCAATTCCCAGCAACCACATGGTGGCTCATAACAATCTATAATGAGATCTGGTGCCCTCTTCTGGCCTGCAAGCATTCATGCAGGCAGAACACCATATACATAATAAATAAGTCTTAAAAAAATAAAATGAACAATATTAGCAGTTTTATATTTGTGGAATATCTATATATTTTGAACATATTATAAAGATTACCCATACTCTAAGATTACCATTTGATTAAAGCCTAATAACTTCCATGTAACATTTGGGCTCATGAAAAATAGAACACCTCTGTGAGAGGAAGTGGGTTCTACAACCAGACATTATGAAGAGGACCAGGAGATGACTCAGTGGGCAAAATGCCCACCATGAAAGTGTGGGGATCTGAGTTCAAATCCCCAGAACCGGGTGAGCCAGGCATGGTGGTATACCAGTGGTGCACATTTGTAACCCTGCGCTTCCGCAGCTCCAGCCAGATGTGCACTGGCAAACAGGAAATCCATCAAATACAGCAGAAGGGAAGGACCTGCATCCAAGGCTGTCCTCTGATCTCTGTAAGTACGTATGTTTGTTTGTTTTTTGTTTTTGAAGACAGCATTTCTCTGTGTCACAGAAAACTGGAACTCACTTTGTAGACCAGGCTGGCCTCAAACTCACAGCAGTCTGCCTTCCTCTGCTTCCAGAGTGCTGAGATTAAAGGCATTTTGGCACAAATAAATTTTTTAAATTTTGATTTATTTATTTAAAAATGTACACTGCATATTTCCGGGGAGAGCAAAGGAGGACATTGTTTCTTCTGGAACTGGAGTTACAGACAGTTGTAATCCACCTTGGTGGTGTTGGGAACTGGACCTGGGTCCTCTGCAAGAGCAGCCAGTGCTCCTAACCACCGAGCCATCTCTCTGGCCTCCAATATATATATTTTAAAATAGGGTTTCCCTATGTAACTTTGGCTTGCCTAGAATTCATAGGGATCCACCTGCCTCTGCTTTCTGAGTGCAGGAATTAAAAGCTTATGCCACCATACCCAGTCCAAAACAATTCGTTTTTAAAAAGGCATCACAGAGGGTGAGTACCCAAAGCCTAGAGGCTCACCAAGACTGAGATTTAACCTCATTTTGACTCCTGTTACTAATCCAATCTTGTGATAATTTATTCCTTGATAACGAAAACCTCAGTATTCACCAAGCACCTCTCATTTGCATTCCTCAGGATTTATTTCTTGTTTGTCTATTTTGTAGTGTGTGACAGAAAAATCTGACCGGATGAACTAAATGCCCATGGGAATTAACTGGCCCCTTTAACCGAGCAGTGCAGTCTCAGTCAAGCCTCCACGCAGGGGCTGGACAGCAAGCTGGGACTGACTCCCAGCTTCAACTCTCAGTTCTGACCTTTGAAGTGCCAGCACCATCTTCAGCCTCTAGCATCCTTCCCATGAACAATTCCAAAGAAAAAGGCCACTTGGGTAAATGTTCACTACATCTTGTGGCCCATTCCTGGGCCATCTCAGCATCTGGGGGCATATGTGATGGCCCACCAGGTATGAGTGGCAACTTCACTCTTGCTCTGCGGTAGAGTCAACTCTAGCAGAAGCTTATTTAGTCAGAGGCAAGGGGAGACTGCCGGCTACAAGAGAAACTAGAAAGTTAATCAGCGTAGACGAGCAAAATGGGTATCCACTGATAAGACTTGGCCGTTCATTCATTTACACTCCTGTAGGTGCTATTTTTAAAACTCTACTTTATTTGCAGTTTCTAAAGCCTTTACCTCCCTTCCAAACCCCAACCCCAGGTAGGGGTTCTTCCAGCTCGGTAGGGTCTTTGGGTTCTTTTTGGGGTGATACCAGTCTCAATTGTCAGAATATACAGCAGTCCATGTAAACAGCAAACCAGCAAATGCAGCAAGCAGTTTTCTTTCTTTGAAGCATTCTCTCCATCCTTCTGGGCTCTTGTATTTATCCTAACTGCAGCCGGCAAGGACCACATCCCAATCTGTGCCACACGAGGCAATTATCAGCTGTAGATAAACTAAGGCAATCCCATATCCCACACTTGGGAGTAAAACAAAAACCCATTTACATGAGTGAGTTTTGAAAGAAAACAAAACTTCCACTATACTGTTAGTATTTAGGCAGCCTGCTTCTGGGTTGCCTAGCAACCTATGATGTCATCATGGGTCACCTGCCAGGTAGCAGGTGTGGTTAAGTTGCTCCTTAAAAGGATCAACCTGCCACTTTGTCACTCTCTTGCCCTCTTTCTTACTCTCTCCCCTTTCTCTGTCAGGGCGCCACCTCCTTTCCCCCTGTCATGTCTTGCTTTCTCCTTCTCTTTCTCTTCATCTCCATCTAATAAAGCTCTTTCACATAAAATCTGTTGTGCACATCATCATTTCATTGGTCTTAACATTGGTGCATTGGCCGGGAAGGACTCTCCTGGTAGCACCTAGTCTGGTCACACCAGGAACCCTTAATCGGACCATGATGCCTGCAACAGTTTTTCTTCCGCTCTACCTATCCCTAACCACCACTCAACCATACATGCCTTAAAACGTACACTTTCTCTCAACGGCCATGCCCCTACCGAGCATACCTGTCCCTCTGCTCAAGGCCACTCAGACTCAGCTCTGAGCACCCGGGACAAGGCTGACACTCATGCTGCACCAGATCAGCTTGAGGAAACTAAAACGCTCACGCCAGATGCTGAAACTGCCGCTTGGCATACAGACACAGCCTGCTTCTAAACTATTGCTGTTAGCTAAGCAATTGCTGGGGACCCTGCGCGCACACACAGATGGCTTTAGATTGTGCTGCTGCCTCAGGTCCCATGGGAGAGGTTTTAAATCTCCCCCTGAAAGCCTGCCACAAGAGGCTGGCTTGCAGAGGAGGGTTTACAGTTGCACAGACTTCTGATCAGCTATGCCACACCCATGCAGAGAGTTTTGAACCCCCTGGGATAGCCACCCCACCAGCAAGGACCTGGTCTCACTATGCCACCGTGGTCACACACCATACACAGCTATCCACCATGTTGATTTTGGGATGAGGAAGGTGGAGTCACAGCTTCACTGCCTTCTTCACCAAGGGCAAGCACGTGGGATCACTGCCTTCTTAGCTTAGGGTAATCAAGGGCAGTAGCATTATTGGCAGCCATCTTGGTTATTCCCCCACTGCCAGCTGCTTTTACTACTTTGTTTCTGCCCCCTGTTTCTGGAGCCGCAAGACTGCAGTCTCTTATAGACCCTAAAAAGCCATTGTGACCCTTCGTACCTCCACTCTAAAGTTGCCTATCTGCCAGTATCATTTCCAGCGAATAAGATTCCCTCTCTGAGAACTGGGCTGTACTGCTAATAAAGCCCTGGTACCAGGAACCAAGGTTCTTGGGCTTAGCTAGGCTAAGCCCATGACCTGCCGTGCTATTTGGTTGATGAACCACTAGCTGCACGGTCCATTTCCATCTCCCCTTTTTCATTCGCAGGACAGGCTTCCTCATATTCTCTCCTCTTAGGGAAACCTTTGGCTTCTACACCTATATTCACCCTACTCAAATGTCTAATATCCAGTAATATCCAGTAACATAACACTAAGAGTGATCCGTAAAGTAAAAGAAATTCCCTATTTCTCTTTTCTCAAAGTCTTGTTTGTTTCTCTCTGCCTGCTCTCTCAATATACTCTCTGGTTTCTTTTTATACTCTAAAAAAAATGTTAAAATTAAACTGTAAATCTTAAGGTGACCACGTAGTATGAACAATTTTAATCGTAATTAATTCTCTGTGGATTTTATCTCCTTTTAGACTAGGACAGCAACTAGTCTCATTTTAAATTGGTATGGATTTTTATAAAAATTCAACATTACATTTTACAATATATATGCTTCAACCCTGGTTCAAAATAATGTTTATATAATACTAAAATTTCAAAGTTATAAATGTCTATTCAAATTAAGCTAATTAAAAATGTTCCTCTAACTGCCTATGTCTTTATCAAATCCTAAATTAATAAATGCTGTTTCTCCTGCCATGAGCTGCCTATGATCCAGATTTACCACTAGGCTTTCTGGCTAATAGGTTTGCTATAGTAAATTCAAATTGCTTTATACTGTTCTACTATATTGTTGGTTTTAAAACTTTTTAAAATTTTTATTATTTTTAAATTCTATTTTATGAACATTGGAGTGAAGGTGTCAGATTCTTTGGAATTGGAGTTATAGACAGTTGTGAGCTGCCATGTGGGTGCTGGGAATTGAACCTGGGTCCTTTGGAAGAATAGACAGTACTCTTAACCACTCAGCCATCTCTCCAGCACCTGGTTTTAAAACTCTTAACTTAGAGGTTACTATGTACAAGTTTTTACCAACACTCTAAATTAAGATAGATTAAATTAGAGGCATTTATTTATTTATATTAAAACTTGATCATTGTGCTATATCTTCACTATCAAAAGATTAAAATATGCTTGGTCTTGTTTTCTAAAAATGGTAATATTATTAATCTATAGTATAGCCCTAGACTTTTATATGCCGTGAACTTTTCATATACTAACTCATACAGGAAACTGTCATGCTCTTACTTTAATGGACTATATTTATGACTTTTAAGGTTCCAACTTAACAGGGGTAAAACCTAAAGTCCTAATATTTACTGGTTAACAAATGCAAATTAATAGTTCAGTCATCTTATAGATGATAAGTCCTTTACCATGTTAAAAAATATATTTATAGTCCTACAGATGCAAATGTGGCCTCACTGCCATCTTTAATTAACAGCTGATGATGGTCCCTGAGTCACCATACAGGGAGTTGTTAAAAATAATAAGAGAGGAGTCTTCCCAATAGGCTCATCTACAGCAAAAACTATGCTCCAGACTGTGGCTGCTACTCTGAGGCTGTTGGCATGCCCACACAGAAAACAAGAGGTCTGTAATTCCCCATCCCACTGTGGTATAACCAGAGGTCAACTCCGCCAAGGTAACTGTTTCAAATGCAGCCAAAGGGGACGCTGGTCCCGTGGCTGCCTCAACAAGCCACATACTGCCTACTGGCAAACTGGCTTTTAGAAGTCAAAATGCTCCCATGCAGGCTTGTCCTTTGTGCCCAGTCATGGAGGCTCAACCAGCACAAGAGCCACAGACACTTCCAGCCTCTGAGTTCCTTGACCTGGTGGAGGACAAATGGCTCCTAGATTCAGTGACCTCCACCACCATTGCCCAGCCCAGGGTAACATTGCAGGTCTGTTTCAGCCTCACGCTTGAGCCCCACGGACATGTTGCCAACTTCTGTCTTGGGAGACTGGAGATGCCTTCTCAGTTCTTTTCATTGCAGGAGACCAAGCCTTAAGCCTGTCAGGCCTAGACACAAAATGCCTCGTTGCCAGACTCAAGAAACAGGCCTTAGATGTAACCTTTTACCATTGCTTTAGCTAAAAAAATAATAATAATAAATGTTCATAGCAGTCTCATCTATATCTCATGGTAAATAACTAGATACAAAGGCCTAAGAAAAATGTTGTTTGAGGGTCTAAGAAGGTGTTTTAAGGTTGGTAAAAAGGTTGTAAGGTCTAAGGTGATTTAAGGTATCCTAAATAGGTAAAAATGCTTAATATTTCCTCCTGTCCAGAGCTTTAACCTTTATCAATAGAGCTCTGATTTATTAATCTAACTCTAATACAAAAACATTCCACTATACCACCCACTATCCTGGTTCCAAGCTCAAGATTTTAAATCTCCTTTAAGTCTCCATAATGTGTAATCATACTAAAGGTTAAGATCAAGTGAGCTTTTGTCCCTTCTACTGCACGAACGGCTTTTCGGAGCTCACCTTAAAGAATGCTCATGCTGTTAACACAAATGTGTATGTCTACTGCCTTTTCTACAATGTATATTTCAGTGCAGATTACAATTGTGATGCTAACATGTCTAAAGTTTTATCTCTTTTGTAAAACTTAAAAGTAATTCTTGTAAGCTGCAGGAAATTCACCTTTCAGGTCAATTGGGCTCCAGATAAATACTGCACCTATTGACTATCTCAGAGGGTGGGATTCCTCCTCTTTCCCTGGTTTTAGGACTTCCCTTTCCTGGCTATTTGCTTGTTACATGCCTACATCCAACACCAGCTGATTGGTGAGTCTTGCCTTCTGATTATTATCAATTCCTGGCTACCAATTGCTACATTCATACCCAACACCAGCCATTTGGTGAGTCTTCACTTCTGGTTGGTGCAAACGCTTCCTACCGCTCTCGCCAACCCACATCCAAACCTTTTATCTAGGACCATCTTCTCCCTTGGGTAAGATTTTCTCTCTTCCAGCATGGTTTCTCTCCCTTCCCCTCTCACTCATCCTCAAAAATCCTAGTGCTAGGTAAACCATGTCTGCTACGGGAAACTGTGCCCTTGGTCTCTGGCCAACGTTGACCAGAGAATAGATTGTACCAATCTACTGAGTCAAACCTTGCTCTTGGGATGCCTTGACAGGTCAGTGACACCTACCTGCACAATGGGAATAATCCATTTGTCCGTTCCTCCAGATTCTCCTCTGGGAAGTCTTCTGGAGAATTTCAGATTTCTACACCTAGTGCTCCACTTTAAGGGCCTCTAATCTTACACACTTCTGTAACCAAACTTGGCCTCAATTTCCTTAGATGACAGGTCCAAAGCAAAACATTTTTAATTACTGCTAGTGATTGGGTAAATGGAAGTTCCCTCAGGTAAATGGAGATTCCCATGTTCAAATCTCTTTGATTCAAACCTTCCACCTCTGTTCGCTCTCCCAAAACTTTTAAATGTACACCCAAAGAGATTTTCTCTACAACCTACTTTGTCTTCTGCCTACATATGTTTCAGTATCCTGCCAGACCCAGGTGTTTCCAACATCACTACAGCGCCAAAGCAGCTACCACAGGTGTTCCAGTCTGACCTCATAGACTTCCATCAAGCTGGACCTGTGCTTTCCCTCCCAGCCATGGATGTTCTCACTGACCCTGGGCAGCATCAAAGCAGCCTGTTCTTCCTGGACTCGGCCAGCATTTCACCCTTTTGACCTCCCTGCAGCGCCCCCAGTGTCAGCAAGAAGTAGTCAGAAGAGAATCTACGCCTGTTATTCACTTATTATTAACAAAAGGCTGAAATGGTGTGCTTCAGGCCCAGGACAAGTAGTTCCAGTTCTCCCAGCGTTCCTCAGTCCTTACCTGCTGCCTTGTGTGGCTGGCAACTCTCTACTGACAACCCTCCACCCTGAACTTTCTAGGGCAGGGGCTTCCCTTCCTCCTCTTGACTATTTAATCTGGCCATTTTGTTGCTATTATTTCTCTCTCTCTCTCTCTGGAAGAGCTGCTTCCAATGAACCTAAATTTATATATTTTGACTTCTCTTACATGAGAAACAGCCCAACCTCCTCATTTTTTAATTCTAGAAAAAAGGAGGAATGTTAGTATTTAGGCAGCCTGCTTTTGGGTTGCCTAGCAACCTATGATGTCATCATGTGTCGCCTGCCAGGGTTAAGTTGCTCCTTAGAAGAATCAACCTGCCACTTTGTCCCTCTCTTGCCCTCTTTCTCTCTCCCCTTTCTCTGTCGGGTAGCCCCTACTTTCCCCAATCATGTCTCCCTCTCTCCTCTCTCCTACTTGATCTCCATCAATAACCCTCTTTCATAGAAAATCTGTTGTGTGCATCATCATTTCATTGGTTCTAACACACTCCACTTCAAATCTCTGCTCACCCAGGTCTCTGCTATCCTAATACATCAAGCTCATTCCCGTCTCTCCTACACAGAGATCTGGCTTCCATTCTATCTGCCTCCTGAATGCTGCCCATTCTTTGAATTTGTCATAGTTGCTTTCCTGGGCACCCTGATGTTTCCTTCTCACTAGCCAGAACATTCAAGGCAGCACATGGGGATGTAAATAAAGAAAAATGTCACCAGTTAGCCTCCATTCCCTGTAATGTGCAAAACCCACTTTAACTGTTACGGAGACACATTAGTATGACTCCCAGCACTGTGGGGGCTCTATGGCTGGTCTGTACTTGTCACTCAGTTCTTGCTATGAGTCCACTGTTCTCACGTTGACTCACATTAAATTTTCCCCAATGTATTAATTTTGTGTAATTAAAAATTATTACTGTGGGGGAGCAGGAGTGGTGAACACCAGAGCACACTTGTGGAAGCCAAAGTAGAATTCTGTGTAGTCACTTCTCTCCTAACTTCACACGGCTTCCAGGATTACACTTGCATCTGCAGACTTTTGAAGCAAGTGATTTTACCCACTGAGCCATCTTGCCAACCCCCAGCTTTACATATTTTTTAAACATATCAGCAAGTTGGAAAAAGGTTACTTAAAATTTCACAGCTATAAAACTCCTTAGCCTACTCGATCCCAATTAGGTTGGAATTTCCTTTGTTCTTTTGTTGGAATTAATACATATTTATAAATGATATAAATATTAAGATAATTAATACATATTTACAAATGAATCAATTCAAAGATAAACTGGGGATGGGGAGAAAGGTGGTTCTAGATAATTTATAGTGGCAATTTATCAGATCTATTAAGTAAACAGGAAATCCCTCCCTGATGAGGCTTACTCTGCTTTATTATTCCCACAGTGTTTCATCCATACTTTTATTTGATATTTTGAAACCACTCTTTTAAACAGTAGCTAGAGTACAGCATCTGGACCATTCCTTCCTGTAATCCTGGTATGCAGTAGGTGTCCATTTAATGTCTGTGGAATGAGTAAATGAAAGTTGGTCTTTGTATCAAAGCACTATTTTCACTCCTGTTTAAAAAGGATCTGTCTCCTTCAACCTTCTACCTTGAATTAACAATTTGATTGAACTTTTCTTCTAACCTACCTATTGTAGGGGCAGTGGGTAAATCTAGGTGGTTAGTTTAGACTAAAGGCACAGATCGTCATGGTCTGATAACATAACTGCATTCCAGGGGCAGTCTCTAATTAATAGTTAAGACAATAGCAACTTTCACCCATTCTTGAGCAAAGAAACAACATGATGGTAGTAAATAGAGAGTATTCTGCCCACGATAGGCAAACTATATAGAAAGATTTTGCATTAAGGTGATAAGAAGGAACAAGAGGTTACTTGGTGGTGACATTTGGAAAGAGGAACATTAACTGAGAGGATGACCCGGCCTGATTGGCATGTAGGCAAGCCTGTGGTGCATTTTCTTGATGAAATGATTGATGTAAGAGGGCCCAGACCACTCTGGGTGGTTCCAGCCCTGGGCAGGTGGGCCTGAGGTGTATAAAAAGCAAGCTGGGTGGGCTGTGGAGTACAAGCCAATAAGCAGGGTTTCTTCACAATCTGTGTTGTAGTTCCTGCCTCTAGATTCCTGCCTTGAGTTCTTGCCCTGACTTCTCTTCATGAAGGACTATTACCTGGAAGATGACATAAACCCTTTCTTCCCCAGGTGGCTTTTGGTCATGGTGCATATCATAGCAATAGAAAGTAAATTAGAATAGAAAGGAACATGACTCAGGTGTGATAATATACTTTTGTATTCTCAGTACTTGGGAAGCTGGGCAGAATGATTTAAACTTGAGTCCAGTCTGCACTACTAGCAAGTTCCAGGATAGCCTGAGCTACGGACGTGGCAAGACCCTATTGTGTTTGTTTTGTTTTGTTTTTAATATTATGGATGCTGGAGGGATGAATCAGCAGTTATGAGTACTGGCTGCTCTTCTAGAAGACCCAGATTTGATTCCCAGCACATGCATAGTAATTTACAACTGTCTGTAACTCTAGTTTCAGGGTATATCTGCTGTCCTTTTTTGGCTTCCAAGCATGCACACAGCGCACAGAAATACATGCAGGTGAAACATTCATACATGTAGAATAAAACAAAATTTAAATATTATAAGGTGAGCCTCAAATCCAATCATAACGTGTCACTATTGTACAAGAGGGCACAACTTACCAAGCCGGTTGTTACTACAGCCTGCAGGGATCACAACTGAAGACTGTTGATTCCTTTTCTCCCCCAATACCAAGTACTGAACCTTCCAGCTATAAAAGCTAGCCAGCTTCTTTTCTCCATGTCCTAAGATCAAGTATGTGATGTCTTCAGCAATGAGTTGCTGGTTGTTTTTTTTTTTTTTTTTACTTTTTTTGATTCTTTGTGAATTGCACGTAATAAACCCCAATCCCACTCTTCTCATCCTTCATGTCTTCCCTCCACCCTTGCAACCGCCCCCCGAAAAGAAAACAAACAAACAAATCTCATCATGGAAGCTGTAGTGTGTCACACAGTAACCCTTTTGTACGCAGGTCTTTATTGGTTTGAGGCCTCTGGCTTCTGCCACACTTTCAATACTGGATCCTCACTGGGACTCCTCCAGGCTATCCTGTTGTTGCCCTGTGTCATGGAGATCCTGCAGCTTTGGTTCTACAGGGCTGGCCCCTTCATGGGCTCTAGCAGTTCACCGATGGGGTAGATGTTGGGGTGGCCCGACTCAAAGCCCTGAATCTAAGCCTGGGTGGTAGCTGAGTTGGTCAGCTCGCCAGCTCACTCACACCCACACCAAGCAGGGTGAGCTGTCCAGCATTGTTCCTGCACCCAGTGCCGCAGCACGCAAGGAGTGGGCCAGCTCTCCTACTGGCATGCTTTCCGGCCAGCTCACCCGCCATGCCACCAGGGTCAGCTCTACTGTGCCAGCAAGGCAAGGGGCAGGGCTAGCTCTCCCAAGTGCCACTCTTAGTGAGGGGCGGGACCAGCTCTGCACCGCTCTTGGACACCAACATGGTCCTAGGTGGCAGCACAGACCAGGGAGGTTCCAAATGGCCTTTGGTGGTAATGTGCGCCATGGACATTGATATAGAGCTCTATTGCTGCACGGCCCCTAACCCAGACAGCACGGCACAGAACTCCACCATGGCCTCAGATGACAGGACAGGCTATGACTCACTTCTCCAGTTCCGCCTCTCTTCATAGTACTCATACCCTTCCACTTCTCTTTCCCAGCACATGCTTCCACATGGCAGCGACTCCCACTGCAGGTGGGCTCTGTGGTGGGCGGGCCTCTCCATGTCTCCAGCGACAGGTCCTTACCCTCAAATCTGTGTGGATAGCCGTGGCCAAAACGTTGGAAGGGGGTATCTCTGGACTAATCCCAACCGCAGTTTGAGGGTTTTTCAGCCTTATGGTGTCAAGCTTCTTCAGTATGACTTTTTAAATGGTCCTTAGAGTCAGTTAACCAACTCCTTACTCTCTGCTCTACCTTGCCTTCCCATCCCCACCTCATTTAACCCCTGCTATTCAGTTGTGGTTCTTTCCTCCTTCATACCACCTGCATTCTGTCCTCTCCCTGATGAAATCTCTGCAATGTTGCTTACTGGTTTTCTGACTCCCCTGCGTGTTCCAACTTAAACAAACACATGTAAAGTTATAAGAGAAAGTTACAAGCGTATGAGAGAATATGTGGCATTTGTCTTTCTGCATCTGAGTCACCTCACACAGAATGGTTGTTTCCAGCTGCATCCATTTACCCCCAAATTCAATAATTTCCTTTTTCTTCATGGTTGAATAAAATTCTGTCATATGTAGGTATCACAGTTTCATCACACATTCATCAGCTGACCATCGAGCCTACTTCCATTCCCTGGCTGTTGTGATAGAGCAGGAATGAACATGGATGAGCAGGTGTCTCTGAAGTAGGATGGAGAATGCTTTGGGTATGCACCATAGAGTGTAAGGCTGGGTTGTCTGATAGGTCTACTGCTAGCTTTCTGAGGAACCTCCGCACTGATTTTTAGAGTAGCTGCACTACCACGGTCAATAAATAAGGGTTCCCCTTTCCCACAGTCACGGTAGCATTTGTTGTCATTCGCTGTTGTTTTACTTAATCTTAACCATTCTGACTGTGGTGGGATGGACTCTCAAGGCAGCTTTAGTTTGCAGTTCCCTGAGGGCTAAAAATAAAAAAATTCCCAGCACAAGCGGGGGAGACAAAACCCCACCCTAGCTGAGGAGCCATTGCAATTAATGGCTCCTAGGGATGCAGCCCCTAGGAACTGCCTATTTTCCAGTAGACAGCATTAAATGGAGCGAGTGAGTTTAAAAAAAAATACATGAAGTTAGAAGGGGAAAGTTGTGTTGGTAGTGGACAGGGGAATGTTTGGAGGACAGGGACAGGGGATTTGATCAAAATGCATTATATGCATGCATGAGATTCTCAAGAGAGAGAAAAGCACTGACTGCTCTTCCACAGGACTCGCATTCACTTCCCAGCACCCACATTGCCGCTTACAAGTGTCTGTAACTTCAGACACCCTAACACAGACATACATGCTGGCAAAACAGCAATGCACATAAAATAAAAATAAATAAGTAAATAAGAAATTTCATGTGCATTTTCTCCAAAGAATAAGAAGTTAACAGGCATGAAAAAATATTCAGTGTCACCAAATACTAGGACAACACAAATTGAATCTAAAATAAGATTACTACTTTGCACAACAGGATGGCTAGTTAAAGCTAAAAACAGAAAATAACAAGTGCTGGTGAGGATGTGGAGAAATGGCCGCTCTAGAATTTTGCTGATGGGAATGTGAAATGGCTCTGTCCACCGTTGAAAACAGCTCTGGCTCTTTTTCAAGATGCCTTAGATAATGTGATCCAATAATTTCATTTGTGGTAGACACTCTGAAAAATTAAGCGGAATTTGTTTTCTGTGGACCAGGAAGATGTAAGATGAGATGGGCATCATGGTACAACCGTGTATTCTTAGCACCCTGGAGGCTGAAGCTTCAGGATGACCAGTTCTAGGCCAGTATGGACTGCAAAGAGACCCTGGCTCAAGCACCAAAACCAAGAAAAAAAAAAACCCAGCCAACCAACAGATGACCACAGGGACACACACCAAAGGTCATCTGGCTCCTGAGGTTAAAAGTAAATTTTGAATGTGTTCTTTTATTCTACATGTATTTTCAGAGTTTTCTGCTTTGAAAATGAAGTTCTTTTTTTTTTTTTAGCTGGAGAAGAATAAATAATATTTTCAAGAAAAACGATCCCAGGGAAAATGAAAATCACTTAGCATCCCTGAGTTTAGTGAGCAGTGCTGTATTTGGCACGTTTCATTTCACATGCCTTGGTGCTTTCCCTCCTACTCACTGTGCGCATCTATAATAAATATATATTCATTTATTATGAATTAATAAATCCCCATGAATTCAGAGCATATCAACTCAATCACTATGCACAGATACACAGATTGTTACAAATTAATATTTGATACAAAAGCACTGTTCACCATTATAAACTCTAACAGCTTCTACTTCTATTCTCACAACCCTCCAAACTCACTTTATTAAGTAATTACAAATAACAGTGTCTTTCCAGAAATGTTTGTTCATAAGCAAACATTACTATGAAGATATGCATTTTAAGCACCTAAATTATAAGGATTTTTAAAATGTATGCACATGAGTCTAAGTGCAGAGTATAGGCATAGAGGCCAGAGGTTGATATTAGTTCTCTTTGTCATGATCTTCCACCTTATTTTTGTGAGACAGAGTCTCTCACGGGATCTAGAGTTCATTCACTGTCTATACTCGTTGGTCAGCAAGCCCCAGAGAGCCTCCCATCCCTGCCTCTCTTCTCCCATCCTGGTGCTGGGCCACAGGGAAGTCCTGCTGTACCCGGTTTCCACACAGGTGCTGAAGATCCAAGTTCAGATCCTCATGCTGTTGCCTAGCACTTTATCAGCCGAGCATCTTCCCCATTTCTTTACCTGAGTAAATCATACCGTTAGCCATCTGGGGATTCTGTCTGATTGAAATTGCTTTCTTTGCTGTAGAGATTTTTTGTTTGTTTGCTTTGGTGTGTGTGTATATGTGTGCGCACGTGTGCCTGTGTGTGTTTGGTGGCCTGTGATGGGTCCCTTCCCATTTTCAACTTAAACAAGGGAAGAGGAGCTGGGGCTGAAGAGACAACTCAGCAGTTAAGACTTCCGCTTTTCCAGAGGACCTCTGTTCAGTTCTCAGCACCCGCGTGGTGACTCAGCACCCTCTGTGATCCCATTCCCAAGAGATTAACATCCTCTTCCGGCCTTCTTGAGTATTGCACTCCAATGATACACAGACACACATGCAGGCAAAACACTCCCACATACATAATTCTCAAAAGGAAAGAAAGGAACAAGAAGCTGATAGGTCCACAGCTTCAGGTATATGTGTCCAGGATGGCCCTTGAACATGCCCGGACCAGTCAGGTGGAAGGTAGGCCCTGCTGATAGGAGAAAAAGCGCCCAGAGCCTTTGGCTTAATTTAGGAGGTAAGAAGGAAGCAGAAAGAGCGCCATTTTTATTATCCATCTGTAGTCCTCTCCCTGTCTGTCTGCCTGTCTAGCTCTTGGTTCCCTCAATATGATTTATATTGCTGTAAAATGTTTTATTTAATAATGCATGTTAGAGTTTTCTACATTATTAAATATAAATCTTTATTATTCCTTTCCATACTGTCAGAGTCTTATAGAGTATGAGTTTGTCGTGATCTATTTAACTAGTCTCCTCTACTGATACATATTTAGGCTACTTTCAAGATTTTAGGGGGCATCTATTCCAACGAGAGGTGTCTCCCTGCTCCTTAGCCTCTGCATGCTTGTCTTAGCACGCTGTAGATGCAGCTGACTTCTTAAAGGAAGAAATGATAAGGTGATTTTTTTTCTTTTGAGACAGGGTTTCTTTGCGTAGCTTTGGCTGTCCTGGACTCATTTTGTAGACCAGGCTGGCCTTGAGTTCATAGAGATCCGCCTGACTTGCCTTCCAGAGTGCTGGGATTACAGGTGTGTGCCACCAAGCCATGCTGCTAAAAAGCTCGGATGAAGGACCGAGTCACCCCTCTCCCCTGAACTGTCTGTCTGCCACCAGACTGCACCTCACACCTCTGCTGGGAAGTTTCTCTCGGACAGGGCTGTGGGCAGGTTGACATACTTCCACTTTCAGCTGTCTTTCAGAGCAGCGCTATGTCTCCTGGCTCTCGCTATTTATACTGCTTTTTGGTTTGTTTGTTTGTTTGTTTGTTTTCTTTTTCTTTTTTTGACATGGGCTCCAGCTCACTTTAGAACTCAAAGCGTGCCCTGTCCACTGGCTGGTTTCTCTGAATGAAATCCAGGGTAGCACTGGCCCTAGGCGATTCTTTTTCTGTCCTGGTTCTCCCAGCCCCTGGAGGTGAAGGGAGGCGGGGGATGGGGTCCGGAGCAATAAGTTCTTTCTTCTTTTAACTGGTTCTTCAGCCATGTTGTCTCCAGCGGAGAAAGCAGCCATCTAAACCATCATGGCCTTCCAGGCTGCACAGAATGACCTGTAGGAACAAAAGAGGAAAGTTTCAGCTTTAATGGTAGAGGAAGGTGGTGGCTCTTTCAGCCAGGAGTGATTGTGTTCTTCAGGGTTAAAGCTGTAAATAGTAAGTGCCAATTCTAAGGTAGTAAATGCCATTCCACGAGGCTGCTTTTAAAACTGCGCACAGCCCTGGCAAACATCGTTGCCGCTCTCACACTGGCATCTTTTACTTACTCTGTACTTTGACAGAGAAAGAATGGAACAAGCTTCATTTTGATTCATGAATGTTGTTTTTATTCTAAATGCCCATGTGAGGGGAATGCAATTGGACACACGATAGATGCAAATTCACTCGCATACTCAGAGAAGGCAAATGAGGCTTAGCTCTTAGACTCCTTGATCAGGCTCCCTGCGTGAGAAGGCCAAGGAAAGAGGTGTCTGTAGCTGAATTACAGAGAACGTCACATTTGAGAAGGGAGAGGAAAGGGTTTGGCTGCCACACAGCTCCCGGCATTCCAGAACCTGCATGTGAAAGTGAGCGCAGCTGCCAAGAAAGTGAAGGCACTCAATGAAAGAGCAGCCTTCACTGGCACGAGGGTGCCCAGGGCACAGTGTGCACACAGCAGGATAAAACGGAACCTCCAACTTTTATGCTGGAGGTCTTGACCCCATTCCCCAATCTTTAAAATACTGATTACCTCGTTTTCCTTTGTTCTCCTGGACAGACCAGGACTGGAGTGAAATGGGAAGTGCACGGAATTTAAAAAGGGCCCTGAGTGTCTGTTTCTTTTTTTAATTCACCATTTGTTGTTAAAAACAAAACAAAATACATGATGAACAGAATCTCAACATCTGAAGTGAAGACAAGGCTCTATCCTATGTTTAGATATCCCTGTCTCTGTGGCCTCATCCCTAAGACTCACTCTGGTTCCAAATTGCAAAAAGCAGCTAGATATCTGTGGTTTGCCAAATGATTGATTAAGCTACTGCATTAAAATATTATTTATCTTGGTTACTAAGTCTCTTTCTTTCTTTTTTTAATCTTCCTTTAATTTGATCCCCAAACTGAGGGCTTTGCTTACCTCACTCATTCAGCCTGGGCTTGTTTCAACCCCCTCTATTAAAACAGCCTTTTTCAGGGGCTGAGAACATGGATCAGTGATTAAGAACACTTGCTGCTCCATTTTGAGACATGAACTCACATCCGTGGCTCATCAGAGGGCTATAACTCCAGCTCCAGGAGATCTGATGCCCTCTTTGGGGCTCCAGGGGTACCCAAATAAACGCTCATAGACACAGACACTGTGTGAGTCACGAAAAACGGAACTTACAGAATGAATCTCTCTCTCCATATATATGTGTGTGTATATACACACACAGACAGAGGGATTTATTAAAATGGCTTACAGCTAGTAAAAAAAAATGTCTGTCTATCAATAGAAGGTCCAAGAATCCAGTAGTTGTTCAGTCCACAAGGCTAGATGTCTCAGCTGGTCATCAGTATATGCCAGAATTCTGAAGATGGAGGCTCTAATGCCAGGGAAGAAGTGGACTTGCTAGTGAGAGCCAGAGCAAGCAGGCAGAAAGCAAAAGCTTCAGAGAAGGTGTGACCCATATTAGGATCTTCCCTTCTCAAATATCCAGATTAGAGGTGGGCATTCCCACTTCAAAGAATTTTACTTTAAAAAAAAAAAAAAGCTCTCGCAGATGTGTCCAGCCATTTGGGTTTTACTTAACTCTAGATGTAGTCAAGTTGACCACCAAGAACAGATATCACAAGTCCATCTCTTGTCAACTTGAAATCTCCTTTTGTCATACTTAATTTCCAAATAAAAACAATAGCCAGGCCATAATCATGTCTAACATGATATAACTATTCCTCATGGAACCATGAATATAATATAAATTTAGAATAGGTGGCCTTATCCCTTGAGGGACAGTCTTTAAGCATCTCAAACTTAAACATGATAACCACTGATATTCTCTTAATTGGTGTTATATTGCATGATAAAGAAACTGAGGAAAGAAAATATAAATATGTGTACAAATAAATTCTTCACAAAATAACAGAGAAGCACTCATGTCAATTATAATTTTTGTTTCTGCAACTTGTCACTTGGCCTTAGCTGGTATCGGCTCTTTTTCTGGAGGAGTGACCCATACCTTCATTTCTGAAGGGTCTGTGCCCTTTGTCATCCTGCCTGGATTAGACTGGTATAGTTTCTCATTGACTTTGATCACAGGACATGGTAACACCGAGAGACTCCCTAAAGGCTCTCTTGTACTGCAGACGTGATCTCTCTTACCTCCATTGTGGAGGAACAGTCCAATTTCCCCACGGTGATCTGGATCAATCCCCCTTCCTAACACTGTTATTCCCTTCTTAGGCTGTTGTTTTAAGGACATCGAAATCCCAAAGTGGCCAAGGGAACTCAGAGCTTCCAGTTCAAGGCTGTTTTTTTGTGGCTCCTGGCAGGAGTGCTTCTCTGTCTGGAAACAAAACCTCTAGACCAGCAGGACTTAAGGCTGGAGGAGCAGGAAGCAAGATTTTTCCTGGATTCCTGGAACTGTGTGTCCTGGTTGTGGATAAACTGTGCCTTATACTGATTCAAAGCATATACTGCCTTCTTGAGAATGCTGCCTCAGCCTCCAGGCTGCTGCTACCTAACTGGCGCTGTAATGGTGTCTTCAAAAGGCCATTTCATGTTTTCTATCAGGCTAGCTGCTTCAGGACGGTGGAAAACATGGTAAGGGCAGTGGATTCCATGATCATGGGCCCACTGTCACACTTATCTGGCTGGGAAGTGAATTC
>CM053764.1:8325950-8347373 GCA_028658305.1 Pachyuromys duprasi
CCCCCCCCCCCCCCCCCCCCCCCCCCCCCCAAATCTCTGAGTTCGAGCCAGCCTGGCTTATAGAGTGAGTTCTAGGACAGCCAGGATTACACAGAGAAATCCTATCTGGGGGAAAAACAAAAAACAAAACAAAAACCCAACCAAACCAACAACAACAACAAAAACAAAGCAAAACAAAAGAATCTACTCCAGTAAGGACAAAGTGTTGTTCTTTCCACGGAGGAAGTGGGCCAATGTAGTCAACTGCCACCAGATCACTGCTGCTCACTCTAGGGAATGGTGTCAAGCCTGGAACTCAGTGTTGCTCTCTGCTGTTGGCAGATCTGGCACTCAGTAGTAGCTGTGGCCAGGCCAGCCTTAGCAAGGGGCACTCCATGTTGTAGAGCCCTTGCATAACCTCATCTCTGCCACCATGCCCACTCTTTTTATGGGTCCATCGGGCAATGACAGGGATGGCTGGGGAAAGGCTGACTGTCCACAGAAGAGATCATCCTATCTACTTGACTACTGGACTCCTCCTCTGCTGAAGTCACCCTTTGATGAGCATTTACATGGGACACAAGCATCTTCACATCCTTTGCCCACTTGGAGAGAACTACCCACATCCTTCTTTTGAAGATGTCTTACCAATTTTCCAGTCATGTACTTTCTAAGGCCCCGACCATTCAGCCAATTCATTGGGTTGGCCCAAGAGTCATGGAATAATCATATATCTGGCCATCTCTCCTTCCAAACAAAATGTATGACCATGTGCACTATCTGAAGTTCTGCCCGTTATGAAGATTTCCCCTTGCCAGTGTCTTTCAGGGTTGTCCCAGAAAGGGGCTGCAGTGCTGTCCACCTCTGGGTGGTACTTGCATAATGTGCAGAACCATCAATAAACCAGGCCTAGTCTTCTCTTCCTCAGCCAGTTGATCTGGAGCACACCCCGAATGAGGCTGTAGATGCATGGTCATCAAGAGATGGCATTGTAAGGGGAGCAGAAATGATTGGCATTTAGGCAACTTCTTCATGTTACTTGTTTGTGCTTTCAGGGCATGCTTAGGCCCAATCACGTATACCCACTTCCATTTGATAATGTGTTTCTGCTGCACATGGCCTACTTTAGGGCTTGGTGCATCAGATAACACCCAGTTCATGACTGACAACTCAGGTCGCATAGTAACTTGGTGACCTACTGTCAAACTTCCTGTTTCCACTAAGGCTCAATAGCAGGCCAAAAGTTCTCCCAAATGTAGAATAGTTGTTGGCAGTTGATGGTAGAGTCTTATTCCACAACCCCCAAGGTCTTTTTTGTAACTGACATATAGGGTCCTGTCAAACACCATCAGGTCTGCTGGATCACATGGACCAAGTGGCAGAGCAGCCCTCACAACAGCCTGGATCTGTTGAAGGCCTCCTTCTGTTCCAGGCCTCACTCAAAGCCAGCAGCTTCCTGATTCACTTGGTATATGGGCTAGAGTAACACACCCAAGTGAGGAATGTGCCATCTCCAGGATCCAAATAGGCCAAATGAATGTTGTGGTTTCTTCTTGGTGGTGGGAGAAGGCCAGGTGCAGTAACTTATCCTTCACCATAAAAAGAATATCTTTCTCTGCATGCCCCACATCACTAGACTTCTAAGAATTTCACTGAGGTAGAAGGCCCTTGAATTCTGGTTGGATTTGTTTCCTATTCTCTCATATGCATATATATTACCAACAAGTCCAAAGCAGTTCACCTGTTCACTTGGTCTACTCATCATGTCATCAGTATAGTGGCCTGATGTGATGTTTTGTGGAAGAGACAGCTCACCAAGATCTCTTAGAACTAAGTTATGGCACAGGACTGGGAGAGTCAATTTATCCTTGAGGTAAAACTGTAAACATATACTGCTGTCCTTGCCAACCTAAAGAACATTGCTTCTGGTGGTCCTTATGTACTGGTTCTGGGAAAATGGGATTTGCTAGATCAATGGCTACATACAATGTACGAGGAGACGTGTTCATCTGCTCAAGTAAGGAACCACATCTGGAGTAGAAGCTGCAACTGGAAAATTTTCAATAGTCAAGTGCCATTCTACATCTTCTTCTTTGGCCAGATGGGATAATTAAAGGGAGATGTGGTGGGAGCCACCACCCCTGCATCTTTCAAGTCCTTGATGGTGAAATTAATTTCTGTAGTTCCTTCAGGGATGTGATACTGTTTTTTAATTCACCATTTTCCCTGGCAGAGGCAATTCTAAAGCTTCCATTTAGCCTTTCCAATCATAACAGCCCTCACTCCACAGGTCAGGGAACCAATGTGAGAATTCTGCCAACTTCTAAGTGTATTTATGCCAATTATACGCTCTGGGACTGGGGAGAGAACCACAGAACAGGGATCTCTCTGAATCTTCAGACATCAGCCACAACTCATTAATCATTTCATCTCCATAAGCCCCTACTTTAGCTAGATGGCCATGCTCCTGGGGGTCTCCTGGAATCAGGGTCAGTTCCCAACCAGTATCCAGTAGGCCCTGAATACTCAATTTATTTCTTTTCCCCATTGTGCAGTTACCCTTGTAAAAGTCCATGGGTCCCTCTAGAGAAAGAATAACAGTAATGCTTGTAGGTATTTTATCAAGATCTTTTCTTAGGAGAACCTGCCTATCCCTTCTTTCACGGGGTTCTGTGTTTGCACACTGGCTCAAGTCTAGAAATTGGTTCATGAGCAGAGATTCTCTTTTGCCACAATCCAATGCACCCTTTATTTCATTTGTTTGAGAATTTTTCTGCTTCCACAGATCAAACAAAAATGTAGTAGGCTCCTTATGTATTTGGAAACATGATTGATTAGCCAGTGCCAAAGGCCCACATGAGTCATGCCACCATAAAATCACTTTGCCTGAGCTGACCATTATGGGTCAGGTCATCATGGACATTGCTTTGTCTATGCTGCCCATTAGGATAACTACAGTCACTCGCCTTTGGAGGTTCGTTCTACCACTTGGCCCCTGCTACCTCTGTGCTCAATGAAGCCACTGCATTTAGTTCACCCAAGTGAGCAGCAGCATCTCCAACCCCAAGGCCTGGCACGGGGAGGGCAGCAGGAAAGCTCTCCAAGTGTGCTGGTGCCCTCTCACCGTTCTGCATCTTGTAGAATTAGTGAAGGGCATGTCTCTGGGCTCTCCCATTGGGGAGGACTCGTCTTTACACAGTGTACCCACTCTAGCCTTGCAGTTTCCCTGAACCTTAAAAATCCCTTCATCAATGCTAAGCCAAGGGCTATCGGGCATCTCCAACTCCTTTTCATCATTTGACAAACAGTTCAGCCAACCATTCAAAGAAACTCTTGCCACCCTTCTTTTAACTGTGAAGCTTCTATATTAAACCTAGAATCTCCACTCAGTTGCCCATGTCAATGAACTCAGATCCAGCTTTATGTTCCTTCTACCATCATTTCATAACCTTAAAGCCTGTTCCCATATTTCTCAGACTTCTGCTTGAATGAATAAGCAAACTCATTAATCTCTTTAGTATTATAGTGGACCTCCTTGTGGGCTACCCTGTCTACCTCCTCACTAGAAACCTGCTTAGCCTTGAGTCTGATTGTAGGTCTAGAGAAAACTATTGCTGGGTCCAGAGGGACATTAGTATTATCTTGCCTGGCGTCTCCTTTAGAGAGAGTCGCTGCTGGCTTATCAGACAATGAAGGATTAATTTACTCAGTCAAAGGAGGAAGCGGCAATAGGGGGCATGAGTACATCTTTTGCTGAGGGTGGAGAGACTATTTCATCGGGTGATAAAGCCTTGAGAATCTGAGGGTTCAAAGTTCTCAGCTTCAATGGGTTTCTCCCACACATCTTCCTAAGTTACAGGATCCGTTTTGATACCAATTTATGCCCTTACTTTAATCATAACCACTCACACCCTTCAAGGCTGGGACTTGAATTTGCATTGTAATTCAGCCAACTTTATAATGAGGGCTTTTGATTGATTTTCTGCAACTTGATCTCTGTAGCTGCTGGAGAGAAGATTCTCTTATAGGATACACTTCAAAACCTTTAGTCTGTTTATGTGCATCGGAGCCAGTCAGTTTTATTACCAAGCTCATTGTTGTCCTTCATTGAATTCTAAGATGCTAGAAATTGGTTAATTTTAATACGGAGTGTATTCTTTTCCTTTGTCAGTTTATTCAGAGATTCTAGAAGCAACCAATCATCATTTAAACAATTTCCCCCCCCACAAATTGTCAAACATTTTGTATACAGAGTCACCAAATATGTTGCCTCTTACAGTTGGTGAATCGGGAAAATCAAATGCATTTATCTCCTTAAGTTTGTAAGACAGTCCACATCATGGGCTTGTAGTACTAGAGAGCGGTCCATAAATGCAGGTGTTGGCAAATTGCAAAGCCTTTTCCAGATACTTAAAAAAATTCATCCTTGTATGTCTGTTGCTACAAAACTACTACTACTATCAACATTGGTATTAGCCAGGTTTCTTTAGAGTCTAGAGGAACAGAATATCTATAATAAAATTTGTTATTATTATTATTATATTTATTAGATTCACTTATACACCATAGCCCAGTTAGTCCAACAATGACTATCTGTCAATGGAAGATTCAAGAATCCAGTAGTTAGTTGTTCAGTCCATGAGGCTGGCTGTCTCAGCTGATTTTCATATATGCCAGAATCCTAAAGAACTATGTTCTAATGCCAGTGAAAGAATAGGCTTGCCAGTGAGAGCCAGAGCAATCAGGCGAAGAGCAAAAGCTTCCTTCTTCCATGTTCTTTATATAGGCAGCCACCAGAAGGGGTGGCTCAGATTAAAGTCAGATCTTCCCATCTTAAAAGATCTGAATTAAAGATGTATTCTCCCACTTCAACATATCGGGATTAAAAGAGGGTCTTCCCACTTCAAGTGATTTAATTGAGAAAAAAAAATCCCTCACAGATGTAACTAGCCTCTTGGGTTTTATTTAATTCCAGTTGTAGTCAGGCTGGCAACCAATATAGCCACCACACACACAAACACACAAGTAAATTTTTAAAAAACCTTTATTGAGGGATGGAGAGATGGCTCAGTGGTTAAGAGCACTGCTTGTTCTTCCAAGGGACCCAGGTTCAATTCCCAACACCCGCATTGTAGCTCACAACTGTCTGTACCCCCAATTCAAAGGGATCTGACACCTTCACACTAATGCACATAAAATAAAGTTAAATAAATTATTTTTAAAAATCTTTATTAAAGCTGTGGCAGCTCATTCCTTTAATCCCCGAATTCAGGAGGCAGAGACACGCAGATCTTTGAATCTGTAGGCCAGTCTGGTCTACGGCGTGAGTTCCAGGACAGCCAGGTCTACATAGAAACCCTGTCTCAAAAAATCAGCCAACCAACCACAAACCAATCAACACCCCACCCCCAATCTTTATTAAATTATGAGGATCTTGCTTGTGAATGAGCTTTTGAATTTGGCTTAATAAAATAAGGAAATGTGCAAGTCATACTAATATGTATGCTGTATTCCAGTCTGTCTGTTGTGTGTGTTTCTTCTTTTTTGTTTTTGCAACAGGGTCTTGCTGTGTAGCATATGATCCTCCTGCCTCAGCTGCCCAAACATTGGGATTTATAGGTTTTAGCCACAACGACCAGCTCAAATCTTCTTCATTGCTCTTTCTTACCCAGCAAGCACTAGAGGTGGAAGAAGAGAGATTTATTTTTGCTGGGGAATCCCAGCCACTTCCCCAAATTAGGATACATGCCAGAGCAAACTTTAAAAATATATGGGTCCGCCATTTCCTCACCAGCCTGGGTATATAGAACTGATTATTTTTTTGGCAACTGAAAGGAATTTTAGTGTAACTAGTCTACATCTATTTTTTTTTTTTTTTGTCTTAAGTGTTGGTTTAGAGATTGACCAACTCTTTTAGCTGCCATTTCAATGAATAGTAATATGTGATTGTGATGATGGTGTTTTATTTTGTTTATTTAATTTTTTTCATCGGGTCTTATGTAACCCAGGCTGGCCTTACACCTGCTATGTAGCTGAGAATGACTTTCAATTTCTTATTCTCTTTAGTTGTAAATTTTGTTCCATATAATGTGTTTAGTATACTGAATAATAACTAACTTCTGAGAACTATAAGATTTACTTATTATTCTTGTAAAAGGAACTTATATTCTCCTGGTTCAATTGTTTCCTTGGAGCCTTACTGCCTCCTTCTGCTAACCTAGGTCTAGTCCTGCAAGCTTCTAGCCTCTGTACAATCTAACCTTGGCCTAGAGCATTTTCAGCCTCTGACTTACTGCTGAATAAACTCACTCTTTCTTGTTCTTACTGAGGTCTGGGTTGGCTGGTTCAACTTATCTGTTCTGGCTCAAATTCCTATCCTAGCTGACTTATTCAATCTGGCTTTTCTCTAGGCCTCTGAATTGCTCTGCTTGGCCTTAAACTAACTCCAGCAATCGGCTCTAATTTTCTGACTCCTTCTCTTTTTCTGGCTCATTCCGTCCTGTGTTCTCTCTCTTTGCAACCTGTCTCTCTGTTACTGTCCCAGTAAAACTGCCTCCTCTCTCCTCATTCTCTGGGTCGTTCCCTTAAGTAGCTTCCCTTTTGCTCTTCTCCTGAGAGTCTGGCTTATGTTATTCTGTCAAATCTTTCTCTGATTCATCACTTTTCCTGCCACTCAATTAGACATCACTTTCAAACATGGGTGCTTTCTTCTACAAACTAACTTTACCTTCATTGTTTGGGGTTAAAGGTGTGTACCACCAAGCCTGGACCTAAGCTTTTCTTCACCTGAATCTTTCTCTATACCAAGCTGGCCTTGAACTCAGGATCTGCTTACCTCTGTCTCCTGGATCAAAGGCATGTTTGTACTTCAGCTGTATCACACAGATCTAGAAGGTCTTTGGATGTGATCTCTTGCCAGAGCAGCCATGTTCTGAATTAACATTCCTCTACAATTCTTGTTGTTTTTACTAGTTGTGAGGTTGTTTTTTAAAGTGAAATGTTGATAATCTTTTCTACCATTATGCAAGTTGAAGACACGACTGAGTTTGGTCTTAGGCATTGAAGCCAGGGCCCTGTGCATGCTAACCACGTGATCTAATACTGAGATACACTTAAGTCCAGTTTGTTAATGAGCATTTATCAAGCTCATTTATATAAGATGTCTACTTCAGAATGAATGCTATGAATGCCAAGTAATCATAGCAAAATTATCATCACCGCTTGTAGAGGGCTAGTCCTAGGTCAGCAGAATGAGGCCCCTCCCAGACACCAGCTGAAATAGGTGAATAAAATTTCGTTTTACAGCTGCTGTCATTATTTTTGTGATACAGCTCACATAGTGTATGTGATGCTCAGTGTCAGATCGACAGAGTCTAGAACCATCTGGGAGAAGGGTCTCTGAGCATGCCTGTGAGGAATTATCATAATTAGACTAACTGAAGCAGAAAGACCCACCCACTGGGGGAGCCCCATTCCCTGACTGGGATCCTGGACTGGATCACTGGAGAGGAGCGGAGCAGTAGCCTTTGATCATTGTTCCTGATTATGACTGTGATGTCCCTACCCGTCTCAGGCTCCTGCTGCCTTGCCCTCCCTGCCACAATGGACTATAATCTAGAGCAGAGCTAAAATAAACCGTATCTTAAGTTTCTTTTGTTGAGATAGCAGCAGGGGAAGACACTAACACAGTACAGTTCTACAATATCAGGATATGTGTGATATATTGGACTAATGTCAATTTATGGCCTGGATATGTCTGTTACAGTACATATCCTTTTTACCTCTGCTTTTCCAGGGCACATGATAGTTCCTGATTCATACAAAGTTCTCAACTAAAGTTTGCTAAGCGAGTAGCCTCCCTGGGCACAGTGGCACCTGTCTGCAACACCAGTACTTGGGAGATAAAGAAAGAGGAGATCAAGAGTTCAAGGCCAGCCTTGGTAACAGAGTGAGTTTAAGGCCACATATAAGGGAACTCAAATCATTATCTTTTCCCAAAAACCATGTAAATATTACCTGGATGTAGTAACTGTCAAAACAGCAAGTCAATTTGGACTTAGCTTTTAAACTATCTTGCTTACTGACAAGTCACTTTGTTTTTTAAAGGGATGATGGATCTCATATTTCACAGGCTCAAGTTCTCAGATTCAAGTAATTCTCCCTCCTTGGCTTCTCCTGTATTTGAGATGACAAGGCAAGTACCACTGAGCAGGCTTCCAGACTAATTTTTGTTTGTTTTCTTTTTTTCGAGACAGGGTTTCTTTGTGTAGCCTTGGCTGTCTTGAACTCGTTTTGTAGACTAAGCTGGCCTTGAACTCACAGAGATCCACCTGCCTATGTCTCTCTGTGTCCTCAAGTGCTGCAAGTTCAGGTGTGCACCATTGTGCCTGGATTCCCAGACTATTTTTTAATATTTTATTGCCTAGAATGGGGTTGGCAAACATTTTAAATAGTACATATTCTTTGCTTTATGAGCCTTGTGGTTTTTGTAATTATTCAGCTCTATCTCAGGGACGCAGGCACAGAATCATAAACCAATGGGTGTGGCTGTTTTCCAATAAAACTTTATAAAAATAGGCAGGGTTTAAATTTGATTCATATGAAAGTTGCAGTTTGCAGAATGCCAGTCGGGGTAGTTGCTATTTATTTAATACTTGCTTATTTTGTATCAAGTTCATAATATCCCAATATGTGACTATTATGTACTAGTTAATCAATATTTCTTATTTTGTTAGTACAAATGAGCTGCAATAAATATGCTTTTATATACACATATTTGTGTTTACTATGAGTATACTTTAGCAGAGATTCCCAGAGGTACAGTTGCTGAGTAAGATTATATAACATTTTTAATCTCACAAAGAGTTTAAACTTCCATTCACTTCATAGCAATATATGTACAGTATGTCAAAATAATTGGTGTGTTTTGAGCTTTATTTGTGGCTCATACTTCCTGTTAACTACAGAATTGAATGTGGTCTTTCTACTCAAAGTAGTGCTGGATACTGATGACTAAAGTACCTATTGCCATGGTGGGCTCTGAAAGCCGGAGAGCAGGCAGAATCTTCTGAAGGTACATCACAGGGCTTCAGGGTTGCTAACGCACAGCACAGGAACCACCACGGGCTGCATCAAGAATTTTCTGCATCAACAATTCCGGCTCTGAGCCAGGTGTGGTGGTTGGTGCACGTCTGTAATCCTAGCACTCCGGGCAGCAGAGGCAGGCAGATCTCTGTGAGTTCGAGGCCAGCCTGGTCTACAAATCGAATCCAGGAGAGCCAAGGCTACACAAAGAAACTCTGTCTGGGGTGGGGGGAAGGGGAGAATTCCTGGCAGTGTTTGCTGAAACACAGATATGCTCAGGAGGCTGTAAATCCCCATATCTCTCCTATATCAGTGTATCACACGGAAAGTGCCACACCCTGCATGGGTGTGCTAAGAAAGGGCAAGTCTCCAGGCTAAAGAAATTAGTGCTGGCGGTAGGAGGAAGCAACTCATACCACGACGCATCCAGTATTTACTGAGTGTGTGACTCTTCCCGATGTTTCCTTTTAAGGTGGTTATTACTGTCTTCTCTGTCACAGACAGGAAACATGCTTGTAGAGCTGATTGGCTTCCTGGTCAAGCAGCCATTACATTTCATCTTTTTTGAAACAGGGTGTGTTAGTTTTCTCTTGCTGGGAAAAGACATCATGACCAAGGTGACTTATAGAAGAAAGCACTTAATTGGGGGCTTGCTTATGGTTCCAGAGGTTCAGCCCGTGGTCACCATGGCGGAAGGTGTGGTGGAATGGAGCAGTAGCTGAGAACTGGGCATCTGGTCTACAGCAAGTGGCAGAGGTGGGTAGGGTGAGAGGGAGAGAGAGGGAGAGAGAGAAGCTGGATCTGGTGTAAGTCTTTGAAAGCCCAACTCCTCACCTCACTTCCGGCAATGACACACTTCCTCCAACGAGGCCACATCTCCTAATCCTTCTGAAAAACTGTCCCACCAACTGGGGACAAAGCATTTAACATATGAGTCGTTGGGGGTTGCTTCTCATTCTCACAACCACATAGGGTGTGTCTCGTTATGGATCCTTGGCTGGCTTTGAACTAGGTGCCACCATGCTGTGCCTGTCCCTTCTAATCTTACTTTGCTGGAGATAGGAGATTTTAAATCTGTTTCACCATATTTCAGTTTCTTTACCTTATAAAGATTAGGGTTTTTGTTTTAACTGTCTCAGTAACTCAGGTGGGCTATAGTTGAGGATGACCTTGAACTCCTGGCCTTCCCGCATCCATCTCCTGAGTGCTGAGATTACAGGTAAGCATCACTACTCCCAGCTCTAACAGATTTGTAACTGGATATGGAGGCAGGTATCTGTAATCTAGTACTCAGGAGGCTGAGGCAGAGGATTGGGCCAGCCAGAGCTACATAGCATGACCCAATTTGAAAAGAAAAAAATAAATAAAACAGCTGAAACCAAGCAAACCCCTGTGATTCTACAACTTCTTTCCTTGTCCTAAGAGATCCCCCTGCTTTTTTGTTTTGTTTTGTTTTCCTGGAGATAGGGTTTCTCTGTGTAGCCCTTGGCTGTCCAAGAACTCACTCTGTAGACCATGCTGGCCTCAGAGATTCACCTGCCTCTGCCTCTCGGGTGCTGGGATTAAAGGCATGAGCCACCACGCTTGACCTCCTAAGAGATTTTTTTAAAACAAGTTTATGTTTCTTCCAACTATATCATATATGTTATAATATCATAATGAAAAAATAGAGTGAAATTTCATTCATTTGGATTCTAAAAATGCAGAATTTATGATACGCATTGGTCATAGGTTGCACTGAGATTTCTCTCACTGGGAACATAGGATTTAAAACACAATGATACCACTGAACAAACGAATGGTACTTTTCAAGTCATGTAAGTTGACATGAAAGTTAAGCACTTTTTAAAACGCTCATTGCTTCTGTCTGAATGCAGAACAACAAGTCTGAATTTATTCAGCAAAGAAGCTTTTGTTCCTATGGCATTAAGTAGCAGTTGAATTGTTTCCGGAGAAAATAACATCCAACTTTAGATCATCTGTTGGGGAATATTCAAAGTGAGTTGTTCAAAGACAATTTTTAGAAGAAAATACATCGGTTATTGCAAGTGCCAGGAGGAAGAGAGAGAGAGAGAGAGAGAGAGAGAGAGAGACAGAACCATGATTTAGAAATGTTAATGGAATTGACCTGTAAGAGGTTTTTGGTGACATCAAGAGGTTAGTTTTGGTCGTGTGGTATGATTGGGAGTAAATTTTCAGGGCTGTAAGGAATGACTAAGCAGTAATGGAGCTATCTAGAACCCACTCATTCAGATATTTGTCAGAGAAATGAAGGAGACAAAGGACAGTGATGGTGGCAATAAATACAAGTGAAGATTTTTGCAGAGTGAGAGGATTCTGCATACCTGAAGGTGAGAGACAGCAGCGCTGGGAAAGGGCAGACAGAATGACATCAAAAGGCTGGATAGAAAAGGAACAATATTAAAAACTGGCATTTTTCCAAAGACAGCATTTTTTGTTTTTGAAATATATGTAAGAAAATGAGAAACTGTCCACACCTGGGAAGAAACATTTGTGTGTGCGTGTGTGTGTGTCTTAAGATTTATTTAGTATGTATACATCGTTCTGTGTGCATGTACACCAGAAGAGGGCACCAGATCTCATTATAGATGGTTGTAAGCCACTATGGAGTTGCTGGGAATTGAACTCATGACCTCTGAAAGAACAGCCAGTGCTCTTAACCTCTGAGCCACCTCTCCAGTCCCCCAGGAAGAAACATTTTTAAGCATGTGAGTAGAAAACTATTTGTAATATGAATGCATAGAGTCAACAATGAGAACAAACAGCCCACTAAATGAGAAAATAGGCAAAAAATTTGAACAGATGAGACACAAAAGAAGATGTAGAGATGACAGAAAAGTACACAAAATGATATTCAACATCATTAGTTATCAGGAAAATGTAAATTAAAACAATCGTGAGATGCCATTCCATCTGCACAACTATTAGAATAGCCAGGTTTAAAAAAAAAAAAAACAGCAGATCCTGCCACACATTGCTGGTGGGAATGGAAAGTGGTGTAGCCACACTGTAAGAGATGAGTAATTTTCCATAAACATAATTTTACTCTATTAGCTAATAGTCATACTCCTGAGTCTGTACTGGAGAAATAATAACACACAGGCACACAGGCACACAGACACACAGACTCAGAGACACAGAGACACATAGACACACACACACACACACAATCTGTAAGAGATATTTATAGCAATTTTTAATTTTTCACCAAATGGAAACATGCCAAATGTCCATCAGCTGATGAAACAAGTTGTGGTACATCTATGCAGTGGGATACTATGTAGCAATGAAAAGGAAGAAACTACTGGTATGCACCTAACTACATTACTGACTCTTAAAATTATTATGCTGTTGGCTATGGTGGAGAGCACAATCCTTACGTTTATGAGGCCAAGGCAGGAGGATTGCTAGTTTAAGGCCAACTTTGGCTACCTAATAAGATTTTGAAACATACACATAAACACCAGTAACACTCTGCTGTATGAAAGAAAACAGACTTATAAGACTCCATTCATATTGTACCATAGAAAAGGGACAAAAATCCAACAGTATTTGTAGGGACTGAATGTGGAGGTCAAGAGCTGTGAAAAGCTACCATGTAACTTTTTAGGGTGTTAGAGATAAAGCTATCTTGATTATGCTTTCAAAAGGTTATAGAACTTTACAACCTAAAATGTTGCGTTTTACTATATGTAAATTATACTAGCCAGGAGTGGTGGTGCACGCCTTTAATCCCAGTACTTGGGAGGCAGAGGCAGGTGGATCACTGTGAGTTCGAGGCCAGCCAGATCTACAAAGAGAGTCCAGGACAGCCAGGGCTACACAGACCTGACTCAAAAAAAATTATATCTTAAATGCTGGTATGGTGCATATATATGATAAAGAATATTATTTTGGCATAAAGGGAAAATACTAGAGCATGCCTGTTTGCTTGACTTTAAGTTTTATATACATGTTCATTGTGCCAAAGAAATCCCTATCCCCACTCCAACCCTTCACCAAATAAACTGCTCCTTTCTTCCAAGTGAGGCTTTCTCCTACTTGCTGCCCCCATAATGCCATTTATTCTCTCTGTGATGTGGCATGCTATATTTTATTGCAACTTCTTACTTAATTCTTTTTGAACCTTGTTGTATTGAAAGTTCCATGAGCTCAAATCACACATCGATCACGACACCTTAATAGAGGGAGACTTCAACACTCGACTCTCACCAAGGGACAGATCATCTAGACAGAAGCTAAATAGGGAAATAATGGCACTTACAGAGGTCCTAAATCAAATGGACCTAATAGATGTCTACAGAACTTTTCACCCAAACTGAAAAGAGTATACCTTCTCAGCACCTCACGGAACTTTCTCAAAAATTGACCATATAGTTGGTCACAAAGCAAGCCTGAGCAGATACAAGAAAATTGAAATAATCCCCTGTATCCTATCTGATCACCATGACCTAAAATTAGACCTCAACAATAACAGAAATAACAAAAAGCCTAAACAATCATCAAAACTGAACAAATCTCTACTAAACGACAGCTTGGTCAGGGAAGAAATGAAAAAAGAAATTGGAGACTTCCTAAAATTCGATGAAAATGAAGGCACAACTTACCTAAATTTATGGGACACAATGAAAGCAGTGCTAAGAGGAAAGTTCATAGCACTAAGTGCCTCCAGAAAGAAGTTTGAGATACTGCATACAAGCAACTTAACTGCACACCTAAAAGCCCTAGAAAAAAAAGATGCAGACACACCCAAGAGGAGTAGATGGCTGGAAATAATCAAACTTAGAGCTGAAACCAACGATTTAGAAACAAAGAGAATAATTCAAAGAATCAATGAAACCAAGAGCTGGTTCTTTGAGAAAAATCAACAAGATAGACAAACCCTGAGCCAAACTAACTTAAAGCCAGAGAGAAACTATCCAAATCAGCAAAATCAGAAACAAAAAGGAGGACATAACAACAGACACTGAGGAAATCCAAACAATCATTAGGTCTTACTACAAGAGCCTATATGCCACAAAAATTGAAAATCTAAATGAAATGGACAATTTTCTTGATATATTCCATTTACCAAAATTAAATCAAAACCAGGTAAATAGATTAAGTAGTCCTATATCCCTGAAGGAAATAGAAGCAGTCATCAAAAGCCTCCTCCCACAAAAAGCCCAGGGCCAGATGGTTTCAGTATAGAGTTCTACCAGACCTTCAAAGAAGAACTAACTCCAATTCTCTTCAAACTATTCCACAAAATAGAAACAGGAGGAACATTATCAAACTCATTCTATGAGGCCATAGTAACCTTGATACCTAAACCACACAAAGACCCAACAAAAAAAGAGAACTTCAGACCTATCTCTCTTATGAACATTGATGCAAAAATATTCAATAAAATGCTCACAAACCATATCCAAGAACACATAAAAAATATCATCCATCATGATCAGCTAGTCTTCATCCCAGGCATGCAGAGGTGATTCAATATACGGAAATCCATCAACGTAATCCACCATATAAACAAACTGAAGGAGAAAAACCACACAAACATCTCTTTAGATGCCGAAAAAGCATTTGAAAAAAATCCAACACCCATTCATGTTTAAAGTCTTGGAGAGATTAGGGATACAAGGAACATACCTAAACATAGTAAAGGCAATATAGAGCAAGCCTATAGCCAAAATCAAATTAAAAGGAGAGAAACTTAAACCAATCCCACTGTCAACAGGGCCAAGGCAAGGCTGCCCACTCTCTCCATATGTCTTCAACATAGTACTTGAAATCCTAGCTAGAGCAATAAGACAACTAAAGGAGATCAAGAGAATACAAATCGGAAAGGAAGAAGTCAAAGCATCACTATTTGCAGATAATATGATAGTATACATGAGTGACCCCAAAAATTCAACCAGAGAACTCCTTCAGCTGATAAACACCTTTAGCAAAGTGGCTGGAAAATTAACTCAAAAAATTCAGTAGCCCTCCTGTATATGAAAGGCAAAAGGGCTAAGAAAGAAATTAGGGAAACTACACCCTTCACAATAGCCACTAATAACATAAAATACCTTGGTGTGACTCTAACCAGCAAGTGAACGATAAAACTTCAAGTCTCTGAAGAAAGAAAATGAAGAGAATATCAGAAGATGGAAAGATCTCCCATGCTCATGGATCGGTAGGATAACTTAGTGAAAAATGGCCATCCTGCCAAAAGCAATCTACAGATTCAATGCAATTCCCATCAAAATACCAAAACAATCTTTACAGAACATGAAAGAACAATTCTCAATTTCATATGGAAAAATAAAAAACACAGAAATGCTAAAACAATCCTGTACAACAACAAATCATCTGGAGGTATCTCCATCCCTGATCTCAAGCTGTACTACAGAGCAACAGTAATAAAAACTGCCTGATACTTGCATAGAAACAGAATGGTGGATCAATGGACTCTAATAGGAGACCCAGAAATAAACCCACACACCTACAGATACTTGATTTTTGACAAAGATGCCAAAACCATACAATGGATAAAAGATAGCATCTCCAACAAATGGTGCTGGTCTAACTGGATGTCTACATGTAGAAAAATGCAAATATATCCCTATTTATCTCCCTGCACAAAACTAAAGTCCAAGTGGATCAAAGACCTCAACATAAACCAGATACACTAAATCTGTTAGAAGAAAAAGTAGGGAAAAACCTTGAACTCATTGACACAGGAGACAACTTCCTGAACAGAACACGAACAGCACAGGCTCTAAGATCAACAATCAATCAATGGGACCTCATGAAACTGAAAAGCTTCTGTAAAGCAAAGGAGACTGTCATCATAACAAAATGACAGCTTACAGACTGGGAAAGGATCTTCACCAACCCTATATCTGACAGAGGGCTGATATCCAGAATATATAAAGAACTCAAGAAGTTAAAAAGCAACAAATCAAGTAATCCAATTAAAAAATGGGGTATAGAGCTCAACAGAGAATTCTCAAAAGAGAATATCAAATGACAGAGAAACACTTAAAGAAATGCTCAACATCCATAGTCATTAGGGAAATGAAAATCAAAACGACCCTGAGATTTCACCTTACACCCATCAGAATGGCTAAGATCAAAAACTCAAATGACAATACATGCTGGAGAGGATGTTGAGAAAGGAGAACCCTACTCCATTGTTGGTTGGAATGTAACCTTGTACAACCACTTTGGAAATCAATCTGGCTCTTTCTCAGAAAATTAGGAATAGTGCTACCTCAAGATCCAGCTATACCACTCCTAGGCATATATCCAAAAGATGCTCAACTATAAAACAAGGACATTTGCTCAACCATGTTCATAGCAGCTTTATTTGTAATAGCCAGACTCTGGAAACAACCCAGATGTCCCTCAACAGAGTAATGGATACAGAAATTGTGGTACATTTACACAATGGAATACTACTCAGCAATTAAAAACAAGGAAATCACATGAAAATTTCAGGCAACTGGTAGGAACTAGAAAAGATTATCCTGAGTGAGATATTACAAAAGCAGAAAGACACACATGGTACACACTCACTTGTAAGTGGATATTAGACTTATAATATAGGATAAACATACTAAAATCTGCACACCTAAAGAAGCTAAGCAAGAAGGAGGATCCTAGGTAAGACAATCAATCCTCATTCAGAAAGGCAAACGGGACAGACATCAGAAGAGGGAGAAAACAGGGAACAGAACAGGAATCTATCACAGAGGGTCTCCGAAAGACTCTACTCAACAGGGCATAGAAGCAGATGCTGAGACTCATAACCAAATTTTGGGCAGAGTGCAGGGACTCTTATGAAAAAAGGGGAGATAGAAAGACCTGGAGGGGGCAGGAGCTCCACAAGAAAAGCAACAGAACCAGAAATTCTGGGCACAGAGGTCTTCCCTGAGACTGATACTTCAACCAAGGACCATTCATGGAGATAACCTAGAACTCCTGCTCAGATGTAGCCCATGGCAGCTCAGTCTCCAAGTGGGTTCAGGGGAACAGGGACTGTCTCTGACATGAACTCAGTGGGTGGCTCTTTGATCACCTTCCCCTGAGGGGGAAACAGCCTTATCAGGCCACAGAGGAAGCCAATGCAGACAGTCCTGATGGGTCAGATGGAAGAGGAGGAGGACCTCCCCTATCAGTGGACTGAGGGAGGGGCATAGGAGAATAGGGAGGGAGGGTGGGGTTTGGAGGGGATGAGGGAGCAGGCTACAGCTGTCATACAAAGTGAATAAATTGTGATTTAAAAAAAGAAAAAAGAAAAAACAGATAGCAACAGCTTTGATCATAGCCTATTACAATATCTGTCCGTTCGATACAGCACAAGAAATGATGTTTTTAAGTGACTGGGAGATAAAAGAAGGCTTGGAATGGCTCAATGAGAGGCAGAGGCAGGCAGATCTCTGTGAGTTCAAGGCCAGCCTGGTCTACTGAGAGTGAGTCCTAGGACAGTCAGGGTTACACAAAGAAATTCTGTCTTGAAAAAACAAAACGAAATTTAAAAAAAGAAAAAATACTTGGTTTACATTGGCCAGAAGAGGTCTGCAGTGCCCATCCGGGCTGCCAGCTACACACACATCCAGTACTTTGAGTTGCCTCACCCCAGCATTAACCCACCTGCGAGCTGCTGGAGTGCATGGAGGAGGCCGTCCCACCGAACCAGAGGTCACTATACAGGGCCTAGGCCCATCGGATGGAGCCACCGCTACTTGCCTTGCTGGGAGATAGAGAGTTCAAGTACAAAGGCTGAGCTTACCAAGCCTTGGGGACAGCTGACTTTGAGGGTTAGGAGGTGTGTGGCAGCCTGGAGCTCATGTAAAACCTGCCCCCAGATGCCCTGCCTAGCTGCAAGATCACCCAGACTCTGGGCAACAGCAGGATATCTGAGATGAGTCTCGGCCATGGTCCAATATTTATGGTGTGTCAGAAACCAGAAACCTTGCACCAGAGCAACAACTCATTGCAATGAATATTTTCATGTAAAGCTGTTTGGGGGAAAAAATATACTGTGTGACATATTGCTCGATCTTTCTCTTTCTTCCTTCCTTCCTTCCTTTCTTTCTTTTTCTTTCTCTCTCTCAAGGCAGGGTTTCTCTGCATATCCCTGGCTGTCCTGGAACTTGCCCTGTAGACAAAGCTGACCTTGAACCCACAGAGATCCACCTGCCTCTGCCTCTCTAGTGAGGGGATCAAATGCCACCGCGTCCAGCCTCACCCTGTAGTTTCTAATGCCACTATGACAGATGAATAGGAGATGGAGAGGTGGGAAAAAGTGGAGGCAGAACTAGAGACCTGAGGACGGTGACAGGTGTGAGAAGGCTGGGGTTGGCGGGGAACACTCAGTTAACCTGGTGGACCTGGCCGCGTGCTGTGTGGCAGCCCCCAACACGATGCATGATTGCCCTGGCGCTGAGCGGCAACAGGATGTGTGAGATGATGAATGGTTCATTTCTGGACTGGACCTCCATGCTCCATGCTATGTTGGGATCTGTGGTCCACGCTGCGGCCCCAGGCTACGTTGAAGTCTGAGGTTCATGTGAGTGTCAGGATTGGGCTGCAGCTGGGGCCTACATTGATGCTTAAGGCCCACGCTGCTGCCAGAGGCCAGTGGACATCCATAGCCTGTGCTACCGTGGGAAGCCATGTTAGTGCTGCCAGATGGCATGTTGATGCCTTTGGTCCCACTGCAGCCAGGAGCCTTGTCGACCACCATGTTGACGTCTGTGGGCTGATGCTGCCTGAAGCCATGCTGATGCCCCTGGCCCATGCTGCAGCAGAGGACAAGCTGATGTCTGTGGTCTGTACTGCCAGAAGGGACCATGACGAGGTCTGTGGCACATGCTGATGCTGGAGGCCATGTGGATGTCCATGGTCCGTGCTGTCGCAAGACACCACGTGGAAGTCCATGATCTGTGTGCCCACTGACTGTAACGGGCAAGGAAGCTACTCTTGCAGTGACATCAATGATTTCAGACTCACAGTTGAGAAAGAGAGTTGTTCTGGGACAACTCCTACGCCCCTCACCCCAAAGTAACAGCCTGGACAGGAAGCCATCAAAGAGAACTCTTAAAGATTGTGATAAAGAAGCTGAAGTGCGGCGCTCCACAGTTTCTGGAGGGAGTGCAAGTGGAGGAAGACTCAGTTTGACCATATGTAAGCAACACAAATTGAATTTGTGTTTTTTTTCCTTTTTCTTCTTTTTTTTTTTGAGGGTTAAGGGGTCACAAAGATAGAAGGGTGGGCCTGGGAAGAACTGGGAAGTGAATGTCATCAAGGTACATTATGTGAAATTCCCAAATAATCAATAAAAATATTGTGTTGGAAAGCCAAATCACACACACACACACACACACACACACACACACACACGTGCACACACACGCGCGCGCGCATACACACACGCACACGCACACGCACACACACACACACACGTGCACACACATCGTAACTGACCCGCTGCTGTGGCAGTGGGCCCGCTCCCGGTAGTAACAGCATGGGCCTCATGATCTGTCACTTCCAAAAGGTCCTACATCTCCAACTGGTGTCTGATCACTGTTGCATTGGGGACTACAGCTTTAACACCCAGACCTTGGGGGATACATTCAAACCATAGCAGCTCCAAATCTTTATAAACATCTCATTAAAGTTAAAGAAAAGGGATACACAGAACCAAATCGAGAGCTGGGTCGTGGTGCTGGCGGCAGCACGTGATCTTCATCCCAGCACTTGGGAGGTAGAAGGAGGTGGATCTCAGAGTTCAAGGCCAGCCTGGTCTATAGAGCAAGTTCCAGGACAGCCAGGGCTACACAGAGCAACACTATCTCAAAAACCAAAACTAAGCAAACAAACAAAAATCCAGTAAAAGGCATGTAGAAAGAATTGTAGAGCCACGTAAATAAAAATGTAATAAATTATGCCAGAATTGCAATATGTAAGTATATTAAGTATGTGAATTAAAATGAGAACACCAGATTAGAAACAGATTTATCTATATACTGTTATTCATAAACACAGATGAAACGTAAAAGCACGGAAAAATAGAAATAAGCGAGTGTAAACATGTATAATGGCTAATTCTTTCCCCCAAAGAATACTGGTTTAGCAATAGCAATGCCAGACTAAGCCAATCAGCAGTTAGGAGTAATCCTCACTGTCAAACAAGAAAGGCAACTTAGGAAAGAAAATGTTTAATTTGGGGCTCATACCTTCAGAGGGTTGGAGTCCATGACCATCACGGTGGGGACAGGCGCGCAGGCGCGGCATTGGAGCAGTAGCTGAAAGCAGAGACCTGGCCGGAAATGATGTAAGCTTTTGACCCCCTCAAAGCCGTCCCCATGAAACACCTCCTCCAACAAGGCCACACCTCCTAATTTTTCTCAAACAGTTTCAACATCAGGAACCAGGCGTTCAAACAAACGAGGCTGTTTAGAACAGCACAGAATGACCAGCCATTCTGAATACGACTGTGCAGCCCCCCTCACTGTCCATAAAACAAAAATGTTATTGATGAGGTTGCAGGAAATTACCAAGAACACAGGACATGGGTGGTTCTTCCTCACCCAGTTCCCCCCTCCCCCCGAAACAGAAAAGACTGACAAAACATTAGAAAACTACAAAAGGTACGAAAAATATCCATAACACTTGACTATAGCTAGGATACTTCACCAACGAAATGCTTCCTCCCCTTCCTCTGCCTCTTGTCCCGTGGGAACTGAACCTATAGGCTCACTTACTCTAGGCAAGCATTCTACCACTGAGCTGTATACCCGGCCCTGCATGTCCTTCTTAAGCACACAAGGGAAACATAAAATCACCCATAAAGCCAGATATTTATCAAGAAAGATCAAGTTGGTATAATTTTTTCTTTTTCTTTTTTTCTTTTCTTGTTTGGTTTTGTTTTTGAGACAGGGTTTCTCTGTGTACCCTGGCTGTATTGGAACTCACTGGCCTCGAATTCAAAGACCTTCCTGCCTCTGACTCCCCAGTGCTGAGATTAAGTGCGTCTGCTGTCACCCCCAGCTTTAAGGCCACATCCTTAAAAAAACAAAACAAAACACCAAGCCAACTAATACTGTAACAGAATTAGAAATCAACAACACAAAGGCCTCCACTCCACAACAGAGGAGTTTCTGACCTGAGCAAGTGACAATATGGAGTGCGCTAATGCTATGTACTGAGACAGAAAGAAATGAAAGAGGTTTTCTTTTCTTTTTTTTTTTTAATTTATTTATTTTTATCTCAATCACAGGTTAGGTACTTTGAATACCAGGCGTAGCCCCCTCCCCCATTCCCTCCTACCCTCCCACTTCCTCCCTCATCTCCTTCTTCCCC
>CM053764.1:8347873-8433317 GCA_028658305.1 Pachyuromys duprasi
CGCGATCAAGACTTTGGCAGAGGGTGAGAAGTAATGATAGATCTGGGGGAGGTTGGTGAGACTTGGGGAGAACAAGAGCTCCATAAAGACCAAACTGAGCAGGGCATAGGGGTCTTGTATGAGATGGTTTCTACAATCAAGGACCATGTGTGGATGTGGCCTGGAACCCCCGCTCAGATGGGGCCCATGATAGCTCGTTGTCGGACTGAAGTCCCTAGTGAGGGAAACAGGGAATGTTTCATTCATGATCTTGATGGCTGACTCTTTGACCCTCCCCCATACAAGCCGGGGAGTGACAGACGGGCTAGATCCCAGGGGAGGGCATTGCAGCCAGCCCTGAGGAGACAGGATGAGCTGGGTTTGGATGGAAGGGGAGGAGGTCCTCTCCTGTTGGTGGACTTGGAGGGGGCGGGGAGGAGGGAGATGAGGAAGGGAGTGGGAGGGTGGGAGGGAATGAGGGAGGAGGCTACACCTGGGATGCAAAGTACCTAACCTGTGATTGATATTAAAATAAATTAATTAATTAAAAAAAGAAAGGTTCAAATATATTTACAAATATATTTACAATTGGGAAAAAAAATCACAGCAATTTAAGCATGGGCCTGCATCCGGCACAAGCTTGTAGTCCTAGCAAAGGGAGGCTCACAGAGGAGCGTAGCTGTGCGCTACAGGGGTTCTCCGGACATGTTAGGCAGGCACTTATATGTGACACAGTAAACCTTTACTTTTAGGTTTTTAAAACATTTGAAAATCACTTAAAATTTATAAGAAGTTGCAAAAACATAAAAATATACACATTTACTTACCCTTTACAAGTATTAAATTGTTGCTAAAATTTTGTCCATTGTTTCATCATTTACTCTCTTATTTAGTTTATACACACACACACACACACACACACACACACACACACACACTTTTTCCCTCCCTGAACTCCTTGAGTTAAATTATGTGTCATGGCCGGGTATGGTGGCGAATGCTTTTAATCCCAGCACTCGGGAAGGCAGAGGCAGGAGGATCTCTGTGCGTTCCAGGACAGCCTGGTCTACAAAGCAAATCCAGGACAGCCAAGTCTACACAGAGAAACCCTGTCAAAAGAAAAGAAAAGAAAAGTTATGTGTCATGGTTCTTTCATGCATTTCTCAAAAACAAGGTGTTTTCTATTAACTCTACTGATTTACATTAGCATGGTGCTTTATAGAGCATTTTCACAGCCTTCCTCCTCCGACCCCTAGTGACATTGACATTTTTTTTTTTTGAGGAATATAATTCTCCCAATTAAAAGCAAACCAGGACACTCCATCTTCTGTCTGTCTGATGTTTCCTCACGATCAGACTGAGCTTATATTGATGAGCAGTGGCACATGATAGCTTTTCTCATAGGTACATCAATTTTGATCACTTAGGGTGAGGCTTCTGTTCTGCACTCCGCTTTATTAACACTTTTTCTTGTAATTAGTAAGAGGTCTAGAAGGGGGCATTTGTTCCTTTCAAAACATTTTTAAAGTGTGTATATATATATATGTATATATGTATATATGTATATATATGTAAATACATACAACACATACATAAACACATATGTATAATGTGCGTGTAATTCCTGAGGTGGCCAGAAGAGGGCATAGGATTTCCCCCCTGTACTTGATTTACAGGCATTTGTGAGCTTCCAGATGAGGGTGCTACGAACTAAACTCAGGTCTTTTGCAAAAGCAGCGATTGCTCTTAACTGTTGATCCATCTCTCCAGCCCCTGTCAGTTTTTGAGACGTAGACTGGTCTGGAAAAGGGAAAAGGGAAGAGGAGGGTATCTCTCCGTCATTCGTGCCGCTGTACAGGAGACAAATAGCAGGGTCAGCCCTCCGATCCTATCAAATAAATAGAGGGAAAATGGGTCTTTGATTTGTGTGCCTTCTCTTGGGCCCTTTTTCTTCTGTTTGTCATGTCCAACTCTCATGTGTTAGCTTTTGTTTTGTCATTATATTATAATAATGCTGTATTCCCTTAAAAGTCAGTTTGTTTTCTAATGAGAGATAGAAAGGGAATAGATCCAGATAGGAGGGGAGATGGGAAGGAGCTGGGAGAAGTAGAAGGAAGGAAAACGATAATCAGTATATACTATGTGAGGGGAAATTTCAACAGAGGCAAAAACACAAAACAAAACAAAACTAGGTACAGTAAGAAACTAATGTAAGTAACTGATAATAAAAACAGAGCAAGCATATTTAAATTTTGTGATAAAAGTTATGTCAATGTGGTCCTTCTATCTCAAAGTATTTTATTATGAGGCTCTCGATCTAATTACCTCCTATAGGCCCTGCCTCCTAATATTGTTATTTTAGGTTTAGGATTGAAGCCCATGAATGGAGAGGCACTGACATTTAGTCTGTTCTGATAAGGTTTTAACCTTTAGCCAATCTGATGAATGAGAAGCGATATTTTAACACAGTCTTAGTAATGTGCATTTTATTATGAAACTGAACATCTCTTTACATGTCTAAAAATTGTCTTAATACATACTTTTGTGAATTATCCTTTCAGGCATTTATGTCTCTGTTTTTGTTTTTAGCATGAGCATTTTATTGTACTTTTTGCTTATGGGGTACACTATGATAATTCAGTTATGTGTATATAAGATATAATGTTCAAGTCAGGATAATTAGAATTTCCACGTTCTCAAATGCTTATCGCTTCTGTGCTGAAAACCTTGGGATTCTTCTAGTTATTTATATGTTTGGCTAGGAATTTGGCCAGTTGTATCTGCATTCTAAGAAAGTTTTAAGAAGTCATACACAGAGTGCAGCTGGTGAGATCACTTCTCATCTGGGGGTGGTGGCACATACCTTTGATCCCAGCTCATACGAGGCAGAAGCAGGTGGACCTCTGTGAGTTCGAGGCCAGCCTGGTCTATAGAGCAAGTTCCAGGACACGTGGAAAAACTCTTTCTTAAAAAAATGAAAAAAGAAAAAAAGAAAAATAAAAAGAAAAGATCACTTTTGCTTTTGCAAAGGTTCCTGTTTGTTTCTCGGTGCCCACTGGAAGGATTGTAGCTGCCGGCAGCTCCAGCCCCAGGAGACCCAATGCCCCTCTTCTGGCATCCGTGATACCATGTGGCAAACCCCAAATAAACAATAACAAAAAACTTCAAAGAAAAGAAGGTTTAGTAGCATATGCTTTTAATCCTATCACTTGGGAGCAGAGGGAGGCAGATCACTGGGAGTTTGAAGCCAGCCTGCTCTACATAGTGAGCTCTAGGCCAACTGAGGCTACACAGTGAGACCTTGTCTCAAAAGAAAAAAAAAAGTGGGAGAATGTAGTTGGGAGAAAGGAGTAATACATATTGTGAATATCACAATCCACAAATTTAAACTTTTTTGTTTTTGAAACAGGCTTTCTCTGTGTAGTCTTGACGGTCCTGGATTTCCTCGGTAGACCAGCTGGTCTCAAACTCATAGAGATCCACCCGCCTCTGCCTCCCCAATTTTTTACTTTTTAATGTCCTGTCATGTAAAGCTTTTTACATAGTCAAATTTATCAGCCTTTTCTAACTCTGTCCTTTGTTCTTTAAATCTTAGAGGCAAAGTTTTCCTTAGGTAGAGCACAAAGGGGAACTTCCCAAAGCTTTCTTCCAGAACTTGTATATTTAAATTGTAATCCATTTAGAGTTTATTCTTGCATGTGGTATGAAGAATAGATCTAACTCTATTTTTCCCAAATGAGTCTAACATTAAAAAAGAAAGCCTAGAAGGTGAGGATTTTATATAAGTGACTTCATTTTTTATACCTTTGTTCTTTATCTTTCTTTAGTGATTTTTTTTTAATGTAGGAGAAAGGTTTTAAAAAGAAATAGTTGTGACAAGGACATTGACATTCTAAATGTTCTGAGTCTCGTTACTGGTGTGACCCTCTCAGAGCTGCTGCTGCTCCCGAACTTCACAGTGCAGCCTTGGGCTTCATTCACACGTTCTTAAGCTTTTTGTTTCAAATGGATGTTCTCTTTTCAATTATATTGCAAACATTTTGCAGTCAAAGCTATTGATTAATAAAGTGAGCACATACTCCATAACTGCATATACATTTCATAGACAGAGTTTGAGGACTTTTCTCTTGAGTTTGTATTGTAACTACTTTTTTATTTATACTGGAATAGTTCATTGTATTTAATTGTGCAATGTAAATAATGATGCACTGATGACTATTATTGGTTGTCAGTTTGACTACATCTGGAATTAACTAAAGCCCAAGTGTCTGGGTACACCGTGAAGGATTTTTTTTAATTATAATAATTTGAATTAGGAAGATCCACTTGGAAGCCCGATCTTTTAAAGTAGGAGGATACACCTTTAATCCAGATCTTTTCAGGTTTGAAGATGCAGGTTGAATCCAGGCCACACCTTCTGCTGGAATCCTATGTAAGGACATGGAAGAAAGAAGCACTTGCTCTTTGCCTGCTTGCTCCTTCTTGCTGGCAAGCCATTCCTTCACTGGCATTATAGGCTGCATCTTTGGGATTCCAGCATCTACTGAAGACCAGCTGAGACATCCAGCCTTATGGACTGAACAACTATTGGATTCTTGAAACTTCCATTGTTAGACAGCCATTGTCGGACTAGCTGGACCAAAGCCCATAAGCAATTCTAATAAACCCACTTTATATATATATAGAGAGAGATTCATTATGTATGATATATATATATGATATCATATATATATATCATACATATATATATATATATTCGATACATTCTGTTTCTCCAGAATGCTAGAGTCTAGAGAACCCTAACTAATACAGATTTTGAGACCAGAAGTGATTCTAGAGACACATAAATATAATTTTAAAAGGATGGATGACTTTTAAAAATATCTGGAATAGGCCTTCCAATTCACCAATACCCACAGTTTCTGAAGCCTCTTTGAGAAGCTCAAAGATTACTGAAATCCTATGGTGTGGACCTTTTTCTGTAGTACAGGAGATCCTTTAGGTATCTCCTGGTGCTCTCATGTCCTGTGAGTAAAGTCAATAGGAAACTACAACAATCCATGCTTGCTATGGGTAGAGGAATTACAGAATGGGTAGTAGAGGAAGATAGTTATAAATACCAGCTAAGGTGATGTTTTTGTGTACCATATAAAGATTGTCTTTGTACAGTCGGATACTTATTTTTCTACCAGCTGAGAGCAGACTTTGGTACAGTTAAGCATCACCTGTCTGTCACAATGTTTTATAAGGATTGTTCTCCATCATCTTCTGATTGGTTGAATAAGGAGCTGAACCGCCTATAGCAAAGGCAGGAGAGAACAGACAGAACTTCCGGAGAGGCAGGAACTCTGGGAAAGAAAGGTGTGAAAAGATTCATCTATGAGAAATGAAGAAATTTGGATGTATGAAACTGAGGAAAGGTAAAGAACCATGTGACAGAACATAGATTAAACAGGTTATAAGCGCTAGTTGGAAACAACAGTAAGTTAAGGCCTGAAGCTATTATAAATAAATACAAGTTTCCATGCTGTTATTCAAAGCCAGGGAGGACATAGAAAGTCTGCATGGTTTTAATCGGCATCCAACATTTGGCACAGAATCCAACTTAAGGCCTGGGAGAAGTCCTGGGGCTTGGACAGAGTGCCTGAATTTAGGGAGAGGCGAGGTTCCTTTAAGAGAGAGCAGACCCTCCAGGCCTCAGGCATGCCCTACAGGTGAAAAACTTCCCAGAGCTTCAGTGGGTCCCAGACCCACTGCAGCAGATTGCAGAACCAGCCTAAAGGGCACCTGTGCTGCATGCAGTGGCTCCAGACAGAGAGAGTGCTAGAAAGAGCCCGTGAGCTGCCAACCGAGTGGGCGGAATAGTCCCTGTATAGAGGCCTTGATTTCTCCAATTAGGCTGCTAGCCCAAGCCTAGAGGCAGAAGGGCCTCTTCCCTGTGATCAGAAGGGCGGGACGGGGCCAATTGCCAATTCCATGTGCTAGCTGAACCACCAAGAAGCTTGGCAGGGCAGAAATGGTGGGCAAAGATGAGAAGTAGTTAGTTTGTTAAGATACCTGGGAAGTCCTTAAGGAGAGATTTAAGTAAAATCTTACAATAAGCCATGTAAGGATGGGAAAGAGTCTAGAGAAAATCAAATACAGAAAAATGTATTTTAAGTGGTAAAAGATAAATAAATAAGTGCATATAGAAAATAAAGACTCTGAAATGAAGAGAGAGAGAAAATAGAAAAAGTTTAAAAAAGTACATAGATGCTAAAGGAAGTACAGAAACTAAACACACACAGGCATAGAAAGAAAAAAATGAGTTTGAATATAAAAAGTAAAGTTTCCAAAGGAACATGAGAGAAAGAAAAATAAGTAAAAAAAATTCTATACATGTGCAAAAAAGGTAAAGTCTCCAAAGGAAGAAGAGAGTTAAAGAATAAAAATAAAAATATTTTCTGTGTTAAAAAATGGAGACTACAATGACAAGGACGCTTGGAGCCCATATAATTTTGTTTGATTATCAGCAGACAAATTATTATATTTTTGGTAATGGCTACAATTTTATATATCCTCTTTAAGAAGATCAGAATAAAGCAGACTTAGAGAATAAAAAGACAAAAATATTAAATGCCAGAGAGGAGTTAATAAAAAAGAGATTGGGAAACTTTTTGATTCACAATGAAGGGTCTTTTAAAAAATCCAATCTGGAAGCTACAATGACAGCAAAAAGTTAGTTCCAGATGAGAGAAATCTACAAAGGCTTAACGAAATTGAAGAATGGCAGTCCATATAGATCCTAGATAAGAAAGCTTGAGCTATGAACCAACATACTGAGATTAAATATTATATTTATATTGCAAAAAAATCAGTTACTAGATGAAGGTAACTCTATATGCTGAGTTAAAAGTACAGATTCTGCTCAATGATACCACCTTTAGAGCAATGCCATACAATAGCTTATGTGTTTCATTTTGTAGAGTTTGGAAAATTAAAGTATGTGCACCATACCGTAGATACATATTCAGAATTCCAAGGCTTTTTGCCTTGAATTCTGAAAAGGATGATTCTGAGATTGCCTGTACATGGGAATAGCTCTGAAACATGAAGATGTCTCTGCATAGCCAATGAACCTCGTTGGCTACAGAGTCCTCATGGCTTATTTTTACATCCTACCCTTTCATATGTCATTTACAGAAATGTATATTACAGTTTGGTTGTACAGTCCAAATTGACTTATAAAGTTTATTCCTTTCACCTGTTCAAACACAGAGCAGAGAATCATCTTTAGCTGGATTATGCACACTACATATGCCATACACGTGCTAATGCAGAAACATATATTGCCTTTAAAAGTTTATATGTTTACAGAGCAAAAGGACTAGACACCAAAGAAAACAAGACAAGTAGCATGGAGATCCAGCCTTACAGACGGCCTCAACAGCTGTGTCCTCAAAAATCTGCATCTAGAACAATCTCAAAGTGAGTAGATCAGATGGTCCAGCCTCACAAACTGTTCCAGCCCGGACATCAGTTAAGCCTTGTGCTTTCTTTACCACGGGGAGACTGGACAACAAATGACACAGCTGGCTCTCCCAACTTTTTTAGGACCCCCAAAAGATGCAGTTGCCTCCCAGACAGCAGGAAGCTATTTTAAGAGAACGATGCCCCATTCTGAAGAGGTGGGGTGGGTGGTTTTGGTCCTTCAATGGGTGATGAATGTTTGTTGTCACCTAAGGCGGATTGGTCACAAGTTGTCTTGGTCAGGAAGGAAACAGGTTAAAGGAGTTAGATTCAGGCATTTCTTTCTCTCTTTCTCATCACCCCCGTTCTTTTTTCTCTCCTATCTAGTGTTGGGGGGAAAAGAGGGAGAAGGGATGAAAAAAGGGGAGGATATAAAAATGATAGGGCAGAAGGGTAGATTATTGAATATACTTTCAGACTAGAAACAACAACAAGCCAAATATTTTACATTCGTGTAGATTTTTTTGTATAATGATACAAATTTAAGGTTATTTTTGCTACAATATACTGTATATATGTTTAAATTCTTATTTATTGTACCTATGCAACTCATTTTAAAATGTAATGTGATGTTCTAGTCCTTTTGAAAGCTACTATTACAAATTGTTTAGGTTAACTAAAAATGCAAGTTAGTCAGTCAGTTGAACTTGTGGTCTTGTTAGGTACCAGTTTAATCACAGAAATAAGCTTTATTTAGCCTCCTGTAGATATTTTCAAAGTTAATCAGATAATAAATAGCTTAAAAAAGCAATGTTTGCCTATTCAGATGAACTATAGGTGGATAGGTGGTCTTTAAAACCCTCTGGGATCTATAGCATATGGCATTTAAGGTGTTTTTATAACAATAAAAGACTTTGACAGCGAAGCATGACTCCTGTTAGCAGCAGCTCCATGCTACATCAAAGAAGATAATGGGTATTGAAGAACCTCCATATGGAGTTTGCTTCAAATGTGGCAGAGCTAGCTACCAGGCAAAAACAAACAAACAAACAACCCAAAAAAACCCTGTCCTTGTCTCAACTGCTGAGAGCTGTTATCCAAGCAGTGGCTATGCAAGACAAGAAAGAAGTCAACTGCTGAACTTTGCCAGGACAAGGAAGGCAAGTCTTTCATAATTCCTGCTTCACAGAAAAGTCTGTCAGTTATTCCTGGCCAGTAGGCCAAAGAAATGGATGCCCCAACATTACTGAGGAACCTTGGGTGACTGTCCAGGCAGCCACCAGTCTCTGCCATTTCTACACTTTTGGAAGCTGTTTGCTCTGCACTTCCTGTTTATTCAGGTAATATTTATCCTTCTTGGGTTATTGATGAGGTTGAAGACTAGATAGTCATAGTCTCACAATTAAGCTTAGGTTGTTTAGGATTTAAGAATGTGTTTCAAGGTCTAAAATGATGTTTCTATGTTGATAAAAAAAAAGTTAGAACAGAAAGTATTTAGGTATAGAACTTTAAATTCACCAAGATAGGTTAGAGAAGGGAGTACTTTCTCCAAGTTTGCCAAATACAAATGGATTGGGCACTGTCAATGTCATTCTTACCTGATAGTTTTCATAACTGTTCTTATTGTATATAGTTTATTAATGTAAGAGGAAGAGCCCCTTATTTGGCTAAAAGGGGGAAATGATGGAGTGATGTTTTCATGTACTGTGTAAAGATTGTCTTATGTATTCAAATGCTGATTTCTGTACCAGTAGAGAGCTGGGTACAGACCTGACTTTGGTATTGTTATGAGTCACTTATCTCAGTGTTTTGTAAACATTATTCTCCATCACCTTCTCTCTGGTTAAATAAAGAGCTGAGCCGCCTATAGCAAAGGCAGGAGAGAATAGGCAAGACTTCCAGAGAGACAGGGACTCTGAGAAAGAGGTGTGAAAAGATTCACCTACATGAAGACATTTGGGCGTATGAACCACGTGGCAGAACATAGGTTAAACATACGTTATAAGAGCTAGTTGGGAACAACAGTGAGCTAAGTTATTATAAGCAAATAAAAGTCTTCATCTCATTATTCAGAGTTGTGGTGGACATATAAGGCTGTATGGTTTCACTAAGGCTCTGGGACCAGTTGTAGAAATTAGGTTTATAATTGACATGTTTCTGTCATAATTTGTTAAGAACGTGTTTATACAAATATTTGTGTTTTCATTCCTTAATTTCTTTATCATGTAATGTGATATAAATTAAAATAATATTAGTAGTTATCATATTTAAGTTTGAGAAAATAAAAGAATGTCTTTCAAGTGACATCATTCACTACCTATTTAAAATATATAATGAGTTTGTGGTTGTACAAGGGATAGTTATATTGTGTTAGGCATAATTATGATCTGGTTATTGTTTTCATTTGGAAATTTATCATGACATAAGGAGATATAATTGTGTGTTAGGTTCACAAGGGTGGACCTGTGATGGCTATTCTTATTTGTCAACTTAATGACATCTGAAATTAACTAAAACCCAAGTGACTGGGTACACCTGTGAGGAATGTTTTTTTTTTTTTTAATCCAGATTTTTTGAGATGGGAAAATTGTTGTTTAAAAGAAAGAAAATTCCAGTCATTGGATTTTACCAATGAAGACTCAGGAGCCAGATGATTGGGTGAAAACTTGCTATCTCAGAGAGGCAGAGGAAACACCCAGCTGACATTCTTACTCAGCTGACTTTCCAGAAGCTTTTCTACTGAGTTCAAATCCCAGAAGGAAAATGGATCCTAGTGGTCTCATATGTTTGCCTACTGAGTGCCTGGTAGGTGGAACTGTTTGGGAAGGATTAAGAGGTGTGGCCTTGTTGGAAGAGGTGTGTTACTAGGGGTGGTCTTTGAGGTTTCAGAAGACCCCTATTTTCCCCCGTGCTCTCTCTCTCTCTGCCTCCTACTTTCACCTCTCATCTTGTGCCTGCTGCCATGCCTTCCTTTTCTCTGCCATCATGGACTATAATCCTCTGAAACCATAATCCCCAAGTTAAACACTTTCCTTTACAAATTACTTTGATCATGGCATCATGGTGTTTTATCACAGCATAGAAACCCTAAGATACTGACTAATTGATAAGTTAAAAAATATGTATATATTCACGTATAAAACCTCAAACTTAGAATATAATTGCTCTCTAGTGTTAGCTAAACTCCTTTTCTTTCTCAAATCTAGTGTTGCCTACTTCACTGTTGTGACAAATTCCTGAGAAAAATTAAAATTAAAAAATTTAGAAAAGGAAGATTTATTTTGGCTATGAGTTCAGAGATTTTAGTCCATGATCTCTTGCTCCATTATTGTGAACCTGTTGTGTGGGAGAAATCAGCGGCAGGAAAGCACAGTGGGAAAAAAATCTGCTCACCTCATACTGTCCAGGATACAGAAAGTCAGATTTGAAAGAGTCGGGGTAAAATACACCCTTCAAAGACATGCTCCTACTTTCCACCACCAGGCTCCATCCCGAAGAGTCCATGCAGTGTGAACTCATCAATGGGTTACCCATTGATAATATTAGTGTTTTCAAGGTCTCGTCATCTCTGAATGATTAGATCTACTAACTAGGGACCAAACTTTCAACATATAAGCCCTTTGGGAGGTAGGTTGGAAATATTTTATATACAATCCATAACATCAAACTAAAAGTTTGTGTTTCGTTTACATTTTTTTCAAACTTTTATAGAGGTGGACAGAGCATGTGATTTATCCAGGGAATGTCCACTGGAATATCACCTAGAGTTTTTCTTTTTTCTTTTCTTTTTCTTTTTCTTTTTTTTGCTTGATAAGTCTCTCTTTTCTTTATCCCAATGAGTTCCAACTTGTCGTTTTAGAAACCTTACAAATCGTTATCTTCTTTGCAATGTGTTTCTTTTCAAGAATTATTTTTATTATGATTTTATGCATGTGGATGTTTTACCTATAGATGTCTGGGCACCACATGTGTGCAATGCCCATGCAGGCCAGAAGAGGGCATGGGACACACCTGGAGCTGGGCGCTGGAAACTGAACTTTATGGAAGAGCAGAGAGTGCTTTTACTGCTGAGCCATCTCTTCAGCCTTGTGGTGTGTTTCTTGGTACGGTGAATTAGTCCTCACTGGTGTATCTGTGTCTGTGCTGTATCGCATTTACATATTTACAGATATGTTTCCTCTACAGCCTGCTAACTTGTTAGCTATACAACTGTACGCTCAGCTGATGCTTCATTGGACTAGTAGTGTTAGGGAATTCCAGGGGCACAAAAATATCAGTTTGAAATAAATATTAAGAAGACCAATGGTCAATGGCCATTACTTGTAATGACTCCTTGGGAAAAATAATTTCTCAAGTCCTTTTTCTACCTTGTAAAGTCTATAATGAGTGAAATTTATAATGAGTGACACTGAGGGGTTATTTGTGTAACCCAGAATCCTCATAAATTGTATTTATTACACAAATAGCATTATAGTGACAATTAAAGGAACTTAAATGTGACTATTATTATCCACAATATCACTATCAAAAGTCATCAACTTTCTGGGTATGGTGGTGTCTGTCTATAATCCCAGCATGTGGGAAGCAGAGACAAGAGGATGGAGGGTCCAAAGCCAGCCTGTGTCAAAGAAAAAAAGAAGAAAAGAAAGAGTGAAAAGCTTGTTGCAGGATATTTGATGTCACTGTGAACCCCAAGATTGTGTTATTTACTAGGAAAACTTGATTTTAGCTGTTGTGTGGATCATCCTTAGCACACACCATTAATACTTGAATATTGTAGACAGGATTAAATAAAGTCAACCATAGGTCAAGAGGCGGAGCAAGCAACCAGCCAACAGGAAGTGAACATAGGATTATTAAGAAAAACCATAGAGAGTAAAAGGGAGTGGGGAAGAGGATAGAAAGACACACAGGAAGTAGAAAGGAGGGACATTCAGTTTAAAGAGTCTTGTTTGAGCCAATATAGGAGAAGGGGGATGCCTTCTGGGACAGCAGCTGAGTAGGAAGTCAGCTGGGCGCTTTCTCTGCCACTCTGAGCTAACAGGCTTTCATCCCAACATCTGGCTCCCGGGTCTTTATTGGTAAAATTGAATGATTGAGATTTTGTTAAAAACAACAAAGTCTATTAGCTCTGTTTATAAAGACTTACCCTTCAACTGTTGAAGCTCTTCTAGAAATAAAAGGTTTTATCATTTCCTGTCTTAACTTTACAAGGTAACTTCTCATTTTAGATTTCAAATCCTTTGTAGGATTGTTCTTATTGTATATTTCTATATCAACTCCACTAAACTCAAAGTCGATATCAAGGCTGTCATTGAATCTGGGCCTGGTGGTGTAGTGCTGCATTCCCAGCTGCTTAGGAAGAGGCAGCAGAAAGACAGCAAGTTCGGGGCCTACCTGGGCCATAGAGTGAGTCTAAGGGCAGCCTGGGAAACAGTGAGGTACTGCTTCCAAGTTTTTAAAAAGTAAGAAGAGGATTAGAGATTTAGCTCACTCCCAGCACTCGGGAGGCAGAGGCAGGTGGATTTCTGTAAGTTTGAGGCCAGCCTGGTCTACAGAGCAAGTCCAGGACATGCAGGGCTACACAGAGAAACCCTGCCTCAAAAAAAAAAAAAAAAAAAAAAAAGGATACAGCTCATTGGGGGCGCACTTGCCTAGTATTTAGAAGGTCTTGAGTTTTATCCCTAGTGTGGAAAAGGAAGAAGAGGGAGAGGAGGAAAAGAAGGAGGAGGGAAGAGAAGAGCTTGATAGTATGCAAGCCTTTGAGAGCCTACAGGTCAGCTAGCACACAAGATCTCAGTATGCAAAACTGGGTAGGATGCAAACCTTTCTCTTAAGAAGACTGTGCTCCAGGGCTGGAGAGATGGCTCAGCAGTTAAGAGCACTGTCTGTTCTTCCAAAGGACCTGGGTTCAATTCCCAGCACCCACATGGCAGCTCACAATTCCAAGGGATCTGACACCTTCACACTAATGCACATAAAATAAAATTAAATAAATTATTTTAAAAAGGCTGTGCTCCAACAGTCATAGATAAGTAACACATAAAAAACAGACATTGTCATAGAGAACTGTGTGCATTGCCTAGAGAATATTTAGATCACTAACCATATTAAGATGATAGTCAAAGCAATGTCTCTCAGAGTCACCCAGGCTACCCATGAACTGACTCATGATTCTGATGCTTCTGCCTCATGAACAGGCATGAGCTTGCATATGCCATGCTGGGGTATATAGTTTTTTTAACAGATATAAATTAATAAATAATGACATCATCAGAATTATTATTATTATTATTTGGGTGCCAGGAATTGAAACCTGGGTCTTGCTTATGTTAGGCTAATAGTCAACCACTGAACACCAAGGAATGACAGAGTCATAATTATTTTTCTTTAATGATTAAATTTTTTCTTAATGACTTCATATAGAGCTATTATTCTTAGTTAGCACTATTCATTAAACACAGACTTTGGGTAGCTTAAAGGCAAGTACCAGGCATCCTTTCAGCCTCCTGGAATAAAGTATTAAATAAAACCGAAAGGTCTCTTAAAATGGAGCTTGGCCAGGTACGGTGGTGCACGCCCGCAGTCCCAGCACTTGAGGATGTTAAGGCAGGTGGACCTCTGAGTTAGGGGCCAGCCTGGTCTACAAAGTGAGTCCAGGACAGCCAAGGCTACACAGAGAAACCTGTCTCAAAAACAAAACAAAACAAAAAAACATAGAGCTTATAGCTTAGTGGAAAAAAAATCAGAAAACAAACAAGAAAATAAACAAATAAACAAACAACAGTGAGTGAGAACTGCCATAATGAAAATAGCGCATTAGTGACTGGGGATGCTCCCTAGGTGGATATCATTTAAGACCTGCATTCAAACCTCAATGGTAAGGAGTCAGTTGCCCAAAAAAATCCATGGAGATGCTAGGTACACACCTTTGATCCCAGCACTCTGGAGGCAGAGGTGGATCTCTGTGAGTCTGAGACCAGCCTGGTCTACGGAGTGAGTCCAGGACAGTTAGGGCAACACAGAGAAACTCTGTCTCAACAAACCAAACCAAACCAACAAACAAAAATCCCTGCAGGAAGTATGTTAGGCTTGTGGAGTGGCAGGTGCTAGGGCTCTGAGTGTGCAGACCTGGTGTGCTAGTGTGTGCAGCTGGAAATGGGCTCAACTCGCAAGACACGGGCAGGAGGTTGAGAACGCTGGCAGAGGCCAGTTAATGTTGGAACTCACAGGTCAGGCAGGGAACTTGTTTTAATCTAAACGCGATAGCAAATCTCAGAACTCTGAGCAGGGAGAGGACAGCTGACACACCTGTTCAAAGAGCTCTTGTGTAGAAAACGCACTGGAAAGTTGTTAGTCAAGAGCAGACTGTGGGGCAGGCAAGGTGGCTCAGCAAGTAAAGGTTCTTGCTACCAAGACTGGCGACTGAGTTCTATTCCCAGAAACCACATAGTGGAGGGAGAGAATGGATTCCTGCACATTGTCCTCTCTCTCTCCCTCTCTTCCTCCCTCCTTTACCTCCTCTCTTACACACACACACACACACACACACACACACACACTAATGGGATTAAGTCAACAGATGGAAAATTTGATGATGTAGCAAAAAGGAAGAGATAATTAAATGATTATCCAAAAATACAAACTTTGGAACACAATTTTTGTTTTTATTTTTCTGAGGCAGGGTCTTACTTTGTCCCTCTGGCTTGCTGGGAATCCTTCATGTAGCCTAGGCTGGCCTTGAACTTATAGAAAGCCAGGCCACATTTGCCTCTGCCTCCCAGTTACTGCAATTAAAGGTGTGCACCACCACATCTGTCTTTTTTTTTTTCTATGAAAGGGGTTTATTAAGGGAGAAGGGGGAACAAGATTGGGCCATGATGGGGGAGAGAGGGATAGAGGAGAGGAGGAAAGGAGAGAGGAGGGCGCCCCATAGAAAGAGAGAGGAGAGTAAGAGAGTAAGAGGAATAAGAGGGTAAGAGAGAGAACACGTGTCCGGTTGTCCTTTTAAAGGTCAAGTAATTACTAACCACGCCCCCAGGTGTGGCCACCTGGCTGGGCTATACGATGTCATAAGTTGCTAGGTAACCCAGAAGCAAGGTTGTTTCAGAATACTAACATTCCTCCCTTTTTCTATAATTAAAAACTGAAGAACTTGGTCTGCTTTTCATGTAAGGCCAGTTAAAGTATATAAGTCTAGGTTCATTGGAAGCAGCTCTTAGTTGTCATGCAAGAGGTTATGAGAGAGAAATTATAGGAACAAAAATGGTCAGATCACATAGTCAAGAAAGAGGAGGAAGAGAAGCCTCGGCCCTGGAAAATCTAGGATAGAGGGTTGTCAACAGAGAGTTGTCAGCCATGCAAGGCAGCAAGTAGGGACTGAGGAACGCTGGGAGAACCTGGAACTGCTTGGTCCTGAAGCACACCATTCCAGCCTTTTGCTAATAATAAGTGAATAATGGGTGTAGATTGTCTTCTGGCTACTTCCTGCTGACACTGGGGTCACTGGAGGGGAATCAAAAGATTGAAATGCTGGCCAAGTCCAGGAAGAATAAGCTGCTTTGATGCTGTCCAGGATCTGTGAGAACATCCATGGCTGGGAGGGAAGTGTAGGTCCAGCTTGTTGGAAGTCTGTGGAGTCAGAGTTGAACACTTGTAGCTGCTTTGGTGCTGTTGTGGCTATAGGAACATCTGTGTCTGGCAGGACACTAGGTAGAAGCAGGCTGTGTATCTGAATTGGGAGCGCCGCTCCAAAGCATCCCTTCACACCGTGCCCATCCAGGCGGCAGCTTTGTCCCCGCAGCGGTAGTCAGAGGTCCTGCCTGCAGCACACAGCAGGGTTGTAAGCGGGGACTCGTGGGAAAAGCATAGGTAGCCCGGAAAATTTCAGAGGACTGAGAGAGCAGTTTAGGTAACAAAGAAAACCTGTTAAAGCCATTTATCCTCCTGGCTGGCTCGCCAATGTTAGAAATAAGAGGAGGCTTACAACAGGTTTTCTATGAAAGGGTTTATTAAGGGAGAAGGGGGAACAAGATTGGGCCATGATGGGGGAGAGAGGGATAGAGGAGAGGAAGAAAGGAGGACGCCCCATAGAAAGAGAGAGGAGAGTAAGAGCATCTTTTTTCTTTCGAAGTCTACCACAATATAGTTGAGTTCCTCCCAACAAAGCACATGCCTGGCATGATGTGTGAGGCACACAGATGAGGCAAGCCAGTCTTTGTACAGCCTCGCTGCGGGCCTTGCTCTGCTACCTGTTGCTACTTGACAAACTACTTCCAAACCTAGTGGCTTTAAGCGCTTATTGTTTCTTGTCCTTCCTTAGACTGACTGGCTTGTTCTGCTTGTCAGGTTGTTGCTGGGTGCTGAGAATGGCAGCGTCATTGGCAACTACCTCAAGCTGGTAGTTGGTGCTGGCTGCCAGCTGGGGCTCAAAGAGGCTGTGGACCAATGGCTTTGGTTTTCCTCCACAACTGCCTTTCTGGTTGCATGAGGATCTCATGGAGAAAGGATTCTTTGTTGTTGCTTTGTTTGTTTTATAAATAAATTAATTAATTTATTCACTTTACATCCTGATTGTAGCCTCTTCCCCCCTCTCCTCCCAGTCCCACCTTCCCTCCCTCTTCCCCTTCCCCTTCCCCTATTCCTCAGAAAACAGGAGAGCTCCAAACGCCCCACCCCAGCTCATCAAGCCACATCAGGACTGAGCACATCCCTTTCCCCTGTGGCCTGGCAAGGCAGTCCCACCAGTGGGAAGTGATCACAAAGCAGGCAACAGAGTCCATGTCAGAGACAGCCCCTGCTCCCTTACTAGGCCACCCACACGAAGCCTGAGCTGTCCACCTGCAATATCTGTGTAGGGGGCCTAGGTTCAGTCTGTGCATGGTCCTTGGTTGGTGCTTCAGTGGTTGAAGAAAGGGAAAAAGGTAGGAGAGAAAGCGCAGAGAAAAATGAGGGTAAAGGCCAGACCCGGTGAGAGCATAAGGGGTGGGGGATGGGTGGGCGGGGGAGACAGAGAGAAGAAAAACTGTGGGCAGAGGCATCTCTGTGACAAGCTGGAGTCCTAGGACAGGGTAGGCTCCCAGGAGGATATAGGGCTGACTGTAGCTGAGACTCTTAGTGGCAGGGGTCATGGAGGCTGAAGAGGATACCCTCTAACTAGACAGGACTCCTCGTGGAGGGAAGGGGACACCAACCCACCCACAAAAACTTCTACCCCCAATTCACCCTGCCTACAAGATGAGCAGAGATAAAGAAAGAGCAGAGATTGAAGGAATGCCCAACCAATGCCTGACCCAACCTGAGACCCACCCCATGGGAGAAAGCCAACCCCTGACACTAGTAATGATACTCTGCTCTGCTTGCAAATAGGAGCCTAGCATAGCTGTCCTCTGAGAGACTCCACCCAGCAGAGGATTGAAACAGATGCTGAGGCTCACAGTCAAACACTGGCGAAGAGTAGGGACTTCTTTGGAAAAGCAGGGGTAAGGATTAGAGGACCTGGAGGCGACAGGAGCTCCACAAGAAGACCCACAGAGCCACCTAGCCAGGGCCCAGAGGGGCCTGTGGAGAAGGAAGTCTTATGCATTGGTCAGTTGGGCTATTTGCAACAGATTTAATACTAGGTTAGTATCACCTTTTGGGACTTTGCTTTAAAAAACTCATCCATAAATACCATCTATAACTAGAAGCCATATCTTTATCTTGCAAATTAAAACTTCCCAATAAAAATTCTTTAAAGTTTTTATTGCATTTACTTATTTAGAATGTGCGTATCAGGGGCGTAATACCACAGAGTTCGTTTGGAGGTCAGATGACAATTTAAGGGTTCTCTCATTGCATCATGTCAATCTTGGGGATAGAATTCAGGTTGTCTGGCTGGGCAACAAGCTCCCTTACCTGCTGAGTCATCTCACCAGCCATAGCAAGAATCCTTGACAGAAGGGCAGGAGAGATGGCTCAGAGGTTAAGAGATGGCTGTTCTTTCAAAGGTCCTGAGTTCAATTCCCAGCAACCACATGCTGGCTCTTAACCATCTATAATGAGATCTGGTGCCCTCTTCTGGCCTCCTGGCTCACATTTAGGCAGAGTACTACAGAAATAAATCTTAAGAAAAATTCGTAACAGCAGCTACAAAGTGGCTGCGATTATGCTGAGACCTAGAAAATAAGCAAAGCTTCATTTCCCCTGTAGGGACTTGAGTTTCTCTTTTCCAGGTGGAATACTGTGACCTGTCACCAAGACTCCGTTTATTTTGTGTTCACATGGCAGATTTATCCTGGGTACAAAATGTACGCGTTCCATTTTATCCCTATTCTAGCCGTGGCATTTTCCCGGTGCACTGTCAAATACCATAAAAAGGCAGCATTGAAGGAGTGAGTGCCCACTGGGGAACCAGAGCGCACACCTCATAAACACAGCCTGTGAAATTACACTCCAGCCTTGCCTTTCCGCAAGAGCAGAGATAAAGAAGCCTGGAAGAGTGGCACACTCGTGAGAAAGAAGGAAGGGGTGGAGTCACACACGGGACAACTGACCAATTAAACAAAAATACAGCTTCTGGGAAAAGCCACTGGCTGCAAAGGTACCCGGCTTTCCATTTCAAAAAGCTGGAATGAGAGCATTCTCATGCAAAATCTGTTTCTGCTTTTGCCTTGACTTACATCACAAAATAACACTCTGCAAAAATACTAGGAATTGAACACAAGTTCAATTGAAAAATAGGAATTGAACACAAATTTTCCCTGGGGGTGGTAGTGCATTTTGGATGAGGAGGTGGCCAGCGATAGAAACACTTTGTATGATATTGTATTGTTCTGGTATCCTTACAGCTTCTAAAACTATGATTCTAAGTTGGGAAAATTGTACTAGGTGTGGAGGTGCATGCCGATAGTCACAGCACTCAGGAAGCTGAGTCGGGAAGATTGCAAGGCCAAGGCTAGCCTGGTCTACACAGCAGCACTCTGCCTCAAAACAGACAACTTTTATCTTCGCTCTGTTTTTCATATTCCTCTTCAACCTCCCCTTTCCAAATTGTGAGGATGTCTTTCACAGGCAAAGTGCCCCTGTAAGACTGCCCAGGAGGGCTCTCTGCAGTGATGAAGGTATTTTCTATTTTCGCTCTTCACAGTAGGTGTTGATCTTAGGGCAGAATGAACACTTGAAACACGGCAAATGAAAACGAGAGCAGAATTTTACACCTCAAGCTTGAGTGTTGGTTTTAATTACTTACATCTACAGTGTGGTTGAGACAGCCCAGCCTCTAGTCTTATCTGCAGAATTCTGCTTGCCACTTTTCTTCCCCCTAGAAGTTTAAAAATCTGAGATTCCCTATCATAATATACCGACGAGCACGTCCTACCCCACGGTTCTCCTTTACATTAAAATTTTAATTACTGTACAAAATGATGAGTTTTGCAGTAGCCTTTTCAGACAAGTTCATCGTTATATCTTGCTTTTATCTCCTTTCCATTTTATTTTGTTGTCAAATAAGGTCTTGCTGTGTTGCCCAAGGTTGCATGGAACACACAGTCAGCCTTCTGAGTGATGGGAATACAGGCCTGTGCCACCATGCTCAGCTTCAATATCATTTTTATCTGTAGTAATCTGATCAAAGTTCATATGCTGGGGATGGAGAGATGGCTCAGTGGTCACCGGCTATTCTTCTAGAGGACCCAGGTTCTATTCCTAGCACTCATAACCATCTGCAACTCCAGGTTTACACCCTCTTCTGGCCTCTGCATGTGTGTGCACCAGGCACACATGTGATATGTAGGCATGCAGGCAGCACACACACACATACAATAAAATAATAATAATTAAAAATAATCATGTTACTAATCAAATAGACAACATTTATAGGCTTTCCTGGATTATAAAATCTTTTTAAAATTATATTTATTTGTGGGTAACTGCATGTGCTTGGGATGGGGTACAGGGAAGAAACCAGGGTCAGATTTAAAGAGAAAATTGGCTACATAATATTTCGGGATCAGAGAATTAGTTTGATTCATACTAAGGCTCTTCTTAAACATTTCTCATCTTCTGGGGTGTCTTTAGTTCTTTATGTGAACTAGTCCCATGGAGAGCTATTATTTACCTCCACATTACTCAAGGCCAAACAGGTAATAAGTAGTGAAGAAGGCATTTGGGTCTCAGAAATCTGACTTCAGAGCTGTCCCTCTTGGCCACAGTGCTGCTTGTCATTTGATCGTGCCCATGTGGGTGACACAAGCTCACTGACCTCAAATGTCTGTCTCTAGCTTTTGTCTAAAGTTAAGCTTCAGTAAGCCAGCATCTCCAGGGTCAAGGGCTGGAGGGGTGGGGGAGTGTTAGGCTTTTTTCGGATGCTTGAGGAAGGTGGGGGTAAAAGTACAGAGACTCAAGGGAGAGGAAAATCAGTCTTTCCAGATACCCAATGACCAGGGAGGCTGCTTCCTGCTTCCTAATTACAAAAGAAAAGTGAAATCTCTCTCTCTTTCTCCTACCCTCCTTCCCTTTCTATCTTCCCCTCTTTCTTTATTTCCTTTTCTTTCTCCAGGGTCTTGCTATATTGTCTGCTGGCTCCAAATCCAAGACCCTATCCTTTCAGTCCCGTGTGCTGGGATTGCAAACGTGTGCTGCTCTGCCATCCTTAAACCCAAAGCTCCCCCCCCCCCATCAATGTCTTCCTCTAAATCTCTTTGTGTGGTGAGACAATGAATGGAAGCTGAGTTACTATGTCTTGCTCTGACTTAGCTCTGCGTCGCCATCTCTCGTCTCTATCAAGTGTTAAATGCTCCAGTGATAGGCCATAGTTGACAGTGGTCTTTTTGCTTTCTTCTGGAATTGTTTCATGAATGGCTATCTTATCTGTGTGGATTAAACTAAGTCCTTACCTCCTCCACGCCCCAGATTTGCTGGCTTTCTCGGCCCTGCTCCATGCCCAGAAGTACTGACCTTCACGGCTCCTCCAGCAGTTCCCTTGTCCCTGGCTTCCCATAGGCTCCGAAGATGCCTGATGTGAGAGCAGGAAGAAAGCGAGCTGGGAGAGACTGCCCTCCCCACTTCCCGCTGTGGTGCCACGTTCTTACAGTAGCTGTCCAGCATCTAGCCTACAGGCCCTGAGCAGACTGCCCTTTCTTCACCTTGTTCTTGTACATTCAGGACCGGAAATCCCTCAGGACCTCTCCATACCCCCTGATTCCCTTAACTTTGCTTCCATTTTTGTACATCGTGCAAAATAAATCATTTTTAAACAAACTGTTTAGAGTAGAATGTCATTTTCTACTCAGGAGCTTGTTCCTCTAATGGTCTCATATGTTCTGAAGGCACGAAAGGCCCAAACTTCTGCATATCTATAGTATTAAATAGGCCTTAGGTAGACTGTGCCACAAGTCTGTTTATGAGGTCTCATTAGCTCATTTACAGCATGGGTGAAGTGCACAAGACTCCTGAGAGCCACCACACTGGACTCTGTTATACTGATCAGAGACACTGGGCTTTATCATGGCTTGAATATCATTCTCTTTGGCCTGTTTTCTGTGTGCCCTGTTGATCCCACCTTCACATCATATCTTGAATTTCATTCCTTTTTATACTTCACCTATGCTCACCTGCCTGCAAGCCATGCTCACCTTGACATAGGCTGCTAAGCGGCTTCCTGACAGGCCTCTGAGTTTAGTGTTTGCCCATCACAGTCTTTCTCCCAGCTCGAAGCCGTATTTTTCAAGTGTAAGTCGCACCATGTCATTCTTTTATGGATCCCTCCAGTGAACTCCCACTTACTTCAAATACCAAGTATGCCATAGCTGGAAAGGCGGAGGCTGAGTCAGAGAAGCACTTTGCTCTCCTCATTGCCTCATGAGTCTCCCTCTTGTCGCCTTCCTTCTGTGCGTCTATCATGTCAGGCTGCTGCGAGCCCTTGGTGTGGTAGTCTCCCTCTGCCTCAGATGCTCTGACTCCAGGGTTATTGGGAGGGCGGATTCCTTTGCGTCCTTTGGCTCTTGGCTCAAACATTGTCTCCTTAGAGAGACCATCATTGCAAGTAGTAGCTTCTAGTAATTTTCAACCCAATTCCCCCACTCCTCCTTCTGAAAATGTCATCTATTTCCTTCTTGGTGTCTGTACCTTTATGGTAAAGACTCTTCAAGAACAAGGGTCTTAAAATTCTTTTTTGATGCTGTGTTCTCAGCACCTAGGATAGACCTCCATTCAGAGCAGTGTAAAGGCATATCTGAGTGATAAGTTAATCAAATCACATCTTTATTTATTTAGAACTTTGGGGGCTCAAACTCAGATTCTTAAACATTCTAGGCCAATGTTCTTTCACTGAGCTCCAAATGCACTTTTTAAAAGAAAGAATAAATAAAAATAGTGTTGTAAGAACGATGTATTGGAATATGTAATATGGGATGCCTTAGAAACTTAGGCCTGGTTTAAAGAGTCATGCTGGCTATAACAGATGTACTAACATTTACTATTGCTTTGTCCTATCAACAAATACAGAGGCTAACTGGGTCTGCCTTTAGACTTGGGAGAAGAGTGGAATGTGAACCCCTAAGAGGCACCGGAGAGGGACGGTATTAAAAGAGGAAGATATATATGTGTATGCAGACCTGTGTGTGTGTGCTTACATGCAACCTGCACAAAAAATTTTGAAGTTAAACAGCAAAAGCATTCCCTTGAGGACGTCTTGCTGCCCCTCCAGTTCAAATTCAATATGCTCCAACATATCACTCTATAAAGAAAACTAAAGCTGGCATTAGACAGGAAGGCATGACCCAGCTGCCATCAGCCAAGGAAGATAGCTCCTGTGTCCATAATATACTTCTGCTCCAGTCCATTTTAAGAAGCTTCTGGATTCTAATCTAAAATGGTATCTGGAAAAGAGATAATAATTTGTGCTCACAGAGCAGTTTTCATCCAAAGTACTTAAAGCACTGTACAAAGAAGTAAGTATTGTTATCCCAGATGGGACGGGTCAGACAGAGGGGCTGCTGCCCTGTCAGCAGCTCGAGGAGAAGGAGCCCTGAGCTCAGAACATAGAGCTATACCATAAATTACCGAATCATGGCTTCTCTTGATTGGGGCTAGATATAAATAAGGAGATTTTTTTTCCTTAAATGAAGTAGAATATCAGGCTTTAGTATTAAGAATTTTAGCATATGCCCAAACATGAGAATAAATGCTTTTAAGACTGCTGAATTTGGGGCTGCATAGCTACTTAAAATAAGAAAACTGATGGATTAATGCATTAAATGTTATTCTAAGTAGATGATGCATGTTATTTATTTACCATCCATAAGAAGTGGGATGAGACAGGAACTACTTTCATTTCACCCATTTTACAAGGACAATGTGTGAAAGTGAAGCAGAGACAGGACGCAGACAGAGGAAGCTTGCTGCATGCCCTCACTGTTACTCCTTGTCAGGCACCTTGTGAGACACTCAGGAAGTACTGGGATTTGAACCTAAGGTGTGAAGCAAGTGTTCTACCATGCAGCCACAGCCTCAGTGTGAATCTGTACAAATTATCTCAGTGTGCACTCACCAAATCCTAGGAAGTGGACAGATTATCATTCCAATAAGTTTTGCAAAGGCAGAGTAATTTGTCCGAGCTCACATGAAGCTGGGATTTCAGAAGCAGACAAAAGAGTGCTGGGCAAGGAGGCAGAGTTTCAGGATTGCCCTGCCACAGCGTGGTTGTTTGACCCTCAGTCCACCGGCAGAGTTCACGTCTTCATAAAAGGAGAATATACTGAGATGCACTGGCACTGAACTTCTGAAAATGCTGGCTCTCAGTAACTGTTTTCTATTTAGTCCCTTGTTCGAAATCCTTGGAGGAAAAGAAATGAACCACACAGAACCTGAAAGTGACGCTGGCAGCCAAATTTAGAAAACAGATCTCAAAAGGAGAGAGAGAGAAAAAAAAAGAAGTTTACAAAGTGTCTTTATTTAGAAATAGAGACTGTCCTGCGAGGTTTGGCTCCATTTGTGACTCAGTGACCAGATGCAGGCCACAACCCTCCCTCAACCCTTTCCTGGCCAGTTCTCCTGGCTGCAGCAAGTCATGTGACCTAGGTGAGGAGTCCTCTCTGCCCATGGACCAGCCCAAACTGGGAGGAGCCCATCCTGTGTAGGAGGGCCCTGAGAGAAACAGCTAAGGCTTTCATGTGGGTGTTCTGTCTTGAACTCAGAATGTGTGCAGTATTCTGTCTACCTCTGCTTTTGTTCCTAGTGATTATTATATAGTGACACAACCCACTGCTAACATGAACCAGTGCTTTTTTCTCCTACAACTTTATGGTAAGCTATGGGAACATTAACAAGGCTAGTTTCCCTAGCTTTGTGTGGATCTTGTTCAAAAGCATTAGTTTAGGGTGATGAGATGCCTCAGCTGGTAAGGGCATCTGCTATCAAGTCTTATGACCTGAGTTTGAGCTTCACACATGCACGTGCGCGTGCACACACATACACACACATATATGAATGCACAAATAAATAAATACTTTTTTAAAGCCTAGGTTTGAGTTTATGGTAAGTCTTGGCAATGAAAATGATTTCTGTCTGAGGCGTCTGTAATCTCAACACTTGAGTCGCAAAGGCAGGAAGATCTCTGTGAGTTTAAGGCCAACACGGTCTAAATATGAAAATTCAGGGAAACCATGTCTCAAAAAGAGAAAGAAAGAAGAAAATGAATTACATTCCCATAGTGTCTTCATTTTCCTCATCTTTTTTTGTAAAATGATGCTTACACTACACCAAATAGCATAATGTTCATGGAAATCATTCAGATAAATCCAAGTCTCTGTGGAAAGGAAAGGAGGGCTTTGATAATGCTCTCACCTAAAGGGAGTGGTGGAGGTAAGCTTGATGCCCGTGCTTTGACAACGGACAGTCCTTAACTGGGGTCCTGTCGTTTGGACAAGTTATTCCATTTCTATAGGTGTTTTCAGGTTGCAAAATGCAAGATTGTTGCAGCATGGACATATTAGACAGGAGGCAATTGACCCAGAATATGCCGCTAATAAACGGAAACCATTGTAGTTATCAGTTTTTAAATCACAATGAAGAGTTGTGAGGTTCAGAGTACCAAGGCCAACTGTCTAAGATAGGTGACTAACTCACTTTACATTCTAGGAAAGACCAGTATAGAAACGAGCTGCCTTTAGACAACACACACCCTGCCCTGCTATCCACAATAGAAGCTAATTCTGCAAAATCAGTCTCAGACAGTCCACAGCTCAAGGAAAGTGGGCCAAGAGCCTTTCTTCCCTTTAGACATCCTGCCCGAGCTGCATCTTCTGCGGCTGCAGGAATTCAGTCACTGATAGGATTGAGATGGATATAATTTCAGGAGATCATTTCTCATATTGTTTAGCAAGAGATTTTGACATTGGGTCTCCTGTATCCTGGGCTGGCTTTCAGCTGGTTATGCAGCCAAGGATGACCTTGAACTTCTAACCACATTGTTTTTACCCCCCAAGTATTAGGATTACAGGTGTGTGCCCCTATACTGAGCTTATGCAAACCCAGGGCCTCACACATGCTAGGCAAGCACTCCACCAACTGAGCCACATCTGCAGCCCTGTATATAGCTGTTGGTGTGTGTTTATGCTGCTGTGGCTCAGACCCAGGATCCTGCATATGCTAGACAACTGAGCCACATCCCCAGCCCCCTTCAGTTATTAGATGTTAATTATTTTATTTTGTGTACATGAATGTTTTGCCTGCATGTTTGTATACCACATTCACCCTACAGGGGTCAGAAGATCCCCTGGAACCAGTATTACCGTGGATGGTTGTGATCTACCATGTGGGTTCTGGGAACTGAACCTTGTTCCTCTGCAAGAGCAACAAGTGTTCTTTTCCTCCATCTCTCCAGTTCTACACACCCCCCCATCTTTACTTTAAACTAGATTTGCCTTTTAAGCTGGTTTGTTTGTTTCGAGACAGCATCTCACTGTGTATCCTTTGCTGTCCTTATACTTGCTATGGGAATTAGGCCTTGAGCTAACAGAAATCTACTTGCTTCTTCCTCCCAGGTTCTGGATTGAAGGCATACACCCTCATGATTGACTGCTTTTTAAATAATAAATTACAAATTGTCTGTGTGGGTGGGCGTGTCTGCACAGAGGTCAGAGGACAAATTGTGGGAGTTGGTTTTATTTTCCTACCATGTGTGTCCCAGGGACTAAATTTAGGTCCTCAATCTTGGTGACAAGCCCTTTTACCTCCGGATCCATATTCCAGCTCAGGTTTTTTTTTTTTACTGTATAGAAAATCCTAGCGTGAACCATTTCCTTACCATGTGGAGAATCTGATCTCTTTGCCTGGGGGTCACGAGTTAAGTCACCAATTATTAATCTCACTCAACATAAATTTTGCCCTTACTTAGTGCTAGGCATTGTTCTAAGTGGCTCAGACCCTCATCTCATATCAGCAACACCCTCCTCCATTTTAAATGTTATCTCCTCAGAGAAGCCCTCCTTTATCCAAGCTGACCTTGTCTCCGCCTTTCCATTATTCTCTATCATTTCATCCTGTTTATTTCCTTCTAAATACTGATCACTATAAGCAATTAGTTACTGATTTGACTGCTTGCTTGCTGCTGTTCCTCCAGCCTGAACTAAGATCCTTGAGAGTAGGGGACATTGTTGATTTGGCTTTTCTCAGCATATCCAGGAACAAGGGCAGTCTGGCTTGCTGTTTGGCATGGAGGCATGGTGAATCGGGTACTTAAAGAATAGGAACATAGAAAAAGCATATATCCTATTATTTTTTCCATTACTCTGGTGAGAAAACTGGGGGCTAGAGAGTAAAATGAACTCATACCAAAGTTAGTAATTTATAAAATTGGTTGAAAAAACAATCCAGCTGTCTTTGACCCCAGAGTACAAGCTCTGTACTTCTCAGGCCCCAGAAACAAAAGACTGAACAGCTGTTGGGTATGCTCTTAAGTCTTTTTGCCTGTCTGTAACTCTCCTTCTCATTGAAAAAACGAGAGATAGCGTTAACCATCCTCTTTACAGCATTGTGTTGTGATCTATGGCATCTATGACTGAAAGAAATCAACAAAGGGACTGTGAAGCCTGGCTTGAGGCCTTTAAGTACTGACCTTGGGGAGAAGGCTCGGAAATTTAAGAGTGTGTGCTGCTCTTACAGAGACGCCAGGGTTAGTTCTCAGCCTCACATCAGGGCCTCTGGCCTCCCGGGGCACCTGCGCTTATGTGTATGTATGCATAGTGGACACACACACATGTAACTTAAAAAATAGTACAAATAAGCCGGGTGTGGTGGCACACGCCTTAAATCCCCACACCAAGGAAGCAGAGGCAGACAGATCTCTGAGTTCGAGGCCAGCCTGGTCTACAAACTGGGTTCCAGGACAGCCAAAGCTTTACAGGAGAGAGAGAGAGAGAGAGAGAGAGAGAGAGAGAGAGAGAGAGAGAGAGAGACTCTATCTTGAAACAGCAACAACAAAAAGTAAAAATAAAATTTCAAAAATAATACTGATCCTTAGTCCTTTTTTCTCTTTCCTTCACTGAAGATTTGCTGATTGTGTTTTTTAAATTTTTTATATTAATCACAGATTATGTACTTTGTATCCCAGCTGTAGCCCCCTCCCTCATTCCCTCCCACTCTCCCCACCCCTCCCTCATCTCCTCCCTGTCCCCCTCCAAGTCCACTGATAGGGGAGGATCTCCTCCCCTTTCATCTGACCCTAGCTTATAAGGTTTCTTCAGGACTGGCTGCAATGTCCTCTTCTGTGGCCTAGCAAGACTGCTCCTCCCTGGGGGGCGGGGTGTCGAAGAGCCAGCCATTGAAATAGTCCCTGTTCCCCTTACTAGGGTACCCACTTGGATACTGAGCTACCATGGGCTATATCTGAGCAGGGGTTCTAGGTTATGCTAATTGTATTTGTGTTTTATGTGTTGGTTGTAATAGGGATCCAAAGACTCACAGAACATAGACCTTGGCATTACAGCTGCCTGAAGTACTGTAGAGTTAATGCTGTAACCGTGAGATATGCAAGGGAGATAGGAACACAGAGGAGCATATACATGCTGATTGGAGTTGTGGTGGTGATGGTATGTGTGTGTGTGTGTGTGTGTGTGTGTGTGTGAGAGAGAGAGAGAGAGAGAGAGAGAGAGAGAGAGAGAGAGAGAGAGAGCACTGACCTGGGCCTTAGGGAAAGAATAGTTCTCCAGATGGAGAACTAGCTAAAGCTGAGGCTTCTTGGACATGCAGGCATACAGAGAGAACAAGACCAGCCCGAATTGTTAGGGTGAGGAGTCAGCACCAGGCCAGCAAAGCAGAAGGACCACTGGAAAGTTTTGCTGGGAAGTTTGATTTTCATTCTTGGCTATGGGCACATTTTTCACTTGGTTTTTAGGCAGCTCATTGGTGGTGGTCTAACCGGAAGTGTGTGAGGAGACAAAAGGCGTGGATACCATTGGCAAGCTTGGCACTGCTCAGTTTCACAGTGAGGACTTGGGCTGAAGGTGTTTGCAGCGTGTGGAGAGGAAGGAGCTGGATTAGAGGTTTTCCAAGGTGGAACTACAGGACTTGGTGAGTGAGCTGGTTGGTGGAAGGTAAGACATGAGACCAGGGACTTACCAGAATGGACTGGGTGCCCAAGCATAAGGTATTACCACTATGAAATAAAGGGATTCGGAGTCAGGTGGGAGGGACATTGCTGTTGGCCCTGGATATTCCGTTTGAAGCGTCAAACGGAAGAAGCACCAGGAGGAAAGGTTCAGCACCTACCTTCCTTTCCCCAGAAGAGCTTTGCTAGCCTAAGTCAGTCATTCTTGGGCTAGTCCCCCTGAGAGGCCCACCAGGAATCAAATTCTCAAAGAGCTTCAGTAGCGTTCCTAAGCTTAACATCCATCAAGGATAACAGGAGCGTATGGAAAACTTCCTGGGCTCCCACTGTTTAAATCATGGATTGTGGAATGCGTGTTTGTATCAGACAATGGCTTTTGCAAGCACCAGATTACAAAGAAACCGTTTCGGTGGAGCCTTCTCTGGCCCTGACAGGCTTTGGCCCTAAGCTGCCCCGCCGCCCCGCCCCCGCATTCTCCCCACTTAGGGAGCTGATTTTTAAAAAGGAAATGGGGTTGTATAACGTGCAGCCTGGCTCCCCTTGACAACTGGAGAAAACCCTGAGTTCGGGCAGCCGGACCGACTTCCAATCATTACCTCTCCAAACAAGACTCATTGTAGCCTTGATCCTTTAAAAAGGATGGGACCGGAGTCGACTATCTCAGCTCTAATATCCAGCGGTCACCAGGCGGTGGCAGCGTAGAGCAGGTGGACTCTTTGGGGGGCTGCTTTCAGGGTCTTCTTAGGGAAGAAGACTGCCTGGGAGGCAAGAATCAGGTGCTCCATCTGGCCCTGGCCACCTCCCCGGTACTCACGACTTAGGGCTTAAGGCAGAGGCACGCCCTGTGTCCTACCCCCCTGTTCCTGGGATGCTATCGGTAGCCACCCTCTCCTCCCGGCACGAAACCCCACTGTCATGCCTGTGAATCCCAAGAGCAAAGGGTGGCACCCCGTGCCCCTGCGGGCTGAAGGCGGGCACTAAAGCAGTGCAGTTCCAAGCTTCCCCTGCAGAAGCCACGCTCCTGCCTCGGTCCGGGAATAGAGGGGGCGCGATTGAGCAAGTGGGCGGGCGTCCCATCCTCCGCATCCTCCTCCAAGTCCTGGCGCGCGGGGAGGGAGCGCTGCGCCGCGCCGGGCTGCGCATCGCGGCCCACTTGCCGCCCGTCCCCTGCCTTGGCTGGGCCACCTCCCCGGACCGCCGGTGGAGGGCTTCGAGGCGCTAACGTTACGCTGTTTCCGGTTTTCCAGAGGGCTCCGTTTCCCCTCCCAAGGCGGCGGCGGCTGAGCGGCGGAGCCCCCCAAATGGCCTGGCCAGATGCGGCAGGTTTGCTGCTCAGCGCTGCCGCCGCCACTGGAGAAGGCTCGGTGCAGCAGCAGCAGCGACAGCAGCAGCAGCAGCAGCAGCAGCAGCAGAAGCAGCAGCAGCAGCAGAAGCAGCAGCAGCAGCAGCAGCAGCAGCAGCGGCGGCGGCAGCGAGAGCAGCGGCAGCAGCAGCGGCGGCGGCAGCATCTCCCGTCCCGCTGCGCCCCCAGAGCCGCGGCCGCAGCCGCAGCCCCGCAGCCCCGCAGCCCGGAGAGCCGCCGCCCGCTCGCGAGCCGCAGCCGCCGGCGGCATGAGGCGCGACCCGGCCCCCGGCTTCTCGATGCTGCTCTTCGGTGTCTCGCTCGCCTGCTACTCGCCCAGCCTCAAGTCGGTGCAGGACCAGGCGTACAAGGCGCCCGTGGTGGTGGAGGGCAAGGTCCAGGGACTGGCCCCGGCCGGCGGCTCCGGCTCTAACAGCACCCGAGAGCCGCCCGCCTCGGGTCGGGTGGCGCTGGTGAAGGTGCTGGACAAGTGGCCGCTCCGGAGCGGGGGTCTGCAGCGCGAGCAGGTGATCAGCGTGGGCTCCTGCGCGCCGCTCGAGAGGAACCAGCGCTACATCTTTTTCCTGGAGCCCACCGAGCAGCCCTTAGTGTTTAAGACGGCCTTCGCCCCCGTCGACCCCAACGGCAAAAACATCAAGAAAGAGGTGGGCAAGATCCTGTGCGCCGACTGCGGTGAGTCGCCCCCTCCTTCTGCTGGAGGGAAAGGGGGGAGGAGGGAGGCGGTGGAGGATGGGGGTGGGGCGGAGAGGTGCCGCAGGTGCCCGGGCCTGGCGGCGCGCGGCCGCCCGGGGGGTGGGGCCGCCCCTGGACAGGGCGCCGGGGCGGGTGGGTGAGGGAGGGCGTGGGCTTGGGGAGAAGGAGAACCGGCCTCGAAGTGTGTGCTAGGGGCGAGAGCCGGTGGGGAGGCGCTGGCCTGTGCCAGCAGGGATCTGCGGCTGATGTATGGCATGTGGGGCTGGAAAGCTGCCATCATAGCCCAGTAGCGGAAGGGAAGACGGTGAGGTCCGGGCGGCGCTGGCCTGAGGCTCCGTGAGTCAGGAGTGACCCTCGGAGGCCTCGGCCGCTCCGCTCCCGGGGGCCTGCCTTGCCCAGCCTGGCGGGGTCTGCGGGAGCAGCTGGGCAGACTCCCAGGCTGTGAAGGCCTCCGCTTACAAGTTCTCCCCGGGAAGGATCGCCCCCGCCCCCTCCTTCCTCTCCCGGCTGCTCGCTCTGCTCATCCACACCGCTGGCGCAGGCAGAGTTGGACTTTTTCTGCTACTGTTTTCCGTCCTCCATGTGGCTCTGCTTCCCCCCTACCCCCCTCCGTTGCGCTTCCACGGTCTTTGCTAAGGGAGTAGTACCCAAGCCTTCCCTTCTTAACCCCCGGAACCAGCGAGCACTCTTGCAGCAGTTTGTGAAGTGTCTCACCGGGTCTTGGTGGTGGTGGTGGTGATGAGAGAGTAACTTGCTTTTGCTGAATGGTTGAAGTTCCGCTCTAACATCTTCCTGTCGGGATGTATTGACCGCATCTGCGTCTGTCTTCACAATGCTGGGTGCTGCACAGGAATGCAGGGGATTGTGAACGGAAAGCTAGCTTGCAAAGCCGTGTGGCCCTAGCGTGAAGGTCTCCCATTCGGGAAGTCAAAGAAACGACACTTCAACAGCTTCTTCCTCTTGTCTCTGAGCCCCACTGGTTTCTCAGTAAGGTGGTTTTTAGAAGGCTGAATCTGTGGTGGACTGTTGAATCCCTGAATTGTGGGAGATGTACTTGTGATTGTGATAGACAGACGGATTTACCAGTTTATTGACTGAACCTGGATAGTGTAGACAGGTTTGAGTAGGAAAAAAAAAGTAAAATAATGTGTGACAGCTAGTTGGAATTTTTTTTTCCGTTTTTATCTTTCTGGCGCAATCAATGCCTTTGACTTTTGGTAGCTTCCCTCCCCCCATTTCTCTAAGAGGCAAATTTTAGACAGTTAGTTGTGGGAGTGTATCTAAGCACTGTGCTAAACCCTGATCACTTTAATGAGAAGAATCTTGGAAGTGTCTTACCATGGAGAGAAAAACTTGGGGGAATGGAAGCAGTTTATGGCTCAGATATTATTCTAAGCAATATTGCTGCTTTTTAATGTGGGTTTTATGCTCTGAATGTTTTATGATGACAAGTTGAGACAGCTAAGAATTCTCTCTCTCTCTCTTTTTTAATTCTATTAAGTGTTTTATCTGAGGCCCCTTGGGGAACTGTGGAACTAACTGTATTGTGCAGTGGGAAGCAGATAGTAAAAACACGTATTGAACCTTGTCCAAGGACAGTTTTCGTTTGGGTTGTCGCTCCTAAATACTGCACAGTGCACGGCTCCATATGATCCCTCCTCAGGGTCACTGAGGACTGACAGCTGTTGTCAGTCAACCTCTACCGAACAGGCATCCCTGCCTTTTGTCTTCTGCAGGGTCTCCTTCCTAGCACTTAATAGTGTCAACAGTTGAATGTAGAGATCATGAAAGACTTGAGGTCATAAATACTCTCTGCTTTTAGGCTATGGGCATCTCATATTATTTATGTGTACTATAGCTCTTGCACAGATAAATTTAGGGCTGCAATCACTTGTAAAGGGAAGGCCCTCACACATCATAAATTATCGAGGAGCAGGAATGTCTGTGGCAGTAAATACTTTAGGATAAAAAAAGGGTGATAGTGTACAGATAGGCATCAGAGAAGCTTTACATAAGAGGATTAGAAACTAAAGGGCATCTCTGTGAGAGGAGACTTATGGAATTGGAGACATTATACAGAAGAACATACATTCTATTATTTTCTACTCTGTGGTTAAAGGAAACATGTGCTCTAATGGCATATTAAATGAGGAAACAAAATCAGCCTAACTAACCACAACACCTTCCTTGTGCTCAGGAGGAAATAGCTAACACATTCATTTTCTGTTTTCTATTCTAAAGAAAGCCCTGTGGGCCACAGGGTCATTGGGAACATTCTCTCCTTGGAGCAGATTTGCCCATTGCAAAATAGGGAAGCTGGCACTTGGAAACTGCCATTGTGGCCGTTATATTGAGCAACTGGGGTGAATTGTCACTTTGTTCAGCCAGTTTCAACGCTGAGCTGTCTGGGCTCTAGAGGTGTGGTTCCTGGGGAGGGCTTCTACCAGCTGTGTTTGGGAAGGGGGCTTAGAGATAATGTGACATGTGAAGGGATATATATTGTGCTTTAAAGCACTTGCCTCAGTCGCATCAAGGCAAGGATCACACTGGACCCCTTCTCTAAGATCCTCATAATGGCTAGTTGTGACAGTGAGGTATTGGTCTGAGAGTGGGAGCCAGGGGTTTCTCTGGAAGAGCAAAGCCTGAGCAAGTGGCAGTCCGATGTATAGCATTTAATCAAAATAACTACCTCTAGTGGTAAAGAGTAAAGTCTTTGCATGTCTAAGAAATTTGCATATAGGGAGATGTCTTCTGAGCTTTCTGTGGAGGGAGAGGGAGAAGCTACAAAGGCCTCAGGAACTGTGAAACTAGGTGCCATGCTGGGCGCGTGTCCTGTTCTTTAATCTGTGCTCTCCCACAAGAGGCGCTTGCACATATTTGGTGTAACTACCCCCCCCCCATCTTGTTGCTTTCTCAGATACATGTTTTTAAGCCATTTCCAAGTTGAATAGATGGGGGAGACAGCAGGGAAGAAGACAGCGTCTTCCTTTGGGACTTGCTGACTTGTCATTCTTCAGTGAGTGCTGTGCTTCTGGGGACTCTGAAATCAATCTGGCACCCAGATCCACATATTAGAGGAAGGTGGTTCATAGCAAAAGTGGCCGAATATTTTTAAAACGCCGTTTATTTGCAGAATCCTCTCTTTCCCAACCAGCTGGGAAGCCAGCTGTGCTTCAGCTTGGAGATGAGAAAGTGAGACCAGATTGGAAATTGACCAGTCCCAGGAGCCTTGGTTATAGGTTCAGGGGCTAAATCGCCGCCCCAAATGCCATTATTTCTTAGGTGGCTGCTTTCCTCTGCAGAAGGCAGTTTGTGGGACACAAATAACATCTGTTTTTTTTTTTTTAGAAATTTATTTTTTTATGAATTACAGTTTATTCACTTTGTATCCCAACTGTAGCCCCTCCCTCGTTCATCCTCACAAATAACATCTTATTTTTGAGATCTTCTTTGTCCTCATCCCTGCCCCCAGCAGTGGTTGGTACTGTGTCTAGCTTAGACACTCTTTTGAGTGGATGAAGTCAAGTGAAGTTCAAAGAAGTAGCTTCAGCATTCATGTACAAATGCTGATCTACAACACCAAGCTTTGTGTGGGAAAGCTGAGTTTGATGGTTTTGTCACTATGGGAACCCATTTTTCTTTTCTTCTCCCCTCTCTAAAAGAGCCCTTATCAATTAGAGTACTTGGCCATGATATGCTTAATCAGTGTGATTAGTGTTAATGGGATCTGAGAGGTAGGAAGAAAGGTCTTGCTGGAGGTGATGCTTTCCTGGGGTGGAGGTGGTGGAGGCAGGTCACCACACCCCCCCAAATTTGAGTGCAAATAGAAGAACAATTAATTTGACTAGTAAATGTTTTGGGATCTTGGGAGTTTGATTAACAACAGTTCCTCTTAGCTCTTAATCAAGGCATTTGTAACCCTTTATTATCCAGGGTTTTTAAATTTTGTTCTCTAATAACAGCTTATTTTAAAAATGAAACTGGACTGGCTAATGTTTTTATATAAGAAGCACATTTCTTATGCTCAAAATTCAGTAAGTACATCAGGATATAGAGTGCAAGTTTTCCCCTTGTCATGCCCTCAGCAACCTTGCTCTAAAAGAATTGTAAGATTGTTTAGTTTTGAAATGTGTCTTTTTCTAAAAGGCATTTTCCCCAAAGTAGTGTTTAATTTTTTTAATAGACGGCTAGCTTTGCCATTAAGACAATTTTATGGTAAATTCTTCACAGTTACACCTTAACTACTTGGATTCTGTTACTTCTGAGTCCTTTTCTATGTCAAGTTATCTAGTCAAAGCCTTTCTTTTCCAATTTGCCTTACCTCACAAATATAATCTTAGGATAAGAAACTAAAATCTCAACTTAGTTTTTAGCTGTTCTGTCATGAAAACATTCCATGGCCAGGCGTGATAGAGCACACCTTCAGTGCCCGCACAGTGAGCTCCAGCCAGCCCGAGGCCACATAGTGAAAACATGCTGTGTCCGTGGTGTGTGTGTGTATAAACGATCAGAATGTTTGAGAGGATCAGGGAAGTGTCTTTTGGGTAAGTAGAGGAGAAAGTAAATATACAAATATCTAAACTCTTTACCCCAAAGTTGGCTTAGTGGCATTTTGGTGCTTTAAATATTGACTTGAGAAAGGAATGGTGATATCAGTTTCAGTCTGTGCAATCTTTTTTTTTTTTAATTCCTCTTTTTTAATTTTTGAGACATGGTCTTACCATGTAATCCTGGCTACATGCCCAGCACCCTGTGTAGTTTTTAACACATATTCCGGGTTTTTCTTTTCAAAGGTTGAAATGCTGTTAGTATCAATTTTACTAAGATATGCTCTCACCCAGTTTTGAATTGAATTAAGCCTCTCAATCCCATTTATTTTTTGGAATTTGCGCACAGAAATAAATCTAGTTTATGGGGTTCTAGGGAGGACATAGGCAACTCTAGAAAATTGAGTGATGTAGTTGAGTTGACTGTGAAAGTGTGAAATCATGACAAAGTTGAAAATGTTTCTTTTCATGTTGACAATTAGTTTTTGTGACATAGCAACCTGAACCCTTAAACTTTAAAACCGAGCATCACCTTTTTCCCCCTTTCTAATGAGAAAAAATTAAAAAAATAAGATTACGAAAGAGAATGCCAACTTCAAATAAAATCCTTACATGATTGGCTGATTTTTTTTTCCTTCAGTGGCAGGGCTCAAGTCATCACTGGGAGAGAGGTTTGTTTTGAAAGTGTCATCTTAAACTTCAAGGGTGTCTGTTAAACATCGTAATTAAGCATGCTAAAGGAGAAGCCATGTTGTCAAAATGCCCAGTTAATCCACCCAACCATCTCAAACCCACTCTTTGCTGAAATGTTTAGTCTTTTTATGAAATTTAAGTAGGCTCTTTTAATCATAACAGTAAACAGGCCTAGCCAGCAAGGTGGCCCCATGAGTGAAGATATTTGCTGTCAAGGCTGTCAACCTGAGTTGAGCTCTAGAATCTACATGGCGGAAGAAGGGAATTGGCTTTCCCAAGTCGTCCCCTGACTTCCACATACACACACACATACACAGTGGCAGGCACGCATGCACACACATACACACACTCTAAACAAACAAACAAACAAATGTGAAAGAGAACAATGTACACAGATTAATCTTGCTAAGTTAGAATGCCATGTAAGGCTATAAGAAGTTGGGCAGACATGGAGGACAGGCAAAGTGCATTACGGTGACATGAAGAAGATATGTTAGAACCCAGGCAAAGATCTGGGAAGCTTTTGCCAAGCTGGGGTCAAAAGACAAATTGTACTGATTGAAATCAGTTGCTCCCAATCAGCTGAGATGCTTCTGGTAATTATGAAATGAAGTTGAATCCAGGACTTTCCTCCCCAAGCCAGTTGCTTCAAGGAGAGTACGGCATATGAGCTCAATCTACAGTCACATTCCCTCCCACTCTGTATATGCAGCAAGAGCCAAATCCCTCTCCTGGGACCTTTTCTGGGACAGAGGTAGAGCTTCTCCAAAGCCAGAACTCCTGTGAGCCTCTGCTCAGGATATGGCTGTGCTGCTAGCCTCCTGAGGTGGGTGAGAAGTGGCTGACATTTCTCTGTCCCTTGCAGTTGTTTCCAGAAGGACAGAAGCATGGGTATCCTCAGGGTTTCTGTGTCTATGCGCAATACAGATCTCTGCCAAGATTGACAGTCAAGTTACCTCTATGCTGCTTCTGGATGCAGGCTCCTTTTTTTTTTTTTTTTTAATCATTCATGATTCTCTACCCTGTTCTAAAGACATTGGCTCCTCACCCTTTTCCTCTTTGTCTGCTTTATGAAGACTGAGAATGGACTGTCCTTGTCCATTAGACTGAGATGTTTTCCTTGGCCTTGATCTTGGTATTGGCCCATCTAACAAAAGCCAAAATGAACTAACTGGGAATTGAGTGAAAGGAAGGTCACCGCATGGCTAAATACCTACTTCAGACTGAGCAACAGTCAGGGTAGCGTTCCTTCTGTTGTGACAGTGGTGTGTTCTGTGTCCCTAAAGTTTTTAAGTTTTTAAAAAATTTTTTAGACATTTATTTCAATAAATTGATTGTAGATCCTGTTATAGTGAATTTACAATTCTGAACAACATATGTGTAACAGCAATTCAACTTAGACTATACAAAATGTTGTAGCTTACCACAGTGCTGGGGGTGGGTAGGGAGGAAGAGTGTCGTGAAGGACAACCGTACCTGTTTAGAGAATTTAAGAAATTTCTTGGAGCAGTTTTGAGATGTTGTTCCAATAATGAGAGACAGATGAGTTGGGAGTGGTTTGAGGGTAAAGAAAGATGAGTCAGTGACTGAAAATCAATTCCGTGAGGAGAGCGGCATTCTCGGTACAAGGCCATGCCTGTGGTTGACAAACAGACAAGAAAGAAAAGGAGAAACAGTTAAGGAGCTTAGGAAGGTGGGTTAGGATGAAAGTGCCCTTCATCTTGAATGCCAGGCTCCTCAGGTTTGTTCTTAACTATGTAAGCGACATTTGAAGTCAGCTTGATGGGCTGGAGACATGGTTCCGCTGTAAGAAGCCTGGTTGCTCTTCCAGAGGACACAGATTCCCAGCACCCACGTGGTGGCTCCAATCTCAGGGGATCTGACTCCCTCTTCTGACCTCCATGCCTGCACCAGACATACACACAAGTGACACATAGACAAACATGCAGTCAAAACACCCATACACAAAAAACCTAAAAAGACAGAATCAAAAACAATATGTGCCAGTTATGGTGGCCCACACCTTTAATCCCAGCACTTGGAAGGCAAGAGACAGGCAGATCTCTGTGAGTTCAAGGCCAGCCTGACTTACATTGTTGTGAGTTCCAGGGTATGCAGGACTATGTAGAGAGACCCTGTCTAACACAAACAAGAAATGAAAACCATCTTGGTAATGTTTGGTTATCTATGAATGTCATTTATATGTATTTTGTCAAATGTAATGTGCTTCATGGTTCGGGATGTTATTAACTTGATTTCATTTTCCAGCTACCCATTGCTAGTGCAGTTGTCCCTCAGTATGCAAGGAGCGCTACTAGTTCCATGACCCTCTATTAATACACAAAATCGGTGGGTGCTCAGGTCCCTTATGAACGCTTTGGTGTTTGTGTATTGCTTATCTGTACCCTCCTAGAGTTGTTGCTAGATTACTTATAATCCCTCATATGATGTAAAAGCTGTGTAAACAGGTGTGGACACGCATTGCTTAGGAAGCAATGACAAGATGAAAGCCTCTGTGCTTCCTCACAGCAGTGCCTGTCATAGGCATAGCTACATAGCACACGATCTGTTGATGCCGGAGCCAGAGATACTGAAGGCTGACAGAGTACTGAAAGCAATTCTTTTTGAGTGTGCTGACGGAGATTAAAGGCCAGGTCTTCATGAATGCTGGACAAACTGAGCTGAAACTCCCACCTTCTATTTTTAATGTTGATTTTATATCCTGCGACCCTAATAAATTCACTTTTTGGGGGGCCAGTAACGCTTTCCCTTTTGGGATTTGTTGGGACTTTCTATGCACATCATTATGTTGTCAGCAGAAAAGTTTAATTTTTCCTTTCTGTTTGCCATTTCTTTCTTTTTCTTTCCTTATTGCACCAGCTAGGGCTGCCAAGTACAATGTTGAATAGGAGTGCTGAGAGCAGCCAGCCTTGTTCTATTCATGGAGGAAAACATCCAGACTTTCACTATTAATTATGATGTTAGATGAGGTTTCTGAAAATATGCCCTTGCTGTAAAACACAAGAATCCTACTAAATACAGATTGTAATGACCAAGAGCTTCAGGCTCCTGAGCAGGTGGACCAGGCCAGGGCTTGGAAATCATCTTTTGTGGTTTCCAGATGGGAGGTACTGAGCAGGTTGTTTTCTGTGTCTTAGTTTCCCAAAAAATGGGAATGGTGGTCATTTAATAGGATTGCTATGAGTATGGCAATATAAAATGTAACGTATCATTCCCCCTTCTTTTCCTTCTTCACTGGGTCTCACTATGTGCCCCTGGCTAGCTTAGACCTCCCTATGTAGACCAGGTTGGCTTTGAACTCACAGAGATCAGTCTGCCTCTGCATTACAAGTGCTGTGGTTAAAGGTGTATGCTCCCAAGCCTATCCTAGACCCATGTAAGCTGGAAGAGTGGATAAATAAAAATGTCATGTTTTGGAAGTATACTGAGAACAGAAAAGTTTACACAAAACTATCATTTTCACCCAGCTGTTCCTACTAACCTAAGCTTGAGAGTTAGTGGGTTGTAGAGAAAGGAAGATGGGTTGTGTGAGAGCAGTTCTGTTTTAGGATAGCTCATGGGAGTCCTGGACCTGGATGCTGATCTTGGGGCAGATTTGCTACAGATCATGATGGGTTTGTGAATATGCTGTGGTCACCTTGGGTGGGGGTTGTCTGTAGTAAATACTGTTTTTCTGTTTACAAATAAGAAGTCTAAGATCCATCCTTGTCAGAGTCTCTCCAGACATCACATGGCGCCTTTGGGGTGATTGAACCGCTGTAGGCTGGCCCGGCCCGTGTTCTGACTCCGGCAGATTGTGGCTTACATTTCACAGCTGTCAGGAGGAAGTTGCTGAAAGATCCTGGGACGTGGCTGAAAGCGTCTGCAGTTTCAAAGCAGGATTCCTGACTCACCCTGATCTGATTCAGGGTTCCCAGACCTAGGGACAGGTTTCTTCATGCCTGAGTTGGGACAGATTTGATAGCCACTTGTAGTCAGAGAAGCGATGAGGTCATATCACAGGTGGCAGGGTTAGAGTTTGTTCGTTTAATTTCATCTAATTCATTTGTTAATTGATGTGTAGAATCTGGTGAAAGTGTATAAGTTTGCTTCTTAGATATTTACAGGACAAGACTTCTTGCTTTGGGTTCTTTCTTTCTGTTGGTTACTATTAGCCTGTAGGTCCTTGGCTGGCTGTAGAGCCTGAAGAATTATTCAGGTTTTCTTCTTGCAGCCTTAGTATCTGTCACCAGCATCACTTACGGACATGGCTCTGCCCATTTGCTTTTTGGCCTAAATGCATTTTGAAACCACTCAAATGACAGCCCAGGCCAAGGGGCCAGAACCACTCTGGAAAGTGTCCTCAGCTGTTTGAATCAGGGCAGCACTTTGGCCACCAAGCATCTCTCATTCAGGAATTTTCTGGAAGACCCACAGTCTCCTTGTAGCATCGTCATTATTATGGTTTGTGCGATAGAGGTTTTCACTGTGTGTAGCCCTGTCTGTCCTGGAACTCGATATGTGTCCCAGGCTGGCCTCACACATCAGTTCTCCTACTTGTGCGCCTCCCGAGTGCTGGGATCACAGGTGTGCAACCACAGCGCCTGGCTCACTCCTTCATATTCTCGAAAGCAGCTCCTCTCTTTGCCTGAACTTGAGAATTCTCTTTTGCCAGTTTTCTTCACGTATGGCAATATTTTTGGTGTGAGTTTCCTTCCTGACTTGGTTAGTTGGCATTTTGAAGTATCTACCGTTTTCTCCTGACACCCGAGCTTTCCAAACATTCTCCATTCTGGACTCCCACAGGAGTGTCGAGTGGTACTTGTTTATCTCACTTGCTCATGCTTCAGGATAAACGCCTCAAAAGGCATGGCCAGGTACCATTTCTGTAGTAAGCAAAGAGCCTAACTTCAGAGTTTACTTAGGAGGCAGCTTGGGGACTTCTGGAAGCATAGTTTCTTAGAGCCATCCTTTGACTTCAAAGAGAGGCAGATTTACTATGTGTCTTGTTAATGTTTCTCTGTGGGGATTCCTTCTTCTTTATGAGGCATTTTCTATATCTGCTTGGTTGAAGTATTGGGTGGGAAATATGGGGGGCTGGTGTAGTTTCACCATAAGGAATTCTCTTCTAGCATAGTACCAAGTCCTGAGGGCCACTGGTCATGACCTCACACGAGGCTCTGGAATTCAGACTTTTTTGAGCTGTGGTTGTGGATATAGCCTCAATATGTGGCCTCGCATGCTTGCTTAGACTATCATTGGGCATTACAAGCACCTCCTAATTGACAACTCTGTTCTGGTTGGATTTATGTGGATTTAGAGAGTCGAGGAGGGTCTGTTTGCCACCACGATGGAAACAGCAGGTTTAGTAGGTGATCATCTGAATCCATCCCTGGGAGAGGAAACAGCAAGGTGGTTCATAGAACAGCTTTCCCAACTTTGTCATCACTCAATGCGACTGCAGGAAAAGATAATGCAAAGAAGAGTGCTTTTTAAGGGGGGGCGGGGGGCGGGGGCGGGGCAGCAGTCTCAGACCATGACGTGGTCCAGTTGTGAGAGTGAACCCAAGGCTCATAAATGAAGATTTTCTTTGAAAGGGTACAGGAGAGTCCCAAGACAGCCTATGTGGCTGTTATGTAGTTGGTTTTTCTCTCATTTAATTACTTAGCTAATTTTTAGTTTTGGGTGTTTTTTTTCCTGTCTGTCTGTCTGTCTGTTGAGATCTCATCTTCCTAAGTAGATCTGGACCTGCTTAAGCAGATCTAGAATTGCCAGTCCTACAGCCTCAGCCTGCCTGCTGACTTTCAGGTGTATTCTGATTTACTGGTTTCCTATACAGAGCCTCTTCTTACGGGTTTCACTTACTCCCTCACCTGATGCTTCCAGCCCCTTCATCGCCCACCTTCCTGCTCAGTTCCTTCTGATTTGTTCACTCTTAACCTAAACACAACAGCCATCCATTCCTCAGCCCCCTTCGTTACCCCAAACACCAGAAAAAAATTCCAGAAATTTCTACTATGAAGTTCCCAATCCTTCCTTGGACTTTAGATCTCACAATCTCTCCCGGAAGGTGGGGTTAAGGCCTGGGATAGGAAAAAGGTGAAGCTGTATGTAGCAGATCTGCCTGCATCTCCAGTGAGCTTCAGTGGCCTCTTTGTGGCAAGCATATTAAATTGTTTTAGCCAGATACTGACATTGATTCCTTCCAGAGGGCACCTCCAGGGAGTAGCCTAGGTGGCTGAGGCCAGTGCTAAGAAGACCTTAAGCTGTGGATCTGGACACTAAAGCTTTAAGTGACCTCTTCGCTGAGATACTCTAAAGCCAACGTCTTTTTACCTTATACTTCTGTTCAAGAAACTCAGGGCTTAAGGAGCTGTTTTCGGGAACTCCGCCACCCTCGCTTGTCATTCTACAGACGCTGGTTCCCCGGGAGTGGGGCCTAGAATTCTGGGAGAGGCATTCTTGGAGAAGGCTCACACATCATCCTTGTGGGCCCTGCCCAGGAGGAGTGCATCCTGGTCTGGTGGCTGCGCTGACTGTACTCAGGGCAGAGCAGGACCCCGACACCTCCAGTGCAACTTCTTGCTGCTGGGAAGTATCGTGGAGGAGGCACATGGCCAACCCCGGGTGAGGAAGGTGTTTCAGTCTGCATTCTCACATGCAAATTACCTGAGTAGTTCCTGCCATGCACGGCTCACACTCAGCAGAGAGTAGAACAGTCGAGAACGAGAACTGTAGGGAGAGAAAATGCTATTTCACCTCAGCCAACATCATCCTTGATTCTCTGTTTGCTCTGTCTCTTGTTTTCTTCTGGGTGGTGGCTTGGGGCTGGGGCTCTCTGGCAGATGATCTTCTTTAGGCCCCAGAGCCTGTTAGACAGAAGTTCAAGCTGAAAGCATTGGTTTTAGGAGTGCTCTGTGGAGGAGACACTTAAAACTTCAGTGCACGTCGAGGAGCTTCTTGTAAAGGAAAACATCTGGTGTGAGGAGCGCCAGTGAGTTCAGTGCTCTCTGGGTCATCCAAGGTTGTGAGCCACGTTTCTAAGTGGGAGAGCTTTAGCTGAGGATGTGGCTCAGTTGGGAGAGTGCTTATCTAGCATCACAGAGGCTGTGGGTTCAATCCCTAATACTATACCTTACGGTTGGGCCCATGGATCTCAGGCCTGCCAGAGCTATGTAGTGAAACTTTGTCTGAAAACAAACAAAACAAAACACAAAAACACCAAGAGAGCGTTTTCGTTGTTGTTTTTTTTCCCTAAAGTTGAACAGTAGCTTGATCATCCCAGAGACCTGGTCACTGCAAGAGGAAGACAGAGAAGCAGAGAAGGGATAGTGTTGCCCTGGCAACAGAGGGTAACCCAATGGGCCTGACTCCCATTCTATGGTCTAGAGATGACTATCTTCTGAAGGGTTTGTTACTCACAATTCTAAGTTTGAGGCAGGGGTTCCACACTGGCTTGCAGTTGATCTGGATGCCCTTAAAAGTTGAAGCTAATTTGTGGATCCTGCCACGAGCACTGTAATAACAATGGTTCAGCTTTTGGTGTTCCTGATGTCCTTACATGCTTGCTTTCCCTCTCTGGCCTTCTCAGATTTTCCTAGTCATGGGCTCTCCTTCCGTCGTCTGCCTTATAAACAGTCTGCTTCGTAAGGGGGCCTGTCTTTACTTCATGTCACCTGTTTTGAAGATCTCTCCTATTCCTAGCAGTTCGGTGAACTGTATGCTCTACAGCTGACTTTTCAGCCAAGTGAGTACTCCATGGCTCCATAGCCCTCCCACCTGGGGCAAATTAATTAACCTCAGGTCCCTTTGTTGTAGGATAGAGCCAGTAATAGCAGCTCTCTCAGGGATTTGTGATAGGCCCTGGTAAGTTACTCTGTGGGAAGTGCTTCAGTGAATACCTGCTCAAAGAGAAAATCCAGTACAGGGGAAGTCTCTTCATACTATTTGGTCCCGGTTTCTAATCATTCTTGACATACTGCTTAGGTTTTCTGTCACCGCAGTGCCTAAACCAGCACCAGTTATTGGTTATATACACTGATGTCCAGTTCTGGGGCTTGAGGAACTTGATAGGGAGGGGCCTTGCCTGAGTTTCCTAACTGCATGAGCAAACAGAGCTGTGTAGCTACGTAGCACACCCACAAGATCCAGCTCATTAGAAAAGGGTTGCTAAGGTCCTCTGGATTCAAGGGGAAGGGACATACACTCTGTCTCTAGATGGACGGAGTGTCAAAGGAAGTGTGGACATTATAGCATGGCTCTGGCACAGATAGCATGAAAAAAGGTCACTTCTGCCCAAGATCATCCCTATCAAGATCTTATTTATTCTCAGGGTCCAGGTCTCATTATGCAAATAAGGCCCAGGTGTAAATGGGATTCCTCTAATGTGGTTCCTTGGCTTGGTAACTAAATTTATTCCTGGCCTTTCTTGATCTGAAGGCTGGGAACTAGAAAGACAAATATGAGTTCTGTACCCAAGTACAGTGCTCAGACAGGTAGAAGATAACTGTTGTCTATGACTCTTTAAAAACAGGAAGCAATGCTTGCATTTTAAAATTACTCTTCCTCGCTATCCCCCTGTCCCAGCTTTCCGAGGACTGAGATTGCAGGTGTACACTACCATTCCCAGCTCTAAAATGACCTCATTTGTCATTCTAAGTTTGGAAATAATTTCAGATTTATAAGAAAGTTGAAAACACAGTAGCGTATCCACAAATATCTTTTGCCCAATATCCAAAAATTATACAGTGTATAAAAAGATCAAACCAAGAAGTTGACAGTTGCCGGGTGGTGGTGGTGTACGATACCTTTGATCCCAGCACTCTGGGGGTAGAGGTAGGCAGATCTCTGAGCTTGAGACCAGACAGGGCTACAGAGCAAGTCCAGCATAGCCAGGACTACACAGAGAAACCCTATCTCAAAAAAAGGAGGAGTGGGGGGAGGAAGAGAAGTTCGACAGTACTGATACAAAACTGTTAGCTAACCTGCGGATTTCGTTCTGATTTTGCCAATTGTCCAGCTAATGGCTTTTTCATAGACCAGGTTCCAATTTCATCCCCACTTTGCCTGCAGCATCATGCCTTCTCCTTTTCCCTAGGGTAGATGTTTCCATTTAGGAAAGGGATATCTGTCTGTAGCCCAAGAGCAGCTCTGACAAACAGCTGGCATCTAAGCACTGAAGTACCGGCTGGAGTGATTCCCACTGTTTCCACCCCGTGGGCCCCTGCTTCTGTCGTTAGCTCCCTTTCTACACAAAAATGCAACTTGTGTTTTTGACTAAGTTGCTTCAGCAGTCTGCCTCATTTCAGCCCAGGCTGGCGGCATTCCTGCTGGTACGTTCTTTCCTAATGTGTGCCTTCCCACTGGTTGTCACTGTCGATCACTCTGTCAGATAAAACCCACAACCACAAGCCTTACCAAGATCAATTGTTTCCTACATTGAGCGCCTGGGGTGGGCAGGGTGGGGTGCGGTGGACAATGCTTTTCAGATTACTGGAATTCCTATTCTGGGAAGAAGTGAGACACATCCTAAAATTCTAGATGGGGCTTTTTGTCTGTCTCAAGATTCCTAGAGACATTGACTTTGCTCTTTGTGGGATCTTTCGTTAAGTCCACTGGCTTCTTCTCATGTCCTATTGTGTTCAGGGTAATCTCTCCTTTCCTAACAATTTCTATCAAGCCCTCCCCCCCACCCCACCCCCCGCCACCAAACTACTACAGATCTCAATCATCTGTGGCTTCTTTTTTGTTTGTTTGCTTGAGACAAGGTTTCTCTGTGTAGCCCTGGCTGGCCTGGAACTCACTTTGTAGCCAGGCTGGCCTCAAACTCACAGAGATCCACCTGCCTCTGCCTTCCCAGTGTTAAGATTAAAGGTGTGCGCCACCTTTGCCTGGCATCTTTTCACACCCATCCCCTGAAGGCACCCATTGGCAGTTCGTGACAGTTTTTAGTGCTGCGCTGTCCCCTCAGGAAGCTGTTATTCATAACACTCTAGCTGGGGACCATCCCACTCAGGTCGTCACTGGAGCTGCAAGTAGAATGCCTCGACTCTCTCTTCTCCATCTACTACCTATTGTTAGACTTGCTTTCTAAAATAGGATCTCTCTTTCCAACCCAGAAATCTTAAACAACCTCTTCACACTACCTATGGAATAAAGGAAATCTTCTCTGTGGGACATGCAGGGCTTCCACAATTCAGCTCCCACCACCCTAAGCCCTTTAGCTCACTCTTTCACCCTTGCCCTGTTAGATCCAAAATGTGCTGCTTGAGAATTCCAAATTGTGCGGTTTTTATTTTCTTTATTTTCTTTTTAGATTTGGCTCTTGTGTTCTGTCCTGTTTCTGTGACTTGGTGCAATTCTCCCTATTCAGTCAGTTCTTAGTGTCCACACCCATGCCCAACTCAGACCTAAAACACCTCATAGTATTTCCAAGTCTCTGCAGCAGTTCATGGCTTCTCCATACAGCCAGGGCAGGAGGGCAGAGCATGTTCTCTGCACTGTGGGCTTCTTAGGTGTGAGATGGAGCTGCAGCTAAAGGTGCATTGCGTTTTGCTTGTGTGTGTGTGTGCTCGTGCATGCCTTAAGATGTCGAACTTTACCTTGGGGTTAGAAATGGCCATTGGGGATTAGCCTCATTCACTTGGAAGGAGATGGACGTGGAAGTGTTATGTGATGTTAGTGGATCTATGATGTCAGTGATAGTCACTTCAGATGAAAGCCAGGAGTTAACTACAAAGTGCTGTGCTGGATTTTTTCTCCCCTCATCATTGTAGCTGTTCTTTGTATTATTACTAAACACTAAATAGTAAATTCTAAAATAAAGTTCAAGTCTCTGATACATGTTTTGTGTTGTTTCTTATTAGCTCCCATGGGTAGCACCTTAACTTGATGTAGGGCAATAATCACATCCTGGTTTTGTCTGCCACTGTGCTCCTGTTACCTTCATGGTGATGCTATGCATTGGAGATCAGTAAGTATGAGTTGAGGTTAAAATCAAGGAAGAATTGGTTTCTTTTCTTTTGTGCCTCTGTGGGCATCCACATGTTTCCCACCCAAGGAACACAGCCAAGGAAGCTGTTTCAGATCAGCATGACTGGGTACCTGGCGATGCTGTGGTCCCAGCTGCTCAGAGCACTGAACAGGAAGATTGCTTGAGGCTAGAAAGAGCAAGGCAGCTCTTGGGGGTGGAGGGGAGAGAGAGAGAGAACGGTGCTATCAGTCCAAGGTGAGAGAAGGCTCATTCAGAACAAGTGATTTATCCATGCTTCTCTTGAGACTCTGCACTTCCTGTTTCATGACAGAGGTGGGGGACATGTATGGACATTGACTGGCAGCAAGCGGATGGCAGATTTGCAATCTGGATCAGGCTATCAGAAGTGGTGGCCCCTTACTTTAGGGCACCTGGTCCTGGTCCTTAGTTGAAGGAAGAGGAGGCTCCTCAGGTCCTGACAGTTGTGGGAGTTTATTTTCAAGTGATGAGAATCCTTCCTGGACATCTGCTTCCCCAGGCCCAGGCTCAGCCACTGCATTCCGTATGACCTTGTGCAGGCACTCACGCTTCAGGCTTTGTTTTCAGCAGGCAGATCGTGGCTCCTTCTTCAGCTGTGAGAACTGGAGAAGAGAGTGTTTTAAGCCAATTAGGTAAGTGGCATGGTACCAAAATAGAGCCCCACATGGGCTTATTGTTTTTCTTTGAAAATTTCAGCATCACCCTAGGCTGGGAGATACTCTGGATATCTGGAAAGCTGTATCTCTTCTTGATTCCAGGCTTCCCCTTATTCCATTCTGAGAATGAAGCACAAGCACCCTCTGTCACTCTGTGATCGTGATAATTGGATGGGAGGGGTTGGGGCAATTTAGGAAGATGATGGGGGCTGACCTCCTCCTGCCTCCAAAATTCACAGAGGGAGAATGGGGGAAATGATGAATAGTTGATCAAAAAGTAGGGCCAGTCCCTCCTAAATCGGGACGGCCGGCTCCATGGTAAAACTGTTTTACTCTGTTTGTAGCCCTGAGGACCAGACGCTACGAAAACAGAAATTAAACTCTGACTTTGACAGCTCTCTTCATATGGCGAGGGTAAGGCACCCTCCTCTGTCCTTGCCTGCTGTGGATCATCTAGGGGAATCTCAAGAGTATAGAAGGAGGGGCAATTGCCAGAGCCAAGAGACTGGATTTTAGAGAAGAGGGAGATTCTGGGGACGTGTGTTTCAGAGGATGTTGGATATGTGTATGGTTGGCCTTTGGCTTGTCCTTGGAGGTGGTGTTTTCGCTAGGGCCAGCTCAAGGTGACCTCCTTGTGCTCTGTAGACAGGAGAGTTAGCCTGCCTCATCTCTCCGATATTCCTGAGAAACTGATTTTGCTACAGGGCTGAGCGAACCATATGGCAGCTAGATTACAGAGATTGTTGGCGCTTGTCACAGAAAGAACAGGCTTTTTGGCTATAGCAAATCCCCCAGGTAGAGGAGCCATGCCATCTGTGATCTCAGCATATAGGAACAGCTAGGTAGGTATGCAGTTCCGTTCTCATCCACTTCCTGCCTCCAAAGGGAAGGGAGAGACAAATTCTAAATCAAATACTGGTTAACAGAGGAGATTTTTGTTTTGTTTTGATTTTCCTCCTTGATTGTTATTTCTTTGAAGGATACCATGGGAGTCTATAATTTGCATTTCTTGGCTTTGAGAGGTTTAAAGTCTACTTGGGGATATCAGACTAATAAAGTAACATAAAAACAGAAGGTACAGCAGTGGCATGGAGTTAGAATAGACTCTAGAGTCCATGGATGCTGAAGCACAAATACAGCCAGAAAGTCCGTAGGGTGGGGTTGTGCCTGGGGCTAGCCTTGGAGAATGAACAGATTGGAGGGGGTTTGGAGGATAGTGTGAAGATGCTGCTGGGCTGAAAGAACAATATGAACAGAAGTAGAGACAAGCAAGAGCCTTTTATAAGACCATGAGGAATTAATATGGTTGAAGTGAAGATACAGGGAGCTAAGATTAAGGAAGTGGAGTGGGGTCAGATTAAAGAGGATTTTTAGGTTCAGACAAAAGAATTTAGGCTTGGCTCTGAAGGTGATAGGCCATTGTTGTATGCAAAGATATGATACAGGGAAGGGAATGCTTGGCGATGCTTTGTGCATACAATTCTGAGCAGACTGCAGTTGTGTCCTGAAGATTAAATGGGCAGTTATAAAGTTCTCAAAGCCATGAGGAAGAGATGGGTAAATTAGATGTGTTTTCTTTTTTGTTGTTGTTTTTATTTGCCTCCCCCTCCCCCCCCCGACCAAATACAGTGTCTCTATATATAGCCCTGGCTGTCCTAGAATTCCCTATGTAGAGCAGACTGTCCTCAGCCCTAAGAGACCTGCCTGCCTCTGCCTTCTGAGTGCCATGATTAAAGAGAAGCACTACCACTCTTGGCAGATATTTTCTTTCCAGAACCTGGGAGATTTGAGCATGAGCTGAGCAGCAGGCACAAAGGAGATAAAAAGGTCAAAGTTTTGACTTCGGAAAGCTGGAAGGAATAATAGAGTCATTAACAGAAATGTTATCGTTATAGGGAAAGGTAATTTTATGGGGAAAGTGATGAGTTTGGCAATGACTTTATTTACTTAATAAATACTTATGTGACATTTGTTAACGTTCTTGGCACCATTCAAATCACTTTATAAATGATACCTCATTTGGTTCTCATCATAACCATGAGGAATGAATAGTTATTATCTTCTTTATTACAAAGGTAGAAACTCAAGCTTAGAGATGTTAGTAATTTTCCAAGACCAGTGTACATGACAGAGACAAGCTTCTGAAGCCAAGCTTAGGCTCCCTCTTGTTGATGGGAAACTCCACAAAAGTTTATAGTGGGCACCTGAATGCTTCCCCTGTGTACAGCCCTTCTCAGGAAGCAAACAGGATGCCATTTGTCAAACCCTGCCCAAGCACACTAAGTTGTGTACTACAAAAGAGAGGAGCCATTGAGAGGAGGGAGGGAGGGAGAGCCATGATCAGCTAGGGCTGTCAAAAAAAGGCTTAAACAAGGGGAATACAGATAAACCCTGATAGGTGGGTCAAGGTGATTTTGGATAGTTGAGGAGAGGGGAAGACACTCCTGTAGACACAAAATCCTGAGTAAGATCACCATGTGTGGGAGTTCAAAACGTATTTTGAGACTAGGGCTTAGCATGGCACCCGACTCAGCACTCTGCTCTGTCGGTGTGACCTAGGAGGGGACTTGGCTTTAGCTGGCCTCAACAGGAAGCCTGAGTTAGAGATGCAGAAGAGGGGGTGCTGAGACCCCCTTGATGGAGAAGCAGGAGCCTGTGTGATGGGATTTGACTGAATACAGAGGATTCAGAGAGAAGACGATAGGCTCTTTGATGGTGTCAGGGCAGGGACTCCTGAAGGGATGGAGCAAGGGAACCTGGGAGGGGCAGCCTTGCCATTTTGTGCATGCAGATATATAACAACACTGTCCTTTTCCCACCCTAAGCCTGCTGTCTCTAAAATAAGGCCTATGACTTCTGGGTTGATGTCTGGTCATCTGCCATACTGGAAGGCTACTTCTGCCTTTCAGCTTTTCCTTTTCAAGGGTTTCCAGCCTCCTTGGGGTATGTGAAACTCTCTTTGACCTTGGCGCCTTTCTATTTAGGAATCCCAGTGCCCTTCTGTCTAGATTCAAGAAGGACTTGACAGAACACCAGGGCATGCTCATGCTGCTGGCTCAGTCTGTTGACTGACTTCCCTGAGCCTGTTTTCATAACTGTACAATAGGACTAGCAATGTTTGCTTTGCTTTCCTAACAGGGAGCTTGGGACGATCAGAGGAGGTAATGAAAGTGAAGGAGCTAGACAACTGCAAAGCGCTATATCAAGGCACACCCATGGTCTTTAGAGCCACCGCGGACCACATGCTCACTCTTACAGGTGAGCGCTCTAATAGTGCCTTTTGCATAACCTGTTTGCAATCCCTCTGCCAGGACCTTCAAGGGCATGGCCATAGAGCAAGAGTTTGAGACAGGGGGTAGAATAATATTTCCTTGGGCAGGTGCATCTTGTTTCATTGGCTGTAAGAGGAACTCAACCCTCCCCACCAACAAAGTTGGCATCTCCAAAGTCTATGTGCCTTTTGATGGCAGTGAGGGCATGAGGTGGATTACAATGCCTTTGTTCTGGAAGGCAATGGAAATTTTCTTTCTTCCTTTCTATCACTGAAAGCCGTTTTACTTTACACTTAACAAGCCGAAATCTCACTTAAAAAAATGCATTGGGAGGCTTCTGCCATCTTAGTAAGTAGGGAACTCAGGCTGCTTTTGAGTGTCTTGCAATATGTCACAGTCACTTTTTCACTGTACTGGAAGCAGACTGTTGACTTGTACCATGCGTGCCTTGATCTCAAGACATACTCTGTGTATTGATTTTCACAGTCTCTATTGGCAAGTTTAGTGTATTTTTCTCTGCCCTACTAGAAATGGAAGGCATAATGCATTTTGATGTGCAGGTAACTTTATTACCCTGGGTTTGACAATTTGAGGCTCAGGGTGTTATTAGGGAACTAGATCCCTCACCAACTAGCCTTCCATGCAGCCTCTTTTCAGGAAGAATTCTGTTCTTGTTTTTGTTATTGGTATCTTTTTTAAACCTTTTAAAAGCTCTCAGATGCCAAACTAAATCCAAAGCCTCCTATTGGGGACCAGTTCTTACAGGTTAGGTTTCCCATTGATTGTTTGGGTGTGAACTTCCCATTTCAGATGACTGGTCAGTTTGCCTACTTGCCTGCCTTCCAGTCTTTTTGCTGCTGTCCAGGAAACATAGATAAAGAATTTATAATTATGACTATTAAGCCATGTCCAGTGTGGCAACACACCCCTGAATCCCAGAATTTACTCAGGAGGCAGGGACAAAAGAAATGTTGCAAGTTCCAAGCCAGCATGGACCACAAAGTGAGTTGTAGAGCAAGGACGTGGTTCAGCGGGTAAAGGCACTTGCCCCAAGCCTGGTGAGCTGAGTTCAATACCAAGAAAACACATGGCAGAAAGACTGAAAGGACGCCAGCTGGTTGTCCTCTGACCTCCACGCAACATAGCTCCCCGTGAACCACCACCACCCGCTGCCCCAAATAAGTTTCAGGGTAGACAGGGATATTCATACACAGTGAGACTCTATCTCAAAAGCCCCTCCCAGTCAAAATGCTCACGAGCCCTTGGGTTAGTGGGTGATACCGAGAGGGGCACTATCGCGTACTGAACATGCTTTTTTTTTTTCTTTAGAAAGAAAAGTTTTTTCAAGACAGGGTTCCTCCTTGTGTATCCCTAGCTATCCTGGAACTCACTCTGTAGACCAGGCTGGCCTCAGACTCACAGAGATCCCCCTGCCTCTGCCTCTCCAGCGCCAGTCCACCACAGCTGGGCTGACCGTGCACTGCTACAGATGCTAGTTCACTTGGTTCTCCCAACAACAGGGAGGTGGGAGATCGCCATTCCAATTCTACGTCTAGGAACTTCAGCCTCAGAATGGGTGAGTTCCTGGCTGGTGTTGCTAGTTATGAATGATGGTGTGGTTCTGAAGCCCCACTTTCTAGGAAGAGTATGAAAACAGCGAAGCCGCAAATGGATTATTAGCTCTCTCTGAACGGTGGGCTATTTCTTGCTATAATGTTGGTGACTAGGTGTGGTTTTTCTAAAGGGTTCTATGATTTCTTCCTTTGCATTGTCCAAGTCTGGGAACGGGATGGCTGTTGGAGCTGTGCTGTGTTCTGCAGACTCTGTCCAGGCCTTCTGTGGCCCAGCTTCTAGCGGCTCCTGATTCAGGTCAGATGCAGCATGGTGCCCTAGAAATAACGGGGTTTCTAGCCCAGCGTGACTCCCTCGAGCCCTCAGCCTGTGAGGGCACCGTTGGCGGCACCTCTCCCCAGAGCTGTGTTTATTTCTATTATGTCATTTGCTTATTATAGGCAGCCCGCTAAGGGTTACTTATCCCCTCCCTGTGGTGTCCTGCCTTCCCTCCCCTTCTGTCTTCCCTGATGCTTTGGGGATTTTGGATGATAGGGACCTGGGAGGCAGAGTCCTCCATACCCCACCCCCCACTTCTTCATTTGGAATTCGGCTTCTCTGCTCATAGTCCCTGCAGGACAAGACTTTGTTAGGCCCTGTGAGTGAGAGTATTGCTCCTCTATGGGCTGAGGAAGGAGTGACTCTTTCCTCAGGGTAGGAAAGAGAGCAGACAAGGGAGAGCGGGCCTGAACTGAGCAGGGATGTTGGTCTGGATCTGCAGGAGTCAAGTGCTTGGATTTGGCAGGCTCTGTGTTCTGATGTTCTTCTTCTTGTCACCTTGGCATGCACTTGCTCCTCTTAAATCTTTATACACAAGAGCTGTTTTTGCAGGTCAGGCCAGGAGACACTTAATAAGTCTGGTCCTAGAGTCGCTGTCCATGAGACAGCGAGTTGGAGACATGGTCCTAGCTTCCAGTCATTGGGAGCTGTGGGGCAACTGTCTGGGCAGTGGCAGGCTGTCACTTCCTTATGTTAGGCAGCCTCTGTCTGTCTGTCCTCCCTTCATGTCACCACAAGAAGGATCAGGGCTGTTCTTCCTACGAACACAGTTGTCTCCACTGCAGGCCAGTGCTTTGTGACTCCTGCCTCGGTGTCATTTCAACCACTTTCCCAATTTGACCTGGTTATACCTGAGCCGTCTCCCAGAGATCCTGTCTCATCCCCATGGAGAGATCGGCTTTTACCTTGTTCTGATTCGGGAGCACTGCAGAGGAAGGAGTGCCATCTTGAACGGGTGTGAGATGGGACCAGGGAAAGCTGTTTGCCTCCCTAGACCTCACTGCTCACCAAGAATGCTGCGCCTGTAGATTTTAAGATGTATTCTGGAAAACGTAATAGATTGGTTTCCTTCTTGGTTTTGAGAGATGAGTCTAAGCGGGCCTCTGTGCCCAGCATCCTCATCTCCCTTGTGGTGATTTGAATGGGAATGACCCTCTCATGCCCCCCCCGTTCCCCTCCTCCCACTATAAGCTCATACATGTAACTACTTGGTTCTCAGTGGGTGGAGTTGTTGGAAGGATTAGGAGGTATGGCCTTGTTGGAGAAGGGGTGTCACCGGTGGGAGGGCTTTGAGTTTCCAAAAGCCCATACCATTTCCTGTTAGCTTTCTCTGCCTGTCACTTTTTTGGATAAGGATGTGAGCTCTCAGCTAATGCTCCAGCGCCTGCCTGCCTGCCTGATGCCATGTTCCCTACCATAACGGTCATAGACTCGACCTCTGGAACAGTGATTCCTCCTCTATAAACTGCCTTGGTTGCGGTGTCTCTCTTCACAGACATAGAAAAGTAACTAAGACATCCCCCCTCTTGCAATAGTCCTCGTCTGAAGTCAGATCTTTCTCCCGAGCCTATGGTCAGTTCCTCCCTTCTTTCTTCTCAGGCATCTGATCTCGCCAGTTTCCTTTCTCTCTGTCGACATGTCCTTCTTTCTTTCTGCACAGTCTTTTCAACCCGCTCATGCCTCCTCTCTTAAGTTGACCCCTCTTTTTCCCGCCTTCTTCTTCATGACCAAACTTCTTGAAAGAACAGCCCATACACCTGTTCCCTTCTTCCCGACTCCGGTCTCAGCAAAACCGCCCTAAGTGAAATTCCAGCTCCTAACCCAGTGGATGCGTGCTATTCCTCAGTCCACCTTCCAGCACTTTGGAGCTGTTGACTAATTCTGGCTTTTGGAAATGTATTCTTCCTTTGATTTTCATTTTTGCATTCCATTTCCATTCTTAGTCTGCTTCCTGCAAGTTCAATATTAGTGTCCATTGATCAGGGATGTTTATATTTTATATAACATGTAGATTTTATATAAATTATATATATTTCATTACAGACTATGATCCCAAGTACAGAGATTAAAGGTGTGTCACTATGCCCTGAAGTTTTTAATATTATGTGTTAGAGTGTTTTGTCCTCATGTATGTCTGTGCATGCCTGGTGCTCACAAAGGCCTGAAGACTGTGTTGGATTCCCTAGGACTAGAGTTATAGAGAGTTGTAAGCCATCATGCAGGTGCTGGGAATATAACACGGGTCCTTTGAAGAGCAGATAGAGCTCCTAACCACTGAGCCATCTCTCCAGCTGAGTTTTTGCATGGTTTTAAATACATCCGAGTTTTGACCATGACCAGTCAGTGAGATCAGGTGTAGAATGTTCCACCTGCTCTAACTCGTTTTTTGTGTGTGACTTTTGAGCTCAGATTCAGACTTACTTTCTTGCTCACCTCTACTTGATCGCTCATGGGTGTCTTGAAGCTCACACAGATCCCAAACTAAACTAAGATTGCCCCTCTCCTGGTTGCTTTCCCCAAAGTGTTCTCTAACCACTAAGGTTGTACTTTCTTAGGGCTGTTTCCTTCACCCCACATCTGACCATGTGCACTCTCCCACCTATCCGAGAATCTACCTGCTAGTCTACTGGAATCATCCATGGTAAATACTGATGGCCTTTTACCTGTTCATCCACAGATGGCTGCTGCCTCACTCTCCACATGGAAAGCTTTAAAAACCAGAAGCTCAATTACTCCTTATTCTGTTATCTCTGGTCTGTTCCAAACTCCTCTCTGCCTCCAAGGCCCTGGGTGGTCTGGTAGCATCATCTCTCTTCCCTCTAAGCACTGGCCACGTTGGCTCCATGTGATCTCACTCCTGCCCTGAGAGCATTGTACTCGTGTTTTGCCTCCTCTGAAATGCCCATGCTTTTCCTCATGCAGAGAACTATTGTCTGTCCTCAGCTCAGTTCTTTAAGGAGAGTTTTTGGGATCCCAGAGAAGGCAATAGTTCTGCTACAAGGCCATGTTTCCTTCCTCTAGCACCAAAAGTCTGTTTGATGTAATCGCCTACTTCCTAGTATACGATATGCTCCCGGGGGCAGAGGATGTGTCTGCTTTTTCTTACCTGTTTACACAATGCCTGGCACACAGCTGGCATAGGACAGATTTAATTTTATGAATGACTGGCAGCTGAGCTCTGGAGGAGGCAGTCAAGATAAGCGTGCGGGAGGGATATGGAGAGGATGCTGTACTCCCCCCTCCTTTTTTATTTTTAAAATTCCAAGACAGGTTTGTCTGTGTAGCCCTGGCTGTCCTGGAACTTACTCTGTGGACCAGGCTGGCCTCAAACTCACAGAGATTCCACCTCCCTCTGCCTCCCAAGGGCTGGGACTAAAGGTGTGCACCACTACCTCCCAGCTCAATGCTGTGCTCTTAAACTGTCACTTTAAAGAAGTCAGTAATAGGGCTGGCGCTCAGCGGTTAGGAGGCTTGTTGCTTTTCCAGAGGAGCAGAGATTAGGTCTCAGCACTCACATCAAGTGACTCACAACCACCTGTAACTTTCTCTTCAGGGGATCCGATGCCTCTGGCCTCTCATAGTGCCTGCACTCATGCGCACATACCCACACACAGACACATGCATGCACACACACACACTTATTTTAAAATAAAAATTGTTGGGTGTGATAGCACATGCCTTTAATCCCAGCATTCCAGAGACAGAGAGAGAGGCAGAGGCAGAGAGAGAGGCAGAGGCAGAGACAGAGGCAGACAGATCTCTGTGAGCTTGACCTTAGCCTGATCTTCTTAGTGAGTTTCAGGACAGCCAGAGCTACATAGTGAGACCTTGTCTCAAATAAGTAATTAAACAAACAATCAAATAAACTAATACAAATCAAAAAAGAAATCAGTAATAGTTCAGCTTTATAAGAAGCATACAATTTCACTGTCTGATCCAGAATTTTATTTATTTCTTTATTCGTTCATTATTTATTTATTTGTGGACAGGGCCTCACCTGTGTAGCCCAGGTTATCTTTGAATTCATAATCCTATTGCTTCAGACTCTCAAGTACCAGGGTTACAGGCTAGACCATCATGCCAAGAAACAAAAATTTAATTTTAAATGTGAGAAACTAAGAGCTGTTGAGTGGCCATCACCTGCCCAAGACTGTAGGATGCCAGCGTCGGAAGTTGTAACTCCTCTCACCTGAGGTCCAGGTTTCACACAAGCTCCTGTGCTCTGCACAAACGGCTTTGCCTCTCCTTTAGGTGACAGCTCTGTATTCTCTAGTTGAAAGCAAAGTCTGGGGCCAAAAAGACTGCAGCTTCCTCCCTGACTTGGGGATGTGCCCTGTTGAGGAGGAGCCAGCCTGTCCCACACAGGCAGCATAACGACCTACTTACTGCGCTTCCCTCCCCCCAGGGTGGGTTGAGTGACAGGCTGTAAGTCCATCTGAGCCAGTACCAGCCTTACCTATTGAGATGTGGATCCCTGAAAGGAGAAAAACAAGGGGTATGTTTGTTGAAGTAACTTGATTTTCTAGTTTCTGGGTTATCAAAACTTGGGGCCTGGAAACCTGACATGAAAGTTACCTGGCTTGCACCTACTACTTCTGAGATCCTGGTGTCCAAGGGCAGAGTTCTTGCCCCTGAAAACACCCTCCCTGTGCAGTCTGATGGCAAAGCCTGCAGGGAAGCCTTTCTTCAGGAAGTAATCTTTTTCTCTATCGCACTTACCTGCCCACTTCATTCTAACACCCAAGACTTGCACCCTGAAAGAGTCGGAAGTGGCTGTGGAGAAAGCTCAGGATTCTGACACCTCACATTTCCAGTCTCTCCTCACCCTTTTTCAGTTTAGCTAACATTTACTGAATCCTGATTAATGTCCTTCATATTGGGATTATGAAAATAAGCAAGTCACAGTACCGCTCATGAGAATCTTAAAGCCCAGTGATGGACCGCCTCATTTATTCATCCACTTATTAATAAAACGTTTGGGAGACATTGGATATGCGCTAGGCATTTACCACTAGAATTCTTTATCCATTCAACAATATTTGAGTGTCTCTTCGAATATGCTTCCAGGTGTTTAGAATTATGGACAGGTTGTCCCTCGTGGAAATTTACTTTCTGGTGAGGGGAGACCAATGACGTAGAAAAAATTGTAATAAATGTGTAAATTAGGTATTGTTTGGAAAGTTGTAAGGGTTATGAGGGGAAATAAGGACCAGAAGGAAGAAATGGGAAGTGTGGAGGGAGTTGTGTTTTAACTAGAGTGGTCTTGGTGCACCTGCTGACACAGAAGTCTTACACAGGCTAGTACTGGCACAGCCTAGAGGAGGTGAGGGTGTCAGACATGTAGATATCTCAGTGAGAGGAATCTCTGGCAAGGGAGATCTCAAGGTGGAAATATGCTTGGCATGTAGGGTCACCACAAAAATGCCCCCATGGCTGACGTGGAATATGCTGAGATTAGAGAAGCAACGGAGGAAGCCACTGTGAGGATTTAGCTTTTGCTCTTAGAGGAAGAAGAAAGATCCACTAGGGTTTTGAGTCTCAGAGAAATATACTCTGGCTCATTTGACAGGGATTACAAAAGTGTAATTTTTTGAAGCTAGACTTTCAAGCGGGAGGCCAGTTGAGAAGACATCAGAAAGCAGGGAGAGAGAGAGGATGGTAGCTCACTGACTAAGAAAAAAAGAGAGAGAGGCTGGGTTTGGAGTATGTTTAAAAGATAGAGACCAAATATTTCTTGGGAGATAAAATGCAGAGTAGGGAGTAAAAAAATAACTGCAAACCTTTTGACCTAAGCAACTGGAAATGCGGAGGCGGGGGTGATTGAAAATGTATAAATACTGAGGACAGTTAAAAACTTGGGTTTTGACAAGGGTGGTCATGTTATGTGGACAACAAGACATAGGTTTGGATTGTAAGCATGTGCATTTTGAAAGCTAAGAAAACGACCACGTTGATGAGATCAACAAATCAGTGAGTGTAGCTGGTAGAAGGAAAAAAAGAAGTTTAAGAACTGAGAATGGACATGAAAATGTTCAGAGGGTCGGGAGAAGAGAGCCAGGGGAAAGACTGAGAAATGATCGGCGAGGTCAGAGGAAACCGAGAGTGTGGTGAGCTAAAGTCAAATGAGGACCACGCCCTAAAAAGGAAGGACAAGTGGGAAGGGCCCCGGGCTGCCAAGGAGCCCAGAAAGATGAGCAGCAGCTCACTAACCACTGGCTGAGCAACGTTCATCTCTCCGGGAATCTGACGGAAGCAGGCGCAGCGTGGCGGTGTCAGTAGAGCCTTAACTGGGTGGATTTAGCAGAACATGAAGAAATCTGCTGTAAAGGGGCGCAGGGTGGGGCTAAAGGTCATCCGGGAAGAAGAATTGGGAGACTTTACTGCTCTTTATTTTAGTAAGGTGCACACAGTACCAAATTATCCATTTAACCACTTTTCTAGCTTGCTTCTCTGTTGCTAAGACAAAACACTGACCAAAAGCAACTTGGGGGGAAAGAGTTTATCTGGCTTAGCTTGCAGACCGTCATGGGGGGGCAGGAGGTCAAGGGGAGAACCCGGAGGCAGGAGCTGAAGAAGAGAGCAAGGAGGAGGGCTGCCAGGCTCTCTCTGCTGGCTTTCTACCACGGCCCAGGCCCACTTTCTTAGCCCAGCCACTATCCAGTGGGCTGGACCCTCCCATTTCAATTAGCAATCAAGAAAATACTCTACCAATATGCCCACAGGCGAGTCTGATGGAGGTGATTTCTCAACTGAGGTTTCTTGTTTCCAAGAGTGTCAAGATGGCGACCGACGTTAGCCATTGCAACTGCTTTATGTATAGGGTTCAGTGATACTACAGGTGTTCTGGTTCCGGTACAGCCTTTCTAACTGCCTTTCATCTCCAAAACTGTTTCATCTTTCTAATCTGAAACTCGTATTATTCTTTTTCCATATGGCAGATGAAACAGCAGGCTGATATTCTGGTGGGAATGATCCAACTGAGAGGAGGAAATTAGTGACGTGGGGATGGGGGAATTGCTGAAATGCTTTCCTTTGGTAAGGGAGGTCAAACTCTGGCTCTTGGACCATGGACCCTTCCTCTCAGTTACAGGAAGGAAGGCAGACTTAAGTATGGATGCTGCCAGGTATGTGAACGCTGTGGTGGGAGTCTGTGGAAATTCTCTTCTGACTGTGGCAGTTTCTCAGTGAAGCTGGAAACAAGGTCACTGGTGAAGATACAGAGGAGGTGTTGTTTTTAGTTGGATGGAAAGGAGGGAATTCAATACTCACCCAGGAGAGAAGGTGGGCAAACTTACTAAGGAGGATAGTATTATTTTCAGGCCTACTGGTGGCCCATCTTTGGTTCATGGTCATTAATTTAAAGTGAGAACAGTCTACTTGCTTGTGTGCATTTCCCCTGTCTCTACCCAACTGTGTGGACTAGACTGGCTTTAACTAAGAGTGTCATATGCCAAGTAAAGAAAGAGAAATTTTTTTAAATTTGTTTTAAAATTCTGGGTCTTACTGTGTTGACCCACACAGGCCTCAAATCCATCTTTTTTTTTCCCTACCATGGTCTCATTAGAAACTAGGATTATAGGCATAAGCCACTGTGCCTAGCTAATGACAGGGGATGATTTTAAAGATCGGTCATGCTTATAAATTAGAAGAACATAGAAAAGAACATATTCTTGTAAGAACTATAAAAAAAGATGGTAATATTGGAGGATTGGATCCTGTCTGGATGAAAGTCTTTCTAGCGTCCAATCTCAGGGAATAAGCTAGAAGAAAGGAGGGTGTGGTATATATATACACACATACCATATTCGTATGGGATGCGCGCGCGTGTGTGTGTGTGCCACAAGGTGCAATCTGGATGGCAGAGGATGACTCCAGATATGCCACAACGTATTAACCCAACTGAATGGCTTATCTCTTATTTCCACGTTTTGCCAATAGCGAATCAACATTGATAACACCAAATGCCGCCAGGGATGGGGAGGCAGCAGAACTCTCATTCCCTGCCAGTGGGAACACAAAATGGCACAGACACTTTGCAAAAGCTTGATGGCATCTTACTCCACACAGTCCAGCAACTGTGCTCTTTGGTGTTTACCCAAAGGAATTGAAAGCATACATCCACACAAAACCTGCATTGGGGGTCTATAGCGGCCTTGTTTAAAGTAGCTTCTGTGTGTTGATACCGCTCGGGACACTTTGGGGAGTGTAAGCACACAGTCTACCCTTGGAGAGTTTTCAGCTTAGTTCTGGCCAGGAAGAGATGTAGTTCTCAGAACAAGGGCACATTCGTTCTGGCGAAGGTAAAGAGACTCCCTGTCACCCATTCCAGCAGCTTCTGCAATCTTGGAGGCCAGTGGTTTCTCTACACGGCTTTACATAGTAGTGAGTCTTCAGAAAATACTCATATCTTTCTTCTGTTGGTCCTCCGCTTATATGTTTCACACAGCTTTCCAGAATTCCTGGCCAGTTAATATCACCTCAGGTGGGTTTGGGGGCTCCAGGTTGCAGCAGTCTAGGGCAGGAGTCTCTGTGCCTGAGAGGCTGCGGAGGAGTCGGTGGTGTGGATCTTGTGCAATGGACTGTGCAGCCAAGGAAATCTGTGGAGCCATTTGTCTAGGAGCTCCTGGGAAAGGGGAAGGTCAGACTGAAGGGTGAAAGCTAATTAGTTCCTAAATGCTAGAAGAATGGGTATTGAAGACACATACATATGCACATGCACACACAAACACACATTCATACATGCATGCGCGCACACACACTGTGCAACAGCCTTGCCTCAGCTACTTCATTCAGGCCATGTAACAACTCTGAAAGGATGGTGTCCCTGCTGTTCTCTCATTTCATATAAGAATTTGCCTAAGGCCACACAATTAGTAAAAGCCAGAGACAGACCTTGAAGCCCGCATTCTAATCATAATACCATGCCCTCATGCTTTCAGTATTACTAACATTTTCGTCATCATTATTATCATTTTATTCTACCAGCATTGTCTCTGATTGTATCATTTATCAGAAGGTTATTTTCCTTCTACTGCAAGGTAAATAGGCCAATCTCTTTCTAGTTTTTATCTTCACATTTTGTGCCGACTCATCTGGAATCCATTGTAGTATATATATATATATATACATTTCGTTTGGTTTTACTTATGTTCTTTTTTTTTTTTTTTCTCTTTCTCTCTCCTGTGTTCTTTTTGTCACGGGCCAACATTACAGTCTCCCGAGGTAGCTCAGGGGCAAATGGACTTACGGCAGTTAAACAGAACAGAAGAGAAAGAAAGCTTTTGAAGTGGTACAAGCAGAGGGTTTGTAAGAGGGCTAGACAGCAGTGATCAGATCATACCCAAATGGCCTTTGTCAGGCTCAGTTTTCACCACACAATTTGTGTATATATGTGTGTATGTGTATACACATATGTATACATATATATATACACACACATACATACATACATATTTATTTTACCTGTATTAGTGTTTTGTCTGCATGTATATCTGTGTGAGGGTGTCATGTCTTGGAGCTGCTGACAGTTGTGAGCTGCCATGTGGGTGCTGGGATTGAAGCTGACTCTTCTGGATGAGCAGCCAGTGCTCTTGACTGCTGAGCCTTCTCTCCAGCCCACGAAATTATTTTTTCAAACAAGCACTTGTATGGTCCACTATCCAGCAGAGGGGGCCAACAATAACCCTTTTGTTTGCCTGATAGATGTTTGCCTGACCCTGGGAGGCCATGGCGGCACAGTGCTCCATGTTTGCCGCATCTCACGTTTTGTTTGACTTGGAGTTCTTCCTCAGTGGCAGAGGCCAAAGGGCTGTGCAGACGTCAGGGTGCCCATGTGCGCACATTTCTGGACGGTTCCACACATCTGTTCTTGTGAAATGCCACTAAAGAATGTCACTTGCCTCTGATGGGCCTGGAAGTGTGGGGTCTCACAGAACTCCCTAGTGACATGGGTGCCATTAAGGGGCAACAAGAACAGAAGATCTAGGTTCAGATACTGGCTCCACCAGAGCTGTGTGACACAGGACAGATTCCTAGCTTCTCTGGTACTCAATCTCCTGATCTGTAAAGGGAAGGGATTTGGGTCAAGGTTCTTTCCAGCTTCAGAGTCCTACAAGTTGCTAAGTTTGGCCCAAGGTCACAGACAAAGGGAAAGGCTGGCATCACAATCATTGGACCCAGAGGAGTCCACATAGGGCCTTTTGATGGAGGCATTTCAGAGAAGAGAAAGTCATTATCAAGCTGCAGTATGGAATTTTCTTTTGTGTTATCCTAAAGATACTTGGAAGTAAAATCTAGCATCTGTACCCAGGAATCTTGAGAACTGAGGATACAGAAGAAAAACATGCAAACAGGCTTCCTGTTCACTGCAGGCCCCATCCAAGGCTCTCTCTGCCAAAGCCCTCAGTCTTGAGCCCTGTTCTGTGTGTGCTGTTTGTTCCGTTTAAGCAAAACGAGCAGTTTATTTTCCTCCAATTGGAAGCGGAAGGTTGCTTAATGTAAGCAATAAAGTCCTCAGCGCTCTCCACCCTGGGCCCCATTAACTGTCAAGTCAGATCTGGTCTGAAGCAGAAGGTGCTGTGGCTCTCTCTAGATGTGAGATAGCTTTGCTTGAGCTTTTTGATGGTGCAGGAGTCAGGGCTGGATTCATGGTCCCCACTCCCTAGAGCAGGAGCTCTCCATGCTGGTACTCCTGCATGTGGAGCAGAATTGTCTTCACTGTTTGGCTCTGGGCATTGAGAATGTTCGTCAGTGGTCCTGGCTTCTCCCAGATGCCAGCAGCATCTTTCTACTCCAGTTACCACAACTGCGAGTGTCTCCAGACATACCAAGTATCCCCAAGGACAGCATCACCCCAGTTAAAAACCACCACTCAGGAGCTGCCCCTTCACACACAGGCAAGCTTGTGAGCCAAGAGAGGCTTTTGACAGCCACGGGGTTTGTTTCTGTCTTCATTTCTGATTCATAGGGCATGTTACTGAGACTCTCTGTAATGGGGGTAGGGTCCTCAGTGTTGGCTTTCCTTATTAGAAAATAGCACATGGCTATTTAGAGAAAATTTAGAAGCAACAGAAGAATAAAAAAGAATAAGAATTTAAAGGGATGGGTGTTGTGGCATGTACCTTGAATTCCAGCACTTAGGAGACAAAGGCAGGCAGATTTCTGTGAGTTCAAGACCAGCCTGATCTACAAAATGAGTCCAGGACATCCAGTGCTATTTATTACACAGAGAGACCCTTTCTCAAAAAACCAAAACAAAACAAAAACAAAAAACAAAAAGCAATTAAAGGATCTCTCAATTTCTCAATGACCTAGAAATGATTACTTTTATAGTAGATTTCTTTCTGAGTATTTCACTTGCATGTCTCTTTTGCCCCACCACACACACGCTAAGCCGAGGTCAGACCTGTGAACACTAAATGATAAAGTGTTATTAGAGAATGTAATTTTATTTTTTGTTTTCAATGCTGAGGTGAGAACCCAGGGTCTTTCATATAGTAGACAGTCACAGTATTGCACTATAGTCCAAGCCCTTGGAGAATGTGCTTTTTCTGTTTATTTTTATTTTTATTTTTAAATTGACGACTATTAGGCCATCTAAGAATCCTACTGTGCTTTGTTTAGTCAGCTAGTGATCAGTTCAGAAACATTCTTGTAAGCTCTTACTTCTAAAGACAAATTGGGATGACACTTGGTACAGTAATCTTTGCATACAACTCTGATCTTATTGGGATAATTCCTAGAGAAGCAAGAGCGCTGGGTCAGAAGATAGGAACATTTTGAAGGTATTTGATGCATTATCAAGCTGCCTTCCAGAGTGGTTGTGCCGTTTCCCACTCGCCGTGTATTCGAGCCAGAGTGGTGCAATCTGTACTTCAAAGCTTTCTCTGAGAGTGAACGCTTCGCAAAGCTGAACACTCTCCACGTTATTTCCAACACGGCATGAGAGCCTTACAGTGGTCTGCTGTCCCGGGGCAGATGAGAAGCGTGGGGACGACCGAGAGGAGGAGGGGCCGGCACATTTTAGTATTATTTTATTATCAATTGATTGTGGTGCCTGGGTGAAAGCCAGCACCTCCCATGCTAGGCAGATTTTTTACCACCGATTAGTGCACATTTCACGATCACTGAAAGAAGATCCAAAGATGAAGGACCTTATTAGGTCGTAGGTGTGGTAACCCTTTCCTGTTGGCTTGCTCCCTCCCACAAAGATTGAATATGCTGCGCCAACAGCCCTTTTCTATCTGGTCTTCTGGAGGAACCACTGATGTTTCAGAGCCTTTGACACGGACATCTTAGGTACCTATTTACCTGCAGCAGGACTCTAGTGGCCCTAAGACTAAGAAGACTGCATCTGAGGTGGGGTTCATTAGGGTAATCACTGGGTCACTGGGTCTACCCACCTAGTCCTAAGTTTGATGCCTTTGGAGGACAATGGGTACATGTGATACTAGAGTTCCTGTGCCCATACAGGTGCAGGTATGCCTTTGATGCCCATCCAGAGAATACAGTAGCTTGGTATACTTCTGGCATGACTTTCTCTGGAGAATATGGTCACCACAAGAACCAAAAGGCTAACAAGGCAAATGAAGATGCAGCTAGAAAGGTGGGTTCTGAGAGCAGAAGCTCACTGCCTTCTTATGAAGGATAATAATGCCAGATGAAAGCAGAGCTCTAGAAATGGATGCAAGACCTGCCAGCTCTCACAGCGCCAGCAAGACAACCGGGATTGCCATGCCATGACGGTGACAGGGGACAGGAAGTACTGGGAGGACCACTAGCTTCTAACTCCTGAGCATATATCTCTGGCCAGTGAGCCTCAGGGAAGCTGTCATCAGTGGCAATTTCAGATCTATCATTGGGTCCTCTGATGTTCTCCAATGAGAGAGAGGCATTTAGCACTTTAGGGTCTGTGCTTTCAAAGCCCCAGAAAGTTAGGGCTTGATAAACATCATTTGCAAGGGGGGGAGAGAGTCTACTGAGTTCTGCATCTCCCGAGGGGATGTTGGGGACATTGTGTTTTGCAGTTAAAAGTGAGGGAAAGCTACCTAAAGTTACAGAGGGATGCCCGGTGGATAGTGAATCTGGACACGGAACCTTCCTTTTTTAACTTTCCATTTTGAACTAATTTTAGGCTCACAGGAAGGTTACAAAAATAGTACAGAGAGTTCTTGTACACCCCCATCCACATTTCCTAGTATCAACGCCTTACGTACCCATGGTACACTTATCAAAGCTCTAAGCCAATAGTTCTCAACCTTCCCAGTGTGGGGCCCCTTTAATACAGTTCCTCAAGTTGTGGTGACCCCAACCACAAAATTATTTTGTTGGTAGGCCATAGCTGTAATTTTGCTACTGTTATGAATTATAAAGTAAATATCTGTTCTCTGATGGTCTTAGGCAACCCCCAAATGGGTCACGACACACAGGCTGAGAACCGCCACTCTAAGGCATTAACATGGACATAATGCTATTAACTAACCATGAGTGCCCTTGTGTGTAATCTTTTTCTTCCTGGGTCTCCTCTTCTTCCTGTGCATTTTGATCTTTCTTTGTTTTCTGTGATCTTGCCCTTTTGGAAAAGGGTTGATCCTCTGCTTTAGGATTTCTTAATGGCTTCTTACTGTTAAACCAAGGTTATGCCTCATGAAAAGATTAACAGAAATGATTGTGTGCTTCTTGGGACATTGTACAACCTTGATGGCAGCCTTGGTCACGTGGTCAGTCGATGCTGCTGCATTTTTGTACAGTAAAGTGACTATCCCTTTATAGTTAAAAATATCCTGGAGGACATACTTTAAAACTGTGAAAATCCTTTTTGTCTTCTGACTTTGGGCCACTAATTTTAGCATCCACTGGTAAATCCTGTCTGCAAGAGTTGTTTTCTGTGTCTGCCTGAGCGTGATTTTCTATTGCCATAGGCCTTCCACACGTATTTATTGTAGAATGCTCTGTGATCTCAGCTGTTAAGCCAAGATGAATACCTCCTCTTTCTGAGGGTGTTAGTCCTTTCTTGATCAAGGATTAATTCATTATGTACATGTGTGTAAGTGTGTATGTGAGCACATGTGTATGGAGGTCAACCTTGGGCATCACTCCTCAAGATGGTTCTACTTTGGGTTTTTTTGTTGGTTTGTTTTTTGACAGAGTCACATGTTGGGGACCTATGACTCACCAATTAGGATAGACTGGCTGGCTAGGGAGCCCCAGGAATCTGTCTGTCTCTGTCTCTCCAGTGATAGAATTACAGACGTATACCACTCTGCTTGGCTTCTTGCCTGGTTGCTGAAGATCAAATGCAGGGCCTCATGCTTGTGTGGCAAACACTGTAGGGACGAGCTGTCTCTCCAGCCACTCGCTTGCTCGCTCACTCACTCACTCGCTCGCTCACTCACTCACAAAGGTCACTGTGATAATAGTGTGCCCACCCAGGTAATCTAAGGTTTTAACTTAATTACATCTGCAAAATCCTTTTTGTCTGGTATGTAAACTTCTCAAGAGGTCTTGTAAATTAGGATATGGATACCATAGGTTATTCTATCACATTCGGTATCTCTTCTTGTCTTTTATACAACTGCATTTTGCTTTGACTGCATTTCTCAAGTCAGGACCCCTACCAATGAAGAAGCCATGTGCCCTGAGCATCAGCTTCTGATGGGCAGTGGTATCTGTGCGTTTATGAGGAGGCACGTTTACCACCTCTTATTTTGCCACACGCTGTAGCTAGAAAGGGGAGTTTTCCAGTTCATTCCAAAATTGCCTGGATGTCTCTTGTCATCTGCCCCAACTCAAAAAAAGCAAGCACAGCAGTTAATTTCACATAAACCTCTCATAGCCATCCTGGACAGCTCTTCTCTGACTCCATATCCATATCCATATCCCAAAGCCTCTGAGTTCTCCCTCCAGAATCCAAGCGCTTCTCACTACCCATGGCACTGAGATAACTTGTCTTGTTTTAATAGCATCAGATTGTTTTCTGTGGTTCTGTGATTCTGTGATCTATTCTGAATGCGGCAGCCAGACTGACCGAACAATCAAAAATAAATGAGCTGGTAAGATCCTTCTGCTCCAAGCCTCACGTGGCTTTCTCTCTCACAGAGTGGGATGGCTGAAGGCTCATTGACAGCTTTGGTCCGTTTCCTCTTTGGTCCCAGATCTACTCAACCTCTCATGTCTCCTACTTTATCTCCATGACCATCCTTGGTATCGTATTTCGGGGCCCTTGTCTTTGCTGTTCACTCTCAGAAAACACTTCACCTAGAAATCTGTATGGCTTGCTTCCCCCCCCCCTTTACCTTTTCCATTGCCTTCACATCAGTAATATCTTCCGGGTCATCCTGCCTGAAACTGCAGCCCTGTGTCATTTCTCTTCCCTCTCTTTGCTTCAGTTGCACATTAGCTCTTATCACCATAAAGCAACAATATATTGGGTGTCTTATAAATGTCTATCTCCTTTCCCCAGAATTGAAGGTTCCAAAAGGGCAGAAATGTTTTCCCCTGTCACATGTCCACTATTTGAATGTAGCAGGTGCTCCACATATCTGCCTTCATAATTGAATAATACATTACTCATTGTTTCCTGAGACACCGTCATGTGCTCAATGCCATATGCTATGTATTTAGGTAGATTAAAAAGAAATTCCAGACATGACCTATATCTACAAGTTGTTTATTAGACTAGGGTAATAAGAAGTCCTTGTAGGTAACGATAACTAACTGGTATTAGCATCGTAAACTATTTAACTATTCAAAGGGTTTAAAGCGTTGAGGATAGAGGCAGACACTAGGAACAAACAATTTAGACACTGTTTCTTATTTCAATCTCTTTTAGCTAGTTGTGATGACACAGGAAAACAAAGGACGTGACTGGCTGAGCCAAATGCCAAATAGGTGATGCAGTTGCTGACAGGCAATATAAGGACAAGATCGTCACCAGGGACAGCAGCTTCGGTGTCCTGTCTAAGGTCACACTTAAACTGGGGCACCTGAGAGGTGTGGTGTAGTTAGAATATGGGGTGTGAAGGTGGGAAAAGGCAGGATGGCAGGAGCAAAGGAAGTGCCTGAAAGATGGTGAAGGATTTTGAGGACCACACTGGAGTCTGGACTTCATCGTGTTGGTTGTGATGAGCCAGTGAATGATATCCAAAGATATGTTGGATGGTTGAAATGATCAAGCTCGATTTTAGTGATGACTCAGGAAGGAATGAAGTACGGAGAGCAATTAGGACAAACCTGTAGGCATCCAGGAGAAAGGCAATGGAGATCTGAAATCCAACAAAACCTAGAAGGAAAGGAAGAGGGCAGCAGATTGGCGAGCAGGGGAAAGAAGAATCAGTTACTACCTCTGGAGTATAGAGGGATGCTTGTTCGAGAATCACACTGAGGTTTCTGAGTTAGGTGACTGGTGGTCTCAGAGCATAGGAGGAAGAGTGGGGCAGGATTCTGGGGTGACAGGAGCCGTGGGATAAAGGGTGCCAGTGATAGTAAGGGTGCGGGAGCTGTATGACCACTCTGCCTTTGAACTCTGAGTTCCCTGGTTGTTGGCTTTGTGTTGTTTGTGTGGCGGCTGGGCCAGCAATGGCTGAGTCTGTTCTTGGGGCTGGTCTCTGATGTTCCAGTCCAGCCTCTGCCCAGTGCCCCCAGCTTCCACAGACAGAGCCAAGCCTGGTGGAGCAGGAAAAGGTGTGGCACCTGAAGAGGATCTCCGGGGCTCGGGAGAGAGCCAGCAGAGCAGGACGGAGGCTTGCAGTGCCTGGGAGCCAAGTTCAGCTCAGCTCTATTTTGGGTGACAACATTTACAATGTTCCTTCACCCAGAATCATTCCGCCTGCCTGCCCGCCTTCGGTGTTTCCAGCTGATGGATTCTCACGCCTACTTAACAACTGGCTTAGTTCAGGGGCTCCCCAGCTCACTGATTACTGCCCTTCACCCCCCCTTGCTGTTCAGCAGGATGCCCACATCTTGGGTGGCCACAATGGGGAGTTTGCTTCTTAAGCGCTCTAGGGCTCTTCTGTCCTAAGGCGGAGCTCAACCTCAGGGACAGAGGGGGTGGGCACAGCGAATGTCAGAGTTCAGGCGCAGAGGTGTGTGGGCAGTTGACTCAGATTTCTGTGCTTCACTTCCCCAGAAAGACCAAGTTACCGAGGGAGAAAATGCTTGATATGATAATATGTTGTGTTTCCACATCTCTTGTGGAAGAACCTCCAGGCATACGATCTTGTCCCAGATTATCCTGTTCACTTGATCTTTGGGCTTTTTAAGGTCGTATTTAAAGCACTATAGATATCATAGTATGGAAGAGTCAAATGCCATTCTTTTCCAATCAAAAATCTAAGATCATTAGACACTCACTGCAGACAACACATCAGAGTACGAACAAAGGAATGAAAATGATCTGTAGTCCCACCGCACGGCGAGAACTCTGGCTAGTGGTTCCACTTTTCTCCCTGCTTTTTCTTTTTCTTTTTTCTGGGTATGTGTATTCTTCTTGGCACATGTACATTTATGTGGCTTGTATACATGCTAGCTTTCCCCCGGCTCCCTTGAGGTACACATAGATCTTGGGGCACAGTGCGGGTGTATTCTCCCCACAAAGGCTGAGTGATTGTCCCCCAGTGTTCTTCCCCTCCTGTTTCAAGAGGGGACTGTTTCTGTGAAGGCTGTTGTCTCTTCCAGGAGGGCATGAAGCTGGGAGGAGCTCCAAGTGGGTATCGTGAGGGATATGTCTTTCCCTCCTAAACTTCTGACCTCAAAAAGCTACAGAGGACTAGCAAACATTTTGCAGGACTAGGGGTATGGCTCAGTGGGAGAGTGCTTTCCCAACATTCATGAGGACCTTTCCATGGGGAGAAAAAGACAGAGAGAGGGTTGGGGGTGAGGATTTTAGTCACTGATGGATAAGGCAACATGGGTAAGGCTTGCCACTGACATAAGTAAACAGCCAGGTGATAAAATGGAGAGTCAAAGGCATTCATTACACAGAGAGACTTCTAAAAGCAGCTAGGTATCCATTGGGGGGAAAAGTGCCAAGTCACTGTCAGACTCTACAACCAACTTATAAGCTCCAGATTCTTTACTGACGGAAAAGACTGACTCAGTGACTGAGACAGAGTTTGTTAAAGGGGCAAGTTCAGAAAGAAGGATGGGGGAGCAGTGTGATGGGGGCAGTGTGATGGGGACAGTGTCACTGGGAACAGGACAAAGAAGAGGAAACCAATTACTCCTCTAAGCTTCCTACTAAAAACTATCAGAATGTCTGGAATTTCTGTTCTGAGCCCCTCACCCTGAAAGCAGGCTAGATCCCACTGTCTCAGAGCGCACACTGTCCTGGAGTGTCACAGAGGTCCGGAGGCTCTGGGCTTGGGTGTGTGTGATGCTCAAGCAGGAGGTGAGTCCGCACTCGCACAGGCGGCTCTGCTGGAGCAGAAGACTGAGGTGTGCGACCGAGGTCAGGGACTTCTGCTCTTCCTTCCATCTTCTAGGCCCTTTCTTGTCTCAGTTGTTCCTCTTTGTTCCCTATGCCTGTAACCCTCTGGTCTTATCCATATTTTTACATAATAGTCTGTTTATCTGTAGGTGGTCTGCATTTTCCAACAAATGTAAGACTCCCGACCTGAAATTCTTAGCTCTTGATGCTCTTGTCAGCTGACGGGAGCCAACACTGAACCCCCTGAGGGCTGAGAGTCTCTCCCTCAGGTAACTCTGAGTCCTGCAGTTCTTGCCAGGTCAGCACCTGAGACCAGAGGGGTTGAGAGCAGGTGAGGTCAGCTGTCCAGCTGCTGCTGGGGTATCTTCAGTTTGCAGATATAACAGATACTGCCTGGCTCCAGGTTGCATTTGTTCACCAGAACACCCTGATGCAGGCTTCCTGAGTCCCCAAAACAGACAGATGGCTGTCCCCTAGGGGTTTTCTTTCTTGGCTCTGACTTTGGTGTGGATAGGGTAAGGGTTTACCATAACAGAGGCATTGCTATAGCCTTCTGGCGTCTTCGGAATCATGTTCTGACCTAATAGCTCTTCCTCGGCAGTAATAAGACTGCCTCTCTCTTTTCTAGTATAGAGACCACAGTCTCAAAGAGGCCATGTGCTTTGCCCAAGGCATGCTGTCTTTCACTGGCGACAGAGAATAAGCATCCGGGCCTCCCCGCTTTTAGAGTCCGGTCTTGTGACTCTACTTTCTCCACACTCACACACAGTAGCAGGGCACTTTCCTTGTTCTGCCCCAACCTGGAATGCGGGTCAGATGAAGGTCCTGTGAAGAGAATGTCATGCTTCATCCACACACTCCTGCTGTTCCTCACTGTGTCAAAGGCTTAAAGGCTCCTGCTTTACCCAGAGGATGATCCTCACAGCCACTAAGGACTGACCTTGTCCTCCCATTTGGTGGAGCCTGTGGACCATTGAGAGGATTTGTCTATGCTTAGTTCCACAGCTTGTGGGCAGGAGGCCTGGGAGGCTTGCTGAGCAAGGCTCACACGCTCGTTTTCTTAGGAGTGTGCTGTATCCCGGGCCTGATGAGGGATGCATGAGGGTATCTTCACGGATTACAGAGCCTTGGCTCTGGGGGCTGCTTCTGACTATTTCTGTGTGTTGGCAGATGATGCCCCATATGGCAGAGTCAGCCCTGTCATGTCTGTCTTAGCCTGGCATCAGGCAGTGGTACCCTCCTGTCACCTGCCAGGAAAGCCTGCTTTTGAAGACCTTTGTTCTCTGTCCCCCTTTCGTGAAAAGGCATGTGAACTACTGTCTGGAGACGCACGCAGCTTACTGCAAGCCTTAGATAGAGCCTGCGTTGGCAGACATGTGTCAGATGTCTTCAGCCGTGTGTTCCTGCTGCTCTCTTAGTGTTACTCAGAGCTTTGATGGTTTAGACCCCGGAGATGAGGCCAAGACAAAGGCAGTGCTGGGATCTAGGAAAGCCATGGGACCAGCAAAGGAAGGTCGCTGTGTTTCCTTTTCTTTAGTCCCAGTGACTATCCTTAAACCCTAATTAAAGTTAGAGACTCCCCCACCACTACCACAAACTTCCTGTCAAGCTTTTAAATGAAATGATCTAGACAGTGTTTGTTGAGTGCTAATTACATGTGCTGTAGAACCCAAAGAGGTACACAATGGGCTCTCTACCTTCTGAATGTCTTACGGTGTGGCTAGAGAGGACAGGGCCTAAGCGCTAGAGGGAGGGCACACCTTTTCCCAATCAGGATGTCAGTGTGTTTGGGCTTGAGGAAACATACTTTGGATTAGTCTGGTCTAGAGAAGCCTTCATAGAAGACATGGCACATCAGCATGGCCCCTGCAGGCACCTGGGCTCTCCTCGTGGCACATGCCACAAGTTGCTGCCACTGTGTGGGACTTCAGTGAACAATTGCCGACAACAATAGCATTAGGATGCTTGGGGCAGGGTTGTTTGGTTCTTAGTGTTCCTTACTGTTCATACTGCTAACATTGCCTAAGTAGCGATGATAGGACAATGATCAGCCAAACCATGGCTTTCTGCTTCCCTCACTTTGTGGAATGGTATGTGGTCACCACACACCATTTTCATGAAATCTGAAAACATTCAGAAGAAATTGTGCATTAGAAAAAAAAATCAAGTTCCAAAAACAGTGTGTACCATCCAGGTGTTTAATGTGCTAAGCCTCAGGCCTGGAGAGATGCTCAGCAGTTGTATGAACTTGTTGCTCTTGCAGAGGACCTGAGTTTAGTTCTCAGCACCCACATGGCAGCTCACAACCATACATGACTCCAGGCGATCCGATGTCCCTCTTCTGGCTTCCCCAGGCATCGCCTGCACAAATACATGTGGACAAACCACTTAGATACGTAATATAAAATAAGTAATCTAACAATCATTTTAATTTTCTTTCTTTTTTTTTGGCCTTTCCACTTTCTGATTTTTGCTACATTTCACTAACTTGTGAGATAAAATGACTTTTGATGCTTTCTCGTCTTTTAAATAAAAGGACCGGAGTGGCTTATAATGCTCGTGAGTAGAAAGCTTCAGTGGAGAGTCAAGGCTCTTTACTCATGCTGGTCTCTGGCAATGGGGTACCAGTGAGTTTGCTTACCCCTTACCCCATGTTCCATGCTGGGGGCAGCTTCTGAGCGAACCCTCCTCATTGCCAGAACCTGCACACATCCCAGGCAATGGCAGGGGGGTGGGACGTCCCATCTACACATGTAAAGCTCCACTTCTTCATACTTCCCATCTCAGTCAGGAAGTCGCTGCTGCCCACTCTCCATCTAACTACAGCGCCAGGAAGACAAAGGGGTCTGTCCATTCTGAGCCTCTCTGGAAGGTTAGGAGACTGATGCAGTCCATCTTCCACATCAGTGTGAGTGAGGGCAGTTTCTCCGTTCTCAGAAAAGCTTTCAGATGACCACTTGGTCTAGACTCTGTGTTTGCCCCAGCCATCACTATCATCTGAATGTCACATCGGGACATTTGGGTACTTCCTTTTTCTGTCCCTTTCAGCAGGGTTGAGATTAATGTGTACTACATTCTAATTTGAATGCTCATTAGTATTTTTAGACTACCCCTTTTATCACACATTTCCAAAATCTAAAACTGTTCGTCTTTCCTCATTGCTTCTAGGCTCATGTCCAGACTCAGCCTGCATTTGAGGCTGTTCACTTTCGGATGGCCCCCTCCCACCTTGTCCAGACACTTGCCTCCTGTAGCTCATCCAAGCCAACCTGCTAGGCTTGCTGCTCCCTGAAAACATCTGCCTCCTGGTGCCTGGGCACCCATCCACTCACTACCAAACCGATGTTAGTCCCTGTGTGAGACCCAGTCATGTTCACCTCTCTGTAGCCAGCTGGAGTCTTTTCTCCCAAAGTCCCCCTGAACCTCTTTTTTCCCAATGACCTCCCAGGGGTCAGCTCTGTGGACGACCATTTGTACCACTCCATCCCCTAATTTTTCCTTTTAAAAGTTCTGGGGGTCGGGGAGGGTTGGCTCAGTTGATGAAGTGTTTGGATCCTCAGCACTAATGCAGGGTGAAGCACAGCAGCTTGAACCCCAGCACTTGAGGGGACAGAGACAGGGAGATTCCTGGCTCTCACAGCCGGCCAGCCGCAATGAACTGGTGAGCCCCAGGTTTGGTGAGAGAAAAACAAAGGGGAGAAGAACTGTGGAAGACACAGGCTCAACTGCCAGTCCCCATGCACACTGCCCACTCAAGCGTACACACATGAACACAAACATATACCACAAATACCCCTCCCCACACCAAAAACATCATGGTTCTGTATTGACTAACATTTAACCTTCGGCCTAATTCAGTAGCGTTAATTTTGTGCGCCTTGTAGACATCACATCTCCAAGACTCTTCTTGCGGAAATGAAGCCCTGTGCTCTCTAGATCACACCTCTCTGCTTCACTTCAGGTGGCATTTTGTCAGCAGGGGTCCTGTTGGGACATTGCTTATGTTGAACTTTTCTGTTCAGTCAGCGTTGGGTGGGCCCCAAAAGTTTTCTGAAGAGGTCATTGGGTAGATCCTGGGGGAGTATGAAGACAGCCACTAAACAAGAAGTGACAGTTGTTATCAGTGAGAGTTTTCCTTTTCAGCTGGGTGTGTGATATATGCCTGTAATCCCATCACTTTGGGGCTGAGACAAGAGGGTCATGAATTGAAGGCCCCCCTGGGCACCATGTCAAAAAATCAAATCCCCAAGTACCCCTTCCCCCAGTGAGCCTCTTCATTGGCGTATGTCTCATGTCCCTACACAGACAATGTAAGAATGACCTTCTTATGAACCACAGTCACTTTTTTTGGAACAAGGCAGAATAAAGCGACTATGTACAGGCAGGTTTAGACCTTGGCTTCCCAGTTACGCCGGCAGAGGGATGAGTGTGCTCCCTGTGCGTTGCTGGATAATTACGCAGGCCGTTGTAAATGAGCACTTGGGCTATTTGGGGAGTCTGAGTTCTTTCAACTAGATCACACCTTTAAAAAGGGGAAGACCGGTTTTTCACCACGGTAAGGTTAATTTTCCTTTTATTTTCTTACAGTACATCATGTGTCTGTCAAAGGAACAAAACAACAACAACAAAAACTCAAAATACAAAAACAAAAACAAAAAGACAAAAAGACAGGCCAGGAAGTAAGTATCAGTTTTTGGTTTTGAGATAGGGTCTCTCTATATAGCCCTAGCTGACCTAAAACTCTTATGTAGACCAGGCTGGCCTCAGCTCACAGAGATCTGCCTGCCTCTGCTTCTAAAATGCTAGTATTAAAGACATAGGCCACTATGCCTTTTAGGGTTGTTTGTTTTGTTGTGAGTCAGGGTGTTGCTTTGTAGCCTAGGTTGTGCCTGGATTTTCTATATAGCCTAGGCTGACCTGTTTTCAACTCCTGACTTTCCTGCAGCAGCCTCCAGAGAGGCAACACGGATATGTTTTCAAAAATACAATCATATCGTGGATGTACACTTATTTTATTGGGTTAATATGACTTGATTACATTTATTTATCAATAGAGATATTTCTATAATATCATCCTAGAGAACAAATATTTATTAAGGGGCTGCAACTGTGCCAGGCACCAATTTCAATGTGGAGAATAAATCAATGAAAAGGGCTTACATAATGATTACATCATGAATTCAGGTAAGATAATAAGTACATATACAGACGACTGATAAGGGTTATTAAAACACAGTAGGAGAGTGACTAGGCTGCATTTTTGAAGTTCTGTTTGAAGAAGGAAATTTTTTATTTGTTTTTAAATTTTTGAAGCAGGATCTTACTGTGGTAAGCCAGGATGATAATAAAGTCCTCAAACTTGCAAATTATCCTATTTCCACCTCTTGTGTGCCAGGATTCTTAATATGCACCGTCATACTCTCCCAAGGAAGAAAAATTTGAGCTGAGGCCTTAGTGATACAGATGAGAGGGACAAACATTCCAGCAGCAGGCATTGGTGGCTGCCCTGACCAAAGCTTGCAAATAAGTTTACATGACTGAGAAAATAAGATAGCCACTGTGACTAAAACTCAAAAAAAAAAAAAAAAAAAAAGAGGGAAATCACCGAAAGCCACTGGAAGGGAGGATGTAGTAGCACCTTTTGTGGGGACCCTTGGAAACTCTTGCAATATGTTCAAAGCTTGGGAGTTTTATCCAAATGTCTAGGAAAAGCCACTAGAGAGAAATGGCGTGATCTGGTGTGTTTTCGAAGTCTGCCCTTCATAAATGGCTTGTACACAATCACCTCATTAGTTTTGAAGGGAAATCAACACCTGTGATGGCTATTCTTGGTTGTCAACTTGACTACATCTGGAATGAACTAAAGCCCAAGAGGCTGGGCACATCTGTGAGGGACTTTTAGTTAATTGGATCATTTGAGGTCAGGAGACTCACCGTAAATTGAGGCCACACGTTCTGCTGGCTCCCTAGCTAAAGATATGGCGGAAAGGCTCTCCTGCCTCTTGCCTGAATATCTTTGCTTCAGTGACAAGCCCTTTTTTTCACTGGTGTTATTGCCTACTTCCTCAGAATTACAACCTATTCTAAAACTGTGTGCTGGGATTCCGACACATACTGAGACATTCTGCCTCATGGACTGAACAACTCCCAGATTCTTGAGCTTTCTATTGGGAGACAGCCATAGTTGGACCAGCTGGACCACAGTCTGTGAGCTACTTAATAAATGGCCCTTTATACATACATACACACACACACACACACACTTGTTCTATCAGTCTGTTCCTCTAGAGAACCCTTATTAATGCAATACCCTAACAAGGAAAATGTAACAGGTCTTCACATAACAGTTTGCCAGAGGAGGAAAAATAAGAGATGGTTGGGGTGGGGAGAGGGGCTGCTGACAGATCAAAAGATCTAAGAAATAGAAGAAGAATTTGGCTAAGTCGGGTCATGCTGTGTAGGATTTTATGCTTGAACTACCAAAAGAAAGCCAGGAAGTCCGGTGAGCAGGGACTATGAATAGGGGGAGGAGGGGCTTGCAGCAGGGAAGGGGTATCTAGGCTTCTGCTGTGGCTGCTGGCATCAGGGTAATAACCTTGTGAAAATTATGTTGTTTCCTATATTTCTGTCATTTTGTTTGTGAAAAACTCTAAAACTCAACAACCATTTATGACAAAGTGGAGCAAACAGGAACTTCCTAACCAAATAACAAAGACTATAAAATACTAGTGCTAAGCCGGGTATGGTGGCACACGCCTGTGATCCCAGCACTCAGGGAGGCAGAAGCAGGCAGATTTCTGTGAGTTCGAGGCCAGCCTGGTCTACAAAGTGAAAACACAGAGAAACCCAGAGCTTGGCCAAGGTGTAGTTCGGTGGGAGAGCCCTTGCCTGGCATGGGGGAATCCCAGGCTGCATTCCCAGTACCACAAAAACAGATGAACAAAGCTCCCTGTGTCAAACGTCTTCTCAAATGGGGATACCAGAGGTGAGAGACCAGGATGCCGGTCATTCGTCTTAGCCCCTTGTCCCTAGAGCCCCTTGTCTCTTTCACCTGTAGTTTTGCTTTCAAGGTTTCAGTTACGCAGTCAGCTGCCATGTAAAAATATTAAAGGGAGAATTCCAGAAACGAAGACCTCATCTTCAGACTACTCACTATTTTGAGCAGCATAATAAAAATCTCATTTATTACTTTGTACTGTTATAATTGTTCCATTCTATTTTCAGTTATTATTTTTCAGTGCCTAATTTATAACTTAAATATTGTTATAGAAATGTATGCATGGGAGAAAACACAAAATGTAATGTATATATGCATATTTTATTTGTAAAATAAGTATATTTGTGGCTTAGTGCTGCTATTTGTAATCTTAGGCATCTGCCGGGGATCTTGGAACATAGCCCCCACAGATAGAGAGAATTACTGCATGTTCACAGAAAAACCACAAACAACATAAAAGTATTAAATATAAAAGAAGAATCTAGCTACTTAACTTGAAATAACACAGATGTATTAAAGAAATTTTCATTCTATATGCCCATTGCTAGTGGTTGCTCTAAAGTGGGGGTGTCATGAAAAGCATAAAAGTGAAAGGTTGAGGAAACCAAATACTTAAGAAATCCAACAACATATACACAAGTCTTTTATGGAGAAAGGAGACTGTGCACTCATTAGGAGATATAGGAAAATTAAGAAATGGGGAGAGACAGCATATTAAGAGGAAGAAAATTTTAGTTCATAAAGGTGTATGTAGTTTATCATTTGCCGCCTTTCAACATAGTTTCTGGTTATCTAGACTTTTGTGTTACCTGATTGGGATTTCTAAAGTTCTGAACAGAAAAACAAAAACAAACAAACAAAAGGCATAGAAGGGCAGGAAGTATAGAGCGGCCGGCTTGCTTACTGAAGGTGAGGACTTCTTAAAAAGGCTAGACTCACAGGCATGGAGCTGCAGGAGGCGGCATAAGCTCTGTGCCAAACAAGTAGGAAATTATAAATGAAACTGGGGAAAAGTTACACGTAAAAAAAATGTGAAATTGGATGCCTGCTTACATTCTGTCTGGAATATCAATCCCAGATGGCTTAAGTATTGAAATATTTTTTTATCCACAACTTTGAAACTCATTAATAGAAAATATGGTATTATCTTCCAGGATTTGAGAGGGAGCTGTTTTTAAATAAGATTCGGAAATACTGACTACAAATGAAAACACTGGCAAGCTTGGCCACATTAACAGTAAGAACTTCTATACATCAAAAGATACCTTTACAGAAGTAAAAAGAAGCTGAGCAGTAGCGGTACACACCTTTAATTCCAGCACGCAGGGGCAGAGACAGGTAGCTCTCTGTGAGTTCAAGGACCACATAGAAAGACCCTGTCTCAAAACGCCAGAGACAGAGAGAGAGAGGAGATTACTTATAGACTAAGATAAAAGCTTTGAAATACACAACCAGCAAAAAACAATATGAAGACCATATTACAGCTTCTGGACTGGTGTTTTTATGGAATTTCAGTGTGTGTGTGTATGAACATGTGTGTCTCTGTATCTATGTGTATTTCTCCTGCTTTCTCTTTTGTTCTTTTTCTTCTGTTTATTTTTACTTGCTTTTTTTTTTTGTTTTCTCTTATTTAGTATAATTCTTTTAGAGTGTGGATCTGCATGGGAGGGGAGGAGGAACTGGGAAGAGTTGGGGGAGGGGAAACCATAATCAGAATATATTGTATTAAAAACCTGTTTTCAGTAAAAATGAATACATAAAAAGCAACTTTGACAAATTAATAAGAAAAGCACAAACAATTCCACTGAAAAAAAAGTGAGCTTCAGAAAACAGGAAACATTTGTCAGTTTTTAAAAAGCAGGGCCAGTGATGGGTCAGCGGGCAAAGGGGCCTGCCACCAAACTTACTGGCCTGATTCAAGCCCTAGGACCCAGGAAACAGGGAGAGAGAATCAAATCAACTCCCAAAAGCTGTCCTCTGGCCTTTCCATGCCCACCAACTAGTAAGAAACAAAATAAAATAATTTTTTAAAAACAAAAGTAATAAAATATTAATTTTAATGTTTAAAATATTTTAATATTAATGTTCAGCACCACATTGCTAGCTAGCAAGAATCATAGTTTCAAGACTTTCAGCACCTGTTTGAGTAGCAGAACTTGAAACAGCTTAAAGAAGAAGCAGCATTTACAGGAAAGTGGAACTCTTCAAGCTGCTGGAAGTACAAGCTGGGAGCAATTCAGAAAACAAGGCTGAACATGTACAACACACAAAAATTCCATTCCTGTGTGATAAGGAGCACACAGGGCAAGTGCCCTGAGCCCCTCGCTGCGCATGAGAGCTACTAGCTGGATTAGGTCTGCAACACAATACTACAGTGTGGAATGTGACAATACAGTGGGATATTATGGGTGTTTTTATTTATTTGTTTTAGTTTATGTGCATTGGTGTGAAGGTGTCAAACTCCCTGGAACTGGAGTTACATACAGACAGTTGTGAGCTGCCATATGGGTGCTGGGAATTGAACCCTGGTCCTCAGGAAGAGCAGTCAATGCTCTTAACCTCTGAGCCATCTCTCCAGCCCCAGGCTATTATGACAGTTTAAATGAAATACAGTTTTATGCAGTGACATCCATGCATCTTAGTAAATACTGAGTGCGAAAACACTCCATGCCAAATTGTGCTTTTATTAAACTCAAACAACTTATATAAATAAAACAGAGCTCCTTAGGAATTTGTATAGATGCACTAACTGCATTTAAAGGAAATGAGTGTTCGGGGTGATGGCTGCCTGCCATGGGAGGAAGTAAGAGGAGGAGGCTAAAGGGTTGGATGGTGGCTGAGAGCTAGCCCTTCCTGTGGGTGCTGAGTTTGTGGGTGCTTGTCACATTTAAAACAAGCAGCTAGCTAGCCCCGCCAGCTAGCTAAGTAGACAGTTCTGGCTGCTATGGGGAAAATGGATGGAAGGTGTAAAAACCGAAGCAAGTTGAACAGTCGGAGGCTGTTCTGTAATCCAGGGGAAGGGGGTGGTGCCTCGTACCCGGAGGACGGCAGCTGAGATAAGCGTAATGGACAGAATCAGAATGCATGCTGGAGGCAGCAGAGAATTTGTTCTGATAGCTTAGATGTGGGAGGTAAGAAATGTTCTATTTTGTGAAGCTGCCAGAACTTATTTAACAATATGCTCCAATTGTATATCCAGATTGTTTACAATATTTTTTGCTCCATAAAAAGGTCTAAAATGAACATTCCCACAGCTTAATCTTCATGCCACTTGAATTAATTTCTCTCCTTTTTGTGGTATGAGTTTGGGTTGTATTTTATTTGACTTTGCATGTGCATGTGTGCGTGTATTTTAGAAAGGGTTCACGTTTACAGCTAACTGAAGAGGAGAACACGGAGACCTTGCCTAAACACACGCCGCCCCCTCCCCCGCATCTACCCACATGTGGACTCTCTCCTTCCCAACCCTCTCCCGCCACTGGTCAGTGTTTGTTACACAGATGGGCCCACAGTAACTCAACACCATCCCAAGCGCACCGTTCGCACGCAGGTTCCTGTGTTGAGAGGCCAGCACTGGTGTCCAGTGTAGTCTCACGTGGGCCGTTGCGCCGCTGGAGAGCGTCGGCGCCGGGCTGATCATCCGTCTCTATAGTTTGCCTTTTCCAGGCTGCCAGATAGTTGGAGATATGGTATGTAAGCTGTCTGGATCTCCTTCTTTTACTTAGTAATTAATGTGTGTTTGTTTTCCTATTTCATTCCTTGAGAGTTTTTTTTTTTTTTTTTTACAGTCATGCTATGTAACTCTTGACGGCCAGGAACTCACTATATTCACCAGGATAGTCCTGAACTTGTAGTGATCCTCTGCCTCTGCTTTCATGTCATTTTAGCACCGAATACTATCCCATGATTCAGCTGTTCCACGGTTTCTTTATTCATTCACGGTTTGGGTGATTGCTCAAGCTCAAGTCTTCACAGAGGCTCTGGTACAAAAGCCACCGGCCTTGGAGAAACATTTAAGCTTATCCGAAACAAACAAAACTGGGTCTGTTAAGATGGCTCAGTGGGGAAAGGCGCTTCGCTGCCGAGCCTGATGACCTGAGTTTGATCTCTAAGACCCATGTGGCAGAAGGAGAGAACTTACTCCTGCAAGCTGTCCTCTGACCTATGCATGCACGCCACGGAACCTGCACACACACAGAGTGAATGAATGAATGAATGAATGAATGAATGAATGAATGAATGAATGAATGAATGAAAGCAACAAAAGTTTATTAAATAAATACAACCAAACAGTCCCTCAGTTATCTCATTGCAATTCAAATTCTTCCGAACAGCCCTAACAGGACGTTGCCATCCTCACAGGAAATTCTTTGGGACAGCACTGCAGAATTTGAGCTACTCAGCAATTCCTCTTAGCTGTGGGACTGAAATGGCCAGAGAGGCTTGAGGAACTTGCTGGGATCAGTCTACATGACTAGTTAGATTTTCCCATGCAGGTGCTAAAGTCTGTCCTCTCTCTCCATCTCTGCTCTTGAGCAGTGGGCTCGGTCCTGTGACAGGCCCTAAGGACTATATGTAGAATGTTTAAGTGGAGAAGTCCGACCATCTCTCCATAAGAAGGCTCAATCCAGGCCGAAGCAGCTCTCCTGAAAATCGGCATTCCAGGGGCAGGACGATGTCTTGCATACCTACAAGGAGATGGTGGATGGCCTCACCTGGGTTAGCAATGCTCCCAAGGCAGATGCTGACCTGCAGCTACAGGTTCAAGTTCTCTATACTCAGTTCCTAACGCAGCCTCATTTCTTTTTGTGTAGTGTAAGCACAAGCGATTCCTTTGCCTTTGTGTTTTCTGTGCGAGGGTGCACACAGGTGTCAACACTCTGGATTCTGTATTTCTCTGCTAACCTTGGGTCTGGGGTCAGTTGGCAACCCCTTATGTTTCTGTCCTGCCTGGGTCCAAATCCTTCTGTGAGAAGCAGCTCTTGCCCATGACTTAAATATAGCGCCGGGAGCCCCAAATGCCGTGTTCCAGTCTTGGCTTGTACACTGACTCATGGGTGACTCCCTGAAAGTCAACTCCCCTTTTCCTCCCAATGGGTCATCAGAAGTAGAAGGAGGATAATGACCCTGAGTCACCCCTCAAAGAGGAGCTAATTAGGGCTCATGGAGGCAGGGAGGTATGGGCTGCAAGGACAAAGGAAGAAACTAGTCTACATACTACTCTTTAGGAAGGACTTGCTCTTCCAGAACTTGAAGATCTGAGCCTGCCTTTGGAAGGCCTGGAGACTTCTGGAATTCTGCCCTGTGGGAGGTGGACAGAAGCCTGCAGGCAGCTTTCTTGGGGAGGGTCCAAGGCTGTCACCACGTTCTGGAGAGTGTAGTCATCTCCCAAACTTCTGAATCACTGCCTCTGAAGTTCCGCCCTTTGGGTTCTGAGGGGAAGGGGAGCTTCCCCTGCTGTTGAGGGTGCCTTCCAGGAAGTCCTAGAGCGAAGGCCTGGCTAGAACTCTCAGGCCCTGGAGGCTGAGAAGGAAGTGCTTTCTGCCTCATGCACACTTCTCATCACCTGGCCCCCACATCTGCTCCTTCAGCCGTGTGAGGTTGGTGTCAGTGTGGTGCACGAACAAGAGGTGGAGTGCAGGTACATGTCTGGTCCAAGTCTGTAGGCTAAAAGGGATCATGACTAAAGAAAAAAAAAAGGAAGTGGTTATCCATGCTATACAAAAGGCAGAGGGGCCTGTAGGCTGGGTCTCAGAATACCTGGGTCTGCATCCTGATGCCATTGACCCTAAGCCACTCTGTCACCATGATTCTTTGTGGCTATTTCATCATCTATAAAATGGACTTTTCCTAAATACTGACAGTGGCTATTGTGGGAAATAAGAATACATTTCATAAAATTTAGCATGTGTTGCATTTTCTTGTTTTGCTTTGTCTTTAGACAGGGTCTTTCTACTTAGTGTAGCTGGCCCAAAACTCCCTATGCAGAGGAGGCGGCCTCAGACTCCTGCCCCTGCCTCCTGAGCTCTGGTATTAAAGGTGTGTGCTACCGTGCGCAACCGTGTATTTGAAGGTTAATAAATACTCCTTATAGGAAATAAGAAACTCACTTACAGTTTCACCATGTCCAAGTCTAGTCTCTTTCTTTTTTTTTTAACTTCCCTTCTACATCATTTCTCCACATCTATCTGCTCTTCCTCCTAGATCTTGACTTTCCTATTATTTTATTTTCTCATCTCATATCACATGGTGACATTTACTCATGGAACGAATTGCTCTTAAACAGCCTGACATACAGACTAACGTCCCATCATTTAAAGGTGCCAACATTTATTTAATAAATCCTCAAGGGTATGCCATTTATGTGTTGCCCCAATATTTTTTTTTTTGGTGTAAATAATGCTTTGTTGAAAACCTTGTTATAAATCTCTTTTAGTCATTGCTCTTACTCCATAATAAATCCTTAGAGCTGAGATTGCTGGACCAGAGCACGAAGGAAGTGTAGTTTAATACACACAGCTGTCCCAGGGCAGGACATGGTGACAGCCGCAGTGCACCTGCTCATTCCTGTCGTAGCTGAGGCGTGTTTGTACATCTGCGGTAATTGTGGCCTTGGTCCCAAGGCAAGTAGTGAAATAGGGGTTCTACTAGTGCAATGGAATTGTAATAGTGTAAATTTCCCTCCTTATGCCTGGAAAACAAATCAGTTATAGCAAGAAAATTTCAGTATGGGCAGTCAGGAAGTTTAGGTAAAGCATTACTTTAAAGGATCTTTCAAGGGCTGAAGGTGGTGCTCAAGGTGTGAAGTATTTGATTAGCATGTTTGAGGGCCTGGGTTTGGTTCCTAGCAGATATGCACACACACATACATGCACACACACACA
>CM053764.1:8433817-8608873 GCA_028658305.1 Pachyuromys duprasi
CAACCCTCATATCTGTCTTTTCTTCCAAATCTGAAGCCAGCTCCAAGGCTGTGGAAATGGGGGAGACAGTATTTGGAGCCATGCGCTTACCCCCAAGGGTGTGGCCAACATGACAATCAAGAAGGAACATCTATATGTCTAGCTGCGCTTATCTATAGAACCACGCAGCACACCCAAGCCCTCAGTGACTAGAAACCTGGTGTCATAAACAGAGTGAGTGTGCTACTGAGCTGCTGTGGACCGCTTATGCCCTAGCTGCCTGGTAGCAAAGAGCGCCAGCTTGCTAAAGCTTGATTGTGTGGGAGAGGCAAGAAGGAGATCTGCAGAGAAGGGCACGTACCCCTGTCTTTTGGAGGCAAATCACCTGATTCATTTTCTGGCTCTGGGCAAGATTCCTCCTTTGTCAGCTAAGGTGACTACTTTGACCATGTGAATGTCTGGTCTTCAGGGCCAAGAAACCACAAAATACATCTAGGGGTGGAAGCAGAAGTATAATACTACCTGGAAGTTGTAAAGGAATAATTACTTGGAAGAATTAATTAATTAATTAATTACTGGCATTTTCTGACCTCTCCCTGAACCAGAACATAAGTGACTCCATTATGGTCTCAGCTCTCCAAGCACTGAGAACTCAAGACATGGGACTTCCTGGTACCTTTGTGGCTGCTAAACACGTATGTTCTGGTTGATGAGACTTAGTAACATGACCACTGAACAGTGTAAGCTGCTCCAGGCATGCTGGGTAGTGTGGCACAGGCCAGGCTGCTGGGAAGCTAAGAAAAGACAGAGGCTGGAGTGGGCAGTGGGCCGAGTGAATAGAACAAAGAATGGGCTTGGACCCAAGCCCTTAGAGGCTCAGATGTATCCCATGAGGAAAGCAGGAGTGGAAAGAGGCATCCTGTCTTTAGTAGATGGCAACAGGGTATGCGGCAGCCAAGGCAGGCAAACCAGAGACTGCCTTGAGTTAGATCTGGGCAGAGGTTAGTCCCAACTGTGGAAGTAGCCGAGGTGTGGGGAAGTTTGAGGAGCAAGCTGCATTGACAACTCTAACTGGATTCTGGATTCTTTCCTTCTGCCCTCAGAGAAGCCTCTTTAAGCCTCAGCCATGCCACATCTCAGCTGAGAGTTGAGCTGCAAGGGAGCCAAGAAAGCTCTTTTAGACACCCACTCCCCTGTGTCCTTCCCTCCCCGTTTAGGTTAGCAGGCTGGGAAGACCAGGACCACAAATAGTGGAAGCTTGCATCTTCCTAGACACTGGTATGAGCCAAACTCCGGTTTATACCCTGGAAGAGCCAAATTAAAGGTTGCATGTGCAACAGTCAACCAGCTCTTTCGCTGACAGTCTGAACCTCCAACATCTGCAGGGTCTCCCAATCCCAGGAAGTCAGGAGCTCTCAGTGGAAGCTCTGGGACCTGTCCCTTGATCTTTTTTTTTTTTTTTAAATTAAATGTGCATGCATGCGTGTGTGTGTGTGTGTGTGTGTGTGTGTGTGTGTGTGTGTAGATCAAAGAAAAACCTGCAGGAGCTGGTTCTTCTCTTCCACTATGTGACTTCCATGACTCATACTCGAGTTGTCAAGCTTAGTGGCAAGTGGCGCTATCTGCTGAACCATCTCACCATCTCACACTTCCTTATTCTGGAAGGGATCCAGCTGTTTCATCCAGGGTAGAACCAGAACTTCAGGACGCTCAGCAGTTTAGCAATCCTGCCCCAACCCCTACCCCTGCTGCTGCCATGAAGCCGAGGAGAACGGCAGAGGCCCGAAGCCCAGGGTTACAGATCCTGACAGCCCCGTGGGAGAGATGGAGGCAGGAAGGCCAGTGGCTACTGGGAAAACCCTCCCTCCCAAATGGCGGTGAGACTGAGCACGCTCCATTCTTCTGTCTGTGATTTCTAACTTTAGGTCTAAGCTGCATCTGTGAGGAAGAGCCCTGGGGAACACAGATGGTCCCAGTCCCCATTAGCAGTCCTAGCAGCTCTGTCTGTGGCTCCAAGGCCAGCCTGACTCTTCCTGACTGTGTCCTGCGCCCTCGATTCTGCACCAGTCGCACCACGGGAAGCCCTTTCCTGGGAGCTGTTGCTACTGTAGGCGCTCTTTCCAGCTCTTCACAGCCACATTGCACCCTGGGAGTCCAGGTTTAGCCTCCCCACCCCTTGCTGCATCCCCTCCCAGGAACAACCTCAGAAAGCCCTCTTCTTCACACAACCGGTCTCTCTGCATTGGGTGATGAAGTCAAGAGAGGCAGCCAGCAGGATTCAACTATTTGGAACAGGGAAGTAGGGAGGTTCTCCTGGGCAAAGGAACTGCTCAGTGAGTGCAGAGAAGTGAGGGGCAAGGGTGGGGTTAATGCTAGGAAGGGAGAGAAAGAAACTGAGTGGAGCATTTCTTGTTGGGGTCAATGGCTATAGAGGATGGTGTTGCTATTCTGTTGGGGTCCGTCTTGTCTGGGCGTCTGCCCAGACACCATATTCTCACACCATTCCTTTGTCCAGGGCTCAGTGGGGTTGGAGATGCTAAGTGGTAGTCATGGATTGGTTTTTCTTCTTGCCCTTACCCTAGTCCCTTGCTAGGGACTAGTGGGTGTGGGGTAGGGTGTCTGTCTGGATTGTCCTATGTACAGAGTGTATTTGTCTGCCCATTCTAAACACCAAGATTGAAGTCCAATTACATGACGTTCTCCTAAAGTCAGCCTCAGAAGAAACAAGGCAAGGAGCAGTGCAAACATCCTGGGACTAGAAACAAGTCCATCAAAGAGCTGGACCTGAAAGCTGCCTTGATCTGAAGCAGGCCACCAATGCTGGAAGAATCAGAAGGAAGCGGGCTGCCTCCACCTGGGTGCCCCAGCCCCAGGCTGCTGAGGGTTTTCCAGGGAGGGAGATGATGTCAATGCTGTTATCAACAAACCCATCACCTCCAGGTGTTGAGGGAGTTCAAGGAAGGAAGAGACAGTGAAAAACAGAAATCTGACAGGGTGTGACTATGTGGAGGGCATTCTATTGAATCTCAGGGCCCAGGGACTTTTTTGTTTTGTTTTGTTGTTTTGTTTTGTTTTGTTGTTTCTGGCTTTCCCAATTTTCTTGCATTTCCAACGAAATATTTTTTCACAGTCTTTATATACTGCTGAATAAATATTACTCCGAAGCCTAGTGACTTAAACCTTTGCCGTCACACACTAAGCTGCAGGTGCAGCCTAGCTGGGTGCTTTGATCTGAGGCTCAGTGTGGACATAATCATGTTGTCACCTGGGACTGCAGTCCTCTGGGGGAAGGCACAGCTTCCCAGAGCATTCATGCGGAGCTGCTTCCAGGACTATTCCCATGATCCTCTTCACAGTGTTCCTCACAGCACAGTGGAGAGCTCTCCTGGGCCAACCACTCCAAGATGGAGGCCTGTCTTCTCCCATCCACATCTTAGAAGGAAGAGATTACACAAGAACATAGTACTGACATACAAGGTTATCGGCGCCTTCCTTAGAGGCTGCCTGCTGTATCCCTCGCTTTGGCTTCACAATAAATCTATGCTCTAGGCTGGAAGAATCAGTCCACATGTATTGCAAAATACCTGAGACTAGGTATGCTATAAAGTAACAAGGTTTATTTAGTTCATAGTTTTGGAAGCCAAACATACAAAATAGCATAGTGCCAGCTCCGGTGAGGGTTTCCTGGCAGTGTTCCATTACAGTGAGTTGCAGCCATCATGGAAAAAACGTACAAGAAAGGAAGAAAGCATAAGGAGACAGGAAGTGAACCTCATAACATCACCATTCTGGGGATCAAATTTCCAACACAGAAACCTTGGGGTGGGGGGGCCATCCCATCATAGTCAAGAGGGAAAAGAGCTGTGAAAAGGTGAGGGTCTGAGCTCAGGACCACAGACGTGCAAACCACAGTGCCTGACTGCAGGTTTAATGGTTTCTGAGCTGTCTCAGTGCAGACCAAACCTATTGTCTGTTGATTTTTATACTTGGAAGCTGTCACTGACTTGAAGATCAGGGGCTTTGATGCTGGCTGACTCGATGCTTGATGCTTTCTGGATGATTCAAGATCCCCAGGAACAAGGTTTAGAACCATTCCTGCATAGGGTAAAGACAGATTTATTATAATTTTTTGAGGTAGGGTTCAGACTAGCTTCCAACTCTTTCCGTAGTCAAGGATGACCTTGAACTCTTGATGCTACTGCTTCCGCCTTGCAAATTCTGGGATTACAGGTGTAATGGCTGGTCTTTTAAACCTATTTTAAAATAAGCTTGTTTGTTTGTTTTGAGGCAAGGTCTCACTGTGTAGCCCTAGCTGGCCTGGAACTCCCTATGTAGTCCAGGCTGGCCTCCAACTCACAGAGATCTGTCTGCCTCTTCAAAAGTGCTGGGATCAAAGGTGTACACCACCATGCCCAGGGAAATTGTAAATGTTTGAAATTTACAGATAAATTACAAAGATAATTCAAAGAGTTCCCATCTCTCCACACCTGCCTTTTTCTTTTCCTTTTCCCTCTGAGTGATGTTTCTAGGAACAAAAGCTTATTCCCTATCCAGATTTCCCTACTAGTCATATGTAAAAACAAAACCAAAAATGGACTCCCTGGTTTTCTAATGTGCTTTTTGTTGTTGCTGTTATCTTTTTCGTTTTTGTTTGAGAGAGAAAGAACATGAAGTTGGATGGATAGGGAGGTGGGGAGGATCTGAGAAAGAATATGGAGGCGGGGAAAGAATATGATCAAAATATACTGTATTTAAAGAAAAAACAAACACCCAGCCCAGCCTATCTGGATTGGCATTATTAGCGTCTCCCTTCTACAGAAGAGGGAAGTGAGGCAGAGAACAGCTAAGCAAACCACAGAGCTGCTCAGAAGCAGCGCGAGAGAGTAAACAGTGCCCAGGCAGCCCTCTTAGCCATGGCGCCTCCTCCGCTCTCCGACTCCGAGAGGCTCAGGGAGAGAGGATGTGCACATGCGCACTAAGCCAACAGCCGGTCCCAGCCGGAGCTCTGAGCTTCTGGGGAGCGGGGCAGGGATAGGAGAATGCCAAAGTCTAGCCCTGCTTTGTGCCTTCCTCCTCCTCTTCCTCCTCCTTTGAGAAACGGTAGAGTTGGATTGATGACCTTGGGTCTCTCCTGACACTGACTTTCTCCCCGCTCCACAGGCCTGTCCAGGGCCTCTGAGGGCTCTTTTGGGGAGAAGAAGGGGTGTTTCCCTGAGCACAGGGAGACATTGGCACTGTGGACTGACCCTCCTGAGTCATTTGGCTTGCTAGTTCCTGTGGCAGGGAGGGCAGAGCAGTCACTGGAGTGGACTGAGTCAGCCGCCCATCATGCTAAGCACCCCAAGACTTTGGGCTCCAAGAACCTCACCCTTAAGTGGCTCGAATACTTTAGGACCAAAGTCTCTGGAGAAGGTACTCTGAAGAATGGTTGAGTTTCTGTTGTTCTTGTTTTGGGTTTGGCTGGTTGTCTTTTGTTTTTCTGTAACATACGTGAAGCCAGCTCTTTGAGGGAAGCAGGGGGCTGTTTTCTCTTATAAAGTGGTGGCAAGACTCCAGAGACCTCAGGTGACTGTCCAGAGCTTCATGCAGAGGTGATGAGCACAGAACAGAACAGTACTCACTATGCCCAGGGCCATGGACACCAGGGATGGGTGATGGAACTGCCCCCTCCACACAAGAAAGACTGTGGGGATGAAAAGTCCAGGCTTCCCATGACCCTGCCTTCACTGCCTGGCCAGGGCGTTCTGGAGTCTTCTGTTTGGCCCACATCCCCTCATTCCCACTAGAAGGCACAGCAGCAGAGGGACAGGATTCGATTTTGGTTCCAAATCCCTTGCTGTTAGAGTTTCAATGGACTGAGTGATTCCCAGAGAGTTAAGAATAAGGAGGTGCCCAGACATGGTGTGTTCAGGTGACATGGGCATTCATACTCATGGCAGACATTTACAACACACGTGTACACATTCGCACGCACACACACTAACACATACACACACACACACACACACACACACAAGCACGCGCGCGCGCGCGCACAGACAGGGACTACTTGTGCATTGGTGGTTGAGAGCCCTCTTTTCCAGAGGTGGGCTGGCTGACAGCCCACACAGGGGCCCACGGCCCACATACAGGCCAGGAAATGGGTTTTCCATATTCAGGGAACACTGATTGCATCTGAGGAGTCATTCTGTGAGCTTCCTCCTGTGGGCTCCGGGAGGAAGCAGCCTACATCTGTAGACTGCAAACAGAGGCCCCTAAAGTAGGAATGCTTTAGAGCGCTGCTGCCCCCAACCTTGCTGCTGAGAACAGCTGGCCCCAAGGCCAGGATGCAGGATGCAGGATGAGGTCTGTGTTCCAGGTGAAGAGGAGAATCAGGGCCTGGCACCAGGCTAGAGGAGGCTAGGATGCCAAAATTTTAACTTCTGGCCTGTAGAAAAATAACTATTAAAATGTGCAATTTGGGGGACAGTGAGGTGGGTCAGTGGGTAAGTCTGGCAACCTGAGTTTGATATCTGGGACCCAATAAAGGTGGAAGGAGGGAATCAACACTACAAAGTTGTTCTGTGACCCCCACATGCTTGCCCTATCACACATAGCCCTATGCACTTTCTCTCTCTCACACACAAATAAGTAAATAATTAATTAATTACATTATTAGAAAAGATAATTTTTAACTCTAGTTGAGTTCCTATCTTGCCTCTACGCCCAGCCCTTAGGGGCTCCCTGCCATTTTATGGCCCATTTAGGCAGTTAGTGATATAATCATGTGTTGGTGACGTATTTAAATTTCCATTTTTGCTGGTCTATTAGCTTCTCTCCTCCTAACTTGAAGTGGCCTGTTTGGTTTGTGCCATAAGTACTTCTTGTATAATTTAAAAAAAATTTTTAAAGTAAAATCTAAGAGCCTTCTGCAGTACCTAGATATCCCAAGCTGAGGGTCTTTTATTTCATTGCCATAACAAAATAACCCGAGGCTGGATAATCTATAAAGAAAAGAGGTTTGTTTAGTTCACAGTGCATAGCACCAGCATCTCCTTGGCTTTGGTGAAAGCCTTCAGGCTGTCACAGTATGGCAGGTGACAGTATGGCAGGTGACATCACAGTATGGCAGGTGACATATGCAAGAGAACAACACCAGGTGTCAAAACAGAGAGCAGAGAGTGAGGTGAACCCGGACTTGAACCTTCCTAACTTCTTCTCTCAGGAACCAATAAAGGCCCCTTGAGAACCACATTAATCTCTTCTAATGGTAACTTCCTCAGTGGCCTGACCCCCCCCACTGCTCCCACCCTCTCTGTTGAGACGGGCTCTAACTCTGTAGCCCAAGTTCCATTTGAGCTCTCCACCTTGCTGCTTCAGCCTTGAATGGTGCTGGCATCGTAACCGTGAGCCGCCACCCGCTCACTGTCCTATCACATTGGTTACATTGCAGACCAAGTTTTCCACACACAGACCTTTGAGGCAATACCCTTGTGTTGTCCCTGGGCCGTAGTAACTACCCCGTTCACTGCTCTCAGGACACAGCCTTGCCCTCTTGTTAGGTTAGGGATGCTTTCTGTGGGGAGAGAGAAGCTGGGAGGGTCCACCTCTTCTGGTTTTTGTGATCACTGTTGGCAAGGACAAGAAGCTAAGTAAGGAATTGAAGTGAAACTATTTGAAGTTGTGTGTGAGACAGAGAGAGAGAGAGAGGGTGAACGAGAGAGACCGAGACAGAGAGAGAGTAAATGTGAGTGATTATGTGTGAGTGTGTGCATGTGTGTGTGCGTGTGTGTGTGTGTGTGTGTGTGTGTGTCTAAGCCATGGAATTACTTGCTCCCTAATGAAGGCTTTTCAGTTTAGATGTCTAGTTTTTGTCTCCATCCCCTCGCCCCTTCCCACTCCTGTGTAGCCCTGGCTGTCCTGGAACTCGCTATCTGGAAGCAGGCTGGCCTCGCTCTCAGAGATCCTCTTGCCTGTCCTCCCAAGTGCTGGGATTAAGGTGTGGGTCCCCACGCCTGGCAATACATCTTCTAAACAAGATTTTTAATCACACACACAAAAAATACTTAATAAAGAATCGTTAGAAATATGGGCTGGAGAGATGGCTCCATGGTTAAGAGCACTGGCTGCTCTTCAGAGGACCGGGTTCAATTCCCAGCAACCACAGAACAGCTCACAACTGTCTGTAACTCCAGTTTTGGGAGATGTGTTGCCCTCTTCTGGCCCCCATAGGCGCTGCATGTGCATAGTGCACAGACACTCAGAGAAAATCCTCGTACAAATAAAGATAAGTTTTTTCCAAAGGTGTGTGGGGAACACTTCCTATAACACCAGCTGTACCTTATGCCATCATTTAAAAGGTCACATGGTGCTTCGTTGTACAAAAACAGGCATAACTTCCCAGTGGCTTGTTAGAAATCTAGAAATCTGGTTTGTGTTCCTGTGTCACGCTGGTTTTCCTCCTAGGTAAAGCTCTTAGCACACATTGTACCTTTGGTGTGACTTCCAGGGTGGGATTTCGGGCACTAAAGACGTGCACACTCTGAGCTCTGACACCTGCTGCTCAGCCACCCTTGAGAAAATCTGTGGATTTAAGCTTCCCTGCTGGCCTGTGAGCGCTAATTTCCTACCGGCGTTCTTTCTCACTTTTACAAGTCTGTTGTGCAAATGTCATCCTCTTCAATTCTCTTTGCTTATTGCTCAGGTTGAAGGTGCTCACAGGCTCATTAGTGCTTTGTGTTTCTGTCTTGTCTCTGCCCATTTTGCTATTGAAGGATTTCTTTGTCTAATTGTCTTTTGGCAAGTTTCCTAATATGTCGGGGCTGTTAACCTTCATTTTGAAGAACGTTGTGGAAAATCTCAGCTTGTTTGTCCGCAGTTTTGTGACATTATTTACCATTGAGGATTTATATAAATTTCATGTAGCAAACAGTTCAGTATATCCTTTTGATTTTTCTTTTGGTCTGTGTTTAGGAAGACTTTCCTATTCTTATGCTTTGCAAACATTCAACACAATGTTCCAGTGTTTCATTTAACATTTAAATCTTTTAACCGCCCACCAGTCACTTAATGCTTTGTAGGTATCTCAAACGTTACTTGTTGTTTCTGTTCAATTGGTGGATACCCATTTTTTTCCTTAATGTGAAATGTCACTTACCATCCTATGTGGGCGCGCTATAGGGCATTTATATAGGTTTCTTTTGTTAACATTTCAGTTGTCTCTTGGTTTTGCATTATGCTCCATCCATGAATTTACTCTGCTGCTTGGACCACACCTTTTTTTTTTTTTTAATGGCTGTTAATGCTACTCAGGTTAGCCTTGAGCTGATCTCATTAAACCTTCCTCCCTCCGTCTCCCATGTATCTAGAACTGTTAGGTTTTTTTTCTTCTTCTTTTTTCATTTTTGGCATCGCTGTGACTGAAACCCAAGGTCTTGTCCATGCTATACCCAAGGCAAGTGCTATACCACTGAGCTACAGAAGACACACCTGCATCCCAAAGTTCTCTTCAATATTTTTATTGGCTATTTTCTTAAATTTATTCTTCCTGATGACTGTGAGGTTAAGTATGGTGTGTGTTTTCTGTGTGTTTCAGAATGGCGTGCCTATAGGAATGGCATTCTCTAGGAAGCTATCTTAAGGGAGATTTACTTTAGTACATTTTTAAAATTCATTCATGTTTCTTTTCACTTTCATTTATTTACTTATTTATTCATAGTATGTGTATCTCTTTCCTCTCTCTCTCCTCTCTCTGTTCACGTGTGGTCACACACATGCCATGGCATGGGTCTTCGTCAACCATGTGGGTTCCAAGATGCTGAGCATCTCCCTGTCTCAGCAAGTTAAGTTGTTCTCTTTGTCTCTTTTAACAAATTGAAGGCATAGTTTTCTATAAATAGTGCCTACACATGTTATACTGACTTCACTTCTACCCTTTCTGTTCCTATTAATAGCCTTATTTAATAGTCACTGTATTTTCATTAGATCTTCTAATTGTTGTTCACATACATGACAGCTTTGGGGACAGTTTTGTTTCATTTTGTAACCCATGAGCAAAATGCTGTCTTCTGTTGTTTTTTTCTTTTTTTCTTTTTCTTCTTCTTCTTTTGTGGTTTGTGCCAAAGGCATGTTTGACCTAATTTGAGGCCATTCAATTTCCTACTGGGTCTGGGCCATGGCTACTGCCTGTCATTGCGTGTCATTGTAACGAAGAGCTTAGAGAAAGCAGCTTCTTGCCAGCTGCTTCCAGAGGACAGACATGTTGGGGATCAAACTGAGTTCCACGTCATTCTGTACCTCAAGTCCTGCTGCTTAGGTGACAGGGAGGGAACTACTGCCCGTGACAACAGATGCGTGAATCAGAGCGGAGGCAGGCAGGGTTATCACAGAGGAGGTCGGGCGTTCAGGTGAAATGTGTTACAACAGGAGCCTTAAGGAAGCATCTAAAGGCCTTAGAAGCCATGGGGTCAGTCCCTTGGTTATTTAAGTAGGGCTAAATACCCCCCATGTGAAAGAAACTGCGGTTAAGGAAATAGACTCCTGGATGGTGGCTCCTTCTAAAAACATCAGAGTTTGATTAACTTTCAAAGCTTAGGAGAGACAAAACAAGAAGGAAGAAACACTGCTTATGGGGACTGGCCTCAATGTCAAGGCTGAATGAAGCAGTGCACCTTTGGCAAGGCCTTATGGGTCTTGCTAAGTAGGAGTCACCATCAGGCTTTGCACACTCAACTTTGGCTGAATGTAAAGATTAGCACCACCACCTGTCACCGAGTCCCAGCACCTGGGGAACATCTCAGGCATGAACCCCCCCTCCACCCTCCTCCCATTGCTCTCGGCTGCGGCTGCTTTCTCCCTTCTAATCTTTCATGTGCAGGCTGCACACTTGAAAGCAGATGGCCCCAGAGGAGAGAATCAGCCTGCAGCAGACGTAGGATGAGAATAGTTAGGGAAAGCCAAGGACGGATAGAAGAATAAATATGGAATACTAGTCTTGTAGAATATGAGCCAAATGAACCTCTCCTGCATGCTGTGGTGCCTGGCCCTGGTGCCCAGCCAGTGGCAGCTGGGGCATTACTCTGAGCTTGCTTAGTCATATGAAGATCACCTCCTGGAGTTTTATTGATATGACTTCAAAGGTCCAGCCATGTACCCAGACCTCGCCCAGTGTCCAAGATCACGGGTTTCCTCTGTTCCTTCCCTTTCATCACTAAACCAAATGGACATCCGCACTGTTTTTGAAGTCTTCCTTAGAAGGAAACACCACACAGCCTTGCTTGGTATTTTATTCCCATGTTTCGGACCATCATGTTCCCAGAACGTTCTATTTTATAGTTGGCCTACTCATCTCACAAATTTAAAGCCATTATCTTCTGGCATTAGCGAGAGATTGTGGAGAACAGTAAGACTTTTTGTTGTTGTTTTGTTTTTCTGCATAGCCCTTCAGGAAGTGGAAAGGGTATTAAGACTACCTTTGAACATTTGCCAGCACAATTAGGTTAAAAAGAATACTTGTAAAGTGAGAGTACAGTGCCCGACACATAGTAAAGAGAGCTTGTTTATATCGCTGATATTTGTATTTTATTCCTTGATCATGGTAGTATCCATACCACTGCAGTATTATTTAACTTCCTATGTTGAGCCGAGGTATAGAACTGTTCAGAAGAGGGTAAGAAAGGTATCCCATAGTCACCTTATTCTTGTTTGAGAGAGCATGCAATGTCAATCGGGATGGGCTAAGAGGTTAACTACTAACCTCTGAAAGCTTTGAGGGTAAGAGTTATATCTTCCTCACCTCTAAGGTGTTCAATTGCCTATCTACCATAGGGCCAATTGAATCACTGTTTGTAAAGGTAAGTAGGAAAAGAGGGATACGCCAGTGTGGGATCTCAGCTTTGGGTAGAATATGGATCCCTGTATGGACATCAATCTGAGAGCATCTCTGCTAACCAGTGACCTTCCTGGAAAGCATCTGCTACCAGAGGGTCCACTCTAAGTACGATGCTGTCTCCATGAAGACAGGCTTTCTCTCCCTTCAGTCTCTTCATGTATCTATCTTCCCCTTTGAGCTGTGCCTAGTAAATTTAGTCCTTCTTTCAAACACAGCCCCCAGAGTTGGAGATGCCATGCCCCCAAGTTAGTGTGTTAAAAGCTTCACCCCTGATATAACAGTGTCAAGAGATGAGACGAGCACGGCCAATGTGTCACCAAGAAAATTCCTCTCCTCTCATCTCAGACATGCTCTATCACACTTCTGCCTTCTGCCGTGGGATAGCACAGAATACAGGCACTGGCAGTGCCCAGGACCTTCAGTCTTGGGTTCCCTGCACTCCAAACTACAGTAAACCAGCATCTGCTCCTTATAAAATTACCCGCTTCTGCCGTTCTGCAATAACAACACAAAATGGTCTAAGACAGCCCTGCAGACCTTTAGGATAGCTGGCATTCCCTTCTTCCTTTTGCCAAAGCTAGAACTTGCTTCTGGAACAGTATAGGAAAACTGTGTCAGGACCCAAACAGGTTAGTGCAATTCTGTGTGTTGACCCTAATCTCGGAAGGTCTAAATTAGAGCCAGCCTTTCCCAGTATGACATAAGGGAAGTATATGGGTAGTCTCTGACCCTCTGTGCCAGCCATTCACCCCTTACTCACTGCAAGCCAATCCAGCAATGACCCCTTTCCGGGATTTAGCAGGCCAGCTACCTGCTGCTGTGTTTGGGCCGTGCAGCCTAGTGTTCAAGGATCTAGGCTTGGACCTTGTCTACCTGGATTTGTATCTTGGCCCTGCCAGTTAAAAATCTCCTTGATTCCATTTCCTCCCTTGCAAAATGGTATCAAAACCACAACCCCTGAAGGGCTTAAATTAGTTGGCTCATATGAGCATGCAGTAGCCACATGTAATAAACAACAAATATTTGCTATCGTTGAAATTACTAACAGTATTAGAACTGTAGCTATGCTTACTCCTGCTATGAAGACTTTTATAGAAACTTTCCTATGACCCCTGTGTAATTATTGGTGTTCTTGTCTGTCACTCAGAAGACTAGGGGTGGCCCTTGGGAAAGGGTCATTTCTCCTTCTAAGTTTGGCTTTCTTGCCTAGCAAGCTTTGGGAAAGTAATTTTACTTCTGAATGTTTTTGTGTTGGAGGCAATAATAACATGTATCCCCGAATTTGGGGTTTTGTAAGGGTTAAAGGAGATGACACATGAATGATTTGGTAGAGATGTGTGTGTGTGTGTGTGTGTGTGAGAGAGAGAGAGAGAGAGAGAACACTTATCTAGCTAGACCAACTCCTGTAACGTATTCCCTCATGACAGCCACACTTGCCGTGAACAGCAAGTGTTTCTGAGTATTTGGTTGGATGGGGCACGGACACTGAGTGGGTAAATGAACCTGTGAGTTCGCACTGTATCGTGTTTCACCTGAATAAGCTTTGTTTTCCTCCCGAACAACTGTGAATACTCACGAACACACCTTAGTACGTTAGAGCCTTTCTTACTCTAATCTAGTGTAGGGAGCCTCCTAGAGGCTGCTGTGTTGCTGAGCCTGGGGCCTCACTCTAGCTTGAGCGCTACAGACCCCTCTGCCCCAAATTTCCACCAGGTGGCGGGGTTTCACCTACTTGTCTCTGAGAGCGAGCGCCTCTTGCACCTTCGTTCTTCTTCCACCAGGTGGCGCTGCAGGTTGGCTTTCAGATCCTGCTCAGGCCCCTGGAAAACCAGGCTGATGGGAGAGCACCCCTCTTCCCCCACCGCAGCTCGAGGAGCTTCTACGGGTTCAGTTTCCCCAACTGAGAAAGAGCACTTGGTGGCCCTGCTGCCCCGCGTCAGTTACAAAGCTCCGTTTTTGGTGGCCCTGCGGGCTGCGGTCCATGCAGATAATTGTAGTGTAGCTCTTCAGAGTGATCTGCACACTGCCCAAGAGGAGCAGGCTGTGGAAGTTCCCCAGAGCGGATAGCTGATTGGTGCTCACCCTTCATGCCCTTCCAGGATCCGGTCTCTCCAAAACCAGTGGTTGCTGCCTCTTCTTAGTGTCGATGATGTTTAAATTTTGCAGCACTCCAACCCAGGGCTGTCTAAACTCCGAGCCCCAACCTCAGAGTCTGAGTCTGTCGGTCTCTTCCTCCCCCACCCCCTTGTAGTGCTGAGGACCTTTTTTGGGCACTGACCTCTGATCTGCACTCCCAGCTCCCCCTTCCTTTCTGTAATCTACTTGAGCTGTTGCCTCCACATCTTCCCACATCACATCACATAGATACACCATTCTAGACCCAAACTTGGGCCCTTCAGAAGTCCCAGTTAGCAAAGAGTGAGTGGGCCAGACCTGAAGCTTACTAGCCAAACAGAAGGCATTTGTGTGTGTGTGTGCGCGCACACGTGTGCGTGAGTGTGTGTGTGTGTGTGTGTGTGGCTTCAGGGTGAACACAGCCTTCTCTACTCGAGGTAAAGCCCTGGAAGGGACCTGAGCAATCCTGGGGTCCCATTTATTTGGGTTTTGCAGGGGAAGTGGGGGAGAAATCAAGGCCCAGATGGAAGGAATTTCCAAAGCTACTCAATTGGTCAGCACAAAGATCTGAGTCAAACGTGGGCCTTCCGTGTCTCTGGAGACCAGCCTTGCACTCTAACTGTCCCTGCTTCTCTCCCACCTGGATACCAGCTGCCCTCCCCTGGGCCCACACTGGTAAGGGCAGAAGTGTCTGCATCAGCTTTTGCTGAACGACCTAACAGGAAGAGACCTTTGGCCGCCTGTGGCCATCTCGAGGCTGCAGAAGGGTGAGATTTGTCCTGCGGTAGAGAGAGCCTCTTAGGAGACAGCATAAGTGTGTATCTTGAGGGCACTTGCATGGCTTTTCCACTCCTCTGCCCAGGAGGAGCCGTTCCTGGGCATCTGCTTTGTGCCCGGATCTGAGAACGTAGAGAATATGCTAGAAATTGTCCCTGGAGAGGAGGTGCACAGAACACAGGAAAGAGGCTGACATCTGTAACTTTTCTGGGCCAGGATTACTGTTTTCTCCTCTCGGGCATGCCCACTGACATGACCTCTGTGGCTGCACTGGGGGATTCACTGTCATTCCAGGTCCTCTCTCCTGGGTGCTCTCTTGAAGGCAAAGTGCAAGCAGCTATCTGTTAACTGAACTCACCAGGACAGGCTGACGACCTGCCCTGGCTCCCCCCACCCCCTTTTGGAGGAGCACCCATGTTCGGAAGTACTCTTCACCACCGTCTGCCCAAGCAGGGTGCTCCTGTTTCCTTTAAGCATCAAGGGAAGTTTCTGGCTCACAAGCTTAGTTTCCTGTAATTGCTGCCTGGACGTCCTTCAAGGAGCCAGAACAGTGTTCCAGGCTCCCCAGGTCCTCTGCCCCCTTCTCCAGTCCCTCACAGTTCCAGGCACTCTGGACAGCCCTGCTATTCTCAATTAAACCCCATGCTCTCTTCTGGAACCCGCTTTACAAAAAAAAAAGAACCCTCTTCTCTTCCCCTGCCTGGCTGGCTGAGTCATACTACTCCTCAGGGCTCATCTTAGGGTGTCCCTCTTCTAGAGCTTCCCGCCCCCTAGGCTCCAGCAGGCTTTCTGCCCACACCTCTCTGGTAGCATCAGCTGTTTCCCGAACTCTTCCTTCTCAAAGGGACATCCTGAAGGAAAGGGCTTGACTTGGCTTATTTTATGGCAGTGTCCTCAGCTCCCTGTAAAGTGGGTGGGCTTGCCGGTTGTGGGGGAAGAAGAAGGAAGGGCCATCGGGCATCTCTTGAAGAACTTCCTGCCCCCTCTCTGGGTCTTCAGGTCCACCACTCCTCCTGTGTCTGTGGAGCCTGTGTTGGTTCTGTGGTCAGAGACCATTCAATCTCAACAAGCAAATGTTACTGAGTCATTTGTATGTGCCAAGCCCTGTGGCAGCCCTGGGATCCAGGAGTAAATAAGAGAGGCTCGGTCCCAAAATTCGTGGCGCTTCTAGGCTAACAGTTGAAATAAGTAAGTAAGCAAATGTGAAAGCAGTGTCCTGTGCTTTGTGTTGTGTCCCCTAGAAAGGAAGAGCATCAGCTGCTGGCTGCTAGCTCCCCTTTCCCCTCCCCCTACAGGCCAAGCTTGAGCCTCTATATTCACTTCTCCAATCTCTCTCTCAGTTTACCACCCTCTTCTCACCTCACCAACAGCGGTACCCTGAGCCTTTGCTTATAATGATTACTGCTTGCATGTAGGGTAAGAGGCCTGGATGGAGGCACAGCCCCTTGCTTTTCTGTAGCCAATGAAGACCTCTAGAAGGGCCAGGAGTCTTCCAGAGTCCTTCTGTCGGGCATCCTGGCGGGGTGAATTTTCACTCCCATTGGGCCTCAGCAGTTCCGGTACAAAGTGGCCTGCAAGCCACCTGGAGCTGCCGCTACCGTCATTGCCCAGGAAGGCTGTGTTACTCTGCCCTTTGGCCTGGGTCTGAGGCTGGAGAATGCCAGCCTCCAGCTGTGCTGGCCGGTCTGCCTTCTGCTCCCGGCGGCTCTGGCCTTCATGGAAAACCTGTGGCTTTTGTTAGGAGGCCACGACGTGGAGGGAGCTGGTGTTGAGTGAACTTACGCAGGAGCTCTCTTCCATAAAAGCCGGGGGCATGCTGCCTGTTTTCCCTACCCCGGCCACGGTGCCCCTTTGCCACTTACTCAGGCTCTTGGAGAGCTAAAGGGAAGCATGTGCTAACCTGTGCCCAGGGTAGGGTGGCTCCAGGTAGGAATGTTAGAGGGCCAGTCTGGCCATGAGAGGGTAACAGTGATGGCAGGGTTCCTGCCCTGGAGCAATGCTGACGAGTCCCCTGCCACCAGCTAGCCCAGTCCCCAGCGTCAAGGCACCTTTGTTCCCCCTCCAACAGGGACAGGATGTCAGCAGCAGGTTAAAGGCTCCTGGTGGCCTAAGGCCAGCAGCTCTTCTCTCTCCCAGGGCAGCACAGTGGTGTCTCCTGACAGTTGACACAAACCATCCCTCTTGGCACATCATGGCTTCTTTTGACTCAGGGCTAAATGGGCCGAGCGTCACAACAGGGTCCACAGGAAGAGTTGGGAAAGGCCTCCCTGCTTCTGAACTAGACACCGCTCGCCAATTCATTAGTGCCAGAGAGTGGGTGGGGCTGGGGGCTCAGGAGTCACTCCCAACCCCATCCCTACCCCATGAGCTTGGAGACCCCTCCGATTCTGGCCTGTAATACCAGCATCCTTTGTTCTCTGGGCCTTTTCATAGATGCTTGTTCCCAGAGCCCTAGTACCCGCCCCCCCCCCGCCCCCAGGCTTGCATGTGATAATGTTTGTGCCTAGGGAAAAGGGCATGTTTACGGCCCTTTTTGGAAATGTGTGATTTGAGTGCATGTGCTTCTGATTATGTAGCTGAGCTTCAGGGAGACTGTGTCCTGGAGGTCTCTGTGAATACGAGCAGACTTCAATGTGTGCTCACGTCTGTAACACTGGTGTGGGTACCTGTGTGTGTGTGTGTCCATCTGTGTTTCTGTATGTGACCATTCATCATCACCTCCTGGACGCTTCCCATAACCTACTTTTCCTCTCACTCTTTCTTCCTTCTTCTCCCAACCTAGCCTTGACCTGGAGGTGTATGGAGCAAAGAAGACCCCGAAAAGGCTTTGTGACCAATGACCCTGCCAAATTTGGGGGATGGGCATGACTGGGCTTGTCCAAGAGTCGGAGGAGTGATCACCTGGGCAGGACAGGGACAGGCCAGCTCCTAGAGCAGAGCCCCCCGCCTTTTTCCTTGTTCTTTCCCGGCTTAGAAATAACAGGTCTTCAATCCGAGATTAGGAGAAAAGTGACCAGTTTGAATAAAGACAAGCTGTTGGACTAGACAGGCCCCTCTTGCCAGCAAGGGTCCTCACCTAGATGTGGAAAGGCACCATGGGTGGGGCGGGGTACAGCGGGAGCATTCAAGACCACCAGGCCTAGGGAGAAGGCAGTCAATGCGGTAACAGCAGAGAAGAAGGTAGGCTCTGCAGTGAGGCAGTGCAGACAGCCCATACCTGCCTGTGGTCTTCACCGGCCGGGCTACACCTCTTCAGGGCTCGTTCTCCTCCCTAGAACCTACAGGATGATTGTAAAGACCAGGTATGAAAAAATGCACATGAAGCATTTGGCTCAGTGCCTGGCACATGGCGTGCAGAAATGATGCAGAAATGTGCAGGACTCGGTTCTTTTCCTGTGTGGACCATAGGAATGACGATAAGCAGGAATTCCAGGAGAGCCTTAGCTCTCTGCAGAATCTACCCTCTTACCAAAGAACCCAGCAGAGATGCCGATCTGGTTTACAGGGCTTTTCCTCCGAGCTTCATGTCTGCACTTTATGAATGCTTTGGAGTAGACGTGAATGTGTGCGGAAGGCAGCCCAAGGAAAGAAAAGACTTATGGTTTGTTTGTTTGCTTGAGATGGTTTCTCTATGTAGCCCTGGCTGTCCTAGAACTCTCTCTGTAGACCAGGCTGGCCTCCAACTCACGAAGATTCACCTCCTCTGCTGGGATTAAAAGTGTGCACTGCCACTGCCCAGCTCAAGACCTGTGTTTTCAAAGTAAGACTTTGGCCTAAGACTATCTCCAGACTGCCCTTTACCACATCTGCTTGTTTTGCTGAAGTCAGTAGTGGTAAGGGGTTCTCTTGGATCTGCTCTACAGAGGCCAGTGACTGCTTGCCTCAAAATCACGTCTGGTTTTTGTTGTTGTTTGTCTGCTATGTATCCATGTATGGACTACCTGGCAGGTATGCCATGCCTACTCTGGAGGGCCAGGAGAGAAAGAAACTTCTCAGATTGTTTCTGGAGGAGAAGAACCAGAGGGGGCAGCTGAAGTGACCTCTAGGTTCAGTGAGGGTGTTCCTAGGACTCAGGCTTCTTAGGACCCCAGAAGGCTGTATGCTTAAACCGCAGGAGGAATTCTGGCTTGATCATAATTCAATAAATACTTGGCATTAGTTGAAAGGAAGGAACGAAGGAAAAAGAGATGGAGGGGGGAAGGAGAGAAAGGAGGGAGGGAGAGAGGGAGAGAAAATAAAAGACAAAAAAAGAGGGACCACAGCAGGAGGAAGGTTTCCTACTTTGATTGGACATAGTCCAAACCCATCAGGCCAGGGGTAGAGCAGATGACCCCACGAGGACCCCTCTGTGCCTGCGCACCACTGGCTTGGCTGCTGATTTACTCTAAGGCCTTGGGCAGATGACCAAGCACTAATGAGCCTCAGTTTCCCTCTATCTTAAAAAGAGTTGCTTGCCAACAGGAAAGGAGCCTACCACAGAGGGCCTCTGAAAGACTCTAACTAGCAATGTATCAAAGCAGATATTAAGACTCACAATCAAACCTTCGGCAGAGTGCAGGGAATCATATGAAAGAAGGGGAAGTTAGTAAGATTTAGAGAGGATAGAAGCTCCATAGAGACCAAATATATCTGGGTGCAGGGGTCTTTTATGAGACTGTTTCTCCAACCAAGGACCATGTACGGATATAACCTAGAACCCCTGCTCGGATATAGCCCATGGTAGCTCAGTATCCTGGGTACCCTAGTAAGGGGAACAGGGTCTATTTCTGTCATGAACTCAATAGCTGGCTCTTCGACCTCCCTTCCCCCTCCCGAGGGAGGAGCAGCCTTGCTAGGCCACAGAAGAGGACATTGAAGCCAGTCCTGAAGAGACCTGATAAGCCAGGGTCAGATGGAAGGGGAGGAGGTCCTCCCCTATCAGTGGACTTAGAAAGGGGCAGGGAGGAGATGAGGGAGGGATGGGGAGAGTGGGAGGGAATGAAGGAGGGGCTATGCCTGGGATACAAAGTACATAACCTGTGATTAATATAAAAGTAAATAAATAAATATTTTTAGAAAGCACCCTCATGTAAAAGAGTGTATGCATGCAAAGGTTATCCATGCAATTGTGCAGAAATATCATAGCTAAACCATTGTAGCTATTCAGAAAAACACACCTACACTTTGCAGATTTTAAAATCATATACTATCTTTACTGAACAATGAAAATTTTATATCTGATCTCTCTTCTTTCACACATATTATGAAGTGTTGTATTATAATTTGGAAACAATTGATGAATCTATCTGTCTGTCTATCTATCTAATGGTGATTGCTTTTATTTGGGGGGAGGGACATTCTATGTCAATGGACACAGAAAGAAGAGATGGTAAACTTAAGAATTAAACAAAGGAATTAAACAAAAAGCTTAGCTATTAAAAAAAAAGAGTTGCTTGCATCATTGAGGAAAAATCTCTTCCTTTAGCTTCAGGGAGTTCCTGGGGAGGATGCATGTGCTGACTTCCAGGCTTCACCTCCATTCCCTTCCTGCTTCCTCCCCTGCTGGGGTCTCAAGGAGCTGCCTGGCTGTGTACCTCCATTGCTCTCAGCTTCGAACAGCCTGTGGGAGTTATCTCCCTCGCTTCTTCCATTTCTTACTCCTACTGTCTCCCTTTCTAGAATGTTCTTCCTGGATTTCTTCAAGGGAGCCACACTGAGTTCCATGATGCTTCCTGGCCAGCCTCTCTCTGGTTGGAGTTTTGATTGTTTTCCTCCTTCCCATCACCCAGTGTCTGTCCCCAGGACTGTTCTCTACCTTCTGTCCTTCCTTTAACTATCCCTAATTCCCCCATTTAAGTGCTCAGTGTCTCCACAGGTTCTGGACAGGGGCTTAGCAACATTGGTGGAAGGACTAATAGGGGCTGAATTTGGGAAGCTGGGGGCCAGGGAAGAAATACGCTAGGGGTCAAGGGCTAGCTCTTGGAGCCAGAAAAAATGCCAACATGTTAAGAATGTAGTTCATCAATGGCTGGCTCTTCGACCCTCCCTCACCCCTCCACCCGGGAGGAACAGCCTAGCTAGATCCCAGAAGAGGACATTGCAGCCAGCCCTGAAGAGACATGGTAAGCTAGGGTCAGATGGAAGGGGAGGAGGTCCTCCCCCATCAGTGGACTTGGAGGGGGGCAGGGAGGAGATGAGGGAGGGATGGGGAGAGTGGGAGGGAATGAGGGAGGGGGCTATGACTGGGATACAAAGTACATAACCTGTGATTAATATAAAAATAAATAAATTACAATTTAAAAAAAAGAATGTAGTTCAATGAGAGAGTGTGCTGAGCTTAGTGTGTGAGACTGTGGATGAGAGGTAGGCCTGCAGTGCACTCACCACCCAGCTCTCCACCCTGCCCTCCGTGGCCTGTTCTCTGTACGAGTCGGGAAAACAGGAGCATTTGGTAAGGAGGAGATACTTCAAAAGCCAAGGGGCATTTAACTAGGGCTTCCTTGGCTTGTGTCATGCTGGCATCTGAGATGGATTTGTTTGTGTGTCCCTAAGCTAGTGCGAAGGTCAGGCCAGACACTATCAGAGTCGTGGTCTGGCCTGAGCTGTTCGCCTGGGAGTGGCCTGGTATCCAGTCAGCTTTGCTTTGCCAGCCCTCCTCCTGCCTCCTGTTCCCATCAGGGCACAGGGCCTTCCACACTTCTGCTCACTGGACACAGCAGGGATGGCCCAGCAAGCCCTTCTGGAGTGGGGCTTATTTGTGAAAGCGTCCTTTCCCTGGTCAGCCTCCCATTAGATGTTCCCCAAGGGAGAAGGGACCTGAAGCCTCTGACTATGTGGAGGTCACTGAGGGGTCCAGCCCCTTGCTGGCTAGGCCCTTCTGGTTGCTGTCCTTCGGCTAAGAGGGAAGAAGGGCCTGTGGTCAAGGAATGTCTTATTCCTCTGGTCTCAGTGGCCTAAGACCATGGCTGCCACATGTTTGCCAGAGGTTTGACTGCCCTCTGGAGTGCTGTCTCACACATCAGGGCTGGGGTCTGAGTCCTAACAGGGAGAGAGGTAGGGAATGCATGGGGCAAGAGGTACGGAATTTTCCATGGGTGTTCTGGCAGTAGGAGGTCCCTCACAGGGAGAAGAAAGTTGCTGAAGCCTAGGCCATGGTGGATGCACTCATGTGTGGTCACAGGGCAGGTAAGGGCACCGTCGGGCCCTTCTCCCTTGACCACAAACCCAGTCAGCACCCTCGCTCCCTAGTCTAGGCTCTCACACTGTAAACAGCCTGACTCACGAGCCAGGCAGCGCTTACGAGCGTGCTCCTGTCATTACTGGCGATGGCAGCACCCTGTCGGGCCAGTACCTTTCATCCGGGCCCCTCAAAGAGCTTAAGGAGCGGCCAGGGTTCTATTATTGTCCCCATGACTGATGGAGAAATCAAGCCCTGGGACAAGCTTGGCAACTTCTTCAGGGCTCACAGAGGAGGTACGGAAGGCTGGGAATGGGCACGCCACCATGGTCTCTGGGGCCACTTGAACTCTCCTATGCGCCTGATGATGCTACTTTCAAGGAGAAAGTCAAGCCCAGGATTGGTGTTGGGAAGGTCAGGCTGGGTTTTCAGGGGACCACTTGGCTTCTTCTTTCTCCCTTAAGTGGCCAACACAAAGCACATAACAACAGTAATTCCTGTTTCAGCTTCTGTAGCACTCATTAGGGGCCCAGACACATGGGCACTGCTGTCTCACCAACAAAGAAACAGATGGTGAGAGAGTCCAGACTCAGACCCAGAAGGCTGGTGCCGTAGTTTGTTCTGTTTTGAGACAGGGTCTTACTGTGTACTCCAGGCTGGCTTCAACTCACACCCCTTTACCCCACCCTGTCTCCGCTTTCTGGCACTGGGATTAAGGTACGGAAGGCTCTGCCTGGCTACTGGTGGAGTTATATTGCTATTCTGAACCAAACCCAGCACATGGCAAGCATGTTCCTTGCTGGGAGACTGCTTCCTCTCCTTCCAAGACAGGGAGGACGCCTCTGTCTTTGTTTGTTTGTTTGTTTGTTTGATTTAAAATAAATCCACATCCTCTCTACCACAGTGACTGGGGACCCTGCCCTCCCAGATGGATTTCTGGAATTGGTAATGACAGCCTGGTAGGAGCCAGGTCAGTGATCTGGTTGTAGGACCCAGGGAAGCCACAGGTTGCTCTCAGCTTTCACTTGTGGGAAATGAGAATGCTAATCAAGTGCTGACATCTCTCTGGTGCTCAACTCAGCGTTTGGTTCCTGGCCCTGGGATTCCTGAACGAGCATCTTCTGAGAGATGCCAAGGTACATGGTGAACAAGAGGGGGTCAGGTAGCTGGAATAGCGCCGACTGGTCAGAGCAAGGTCAACGGCCATTTCTCTTACAGGCTTCCATTGCAGCTATTTGTAACTTTCAGCAAAGTTCATGGTTTGGAGATTATTATTTTTGGTCATTTTTTCCATATTTGGCTGTGGCCTGGAGCAATGAGTTTTGGAAAGATAGAGGCAAAAATCCCTTCAGCTGTTGTGAGCTTGCAACCCCACTCCCCGCCCCCATCCTTTCCAGTTAGAAGAAATAACATAGTTACTGTTTTCTTTTTCAGCTCAGATGACTCCCAAACAACTCCAAAGACTTCAAACTTGGCTAGTAATTAGTCCTTAATGAAGGAGACCTGACAGTGTGTGCTCTGCACTTTGAGAAGCAAAAGGTTTTGAATTTAAAAACTTACTGATGCATAAAACAAAACAAAAAACAAACAAACAAACAACAACAACAAAACCCTCTGAGGCTCCAGCCCTAGCAGCTCCTTCCTAGGGATGTTGGAGCTGAACCCCTCCTCCCATTCTGTACAGAATGATTCCAGAGCAAGGTGGCCCTAGCTCAGTCTCAGTCTCTGTCTTTCTCTCCTTCCCCACTTTAGAGTACTCTGCTTTTTTTTCTCACAGAGGCCAAGGCTAGCCAAAGATGGAGTCAGGCTCAGCACTTGTAAGGTGAACTCAGCTGTGCTTCTGAAAGCTTGTGTTTTGTCCTTGTCCCAGGGAACTTTCAGGAGGCACTGCAAAGCCCTAGACTATAGAAATCCTTCTATGTAGTGTAGAAGGACTCCGTCCCTCGGACCAGTCCTTGAGGACTCACTTCTGTTGTCTAACCCTTTCTTGGGTTCTTTTTCCCAATGCCATTTTAGCCTGCTTTCTCCAGGGGGCACCTGGCGAGGATGGGCCATCTCTCCATTGCTCTTCTGCACTCAGCCTAGGAAAAAGGCCCTCTTCTCTCTGCATCTCCAGGCAGGGTTGCCAGAGGCGGCCTTACAGATGGATGGAATAGAGCATCAGTTCTCAACCTGGGGCTGGAATGACCCTTTCACAGGGGTCGTGAATCAGATATCCCCGCACACCAGATATTTATATTACGATTCATAACAGTAGCAAAATGACAGTTGTGGGGGGGGGGGGTCACCACAGCATGAGGAACCATATTAAAGGGTCACACAGCGTTAGGAAAGTGGAGAGCCAGTGGACTAGAGAGGAGTCTGCATGGTCACAACATTGGAGCCTGCTGCTTGAGAGCTGGATTTGCTAGGGGGACAGGGTCTTTCCTCCGTGCCCCTGGCAGACCGCTCCTGGGCTGCCTCTGCAGCGAGACGATCTGACTTGCCTTCTGCTTTCGGGCATATGTGGGTACACACAGGCATACAAATCCACACAAACGGCCACCCCAGATTTTTGATAGAGGGGGGGATCGCTGACCAGCTCATTCCAGTTTCTACTGAACAAGAGAGTGCATTGACTGTGGGGTGGATCAAATCCAGGCATAAGAAAGTACTCAGGCAACACCAAGAGTCCTGCAGCCTGGACCTATGTAGCCAAGAGAGGTGTGCAGGCAAGGACACCGACAGAAAGATGCAGACAAGACCCTGCCGGCTAGGAAGGCTGAGGATGGACCCTGAACTTGCCTATCAGCCAATGCCCAGATGTCATTTTCTCACATCTGGTTCCACATCTGGAAACAGCCAAAGCGCTTATTTCAAAGTGCTGATGAGGCCGTGCCCTGATTGCCTCAGGGAGAAATCCGTTTGGTGACATTGTCTTCCAGGCCCATCATCTTCTCCAGATGGTGGCCCGATTTCCAGCTTCCCTCTCTAGGCACACCCCACTGCACAGGAGGCTGGAGAGAGCTGGCCGGCAGTTGTCTGGAGTGAGGCCTTGTCCAAACCCTCTGTCCGGCTCTAGATGCTGCAACACATTTACGGTTCTTGCTAGTCAGTGGCTGCCATGCCCACCCGCCCTAGAACTTGCACGGTCTGTTTGGATTGTGGCACTTGTTGTCCAGATGCCACAGTCTTGGCATCTGATGGACACATGGCTCCTGTTCCCGCCTCAGCCCTTGGCTGGTGAATCCGAGAGGTCGCTGCGCCCCCATCTTCCATTGCTAAGACGCAGCTACGTTCTTCGGACGGGCTGTCGTACCCTCCTCACACCTCACAGCAGAAGGAACCAGGACAGCAATCCAAAGCCTAGGGACAGATGTGCTGGTTGCTATGAAGGATGCTAGAATAAGAGCAGCCTGACTCTGCCCTTGAGGAGTTCAGCATTGAGAGGCTGGGAGGGGCTTTAGGGTCTGTGGATGTCTGAGAAGACATCAAAGTCATACATTTCATGGCCGGTACTGTTTGGAAGTGTGGTCAAAGAAAGGCAAACCTACAGCCAGAACTCAGGGAGGGCATTCCTGGAGAGAGGCTCCCTGAGCAGGACAGGGAAGCTTCATAAACTGCTTCAGTGCCATAGTATACAGAGTGTCCATCCCAGGACTGAATGGCATTGACTGCCAACAGAGCTTCCCACACATTGGAGATAGGCAAGGTGTGAGTGGATGGGGGGTGCTGCTGAGAGCCCCACATTTCTTTTTCTTCCTGCTTAGAGATTCCTTTACCGGCTTCCAGAGTCAGCTCCCATGGGTCTTGCCTTTCTCTGCCTGTCTCAGGGTCAGCTTCCTGTCTGATGGCCGCTCACCTTGGCAAGGCGGCTACAGTGTTGTAGGTAGGAGACAGGACATCCCATCGTTTCTTTACAGAGCAAGGCTTGGAGTGAGGATTTCACTCCTGCTCTGGGTGGCTGGAAGATGACCAGGTTCCCACCCTCCATGCGATACTCTTCCTCCACCTTAAAGCTCTCTTGCTCTGTCTGTGTCTCCTGTCCTCCCCAGACATGTAGCATCTACCCTACCGGGATATCAGACAGGAAGCTGCTCATTTGCCTTCTGTGTCACTGAAAAAGGCATGTGAAAAGACTCAGGGTTACCATCTCTTGAGAGTCAAGGCTGACGAAAAAGTCAGTAACCCAAGACACACATTATATGTCAAAGTGGGTGTTGAGGCTCCTCATGACTCCCTATTATTCAGCCCAGTGTCTTGGTCCAAATTACAAAGCCTTTCTAATGGGGGTCCTTCCACACCTGGCCCTCCTGAGCTTCCCCCTTCCTCTCACAGCCCCTGCCTAATCTGCTTGGTCTCTTGGCTGTTTGCATATCCAAGCCCTGCCCCTTCCATCTGAACCTTGGTTCATGCTGCTCACCCTTTTTGTAACCCCTCCCACCTTCACCTCGCTCTTTCTTCCTCAGCCTCCAGGTCCCCACTTGTCCATTACCTTGTCCAAGAATTCTTCCCTGCCCTTCAGGGTTGACTCATCTCTGTGCGTCAAGACCAACACTTAAAAAACCTTCTTGAAATTGATTGTGTCTCTGAATTGTAAGCTCTCTAAGGGATTACCCCTCATCCCTCATCTGTCTCCTGCTGCCTGATAGAGTGCCTGGAATCGTGCCGGGTACCCGACAGACATTGTTTGAACCAAGGTTAGATGATTTGGCAAATTCAAGAAGAAGGGTTGTGATTCGTGATGGGCAACTCAGGTAAAGCTTGGCTGGGCCTGGAAGGGTAGTGAATAGAACAGCAACAACCCCAAGATGTCAAGTCCATGGTGTTCCAGGCTCCATTCCAAGTACTTTCTAATTTTATCCTTACAAAACTTCTACGTGGCAGGCATTATCCCTGTCCAATTTTACAGGTGAGTGAAACGTAAGAGAAAAATCACAATGAGTTGGTAGAAACAAAAGGCATTCTGGGCTTTTTTTTTTTAAGCTCATGAGCAATGATGTGGAAGGACTTGGCAGGATATCTGTGGGGAGAGTAGCTGGGTGTGGGGACAGCTTGGGATGGAGAACCTTTGGAGGGGGAAATGATGATGTCCAGCTTGCTAAGCCACAGAAGACCTTCCCATTGGGCCCACAAGCACAACTCAATTGAGACGTGAAAAAGCCATAGCCAGTTCCTGAGCAGGAAGCTGGTAGGGTGCAATCTGGCCGTGGCATGATAGATGAATTAGGAGAGAGAGAGAGAGCAGAACTGCCGGGAGGATGTGGGTACCGCACCCCACCCCCAGCCCATCACTGGTCCTGCAGCCATTTGCATTCTCACCTTTCATCCGGGTTTTCGATGGGTGCTGACATGGGTTGACCTTGGGACCCCAGAGCTGGATGGCAACTGCAGATCTCCTGGGACCTCAGCCTGCTCCTCTCTGGCTTGGCTGAGGCTGGCTGCTCATGGCTGTGACCATGACCTGGGCTGGGCTGGATTTCTCCTCCGAGGCCACTTTAATGAAAAGCAGTTGTGTTTGCCACGAACATGCAAGAGGAGAGGGGAGAAAATCAGTCAGCCTAGCCCCTGGCCTGCTCTGGGTCTCTCGTCCCTCCCTGGGTCCCTTTCTTCTCCAGCTCCCAAGTGCTCCATCTTCGTTCCTGATTAGCAGCCTTCCTGCCCTCCATCCTGAAGGGTTCTTCCTGGCTCTGTGGGCTTTTCCAGCAGGGAAGCTGCCTTGGTAGGGCTGGGCTGCAGGTGTCCTAAGGCCCCTGGCCGGGCTCCTTTTCACAGCTTCTCATTCACTCCCTTCTGTGTGCTAGCAGATGTAAGACTTGGACCACACGTGCTTTGAAGTGCTTGTAGTTCTCATGTGATGGTTCTGTCTCTCTGTATGCCTCGGTCTGTCTTTCTCTCTGTGTCTGTGTCTGTCTCTGTCTCTCTCCTCTCAGCCTCAGCCTTTCAGGGATCAGGAACATGTCTAAGCTGAACAGAACTCTGTTGCCCTTTCTTTTCTCATTGTTTACCCAAACTCTTGTCCATCTTCTGAGATTGGACATCCTCCAGGGGAATTGCTGTGACCACCCTACCTCATCAGTGTTGCTGAAAGGGCTTGATCCCTCCAACACACACACACACACACACACACACACATACATCCACTGTCCTCAAGCAGTAAGACAGACACCCTCAAGGGCCTTGTTTTGGGCTTCCGGGTTTTTTTCTGGCTGGTTGTCTCCAGATGGGGGTAGAAATAGGTTGGGAGAGAAGAGAGGGAACAGTCTAGTGCTTTCCCTGCTGGCAGCATGCAGAGTACCTGGTCAGCTCGCAGCTTTGAGTGGCTCTTTTCGCAGAGCAGGGCCACACTCCCAGTTAAAACCCACCCCCTCAGGATCACATAGGTTTCTGGCACCTAGCATCAAGTGCTAAGCCAGACTCCCCTCCATAGCCCACCCCTTTTCCAGAAGGCACGTCAGTCAGAGGCCCACCGACAAACTCATGGGGTTTGTTTTCTTCTCTCCATATTGAGGCTTTTTTTTATGGCAATGTTGAGGGTGCACATATTCCAGAGTAATATGCTTGGGATTAGGGCCACACAGTGGGGTTATAACTCCCTCCTGTGCAGCCCCTACCCCAGGGAGCTTGCCCTCCATCTGGGCAATACACATCTGGATCAGGCTTACAGCTGTCCAGATGTTGCATCTGAACCCAGGCTTGCAGCCTCTCCTGCTAGAAGCTGTGGCTGCTCACACACACGCCCCATCTGAAGCACTGAAGCACTGAGGTCATCTGGCCCTTGGAGTGGGAGGAGAGGGGAGAGAGCTTGGCCTTGACGCATTATTCCTCCTCCACCATGGTAGGGCAAGCAGGCTGTTGGGACATACTGCGGAGGTATGTAAATATCAGGTTCCCTGCTTCCAGCCCAGACAGGCTAGTGGGAAGGACCGGCTTGAAACCAGGCTCCAAATCTGGAGTCTGTCCCTCCCTCATCCAGAGGCCAGCTGCAGGAACGCTTTGAGACCCTGGGCCACACCAGCTCCCACAGCTCATGCTGAGCCTCACAATGCAACCTCCCTTCACCCCAACCACCCCCTTCCAACTACTGCCTGGTTTTCCTTTCTCCCTTTGCTCACCTTCCATGGGACTGTGTAGTTTAAAGAACATACAGTACGGAGCCTGGGCTCTGGACCCTCTGATAATTGAGACATAATCTGCCAAGTTTGTTTGCCCATTGGTGCTGGCAGAGGCTGGGCAGGGAGTGAGGGGGAGGAAAAGGAAGCCACATTTATTGGGTGCCAACTATGTGTCAAGTACTGAGCAAGGTGCTTTAAATATATTACCTTGGTTAATCCTTGCAACCGCCTGCAAGGTAGATCTTATTCTCTTTGTTTTGCCCACGCCACAAGTGTGGCTCAGCTGGTTTGCCCCAGTGTCATGTGGTTAGGAGGGGCAGAACCCACACCTCAAACCCAGGCTACTTTACTGTCATGCCCTCATGCCATGCCACCTTCTCTGGTGACTGCTAAAAGCCACCCGTTAGGTCTTCCTTCCTGGCCACGGGCTGTGAGCGTTGTCTTTCCCCTTCGGGCCAGGCAGGAAAGAACTGTCTGGCAAAGCCCAAGCTGGTAGGCAGGGGATAGCAAGAGGATTGAAGCTGCAGTGTTGTAACCAACTGAGTTTTCTGCATGCCTGTTTTGGAGGGCCTGGGGACTGAAGCCGCAGAAACACATTAGGAGTTGAGAAAGCAGGGCGGTGTCGGTGAAAGGCAGGCAGATGGGCCTTGGAGGCATTTGTGGGGAACTTGGGAGTTTTCCATGGCTTTGGGACACAAGGAACCTCATTAGGAAGGGAGAAGGGAGCCACAGAGACCAGCTGCTATTGTTCCTTATCGTGCCATCAGCCCTCCAAGGAGCTCCCAGCAGAGGGAACATTCCAAGGGCCCTCTGTAGAATGTGGTACCCCAGTGAGGCAGTAGGGGGTAGAAAGGCACCCTCAGGCCTAGCCACCACTGAATGGGTCCCCATGGCAGCTCCAGCATGTGGCTGCCTTGGACTTGGGAGAAGGACAGTGAAGAGCCTTATCCCCAGCTCCGATTACAGAGCCAAGATCCACACAGACACGCACAGATCCACGCTCTCAATCTCCCCACAGCCATGCAAACACTGGTGTATGTCTGTCTGCCTCAATCAAAGCTGTTCTCTCAGAGATGACATGCAAACACCAGACTCGCCCAGTGTCACAGAATCAGAAGGCTTCTGTCTTCTTATTCTGCGCCCAGAGCTTAGCAAGAATAGGAAGGTAGCAGGAGAAACAGCACAGACCTGGGAGGCAGCTCAGCTAGACTGAAAGCCAGCTCTGCTCCGCACTGTGGTGCCATCTTGGAGCCATGCTCTCCTCTTCAAGAACTTATGGGCTGGCGGTGAAGACCAGAGACAATGTGAGCAGGTGCTCAAAGATGGGAGTTGCTATGGCAGGGCTGGGCAGGATGCCGGCTGGCATGGTGGCTAGGAAAGGGCTGAGGAAGTAGGTTGAAACAATGACAGTGATAATCAAAGTGATATCACAATCATTTGTGAAAGAGATGTTCCAGAGACGAGAGTTTTCTGTCCAGGTTAGGTGTCTCCGGAAGTCCAGAGCTGAGCTTCTCTCTGATACAAAGAAGGGCTGACATCAGAACCCCTGAAGCTGGTATGACCACATGTCAGGGGCAATGAGAATGTGTGGACCGTGGCCAGTTCAGGCACATAGAGACAGTTTGCTCTAGGAAGGAGACAATTGTGGGTACAAGTATCTGCAAGAGGAAACAATAACATAGGAATGGTCTCCTGAGAAAAACTGAGCCACAAAGCCTGTCTCCCCATCCCCATTTCTGTGTGTGTGTGTGTGTGTGTGTGTGTGTGTGTGTGTGCCTGAGGTTGGTGTCAAGAATTATCCTCCATTGCTCTTCTACCTTATTTTATCCACTGACACAGGGTCTTTCAAACCCAGAGTCCACAGATAACCCTAATCTTCCTGACCATCTTTTTCTGGGAATTGTCTGCCTGTCTCCCTCTTCTGAAGCTGGAATTACACACATGATATCATACCCACCAGAGTTTCATATAGGCTCTGAGGAGCCGAGGCCTGTGCCTGACGCTTTAGCCACTGAACCATCTCCTTGGTTCATGAGGGATGTGGGAAGATGCTCCTTAGATTCCCAGCAGCAGGGAAGTTTCTGCTTTGTGAGATGCAGGTCCTGGGCAGAGTACTTGCCTAGCCTGTACAAGACTGTGTGTCCTGTTCCCAGCAATACCGTCATGCACACACAAATCGGAACATACCACACCCCTGGGTGTGAATGTCCAGCATCGTATGCCCACTCCCCGAGTTGGGCAGGTCCTCAGCGCTCCACTGGACTGGGTTTAGGTGGTTCTGCGAGGGGAGAAGCCAGAACTGGCCGTCTGTGTCCCCTGACGCTGGGACTTTGTTCTGGTGTGTGGCTCACTCCAGCTGACCTTTTGGGAGATATATTAGAAATGTTGAAATCAAGCCTGGCTCAAAGGCAGCTCTACCCGAGGGAGCCCAGAATTCTGTTTCTACTAATCTGCTAATGACCCTTTGAAGTAGTTCTTTTTCATCAGATTCCCTTAGGAAGAGTCTGGAACACCACTCTCTCAACAAATTATCCCTTGTCTCTTCCTTACAGACACTTTAGCATTTCGCTACTTCACAGAGGCAAGAGCCATGGAAGAATGTAGCAATTCTAGCTGCCCATGGTGTGGCCTTATTCCTCAAGCAGTCCCTAGTCCAGGCCTCAAGGGCTTCTGTAACTTCCTGTATCTTATGCTGCAAAACCCAAGGTGAGCAGAGCTGATGTGGTGGAAGTTGGTGCCTTTGAACATTTGGCTGTGATACGCAGCAGGACTTGACTCAGTGGCTATCATATGTACAAATGGCTATCATATGTAGGTGTGACTGCTTTAGTGTGTGTGTGTGTGTGTGTGTGTGTGTGCACATATAGAGGTCAGAAAACAACTTTCAGAGTCCATTCTCTCCACCTGCAACGGTGGCTTCTGAAAACTGAACTCAGTTGTCAGGCGTGGCAGCAGGCCCCGCCCCCACCCCTTGTTATCCACTTCCCCTGCCCCGGGATATTTTTAATGAGTATCTTCAGGTAGCGGATGTTCTAATGATTTTTTTTTCTTCTTACTTGTACTTACCTGTGAATTGATTTTGAAATAAAGAGAAATACATTAACTTAAGTTCCCTTCGCAGGCTGATCACACACATTACAACAGCATGCCTTTGTGTATCAGTAAAAATCAGTTCTGTGTCTTCTCCAGCAGTTTGCTAGAGGGAAGAAGAGGGTCTCAGAGCCCTTCACCTGAAATGGTGAAGCTGAACTCCCTACCAGAAGAACCACTCAGTGTGTGTGTGGTGGGGAAATCAGTGACTGTGAAGGGCTGATGGAGAGAGAGAAATATTTAAAATTGGAGGAAAGGCGGTGCTCCCTGGGAGGTTTTCTTAAAGCACAAGAGAAGAAAGGATTTTTCTGCAGTAATTCATGTCTTGTTAGTTGTGCCCTCAACTGAAATGTCTGCATTATGGGTATCTGGACAGAGATTTGAATGATCTGGGCTTCAGGATCTTCTAGACTCAGGATCCTGACCAGTTTCTGAGAGGTGGCTGCCTGTGATGGCTGGACCTTCTTGTGCTGGGGATATCTTGACGCCTGTCCCTACCCTGGCCCCAGTATCCAATCTAAAATCAAGTCACATGACCTGTCCCATCTAAACATCCCCCAGATCATACCCACCTCACGCTTACTATCCTGCCCTCAAGCCTTTCCAATGCCATCATCCTTCCATGCTCTATAGTACCAGCAGAATAAATCTTTAATATGAAAAGATGGCCTTAGAGCTGCACATACATGCTTGAAACTCATAGCACTTGGAATCAAGGCTTTCTCTACCTGCAGCTGTTTTGGTACGGTCTATAGGGATATATTTTTCTGTTATGGGGGGTTGTTGAGATATGTTCATATATAATTCACACACATATAGAGTATAGCTCCATGGTTTTTAGTCTATTCATACACTGGGCAACCTGAACATCTAAAGCAACACCACAACCGATTTGAGAACATTTCCATCTGCTTACAGGAAATCCCACTGGGGGAGGCATTGCCTGTAATTCTAGTACTCAGGAGACAGAGGCCAGCCTGTGGTCAGGGGAGGGAGGCACTACACAATGACTAGTCAACTTTCTGTCCCTATGGGTTTGCCTATTCTGCTGTGGAGTTATGGAATGTATGTGGTCTTTCTATCTGGCTTCTTTCACTTAGCATGGTTTTCAGGTCTGTCCATCTTGTAGATCCATCACTGCTGCATTCCTGTCTGCTGCCAGATCATGTTCCATGGACTGGATAGGCCAGATTTTACAAGTTCCTTCTTTTTAGCTATTTTGCATAATGGCTCTATGAGTATTTGTGTGCAAGATTTCGTGAGGACATAGGTTTTGGGTTCTCTTAGGTACAGCTCCACTTGGGAGTGGTATCACTAGGTCATATAGCTCTGTGTAGTCTCTTAGGGAACTGCCAGGCTGCTTCCCAAAGCAACCCTGCCATCTCACATTTTCACCAGCAGTGTGGGAAGGTTCCCGTTGCTCCTACCTCTTCGGGCCCTGGTAACTATTTTTCTTTTCTATTCTAGCCAAACTAGCTGTGAAGCAACTTCTCATTGCAACTTGGGCACGTATGTCCCTAATGACTACTGGTACTGGGCATCTTTCCGTGTGCTTTCTGGCCATTTGCATAGCTTCTTTGAAGAAATGGCTATCAAATCCTACACTTATTTTCTTCTCCAAAGTATTTATCATAGTAAAGTATATATGCCATGAAACTTAGCACTGGAATTGTTTTAAGAATACAGCTAAGTGGCTCTGAGGTATAAATGCTGCTGTCTGAGTGTCACCACTGTACATCTCCTGAATGCTTTTTAATCTTTAAAAACTCAACTCCATGCACACTAAATGGTTGTTCCCCTCCTGCTTACCTGACTCTCGGCAGCCACCATTCTGTCTCCAGCCTCTATAAACTTGATGACTTTAGATAATATCAGCAGATCGTACAGCATTTTAAGCCACATTATTTCACTTTGCACAACAGTGTCAAAGTTCATTTGTATTTTAGAAAGTAACAACGTTTCATACTTTTTAAGTCTAAGTAGTATTGCATTGAATGTATAAGCCATACTCTTTCTGCTTATTCATTTGTTAGTGGACGTTTTCATTGTCTTCACCCTCTGGTGTGAAGAATGTGGCTGTGAATACACATGGGCAAGCAGCTCTTCAAGACCTTCTACTGAGATCTTTTTGATTACCCGGAGTAGAATTGCCAGGTTGGTCATTCTCTAGCTTTTTAAAATAGTAGCCATCTTAGTAGGTGTGTTAGCCTCTTGTTACAATTTTTGCTCACAGTTCCCTCATTATCAGGGATGCTGAACTTTCGCCATATATGTTTTGGCCAAGTCTTCTTTGGAGAAAGGCCTTCTCAAGTTTTTTGAAGAAGAAATTAAACCTGTTTTGTTTTGTTTTTTACTGTATTTGACATTTGTGTGTGTGTGTGTGTGCACGCATGTCTGTGTGTGCTCGAACCCTCACTCGAACGTGCATGGCACGTGTATATGTGTGCATACACATGTGTGTGGGTGCCTGTGGAGGCCAGAAGAGGGTGTTATATCCCTTGGAGCTGCAGTTACAAGTGGTTGTGAACCACCCAATCTGGAGGAGAGAACCACGCTTAGGTCTGAAGGAAAAAGCTGCAGTTGCTCTTAGCTGCTGCGCCGTCTCTCCAGCCCCTAAAGAGATCTTGTAAGTCAGGCTGGAGTTGTACAGCCTTTGAATATCACAGGTATGAGCTCCTTTCTTTTACTCCTCCATCCCTTGCGTTGTGCTGCTGAGAATCTAAGCGAGGGCGTCATGCCAGACAAGTATTCCAGCATCATGCTGCCCCCACTCACCTTTTGCACTTTTTCCGGGCATTTCTCTAGGTAGCTGAGGCTGCCTCGTCACTTTCTGCCCTCCTGCCTCAGCCTCCTAAGTGTCACAATTATTAGAAGGCGTCACCATGCCCAACTTTGCAGTGTTCTGTGAACAACACTGAACCCATTATGAGTTCTACTAGCATCTGAAATAGTATTCCTCAGGGATTCCATACGGGTGATCATGTGTGTGTGAAATGTGAGCATATGTAGCACTACCTCTTCTTTTCCAAGGTGCACACCTTGTGTTTAACTGTGTTGTCTATATAGGTTAAACAGTGGAAAAAAATGAAAGAATATTTATGATGGGAAAAAATATAAAATTCAAGTTTTGGTGTCTTTGAATCAAATCTTCCTGGCATAGCTGTTTATTCACGCGCTCTTCTGAGCCTGGTTTGGTACCACGCCAGCACGGTGGGTGGTTACATAAAGACCGCCAACCGTGTTGCACCCACAGCAGCTGACAGTGCACCTGGCCTTGCTGTCTGCGAAGGCACAACCTGTGACACACGCGTCACTGTGCTGACCTCCCCGGTCAGTATCAAAGCCACAGAAGAAGCAGAGTGGACTTTGGATGTTACACTCTTGAAGTACACGAATTGGAGATCATTTTGTTATTGGATTGGGTGACAGTAATGTTTATTACACGATAACATAACTACGCTAACAGAACTCAGCGTGTATCAATATTTACCAAATTAAAAATTCATCACAATATTCTCAATTCACAGAAAAGCAATAATTGGAAAAGCTAGAAAATTTTAAATTTAATATTTCATTGAAGCGTAATTTCTTCACAAAAAGCTTTAAAGAAAAGAAAATGGAAAGAAAATCAGGCTGCCACCAAAGTAACTTTCCAATGGGCTCTTTTGTTAGCAGAGCAAAGAGAGTTGCTTTTTAAGTGCTAAGTTAATTACACCGTGTTTGACTGCAGTGGCTAAAGAATTCATCCTGAGAAAACCAGCTCACTTAAGATTATTAGCCTTTCAGCAAGAATGGTTGTTCAAGAGCTGAGAACATGGAGAGCAACATAAATAGCGAATTTAAAGACAAGACAAATGTTTTCAAGAGGTTTTCCCTGGCTTTGGGTGAGCAGACAGCTGTTAATAATATTGGTCGGTTTTTAGCATTTGAGGAAGTGATGGCAAATTTGAAGCTACTAAAGAACCAGCCTCCACGTGTGTCCTACGTGGAGCCAGCACAGGCGAGGAGACTCAAGAGGACGTTCATTCCGGGCAGCCTGAGGGAAACCTGCTAGGACGTGTCATGACCAGTGATGGCAAAAATATAGGTAGAATGGATGAAAAGTGTTAGCTGGGAAGGTTGACAAATGTGGAAAAGATGGAAGAGATTTCAAACTCATGGTGGTTCCTTGTGTTACTCATCTGCAGAGACATGGGGGGAAAGTGTTTCAGTCCATCTCATGGTGCTGAAATCACCTTGAGAGAGGACTTTGTTCACTCCTGGGAGTGTCATGTGACTGTCGTGTGACTTTTTGTCAGAAATAAGATCTAAGGCATTAGCGTGTCTGTCTATGTAGCACTTCAGGGACTTAACAGTAGTAAAATTTTATTGTGATTTTTTTTTTTAGCTCAGAGATGAGATGGAAATTTTCCTGAATGAAAAAAAACAAACAAACTCCCCTTATTAATCACTGCTTTCAGACGCTGAACGGCTTTATAAATTCCCTTTTTGCTCTAGGCTTGATGTTTATTTTCTTTTTATTATTTGTGTGTATGTGTGTATCTCTGTGTATGTATGTGAGTGTATGTGCCCAAGTTGTCCAAAAATGTGGGATCCCTGTAGAGCAGAAGCCACAAGCAGTTGTGAGCCACACAATAAGGGAGCTGGGAATTGAACTCTGGTCCTCTGGAGGGGCAGGAAGTGCTCCTAACCCCTGAGCCAACATCTCTCCAGCCCTGACTTGTTATTTCTTAATGAAACAGAAGAATGTATGTTTGTAACAGGCACAGTTTGACTGTACTGATACGTGAGTTATGAGTAATATCAAGATACCTTTTGTCTTTGTCACGCTAACACAGGCTGAAGTGGCAGCTGAGGGCCCTGTGCACACGCAGCTTCCTAGGGGGGAACTTCCTAGTCTCTGCACTCAGGCTGTATTTCCAGCCGTGTTTTCTTCAGGTATTGATGCAAATGTGAGGGAAACTTCCATTCTTCAAAACTTATCTAACTGCATTTTAAGAGCCTCCTCCAACCTTTAATTGGAACTGATTTATCTGCAACGTAAGAATGCAAATTTGAAGAGAAAATCAAACCAAAGTCTATAAATATCTCCAGTGGATGGATAGACTTAATTAAATCATGTGCTCACAGGCTGATACCAATAGTAAGCAGCACTCAACTTTGTGAAAACAATATTTTCAAAGATGAAATGCTTAGGATCTCAGTACAAATCAGAATCAGCAGATGAGCTTTCATTATTGATTTTTGGTAATAGGACCACTAACATTACATCCCAATTAGGCAAAATGCTATTCTCCTCCAAAATGAATGCCATGATTCTAGTTAATTTATATTGCAAAAAACATGCTTACTATATTAAATTTATATTATATTTAACACCAATGAAAGTGTTAGAAATTTACTTTTTGTTTAATGTAAATACCCGCCAACAAAACAAAACCCAGTTTTGTCTCTTAACTCAAAATCTAATATCTTTCCACTGGCCCTCAGCTTATAGAAACCGAAACCTAGCCCCATGCATTTTCTGAGTCCATCTTTGTAGACCCACCTTCCAGCCCACTGAAGTCCTGCAGTGCCTGTGTCATGGCCTCTCCTTCTCTCCCTGTGGTCTTTGCACACACCCTTCCTCTGTTTGTGATGTCCTCCTGTCCCACCCACCTCCCCTGGCTGATTCCTTATTCATTTTTGCATCTTGGTTTGAGACAACTTATTCCAGGAGGTGTTTGCTGAAACTCCCCTCCACCGAGAGAGACGAGCCTCCTGTGAACTTCCACCACACCCCTGACTGCTACGTTAGTGACAGTGTTTTAAATGTACTTAACTCTAAGGTGCTTTATGAAAAATAAAGTTCTCCAGCTATCCAAGGACCGGAGACACTGACTGTCTCTTCCTAGAGAAACACTGTCAGTCTTGGGCAAACCTATTGGGTAGAAACATTCTTTGGGGTAAACCTAGGAGATCGTCTCTGCCTGAATGACTCACAACTACATTTTTTTTCTTTTCCCCAACAAATGAGCATATAGGACTCCTCTCTAATCTGTGGGGATTCATTGCAGTGAGTGCCACAAAACCTTAGTGTGTGTGTGTGTTACCCTATATATACTATATAGTTTATATGCTATTTTTCTGTTGACAATTCAATCTTTAAATTAAGCACAGTAAGAGATTAAGAAGCAATAATGAAATGGTATGCTTTAACAGTGTACTATTAACAGCATACTATAACAAAAGCAATGTGTATGTGGTCTCTTGGAGTTTTTTTATTTTTCTGTATACACACTTCCTCTTTTGATAATGCGTGATAGTGAAGTACTCATATGATGAAGTGAAATGCATCATAGTAAGGTGGTATTAGGGCTGTACAAGGGTTATGAACACAAGCATGCTACCCATGACAGCTGGTCCTGCTAACTGAGCTGTTATTGGAGAACTAACAGTGGCTTATACGGTGCGGATACTCTGACAAGGGAATGAACCCAGCACAGGCTGATGGAGTAGGGTGCTACTGGAATTTCAGCATGCTACTCAGAACAGTGCGTAATTTGAAACTTGTTAATTGTATCTGAAATTTTTTCATTTGATAGTTTTGGACTACCGTTGAGCATGAGTAATAAAATCATGAAAATGAAAGCCACAGATAAGGGGAGTATATGGAGCTGTTTTTCTTTGGGGAGCTTTACTTCATATGTACCTTACAGAGCGGTCATGTCTTATTTCTTGTGTATACAGAGTCAACACAACACATGTCATCAATTTAAAAAGAGTAATTCAGTGAGTTTTGTCAAATGTCCACAATCAAGTCGTAGAGTATTTCCATTACCCATCCCCAAATCCTCATGTTCCAGGCAATCACTGATTTTTTCACTCTGCCTTTCTAGAATTTCACTTAGGTAAGACCACACAGCAGATATTCAAATGTGTTTCATTTATTTTGCTAAACATATTTCTGATATTCTCCCTCATTATTGCATAAATTATTGGTTTATTTCTCTTTATTGCTAAATAGTATTCTGCTGTGTGTCTGTCTGTCTAATCCACCCATCCATCTAGCTATCTCCGGTCACCTGCTGATGGGGCCCAGCTTGCCTGCTCCACTGGAGCTGACGCTCTTATGGAGTTTGTGGGCAGCACTTTGTGTGCACATATTATTTCTCTTAGACAAGTGATGAAGAACAGAGCAGCAGCACAACGTTCTGTGCTTCACAGCTCAGCAAGCTCCTGAGCTCAACATTAGGCTCTCCTGGCAGCAGCTACCGCATCCCTAGCACTCCGCATCCCTCCTAACCTTGCCACGCTGGGTCTCATTTCACGGTTCTGGTGGGTGGGTGTGCAGTGGTGAGTCACTGTGGTTTTAAATTTGCGTTTCCCTGATGACTAAAGATGCTGTGCTTATCCCCATGTGTTTGTTGGCCATTGGTATTTCTTTCTTTGGTAAAATGTGTGTTTATATCTTCTGCCCACTTTTGATTGCCTTGTTTGTCTTTATATTGCTTAGTTATGAGTTCTCTATATATTCTAGACATAATCCCTTTGTCAGATCTGCCTTGTACATTTCTTTCAAATTTGTGGTTTTCATTTTCATAGCACTGTCATTTGAAGAACAGAAGTTTTTCATTGTGGAGGCTAATTTATTTATTTCTTTTATATTGCATACATTTGGAGTCCTATTGAAGAAGTCATTGCCAAACCCAAGGTCATTAAGAATTCTCCTACTTAGTCCCCAGAAGTTTTGTAGTTTCAGCTCTTGCATTTCAGTCTGTGATCCATTTTCATGTGTGTGCATTTTTGGAGAGCAGGAAGAGGGTGCGCACATCCACAGAGCTGCAGGACGACGAGGGGTCTTTCCTTGCGGACGCCATCTATCTTGTTGGTTTGTTATGTTTTTAAGATAGGGTCTCTCACTGGTCTGGGACTCATTGATTCAGCTAAGCTGGCTGGCCAGTGAACCCCCAGGGAACCACTTACCTCAGCTCCCCAGCACTAGGATTGCATGTGTGCACCACCGCACACAACTCTTTACTAGGGATCAAACTCAGGTCCTCACAATTGCACTGCAAGCACTTTATGAGCTGGGCCATCTCCCTGACACCACAGTCCACTCCGGGTTATTTGTATATGGTGTGAGCGGCCAAAGTTCATTCTCTCTCTCTCTTTCTCTCTCTCCCCCCCTTCCTTCCTCCATTTTTAAATATGGTAACGCAATTGCTCTGGAACCATTTGTTGAAAAGAACTGCTTTGACTTGTTTTAGGACTTTCATCAGACCTCTGCCAACTGTTTCGGGATACTCCTTTATCTCCTGCTCATCACAGCTTTGTAGCAGGTCTTCAAACCAGATGACAGAGACTACAATGTTTTTCTTTTTGCCAAAATTTCTTCGGCCATTTTGGATCTATTGTATTTCCGTGTGCGTCTTAAAATCAGCTTGTCATGTTTTACTAAATCAGTCTGCTGGAATTTTAACTGTATTTCATTGAATCAATAGGCCAATTTAGAGAGAATTTTATTTTAATAATGTGGATGAATGAATACACAAGAGCTGTCCATTTATTTATATTATTCTTTGCATAGTTACCAGCATGTAGTTTTATACATTTTTTGTTATATTTTTTCCCTTAGTTTTTTTCTAATTTTGATACTACTGCAAATTTTATTGTTTAACTTTTGGTCATAATGTAGTGTGTTTCATTATCCAAAAATTGCCTTTGTGCCCTCAGTACATAGAAATATGTTTAATTTCTATATAATGCAATATATCCTATAATCTTGTTAAACTCACTTGTGGGTTCTGGTGACTGCTTGGTTGATTTCTCTAGGATTGTCTGCTAGACAACCACATAATTTATTAATAAAACAGTTTTACTTCTTCTTTTCAGGTCTGAAAACCTCTCTTCTCCCTTGCTTTTTGCACAAGGAAATGCAGCCAGTACCGTACATACAGAAGAGGGCTGACTCTCAATCTGATCTTAACCTGGAAATTACTTTGCGAGGAGGCCTGTTGTAGCTGTAGGCTGTATGTTCTCAGTCAGATCAAGGAAGTAACTGTTTTTAAGAGGTCATTTTTGTCTCAAATAGTTGTTAGAGCTTGTCAAATTCATTTCTACATCCATGAATATTATTGATTTTTTGTTTCTTAATACAACATATTACATTAATTTTCAAATATTGAGTCAGTCCTGCAACCCTAGTATTTACTCTACTTGGTTGGAATAGATTGTGCTTTAAAGTATTCTGGACTTTATATTCTTATTTATTTGTTTGTTTGCATTGGTGTTTTACCTACATGAATATCTGTGTAGACCTGGAGTCACAGTTTTGAACTCACATGTGGGTGCTGGGAATTGAACCTGGATCCTCTGGAAGAGCATCTCTCCAGCCCCTGGATTTTATATTCTGAAATTAATATTTTACATCTATATTCATAAAAAAAGTTAGTCTGTACTTTTTGTTCCTTGTTATATCATTTTCTGGGCCCAGTTTACAGAATCGGTTGGGAAGTATTTCTCTGTCTTCTATTTTATGTAAGAGCTAATAGAGAATTGGTTTTATTTCTCCCTTAAATGTTTGATGAAATTCACCATAAAGTGTTCTGAGCCCTTTTGTCTTTGTGAATGAACTGTTTTGCTAGATATATGGCTACTTACATTACCTACTTCCCTTTTAATTATTTCTGGTAGTTTTTACCTTTTAAGAATTTTCTACCTCATCTAAGTTATTAGCATAGCATTGTTCTTTATAGTCCTGTGTCATCTTTTCAATGTCTGTAGGGTAGATAGTGATGCCTCATTTCACAACATCAACATGGTTATCACGGCAATAGAGAACTAAGGCACTGTTGCAGAAACAAGACAATAAAACAAAAGTAAAATGAAACAAAAACGGTTTTATACCTGGCCTTTGAGCACCACACTTTCAACGCAATCCCAGCATTGCCCAGATGGTTTAGGAACAGAGGGGGGGCTCCACTATTTCTTCTCTTCAGAGCCTGCACTTGGGGACCTCCACTGATATCCCATAATCCTTTGCTGAATTGTGTTTTGTTGTTTGCTAATGTTTAGACAACTTCATATTCCTAACTAGATGATTAGTGCCTTCATGGTTTGGAAAGTGTTTCTTTCTCTGGAGTGTCAGTAACTTGAGTTCCTTCAGTATGGCAGGTTCTCTGTTGAGCCCTTGGAGGCATCATTTTATGTAGTCTTCAGTAACATTTTATAAGGTAGATATCATAGTGCTCATTTTACATGTGGACAGACTAAAGTTTCAGTATGATCAGAGAATAATTTTTAGTTATTTATTGTTTGTTTGTTTGTTTGTTTGTTTTTCCAAACAGAGTTTCTCTTTGTAGCTCTGGCTGTCCTGGGACTCACTCTGTAAACCAGGCTGGCTTAGAACTCACAGATCTGCCTGCCTCTACCTCCTGAGTGCTGGGATTGCAGGGACACAATACCACCGCCCAGCAATCAGAGTGATTCTAAAGTTACCATCTAAAGTGACAACGACTAGACCAGCACAGTCACTGACCCCTGAACACTTGCTAGTTAGCTAGTGACTTTTCCATACACATGTTTGCCAACTGTGGCCATGAGCAGGGACAGCAGCAATGAGTATCAAGAAGCCAATGAGCTTGTGCCTCGTCATTAGAGGCAGAAGTGCACTCCTCAGACATAGAAAACAGACCTCCTACCTGGAGAGGTTTCCAAAGGGAACCTTCTGGAAAGTTTAAAGGGATTCTGCTTTCTGTCTCTGAAACCTGGATGAGTTTGGCACATGTTCTCATGCGCGCACTCTTGCTCTCTCTCTCCCTCCCTCTATCTCTCTGCCCCTTTCTCCCTCCCTCCTCTCTCATTTGACAAACATACCTGCTCATAACTAAGACAGATACGATGTAAACCATCCTGTGTGGCTACTCCTCAGGACATATCTGGCTCCCAGTTCCTAGCCAATGACTGTGGTTCCCCCAGTGTCTACAGACAGGAAAAGAAACCCTTTGTGTTATGATGTATCGTTTGTTTAATTCACTTTCATTACCTCAAGGAAGTATGTAGAAAGAAGTTCTCCATCAGGCTGCTTCTTTGCTTAGGTCTTAGAGGGGGTAAACCCAGTCCTCGCTGGGAATGGGAGAAACCACGCGGGGAGAGAACACCATGGAAAAACACTAATCCCGGCTTGTTCCACAAACCCACAAACCACCATGCTGAGTTATTGGTTCAGAAGCCTTCTTCCAAAGCTGAAAGGAATGCCTTGGGTTAAGAATTGTGTTGAAATGGCTCATACTAAATGTCATTGTGAATTTGAGGAGAGCTATCCTATTTGATGATTCCTCCTCCCCCATTTTTTACCCAAGGCAGAGTGAAAATTGATTGAAATAGCAAGTTGGCTCTGTCTGCTGACAGGGCGACACACCAGCTGATGAGAAGATTGCCTTGTGAGGAAGCGGGGTGGTACCAAGCCCCCAGTAGAAGGGCCACTGTTGGACAGTTCTCGACAAGTTATGGTGGCCAAGACTTTTTTAGTGTTTGTTGTGGTACTGAGCACTCAAGGAATGGTCCCAACCCTTACTTGTTGGTGATACCTGTTTTGTGTTGCTTTTTGAGACAGGGCCTCCCTGTATAGCTCAAGTTGGCCTTGAAGTCATGATTTCCCTGCTTCTGCCTCTGAAGCGCTGGGATTATAGAGTTGTGCCTCCCAGAGGAACATCACGTCCTTTGCTCATTTTAGCTTGTTTTGTGTGCTTATTTCAGAAATACGGCCTGTATTGTTCAGATCGTAGCCAGACTTTTGAGCAAGGACAGAAATCATGCTGTTGTGAAAGCTTCTAGAGAAATGCGTACGGTGGCCGCCTCGGGGGCTGGAGTGCTGCAGAGGTGTGGCTCTCTGACTGGGAGGCACTGTTCTACCTTCCCTGGGAAGCTTTCATTCATCTGAGTAGCACTGTGAACACTCACGACGCTAAGCGCTAGTGAGCAGATGAAGGGCGCGAGAAAGCTGCCATCAGTTAGTATTATAGTCTAGTCAGGGCCAGTGCGGCCACTGGCCATTCCAATAGAAGGCGAGATGTGCTTATTGAAGTTATCACTGGAGGGAAGCGACATCTGACTCTGTGCTTTAGGAAGGAAGTTGTTTGGAAACTGTGTGTTTGGAAACCCTGTCAGTGCCCAGGTGTTCCCAAAGAAAGGGATCAGCGGCCAAAATAAGCAATGCTGAGAAGTATGTTTGAAAGTCAAGTGGGCTGGAGAATAGATGTGTGAGGTAGAATTATGACCAGACCCACACTACGGACACCTTGAGTGGCAAGCCAGGAAACTAGAACGCGCGTTGAAAATTGTCAGAGAGCTCAACAAGGACTTTGAGCAGAAGAACGAGAAGAGAAAAGCTGGTTTGGGAGCTCAGTCCTGCAGCTTTTGGGGGGCTTTAAGGGAGGGGTTAAAATAGCTGGATGAAGGGGGAAGTATAGATGGCTCGCTTGTGATGTTACTGATGAGAAGGAAGGCGACAAAAAGAGACACAACAGACACAACCATGCCCAAGTGGATATGGGCATATTCTGCATATCAAAGGCAACAGCTGACTTTGAGTTCAAAAAAACACCAAGGCTCATGATAGAATCACAAGTCAAGAACTAGAGGAGCGTGCTCAGGGGAAGGTAAGTTTCACATATAGCGTCTGAGAATTGTCTTGAGCTCTCAAGAGGCCAACAGGATGGCTGGCTACATTGCTCTCAACTGGGTGGGTCCCAAGTGATGGACTTGGTCCATAGGCATTAGGGTCATTTGTTTTCTTTCTTGCTTTGCCATCACGATCATAAGGTGTTAATCGGAAAGGACAAAAGGTATATGATTTACAAGGTGTATCTCATGATAGTGGAAGAGCTGGCAACAGAGGGCATCTGGTAATGGGAGCGCAGCTGTTGACAAAGGAGTGCCAGAGCGGCAGCGAGTGTCTAACAGCAAAGGAGTAGCCGCAAGGCGAGCCTCCGATAGCACTAGTTGGCAATAAGGGAGTGTCTGATAGGAAGGGAGGGACAATGGTAACAAGGGACCTCCTTTTTCTGTCTTGCCTTCTGCCTGTGTTTGAGGGCTGTAAATATGAACTCAGGACTGGGCTAGGGATGTGAGGACTGGGGTGAGTTTTGTATTTTTTGAAGACAAAGAGGCTTTTCCTGTGGCAAAGGACATAGTAAAGTAACCATTGTGAAGTAGAGCCATAGGGTATTCAAAGCCCATCCTGTAGGTATGCCAATTCCCTTTTAATACTGTCTACTTTTCCTGTCCAGTATGTTCTTTGAGTCGATATAAGTTCCTTGCCACTATGACAAAATCCCTGACACAGAAGTGCCTGGAAGGAAGGGTTTACTTTGGCTGACAGTTCAAAGGTCCAGTCCATCACAGTGGGGAGTGATGTGGGCAGGAGCTCAAGGCTGCTGGCCACTTTGCATCTGCAGCCAGGGAGCAGAGAGATGAGTGTGGAGCTCACTTTGCTCTCTCTTTTTGACTCAGCAGTTAGGTGGGTCTTCCCACCTCCCATAACCTAATCCTATAGACATGCCCAGAGAATTGTCCCCAAGGTGATTCCAGAGCCTGTCAAATCCCATGTGACCCCTGGCAGAGGTGCTAGCCCACAGCCCTGAGCAGGGAAGTAGGGAAATGGGAAGGAGACTGAAGGAGGGAGACAGAGGGAGGAGTTAAGCAGCTGCCTGGAACTCGCTGCAGGGGAGGGTCCAGGGGAGGGCAGGGGTAAGGTGTCTGGGCCCAGAGCACACTAAGAAGAACACAGCAGACATAGGGAACTGCTGTACCCTCTTCCAACCTGGGCTCCCAGAGATGTGATCTTTGCCAGGTGCCGTATCCTTTTGCTGGGCTTTTTTTTGGCCTCAAGAGCATATGAGAATCTTGACCTGCAGAAGAAATGAAGACTAGGTCACTGTAGTGATGGATTACCAGTTGGGTCTTGATAGCAGATGGTTGGCACAATGCCCTGGGTTCCGATTCCTCTGGTGCCAATTGGCTTTTTTCCCCTTTCATGGTCACAGGATATGTATGTTAACTACCTGGCAGATCATCTGGTTGGAATGGACTTGGCAAATAAGGTCAAAGGTCATCCCCTCTGGATTGGGCCTAACACACTCTCTTTGGATGAAAAGAGAAATCTATCAAATCTCCCAAAGGAGAAATTCCATGGAGATTCTGTCCCTGGGAAGGTTTCCTGAGCATTCATGCTACCCTTGGGCTAGGACTAGTCTACTGAGCATAGAAGCTGAAGCCTGGCACATGAGCCTGATGAAGCAAGGAAGCATGGCTTCCTCAGAGCATACTGAGAGGCACCTGCTCACCTCTACTTACAGCAGTTGATGCCAGCCTTGCCTGTGCCCTCTGGACTGACCATGGAGGCATAGTCCAAGCCTCTGAGGCCATCACCAAAATACCACAACTCACTGCACTGATGAGAGCCAGGTAGGTTCCACCATATTTGACCAAGTGTATGTGTCCTGGGGCTCTCACAATGACACTTCCCCCGTGCTGCTTCCACAGTATGGTATTCCCTGGTGCACACTCATACATCAAACAGTAATGCAGGAAGTCAAGATGCCACAGCGGGCCCGGCATGGCCCCTTATTCTTGGGTACTGGAAGAGGAGAATCTGCTGTGGATGGCAAAGGTCTTCCTGGTCCCTTCCCATGTCGGAGGGTAGTCTTGGCGATCTCTACATCTTGCTGCCATGTATGGACAATGAGATGACCAAGGGGCTACAATGGCCATGGTTGCTCTACTTGCTGGGCACATATGACTGAAATGGAAAGAAACAAGTGAAGGTACCCCAGCTAGCCAGCATGGGCCTGGCCAGCTGGCAGGAGCTGCCTTCTGATATACAAACATGGGCTCCTAGAAGATCCTTTAGGGAAACAGGCAGTCTGGTAGGCTATGCAACTAGGTGGTAGAAAGAAGATGGGACAGAGTTGGGTCCAACCATCTATGCACAAGCTCTAGGCTTCTGCGGAGCTCTCATACCTGACCCAGGAGCTGTACAAGCCCCTGCTGGCTCAGGTAGATACCTCTTGCCTGATTGGGTTCCTGGGCCTCAACTTTTCCTTCAGTTTGGTTGGTTCAAAGGCATGAGCTGTTCTACAACACATGCCTAGGGGATTCAGCTGCCCCTGGGGGGGGGGGCCTCTAGCGACCCCTTAGAGCCTCTAGCTACCCCTGGAGGGCCTCTAGCTCAGCTGATGGCAGAAATCACATTTACAGGGAGAGGGTGCTTTCTCTGGCCACTTAGCTACACGTTTTCCTTTCAGTGATTCAGGATAGGCACAGTCAACGTGTCTCCTCGTGTCTGTGTTTGCAGGTCCTTTGGGAGGTACTACCAGTGTGGGACTCTTTAGGGGTAGAGTTGGGGTCCCCAGCCTCCTGGGCGTACAGGTGATACCTACATAGCAAAGGAGCAGAAGGGCCAAGTTTGCGGGCCGCACAGCCACACAGTAGGCCTTCAGTGCAGTGATACTTTGAGTGCGAATAGAGTCCACCAGCCCCACTTCCCCCGAAGACCTTCCCTGAACACCCGTCTTCCTGGACCTCAGGGCCACTTCTGCCCTCACCTCTCCTGTCCTTCCTGCACACCATCCCTGGTCTTAACCGAGTCCTGAAACTGGGGCCGGAAGCTCTTCTCAAGGTTAACTCTATCCTCTGCCTTGACCCCCACCCCAGTAGAGGTTAGCAACTTCCACCCTTGCATTCCCCAGGGAGCCGGTGCCAAGCCTTGTTGGCCCAGGGAAGCCATACAGAGGGTCCTTCCTGGAGAAAGATTAGCTAAGCCCCTCCCCAAAGACGACAGGAAAAGAGAACACAGAAATGTTTCCTTTAAAAGGAACGAGAGCAGACGGAAAGAGGGTTATATTAATGAAATCTCCGGATATTAAGGATGAAATGAATGCCAGCGAAGGTTATTATCATTTCATTAGAGCACAAAGGAAGAAACAAACACGTTATTATGTGAAACCAAGAAGTTATGAACAAGGGAATCCAGCAGGGAAGTTATTAGCTGGGTTAATTAAAACAGAGCAAGCTGGTTGAGTAATTTCTTCTGTAGAACACAACAAGGAAGTGTAATTCATTGCCCTTAAGAAAAATACACAGGGTTTTTCCTTTTTTTTTTTTTCTCATTTACCAGAAATTCTGCACTTTTGATATTGTCTTCACAAACCAAAAAGATTTATTCTTGTCAGAATCTAATTGATTTAGTCAGCACCAAGATGCTTTGTTGAAGCTGGTTAAATCCTGATCGGAAAAAAATGGAAACGCACTAGAGATTCCTGAGCAGACAGCCAGGGCGGCTCCCCCTTCCCAGGATGAGGCCCTCAAAGACCCACTGGTCACCTGGCCCACAGCATTATGGGATGTGGCAACAGAAGGTAGCATGAGGCTTCATTCTGCCTTGCAGTGCCCCTGTGGAATGCTGGCCTGTAGCTCTCTTCGTTGGCAACTTGCTTAAGAGGCAAATGACCACGTGGATTGCTGTCCCACTACCAAACTGCCTGATCTGGGCAGAGTTTAAATATCCAAGCTTCAGCTCCCTTCAAAGAGCCAAGAGGTCCCAAGTATACAGTCCACATGCAGCAAGCCAAGTAGCTCCCATCAGAACAGGATTTTACTGCCCGTTGGACCTTTTGAACTGCAACCAGAGCTCTGGTTTTGCCCATGTGGTCTCCAGGAGTTGCTTCTCAAGTTTAGGTACCAAATAGCCAGAGTTCCCAAGTTCTACACCTGGAGTGCAGGCACAGGAAACCAATGCTGCCAGGGCCCTTGCTGAAGGCACAAGCCCTCCAAGCCATTTGTGGGCATGAGGAACCTAAGCCCCAGAGTTAGACAGAGAGGAAAGAAAGTCTATGGCTTGCCTGAGGCCACAGGGCTACCTAATGGCCAAGCAGAGAAGGGGCAAAGACCTGTATCAAGTCTTCTGTTTCTGCTCCAGATTAGCATGCTCAGTCTGTGTTTCCAGGCCATCTAACCATAGTGAGCCTAGACACCCTGGAGACGCTGGGCTACACTTCAGTAAGGCTTAGAGACTGGTGCAGCCATGGCTCCAGAATCAATTGTCTTTGTTCTTTCATTTAAAAACTGTATTTTAGGGGAGTGGCCTCAGCAGTTAAGAGTACTTGCTGCTCATCCAGAGGACCTGGATTCGGTTTCTAGCACCCATATGGCAGCTCACAACCATCTGTGACTCAAGTTCCATGGGATCCAGCGCCCTCTTCTGGCCACTGTAGACATTGAACTCACATTCATATATGCGGGCAAAAACACCCATATGCATAAAATAAGTATCTTAATACTGTTTTTAGAGCAATTTTAGGTTCGTAGGAAAATAAGAGAGTTCCTGTGCACTCTCTGACCCGACACATGCATGGCACCCCCCACCCCCTTTTGGCATTCCACACCATAGTGATTCTTTTGTGACAACTCACACGTCATCATCCAAAGACCACTTAGTGCATTCTGTGAGTTTTGACACGTTTAATGCCATGTGCTCTCATAGTACCGTGTGTAACAGCTTTGGTGCCCTAAGGTCACCTGGGCTCTACCTGTCATTACCTCCTTCCCAACCTCTGACAACTGTTGAACTTCTTTACTGTCTCCAGAATACCACATATTGGAATCACACTATACCTTTTCTATACGTGAGTGACCTCCATGTCTTCTCATGACTTGATAGCTCATTTTTAGCACTGAATAAGATTCCATTGTCTGGGTGAGCCACAGTTTATCTATTCATATACTGAAGGACATTGTGAGACCTTCCAAGCCTCGTGATGGTGTAGGAAGCTGTTACAAACATCTGTGTACAGTTTCTGTGTGGATGAGTTTTTGACTAATTTGAACAAAAAACAAGGAAATGAATATAATTGCTGGGTATAAGAGGGAGTATGAATGAGAGCTTCTATTACTGCATATTCTTGCCAGCATTTGGAGACTGGCCCTTCTAGTAGATGTGTAGTTATACCTATTCATTTGAATTTGCAATTGCCTCGTGATATGTGGTTCCCTCCTCTTTCTCTCTTTCTCTCAAATACACATGCACCCCTTACCCTCCCCCTCATAGTTTTTGGAGGGGGTCAAATCTAGTACATGCTAAGCAAATTCTAAGCAAGCACTCTACAATGGAGCTGAGCTATGTCCTCACCCTGGGGCATCTCTGCAAATGTTTCTTTGCAGTATGTATGTCTTTGGTGAGATATCTCACTCATTGGCTCATTTTTAGGTGGCTTATTTTTTTTTTCATTGTTGAAATTTTAGAGATTTTTGTTTATTTTGGGTATCAGTACTTTTGGATTTACAAACATACCCTCTTGTCTACAAATTGTTTTGTTTGGGTCTTTTAAAGAGCAAATATTCAATGAAGGCTGATTTATCAATTATTGCTCCATAGATCATGCTTATAGTATTATGGCTGGAAGGTCATTGCCAAACCTCAGGCCATCTATAGTCCCTCCTATTTTGTCTTCTAGTAGCCTTTTAGCTTTTAATTTTACATTTAGGTCTGTAGTACACTTCGAGTGAATTTGTGTGACGTTGGTAAGATTCTTCTCTTTGGAAGTGGCTGCAAAGTTGTCCCAACATGGTTCACTGCTCCACATCTCTGCCTCTGCTGACAGTCAGGCAACTCTCTCTGGTGTCCGTTTCCAGAGCCTCCACTCCATTCACCTGACCACGCCAGCGCCGCGATGCCTCGGTCACTGTCACTGTTCAGTAAGTCTTGAAGTCAGACAGTGTCAATCCTATCTTTGGTTTTCTTACTCCGTATGGGGTAGCTATTCTAGGTCTTTTCCCTCTGTGTACATTTCAGAATCAATACCCTCAGAGGGTAGTAATGGAATAACCACAAAACAACTTCCTGGAATTTTGATTGAGATTACGTTGAATTTATACATCGAGTTGTAAGGAACCAACATGTTGACGACTATGAGTCTTCCCATCCTTGAATGCGCATTAGCTCTCCAGTTATTAGATTCTTTGAATTTTGTTAATCAAAGTTTTGTAGTTTTACTAACACGGACCTTGCACATCATGTGTTAGGTTTATACTTAAGCGCTTCATTTTGAGGAATGCTGATACAAATTTCAGCTGGTCCACACACACATCTGCATGTGCACAGGTGTGGAGGCTGGACATCAATATTACCTGTCTTCCCCAAGTGCTTTCCATCTTATTCTTTAAGACAGGGTCTCTTATTAAACCTGTTGCTCACTCTCTCCAGTTCAGCAATCTCTAGCGGCCTCCTAACCGTCTCCCAGCACTGGGTTTACGTGTGTGTACCACTACAGTCGGCCTTTTTGTTTGTTTGATACAGGGTTTCTCTGTGTAGACTTGGCTGCCCTGGACTCACTTTGTAGACCAGGCTGGCCTCAAACTCATAGAGATCCACCTGCCTCTGCCTCCCAGAGTGCTAGGATTACAGGTGTGAGTCACCACACCTGGCTTTTCTTTTTTTTTTTTTTTAATGTGTGTGCTGGTACTAGAACTCAGTTCTCATGCTTGTGTGGAAAGCCCTCTGCCTTCTATGCCATCTTTTCAGCCCCCGAACATGTGTTTGTAATTCCAGTTTCTCTTATTCATTACTGATAGATATAAAGGTTACATTAACTCTTGCCTATCGATCTTGTATGGTACAACCTTGCTGTGTGCTATAACCACTTCAACATTTGCTTTCAAAACAGACAGTCCCTCAGAGGGTGGTGACAGAATTTATATTAGTCACCACACTCTCGGTTTCTTTTGGCTCTACTATATGCTTCTGCCTTTGTCTGGAACATTCTCCCTTTCTTCCTTTCATCCTCCACTCCAGATACCCCCTTTTCCTACCTGATCAATCTTCAAGGACTCAGAGGAATCGTGGTTTATGCTGGGGAACCTTCTCTGACCCTAGGAGCCTGGGTTAGCCGAACACCTTTGCTTTCCTGCTTCTCTGGAAGATGTAATCCTCTCTGTCCTCAGGAACCTTCAGGCTCCTCTGGGAGGCAAACCACACAGCGTTGATAATAACACACACTGAGCTCTGTTCCAAGAACGAAACCTGGATTAATTCATTTATGCCTCACATGTGAACAGTAACAAGAATCGCTGCCCGAAACTCCCCTTGACGTATAAAACAAGATGCAGACACCTAGGTTGGCTGGGTAAGCCTTCACACAGGGATCTAATGCTCCCGGCTGCTCGGCTGCCCGCTAGGTCTGTCTCACAGAATACACATTCCTGCCTCTGAACCCTCACCTGTGCTGTCCTCCTTGTTTGGAATGCCCCCCGGGGGGTCTCATTCCTCCACAATGACTCCGCCTCCCACACTGCTACAACACTTGTTGTCCAGGGCACCCACTTTGGTCGTGGGCTGAAGCAAGTTTATAGAAAGGAAGCTTCAAGAACACAGAACAGGTAAAACCTTGCCGACCTCCACCATCTCTGGTTTTTTTCATGAGAGTCTTGCTTGGCTGTTTCCCACACAGTCTCTGCCTTGTTCAGTTATTGCATTTTATTTGTGCTCCACACACTGACATCAGCGGTGTGTTTGTCGTTGGCGTGCTTTACCTAGGATCTCGTGGGTAACATTCACTGTTTCTCTTTCAGAGCCTTGTGTTGGTTTTCCAATTCAATTTTGCATTCCCAAATATTTGTGTGCCAAGTACAAGTAAGAGACCATATGTCTGGCCTTTCAGTCCGGCAGCTGTGTGCTCCTCACGGCAGGGACTGTCTTCAACATAACTGCTTTTCTATATCCCTAGTCTGCATGTGAGAGTCCTACTGGGTGGAATCGTACTATCAGAGAACTGGACACTTAGCCGTGTGAGACTCTCCTCACCTCCGCCCTGATGCAAACCAAACCCTTAGGACCTATGACGTGGAAGAGGGAGGTTCAGCAACTTTCTCCAGATGCTCATCAGTCTAACACTGCCTCTCTCGTCCTGTCATCTCCAAGGCCCAGCTCTCTCCAGAGCATCATTCACCGCATCGATCCAAGGAATTCTGAAGACTGTTCTCTCATGCTGCCAAGGCACACAAGTGAAACATAGGAGGGGGTCCCTGGCGGTAGAAGTGGCAAGGGTTAGTGACACTTGATATTTCGACTATAAGCTCAGACTCGTAGCACTGAGTGCCCACCTAGCATGCACAGAGCCCTAGTTTTGATGCCCAGCATCTAATAAATCTGGTGTGCTGGTTCACACCTGTAATCCCTGTCCTTGGGAGGTGGATGCAGGAGAATCAAAAGCTCAAAAACCATCCATGGCTATATAGCAAGTTAGGGGGAAGCCCAGAATACATGAGATCCTTAAAAATGTGTGTGTGTGCGTGTGTGTGTGTATTTGGGGGAGGGACTAAGTAAAAAGTAAATATAAATAAATATATAAGGAGAAAGAGAGTGAGAGAGAGAGACTTGTCAGCCTGACATCATTGCCTGTTAGACCTGTGTGAGACTGAAGAAAGCTGGCCTGACTCCCTTGCCCTGGGAGGCTATAATTTCAGAAGCATCTTGGGCCTGCTTCCACAGGCAGGGACACTCACATCTGCGTAAAGCCTACTACACTAAGCCTACGCAAAAGATGAGGATAGAGTGGCTATTTGCCTTCCAAAGCAAGGGTTGCTTCCAGGTGTCACAGTGCCTTCCACCAGCCACTCAAGTCCAGCCCCAGTGAGTAACTTCGTATCTGTGACACGCACGCTAGCCCCTGTCACTGACTCCCTCCACCTCTCGGAATTTTCCACTCTCCTGGCTGTTTATTCAGGCTTTGTTACTCACAGACCTGCCCGCTAGTCTCAGAAAAAGTCCCTCCTGGCTTTTTCACATCTATTGTCTGCCTCCTTCCTGGTCTCTAAATATAGGCATCTTCCCCTGAGTCTCTATTTGCCTTCCTCTGTGTCCTTCCTCACAGGTTTTGTTGTTTTTTTATTTTTGTTTTTCTCGTCCCAGTGGTGATAACGATGCCCTCCGAGAACTCTGTGTTCAACCCTGATCTCTTGGGCTACATTTTCAGGTGTCTGCTGGACATATCCAGCTGGCAGCTCACCTCTACCTTTCTAAAGTGTGCGGAGAGCTTTCTCCTGCTTACCCAGCTTCTGTCAGTGCCTAGGCACTCAGGTTGAGAATTGCAGGCTTCATTTGGATGCTTCCCAGACACATGTTGGGCCCTCAGTTTCCTCTCGTTCCATAAAAACAGCAATGCCTTCTCTAACTTACTAAGAGCCCTGAACAGGACAAGGCATGTGGAAGCATGCTTTAACTACAGTTACACAAACAGTTGCAATCACTGTGCAGGGCAGCGTCTTTAGCTCTTTATGGATTATCATAGCAAATCCATCACCTGCTGTTGCCATTGTCCTCGTCACTGAGTTTCTCCTTCATCCTCTTGTCTCTTGAAGTGAGCACTGAGTGTTTGTTTGTGTTTGGTACAGGGTCTCTGGCTGACCTGGAGCTCACTATGTAGACCAGGCTGCCTCCAGTTCACAGAAATCCACCTGCTTCTACTGTACCACCACATCTAGCAATCAACAGTGTTTAAATCCTTTCACCCGTTACACAGTCTACCTGTCTATTCTCCAGCTCACTGGTCCCCAGGATGCAGTCCATATGGTAATTACTTGGAGGCACTTGTGCTTTGTAATTGTGATCACTTTAGCAGAAGGGCTTAACAAATCCAGTATCCGCATACAAAAGATCACCCTCCGCTATTTACAGAGCTAACTCTTCATGACTCAAAAACCTGACAGAGCTTCAAAATGCAAAGCTCTTGGGAGAAAAATGAGCTGTATATCTTCATGCCGCTAGTTAGAGCTCTTACAACTTGATCATAAAAAGATAAATGGCTCAACTTTAAAATGAGCATGTACAGTTTTATGTATTGAATGTATTTCAATAAAGCTAGGAAGGAAGGTAAGCCAAGGAGCTAAGCAGACATTTCTCCAAAATAGATATACAGATAGTCAGTATGTAACTAAAAATATGATCTACATCATTAATGATCTGGGAAATGACCATCAAAAATCCCAATGAAGTGATTTAATATTCCCCAAAATATTTAATTGTAAACTCTAAGTAAATTGATTAATTGTATCGTGTTTGAGTTATGTCATATCAAAGCTGACTGTTAAATTGTACGTATATGTGAAATAATGCGCACATACATGTATATGTATATAACATTACATTCCCCAAAGATAACAGAATGAAAGTATCAGGCGGTAGCAAATTAGTGATGTGGGGAAATCAGAGAGCTTATGAGCTGCTGGGGAGACCATGAAGAGCCGCAACTGCTGTAGGAAGCCAGCGGGCTGGCAGGTCCTCCGCGAGGGAAGCAGTTGCCACACAGCTAGCAGCCGTACTATCAGGTGGATTTCAGAAGGATTGCTTATTGTACTGCCAATGTGAAGAGAACTCAAGTCCATCGGCGATAAACACATAGATAACATATTGTGCATCCATGTATGGAACACTACTCAGCAGCAGAAAGAATGAAGTGCTGTTGTGTGGTACACCATAGATGAACCCTGAAATCATTATACCAAACTGACGATGTCAACCCAAAAGGAAGGCTTATGTGTGTGTGTGTGTGTGTGTGTGTGTGTATAGATAGCCCGAATAGGGCAAAAGTTGATCACCGGTTGCTGGGGGCAGATGCTGAGTATGTAGTGTTTCTTTTAGGGGTGATGAAACTGCCCTAATGTTTATATACACAATTCTATAAATAAGCAAGAAATTTTGAATTGCATACTTTAAATGGGGGCATTTGTATGGTATATGAGTTATACCTCAATTAACTTGAAAAGGTAGTATTTAGAGGAGCATCAATGGTCTTACAGCCTCATCTCCCAGGGTGCCCTTCGAGTGTCTTTCATGCCAACCAAGATAAAAATCTTCTTTATTGGAGGCTAAAGAGATGGCCCAGCGGTTAAGAGCACTGGCTGCTCTACCAGAGGTCCCGAGTTCAGATCCAGAACCCACATGGCGCTCACAGCTGTCGGGAACTCCAGTCCCAGGGGACCTGACACCCTCCACCAATACACATAAAATAAAATTAAGATTGTGGGGGTTTTTTAATCTTCTTTATTGTCTGAGCTTACCTGGTGGTTCCCACTCTTGCTAGGCTGTGCTATCCTCCAGAAGAAAGTGCACCTGTAACATCCCGTCTCAGTTCTTGTGATGCGAATGTCACCGCCGTCCTTTCATTTTTAACCAGCCCGTTACCTGGAACTGACCATATGACCTTTCATAATCTAAAACACTCTGTAACCCTGCTGCTTGCGGACCAGAAGTGTTAGGAGAGCATTCCGGTGGGTCACTGGTTTGGTGTACAGTAATTGAGTGGGTCACACTTCAGCGGGGCCTTCGGGTGGCCACAGTCATGCCGGCATGCCAGGAGCAAGGTTCTGGTGGCAGTCAGTTGCTTCCAAGGAGGTCAGTGTCCTCTCCTGGGACCCGAAGATCTGGGACCTCCATCAGCTGGCACTGGAATGCGGGGGCCCTGACCACCACTGAGCTTGTCATCCTCTGACAGGGCCACTGGCGCCAGCCCCTCCTGGAGGCTGCAGCTGCTGAGTTGGCAACCCAGACAGAAAGGCCCTGGCCACCCCATTGTCCTCTTCTCACCAAATCACCCTGCCTCCGCAGCAGGAGAGAAAGCGAGAAAGCCATCCACAGCCTATTTGTTAATGAGCTCTTAAAAATAAAATGATGATTGTCAGATAATTATTTTATAATGCATCCAGAGCCCCTTGCAACTACTTCAGTAATTGCATTAAGCTGTTCTATTTGCAAGAGGCTAATAGGAAACAAACTATTAATGAGTATTTTGTCTTTCCTCTGCTGTCCCTTTCTCCCCACCGCCCGCTGCCCCCAGCCCTTGGATTATGGAAGCCACACCCTGAAGCCAGAGAGCTGGGATACACTCTAGAGAGCTCAATGGGGCTCACTGGAGAGGAGGGTGGAGAACACAGAAAAGCCCCGAAGCTGTGATCTTCCCAGTGGGCCAGCCCTGAGGTCTACTGTGGCCTGAGGTCCCACGGAGAGGGACACAGTGTGGCCCTGTGTCCATTCCTTTGGTCCTGGAGTAGTGTAGTTGATACTTGTGGGGCAAGCTGAGCCCAAAGTAGGTATGTTCCCAGGGGCCTCAGAGCCAGTGGGTGGGGCGGGCGCCTGGGCAAACAGAGCTGAGAAACAGTCAGGAATGAATCAAGGACGGTTTAAATATGCAGAAATGCAGTTCATACCTTTGGGCAAAAATAATCCCAAACAAAGTTATGTAATGGGCAGGAGGGCTGTGATAGGAGGGCTGAGGCCGCAAGGTGCAGACGATTTGAGTGAATGAGTGAGAGAGACTGCAGAAGGAGTGGGAGGGACCAGAGGAATCTGGCCAAAGTGGTCATGAAGCCCTTGCTGTGTATTCACTTATGTGGAGGTGCAGTGTTTTTTGTGGGATCCTGAAAGGCCATTATAGGAAGGCAACGTGTGGAGTGTCCTTATGGTCCCTGCAGATGTGTGACTTCCTCAGTCCTGAGGTGGTGGGGATAGGGAAAGGCAAATGGCAAAGGAGTGAAGTTTGGAGTGTCACAGTCTCATAAGTTAGCACACCTCTCTCGGGCCTCCATATTCTCGTCGCTGGCTCACAGCCTGACTCCAGTCCTCTCTGACAGGTCCTTCCACAGGAAGCTCCCTTGACAACCCCTCTCCCCCACCAGGTCATACCTCCTCCCCGGAGATTCAAGAATACCTAGTCTCATTCTTGCCTAAGGTATCATGTAAGTTGCTGCTGCTATTTCCAACCGATTTGTGCCTGCCTGTGTAAGTGTGGTCCTCCTTCTGCCCTTGAAGACGGGACTTTTGTATCCCACAGTTCCCTGCACTGACTGAGCTGATCATAAAACAGATGCTGAGCAAGCACTCCTACACTGAGACTGGACACAGAAGCCACAGAAGGCATGGTAGGGGAGAGGAAGACAGGTCTGGTACATCCTGAATGCTGTAAAGCACGAGAAAGCCTGCCAGAGGGGCCCTGGGCCCAGCAGGAGGGCTGGGGTACTGGAGTTGCAGAGTCATTTAGAGGGGAGGGCTGTGCGTAAATTATGTCAGACATCAGTCAGAACCCCATAACCATGCAAGCAATTAGACAAAGGCTTGTAATATGCACTTCATGAACCACAGTTTTCCAAAGCCTGTTGCTCCAGAGTGGCAGAGAGGGGGCCACCCTTACCGGAAGCTTGGGTGACAGAGGTAAGGTAGAGAGAACAGATTTTGAGAGACATTGAAATCGGCTTCATCATCTCCTCCTCTCTGTCTTCACAATGGTGATATTGATTAAATGTTGTTGCAAGAAATTCTAAAGCATTTGGTGCAGGAGCTCAGAACTCCTGGAGCCATGCATGTCTGCTGCTTCCTGGGCTAGCTGGGATGGTCAATGGCAAGGGACAAAGTTCCCAGAGCTGGGGACATACCTGAGACTATGGGCTCTTCTTTGATGGTTGATCCTGGGAGAGCACCATTTCTGCTGTGCTCTGGGTTTACAGGGAAATAGTCATGGAGGCCCAAAAGAAAAATATGACTTCTCTATGGACCAAGGGGAGGGAGGGCATTCTGGCCAAACTGAAAAGAAAATGTGGGTTTCCCATCCATTTCTATTATCTATTGCCCTCGTCTTCACAGAAGTTGCAGGTGGTTTGGGGGCCATAGCCTCAGCGTTCTAGTGGTGTACACTTTGTGATCAGTGCTAGCACTTTTCCTATGCTGTGAATAGGTGCTCCAGGTCCTCTGGAGTGGCCAAGGGGAGGAGTGAGGGGGCGGGGGACAGGATGGACATGGACTTGGGTAGTAGGAACAGGACAGTCTCTGAGACTTGCCACAGCTCCTATTAAACGGTGATGCAGTCCATTGGGAATTCCCCAAACAAGCCAAAGATGGCATGGGACACCAGCACCCAGACCAGGCCTGGGAAGCTGGGCTGTGGTCCCAGGAGCAGCTGAGCCCGGGGTGACAGGGCTGGGCTGGGTAGGGCTAAGCTGGGCAGGGCTGAGAGAGAGAAGAGAAATTTTAGCCTCCGGGCTCTGGATGCCTATATTGGGCAAGGCTTCTTGTTTCTTGGGTGGTGACCAGGACTTGCTCCCAATGTGCCAGCCTGGTTTGAAGTGTCTCCTTCTGCCTCTTCTAGGGAGCCTCTGCTGTCTTCCCGGGGATGGATGCTGGCTCCTCCAGCCTGACCTCCCAGAGCTGATGGAGATATGTGGGCAGACACTCTGAGAAGTTGGCTCCTCGTGGCCTCAGCTAGACCAGGGTGTAAACATGAACAGCAGGGCAATAGACAACTGCTTCTGGGAAGCAGGGTTCTCCCAGGTTGCTGATCCACACATTGTGTCCCCAGGCAGTAGCTAAGTCCTTACAAATAGTCCTCCTGGACCCCCTGGCCAGCAAAGAAGTCATTATGTTTTATATAAATAAATTATGTACTTACACAGGAGTTGGTGTGTAGGCACTGGTTAGTATTATTGCTGTGTAATTATGCACTTAGCTTGAAGGGCTGAATCACCCTCATCCTGGGGAAGGGCAGCTGGCTCCCACCCCTCACTTCAGGGAGAGCCATGACCCAGAACCACAGCAGGTGAGATGCTGGAGACTCTCAGGTATCTCCATGCAACAAACCCCAAGGCGCTCCTCTGGCAGCGGGCTCGGGGTGCTTACTCACCTGAAGCATACCGGATTCCTTGCTGCAGGCTTTCAGCCAGCCGCTCGCTGTCTCCTTGAACTGACAAGGAAGGGCTGTTGCCAGCCCAAGAAGCCACAGAAGAGGCTAAGGAAGGGAGAGCATGGATCAGGAGAAGAGCCTATAGACCAGGACCTGCTCTTCTCTGCACAACCCTCAGATTCCTCAGATGGAAGGAATTCAAGATAACCTAGTAGTCTAGCCTTACTTCTCCAGGAGGGGAAGCAGGCCAGAGAGAGAAAGGAGAGGAACTCGTCCAAGCAGGCACAGCAAGCCTTGGGGACACTGGAAGTGAAGCCTGGCCTGCCTCTTGGCCCCCCAGCCTCTGCCCCCAGCCTCTGCCCCCAGCCTCTGCCCCCAGCCTCTGCCCCCAGCCTCTGCCCCACTTCTCTCCTTTGTCCTTTTTTCGAGCACTCGTGTACACACATGCTCTCACTCTCCCTCTCTCTCTAAGACGCGTGCACCCACGCACTCACGCACACGCACCGTCACTGGGGCTGCTCCAATTTCTTACTTCCTCTCAGTCCTGCTTGCAGCCCTGCCCAGGCCTGCCTGTCGCCTCACCTCTCCCCTCCTCTGCTCTCCCCTTGCTGTCTGGCTTTTCTTCTGCCGGCCCCTGGAGCCAAGGGAGGTTCCCCACTTGCTTTGGCCAGTGCTTTTTCCTCTCCTGTGCTAGCTCCTGGGGCTCCTTTTCAGATGGCCCTGCCCCATCCCTTCTGCTACCTTCTTTCTCCAAAGATGGTCTAAAATGAAGAGACCAAACTACCGAGCAAGGAGCATGAATTATCTTCTTGGTCTGATATTAGATGGGCTAGACCACAGGAGCCTCGTAAAAAGTTGGAACATTGATATCCACCCACAGCAGCCCCTATAACCAAGAGCCCAGGAACCAGAGCCCCCAACCTTGTGTTCCAGCAAAGGGAAAGGGATCAAAGGCTAAGGCCAGAGGTGAGGCTTTATACTTCAGCTCTTTGGGCCTGCACTCTGAGCACAGGGAGCCCCCCTTCAAGTGTCCTTGAGTCTCGGAGCTCATACATGAATTGCCTCACTCATTCGGTAATGTAGCCCTGGAGACCCCTATTGAAAGGGAACTCGATGTTCAAACCATCCATCACAGGCTGCCAAGGGCCGGGTCTGGAGCCTCAGAGAGCTGACTTTAGTCCCTATGATGTAAGAAGACCGTGCACTTTGTGTGTGTGTGTGTGTGTGTGTGTGTGTAGCACTTCTGAGTGATAAGCAAGGGTATGGCTACAGAAGCAAGCACCCTAAGTCTTGAGCTCTCTTTTGGGGAATCTCAAGTGTCCTCCACCCCCACCCCAATCATTCCAGCCACTTACATTCTTAGGCCAAGGATTCTAGGATCTATCTCCCTGCTATGTGACCTGGGTCCCCAGTAGGAAAAATGAACCAAATGTCAGGAGCAAAGTTGAGCCCTAGCCCAGATGTCTGAGCAACTGCCACAGCCCTTTCTCCTCCTAGCCATGAGTCCTTGTGTAAGGGAGGTGGCTGCTGGGATACCCCTGAGTGAGAAAGAATCCTTCTGTCATTGACCAGGTGCTGAAGCTGCAAGCCAGGGTATAAATTTGGGGAGAGGAGAGACCTGCTCATCCTCTGATACAGCCAGTGCCATCCCTGCCTAGGATGGGCCAGGGTTGGACTCTACATGCTGTTCAGATTGCAACTGGCACCAGCCAGAACTCTCATTCTGGGGCTCTGAAAGAGTGAGTTTCTCAGACTTTGTGGAAACTCTCGAGTGAGTGGGGATTCCTGTGGTCCTTCAGGGAGTGGCCTTTACCTCTGTTCCTTCTTTGGTAGCCTCACTGGGTAGAGAACAGAAGAGAGGAGAGGAGCCTCTTGATTTGGAGGGGTTAAACAGGGTTGGCGGAGGGTAAGGCCAGACTCGTCTTTTCTAAGGGCTTTTCACCCTCTGTGGAAGAGCTGGTGGTTCAGCCATGGCTTCATGGGGGCAGGGGCCTCTGAAAAGACCACTTAAAGCTACCCCACATTTGAGGCCACTGAAGAATCTGAAAGACTTCCCATGGGCGAGGCTGCCGGTGAAATGGCTTAGCAGAAGGGGCACTTGCCCCCAAGCCTGACAGCCTGAGTTTAGGCCTTAGGGTGTAAGGGAGAGAACAGCCAACTACCAAGCAAGCTATGCTCTGATATCCACACATGCACTATGGTACGTGCGTGCCTACGCACAGACGCACGAATACACGAGAATTGAACATATAAAACTAGAATGCTTTTTAAAAAAAGAATTTCCATGGAACAGTGACTCTGAGGGAAGGAGGGGAGGGAGCAAAGCCTGGCTTGGTCCCTAAGACTACTTTTTAAGAATCTTGGAGCCCCAAAGTCTCAAGGGGGAGAAAGGTAGTATGGGATTGTTGTTGATCCCCCCCCCCGTCCTCTTTTTCACTCAAAGGTATTTTTGCACATGACTCAAACAAGTCTAAACTTTCCTAAACTTCAAAGTTTGCTCATGGCACGGCCTCAAAGTGGAAGGGGAAATGTTAAAAAAGGGAAAAAAGAAAAAGAAAAAAAAAAAAAAAACAGGGAAGCCAGGGAAGCATTGTGCCCCTGTGCCTCACAGGACTTGTGTTGCTATCAGAACCCCATTGTGTAACAGGCTTTTCAGGGTGATCTCTCTGCTGTCCCCAGGCTCACTCACTCGGCAGCCTTCTGTAAGAGGAAGGCCTGTGGCCACGGGCCTGCTCAAGGTCATTCTCAAGCTCTCAGCAGGAGCCTGCTGCAGGGAGCAGAGCATGGGCGGGTCACTTCCCAGGTGCACCAAGTGCCCCACCGTCCTACCTTCCCTGGAAATTTTTCGCATAGTGGGTGGGGAGGAAAGGACACCGCTGGCATGTTTCCAGCACCCTTTGGGCCTCTCCCCACTTTCCAGTGACAGAGCTGTCACTTTCAGAGATAATAACTAGGCTGCAAGGTAGGGGTCCTTTCATGCCCACTCTTCTACCTTCTCTGGCCAAGCCATAGGCTTGCGAATGTTAGCACAGGCTGTGAGTGCCCAGCACTGAGTTTCTAGCACTGTCCTGCCACTTAACCTGTTACTGCTCAGGCAGATGACTCCATCACTCTGTGCCATCCTTGACTGCCGAAAGCAGTGACTCCAGGCCTCCTTTTCAGTGAGAACTCAGCTAACGTGTAACGCCTCTCCCTGCAGCTGTTTTCTCTCCCAGAACCCCTCACCTGCCTCCCACTGAAATCCTACCCATCCTTCCAGATCTTTTCCATGACCTGCCTCCTGCCCTGTGCTGTGTCTGCATGCTCTGGACCCCTGGAGAGAGCTTGAGCCCCTGGAATTTCCATGGCACTTCTGACTTGCGTCATTCATAAACTGCCGTGGACTGCCAGGGAAGGCTGTCCTCCACTGCCCCAAATGGGAGCCTTTTTGTCCCATTGCTATCCTAAGCTACTCCTTTCTGCGGGGAGGGCCACACAGCTGTCCCAACGGCAGGTACCTACAACCCTCCATGCGCCAGCTACAACCTTAAAGAGGTCTGAGCAAATGGGGAGATGGAGATGGAAGCTACAGATAGAAAGTAAAGTTGCTTAAGTGGACATTGAAGAGGCGTCTGGGAAGTGTAGGCTCCTGTAGACCAAGCCCTTTCCCTCCTCTCCCCCACGTTCCCTTTAGAAACCACTCATTGCTCTTAAATAAACCCCAGGGCTTTCACTGGGCTGGCAGTGATCTTGTTAATTTGACTGCTGCTTACCCCTTCTCCTGGCTTTTTTTCTGAGTACATGTACCCCTCTCCACCCTCATGCAACATGCCTGACACACAGACAGACACACACCTTGGCATGCTGACTGTCTTTTGATTTGTGCAAAACCACAAAAGCTTCCTGCCTCAGGGCTATTGCACATGCTATTGCTCCCTTCTGTCTGTTTTGACTCTTGCTGATGCTTCTGGTCCCAGAATAGATGTTTCCTATGGAAAGCCCTCCCTTGCTGCAGTTTCTTCCCTCCATCCACTTATAGACCAGCACACCTAATGCTTTCTGGATGAACAGATCTTCTTAATATTTAGCACAGATTTAACCCATTGTGCAATCAGCTGTTTGTCCAGCCTCACCAAGACTATAACTCACACGTAAGTCTGTCTTGGCCACAGCTCTATCCTTCACACCTCGCAGTGTCTGACACACAGGGAGCCTTCCCACATCTTCAACAAGTAAAGGAACAGGGCAGTGGGTTAGGCCAAAAAGGGAGAATGCCGCTTGAGCAGGGAGGTTGGTTTAAAGTATACAAGAGTGTGAACAGGAAAGCAAGCAAGCGAATACGTGGCCAGCAGGTCAGTATGGCCGAGGCACAAGCTTGGAGCTACAAGCTATGAGCTAGGGCAGGATAGGATTCAGCTGCCTAGGAAGTGTTTGGGTTCAGTGGGTGGGTAATGGTGGGGTGAGGGATCAGGTTTGGTTTTAGAAAGCTTAACGTTGGTGGTCTTGGAGTGATCAGGCTGAAAAAGCAACACTTCAAGCTGAGAGACCAAAATCGGAGGACAGGAGGAGAGAGTGAACCCAAGTGATAGCCACAGAGTGGGGAGGGACCATGTGAATGACATTTTGGAAGCAGCAAGGGCTTGGGGAAGTCTTCTTGGGGTCCTATACTGGCTTCCTCACAGAGCAAAGCTACAGGAAGCAGGGTGAGTACTAGCTGTGCCTTACTGGGGTGGAGAGAGGGGCTGGCTCTTGCTCAGACTCAGCCTCCCCTGAAGTGGCCCCTGATAAGACTCACTGAGGCCCCAAGAGCAGCAGAGATCAGCTGTCTACGCGGACATCATCCTCTCTCTATGCTCCCCCTACCAAGTTTGGCCTACAATTAGGGCTAGGCGGGCCCCAGCAGCCTGGATCCCCAGGATCCCTGGCCTTGACCCAGAGTCCTTGCCTTCTGCAGATGGTCCTAAGGAGGCCTCTGTCCTGAGGAGCCCTGGGACCCTCTGCTAAGGAGACAGAAGACCGGCCAGGATGATCTTTGACTGGGATTCTAGTAAGGATGACTGTAAGGGGACACCTCAGGCAGAGCTAGGCAGGCAAACCGCAGGCTCAGGCTTTCTGGGAGCCAGGAGAGGGAGAGCCTTTTCTGTGTAACCCTTTCAGCACCACACCCAGACCAGAGGCAGGAGCCGTGTCCCAGCCGACAGCCCTCATCCAGCGTTTTGTGGGCTGTGTGCTTAGGGCAGGGGGCGGTGCAGCCGCCTCTGAGTTCACCTCGCAGGCCTCCCAGAAAGGAGCCAGCTGGAACTGCTTGCTCGCCTGGTCTGAGGTTTGCAGTTCATGTGTGTGGGAGGGGGCGCCAAGCCACCTGGAGCACCCAGGCTCCTTCAGGCAAGGCTGCAGCCCATCTTGGCTGGGAGGGCCTCCTTCAGCCTGTCACAAGGTGGGGTGCGTAAAGGTATGCCCTAGACGGTGGTTCCAGCGAAGCTGAGACCGGCCCCTTGGGAAGAAGGAGACCCAAGACAAGTGTCAGGCAAAGCTGTGGAGAACAACTTCAGCAGACAAGGGTGCTTCCTTCCCTCAGGGTCAGAGGGTGGGCTTCCTCTAGGTTCTTTCCTGGACCCAACCCTGACTGTCTCCCCGCCCCCACACTGTCCTTATCCTGGCCCTCGCTGGGGGAATCCCATCCCTTCTCCCCCACTCCCCAGTCCTGCCCCCACCCCCCAGCTCAGCTCGAGTCCTCTCTTCGGTGAAGAGGTGTAAGGTGCTCTTCTTGGGCGCACGTCCTGGCTGCCTTGGTGGGCCCAGGGAGGGGGCCCAGGGCCCAGAGCCGCCGCTCACGGCCCCCCGGGGCCTGGGCGGGTGGGAGGTGGGCGGAGGGCGGCTTGCGCGGGAGGGGAAGAGTTAAGGCTCGCCGCTCCCCTCCCCCGGAGGGTGTGACCGCCTATAAGAAAGGCGCCGCGCTCGGGCACTGGGGCTGCAGGCGGCGGGGGCGCAGCGCGGCAGCGGAGAGCCCAGGGCGTCCCTCCGCCCAGGACCGTGGGTAGCATGTCGGAGCCCAGGAGGAGGGGCCGCGGCCGCGGCAAGAAGCACCGAGAGGGGAGGAAGCGGGAGCGGGAGCGGGAGCCTGATCCCGGGGAGAAAGGTAGGGCACCTCGGCGCGCCCAGAAACCCCGTTTTGCTGAGAGAAACCTGCCGCCCGCTCACCCGCCCCAGGCGCCGCGCGGGTGAGTTCGGGGCGCAGCGAGCCACTCCGGGGTGACAGCAGCCGGGGTGCGCGCACTTTCGAGCAGGTTGGCGCTGCAGGGTGGGCGAGGCATTAGCGCCCAAACCCGGCGGTGGCAGCGCGCGTATCTCCCCGGGCAGCGGAGACCAAGGTGCCCTCCCCCACCCTGCCCTAAGCAAGCGGGCAGCACGGGTCGGGGACACGCACCGAGACCGCGGTCTAGCACACCCGCGGCCTAGCCTGCCGAGTTCAGGGAGCTGTCACTGCCTTCCCTTTCCTGGGATCCCCAGCGGGTGTGCTTCCCAGCTGCCCCCACCCCTGTGCCACACCTCCACCCGTTCTGCTCCACCATTGGAGCTTGGGCCGCACGCCCGCCACCTCCGGAGATGGAGGGGATACCCTGCCCTGGGAGCGAACCCCAGCCAGCGGGCACCGCTGCATCTGTGACACTTGTGTCCCCCAGAGTGGGCACCGGGCATGGAATGAGTGCCCCGTCTTGGTCTTCTTGGTGATTCCTTTGGGCTCTTGGGTTCTGCACCACTCCTTTTGAGAGAGCACAGTGAGTGAGTTCCTGGTAGGGGTGACCCTGAGCAGCTGCAGGGTAAAGGGGTGTGCTGGCCTTGGACTTCCCAGCCCAGAGCCTATGGCATGCACATCCTCCCTACGGAATCATGCTCGCCTTGAGGCCCCCTTTGGGGAAACCCTGGCTTCTCACGTCATTTTCCTTTCTCAGGCTAGCCTCTCCTTGCCTACCGTGTAGAAAGTCTGTTTTTTGTACTAGCCAGCAGGCTGGACAAATTCAAAGGCCCCATCCCCACTTACTCCCATGAGAACTCCGGGTTGCAGCCTTATCCCCATTTTACAGAGGAAGTAACTGAGGCTTTCTGGGGGTGAATTCAAAAAGTACTTCCCAGAGGCAAGACTTTGGACTTCGAATGCTGTTCTCTAGACAAGTGTACCTATCTTGCTTGGTCCACACCCACCTTGCAGTTCCCATCAGGGTGCAACGAAAATAGCTTCCAACTAGCACTCAACTGAAGGTGAGGAAGCCTCCATTGTGACTGAGAGATAACCAAATCTCCTTTCTACCCTGTTCCTGCATAATGGTGAAGGGGGCAAGACTCAGGTATCTTTACCGGGGAGAGGCTGAGAGTTCACGGCATCTCCAGCCCACCAAAGAGAAGTAGTTAAGGACGCTTAATGGCCAGGCTGCATCTTTGGCCATTTCTGTGGGGCAGGTGTCTTGGAGTCTTCCTGAGGACTGTGGGCAGCTGCCATAGGCTCCTGCCAGCCACCTGTCGTTGGGGGCCAGTACTGACCTGTGACCTGAGGGAGTAGGCTTTCTCTTGCAGGGGTCAAAAAGTCGTAGATTGCACTCGGTGAGACTTCCCTAATACTGCCCTTCCCTGCTTCCCACCACATACTCATCCTGACTTGGGTATGATACCCAACGTGGAAGAACAAACCTGGCACTGTAACACTGGGCAGCCTTTAGCTGTTGAGAATCACCTGAGCCTGGAGAGAGTATTCACTGTGGGGGAGGGTGGACCACAGCCCTCAAAATTGTCCATCCCATCATGAACCCTACATGAAAAGTCCTTAATGTCTCCATGTAAACTTTTTTCTGTCTTTTTTCCTAATACTTTCTTTTCTCATTCCCCATTTTCCAGTGGCCATCTGGCTCTTCAGAGTGTTTTTCTTAGGGATCTGGTTGAAAGGCAGATCCTAGACAGACCCAAGGACAGAACCAGAGGAATTTGGGGTACTTTGGAACAATCTAGAACATAGAGGGCATGGGGTATCCAGAGAAAGTGTCATGGCAGTGAGAACCAACCATCTTAAATCCCTGGTCCATAGCTGAAAGAGTCTGACTCAAACCCCATAGGCTGGGTGATTAAGATGACCATGACCTAGCTGGTGTGGTGGTGCACATCTTTAATCTCAGCGCTCAGGAAGCAAAGGCGATGAGATCTCTGAGTTAGAGGCCAGCCTGGTCTACAGAATGAGTTCCAGGACAGCCAAGGCTACACAGAGAAACCCTGTCTCAGAGACAGAAAGAGAGAGAGAGAAAGAGAGAGAGAGAGAGAACGGGAGGGAGGAAAGGAGGAAAGATAGACAGACAGATAGACAGACAGACAGACAGACAGATAGATGACCATGGCCCTCAGGGATGGAGACCTCTACACCTTTCTATGCCAACCTGCAGTTCCTGGGACCTTATCACATTCTCAGAGACTGTGTCTTCTGGCAAGAACATAGGCACAGGGCCACTGGAGAGGGGCCTCAGCTGGGACCAGGCCACCTCTCACTGAGACTGAAAGGTGCAAACAAGGAAAGTGAACATGTGCTTCTCTAGAACCTTCTTAAAAGTGAGGAGGGACTCTAGCACCAGAGGGATAAAGCAGGGAAGATACTGATGAATTGGTGCCCCCTGGCAGCAGCCAGGTTCCTCCTTAGCAAGCAGGAGAGGGTGCCTCCATCCAGGCAGTGTGTGAAAATGGGCATTTCCCCTGCCTCAGCACCGGAGGATTGAGTGGGGCAGAGCTGCAGGTGTAAGCTCTATTTCCTGACTCACAGAGAGCTCATGGAGCCGATTTCTGCACCCCTCTCTGTGGCTGCCCCTAACAATCATATTCCTTCCTTCCAAGGCATAGCCTTGCCAGCCCTGGCAGCAGTGAGGGTGTGAACTTATGCTAAGTCCACCTTGGTGCAGCAGATAGCACACTTCAGCTGGAAGCCAGGCATTTGGCACCCACTCCTACCGTGCTTCTGTGTGACATGGGCACTGTGTCCCTCTCTCTGGACTCCTGGCAGCACAATCTGCTATCAGCTCTCATCATCCACATGGGAGGGGCAGAGTCTCATCATTTGGGACTTGTGACCCCAAGAGTCCCCGTGGAGAAGAGATGTGAGACTATATTTAGAGGATCTGACTGCAAAGACAATGATGAACCAGTGTTGGTTAGAGGCAGACTCTGTGACCAGATTTGAAGCCATTGGTTTAACCTTTGAAAGAAGAGTCGGGATTAGATGGAAATGTCCTTCTGCTGAAGCTCCTCTGTGAACTGGGGATCTTCATCTTCCCATTGAGGGCAGTGGGAGGGCTCTGGTCTCCACTAGGTGTCCAGGTGTGTGAAGGGGGACCAGCATACCAAGCAAAGAGCTCTGGTCATATATCATTTAAATTACCTGGATACAAAACAAAAACAAAAACAAAAACAAAAAACTTTGCAAAGTCTTCCCTTCCCATCTTTCCCTGCTCATTGGTAAAGCAAAGGGTCAGGCTTCTGGAACCACCTCCAGTCTACGGCACCCGGGATGGTTGTTCTCAGGCATGCGTGCGCATCTGATGGGTTGTCACCCCGCTCCCTGCCCCCCCCCTCATCTTGGCCCCTGGCTGACCCTGCCGAGCTTGGCACCTAAAGCGATCTTCCTGACACTCTGGGGTGCAGCCTGCACTTCACGCTCTGCTCTGGCTCCCTGGCACCTCAAGTGCACGAGGAACAACAAGAAGCAGGGAGTGACTTTGTACCTCCCAGTAGCCTTTCATCCTGAGAGCTCAAAGCAGTTTACAGACCAAGACTCATGTTCCTCCGAGCAGGTCCCAGGCCAGCAGCAGGGGTGAAAAGGGGACAGAGAGCACTGGTCTTTCTAGATCAGGGCAGTGGGGCTGGATGGGGCAGTGAGTCACCTGGGATGGGGTGGCCACAAAGCCTGGTACAGAAGTAAAATCGGACTGTGGGCTTCAGCTTCAGGCTATAAATGGGGGGCGGGGGGAGATGGTCTCCCTTAAAGCTGTATAATCCAGACCCATTTTCCTGTGTGTACAGCCTGGGCTCTTGAGCCAGGGTGGGTTCCAGAGCTACTGAAGCAGCAGCAGCACGATAGCAAGCAGAGTTCTTGGACTCAGAATGTCCTCTGCTCTAGGTGTCAAAAGCTTCCAGGCCCTGGGGCAGTGGCTGAGGAGTGTGTGGAGGAAAGGGGCTGGCCGGGCACTCATAGGCCTGCCTCTGACTTCAGAGTTGTCTTCACTAGCCATCTTCTGCTTCTTGGCCTAGAACCCTAGCCATGTGGAAACCACAGAAACTGAAAGCCTTTCCATTTGCTGTTCTGTATTACACTCTGTGAACATTGACTGAGCTTCTGTTACCTGAGTAAACCTCAGACCCTGACCTCGGGAAGCTGAGAAAAGAAAGATCCCTTCACAGATCCCTGAGACCAGAATTGGGTATAGAACAGTAAACAAGAGGAGCAAAAGCACAATGAGAGGAGTGAGGCTGGGACAGAGTAAGAAGGACCCTGTGGGGAAGGTAGCATCTGAACCTAGCCAAGATGAGGGTTAGGGATTTACCAGGGAAAGAAGGATCGTTTCCATGCCTGACTGAGCCTCCCTAGCTCAGCTCCATAGCTGAGTCCACAGATCCATGCATATTACACAGGCAGAGAAACTGAGAGAGGGACACTCATGATCAGCCATGAGCTAATAGAAGGATGAGCTCGTGAGCTGAATCCTGGCCCTGCCCTGCCTTCCACATCACATCTACTTAGCCCCAGGCTCTTCCGCATTCTGTCCCCTCCAGACAAACCAGTGAGAGCCAGAAGAGTCCTGCTGGCCACCTGTTGGAGCAAGCCCTCCCTTCGGATCAGCTAGACAGGTATTTGCTTCCTGGGCTCTAGGAAGATGAGACCCAAGGGGGATTCAGAGATGAACAGTGAGTCCCAGCCCTCACCAGGAGCTTGGCACATGGCTGTGGCAATCAGGTGGAAGGCAGCGCAATAGATGTTTAAGTGGGAACCGGGAGCTTGACAGAAATGTACACTCTTGGGCTAGGAAGATGGTTCTTGCTTGCCGTGCCAAGCAAGAAGGCCAGTTTGGATCTTTAACATCCACGTAAAACTCCAGGTGTGGTGGCATGCGCTTGCAGTCCTAGCATTAGAGAGGTAGTGGCAGGAGCTGCCCTGGAGCTTGCTGGCCAGTTAGCCTTGCTAAAGTATTGAGCTCCGGGGTCAGGGAGAGATCCCGCCTCAAAACAAAACAGAAACCCAAACCAACAACAACAAACCCGAGGAGAGCGATTGAGGAAGACACCTGACATTGACTTCCGGCCTCCACACTCACATGCACACATGCGTGTGTGCACACACGTGCACATGAACATGTACATACACACAAAAAGAAATGCAAACTTCTGAGTCTCATCCCGTATTTATAGAATCAGAGAGTTGGGGGGAAGGGCTGGCAGTGTGTGTTAGCTGGTTTCATAGTGGGTTAGGGATTGTGCTCCAGTTTGAGAGTCACGGTTTCAGCTGGAAAGCAGACCTCTACCGGAGCCCACCAACTATGCAGGAATTTCCCTAGCTCCATTCCATACTCAAGGCGCCATCCCTGGGACTAACTGGTCCACCACCCTAAAAAAATGAGAGCGATGTAAATGGATCTTGTTTTAGTTACAGAATCTAACCTGAGAAGAGGTACCAAAAACATAAAGGGAGAGATTCTGATTTTCAACCAAGATGCTTCCAGAGGCCTTGAGGGAGAGGAGGAAGGGTTGAGGTGGACTTGGAGGGACAGGAAGGGAGCTGAGCAAAGTATATGGGCTAGCAGCTCAGGGGGCTTTGGAAGTACACAGTGCCCAGCTACAATGGCACTATACAGTAGGCAGAGACCACAGGGTAGCATAGTCAGCTGGCCATGGGGTCAGGAGTTTGGCCTTCTTGGAACCAGTGGGGAAAGAGTGTATACAGCAGGGGCATCCTAGATACAGCTGAGACATCCTCAGCCACATACCCCATACCCCTGTGTGTGGAAGGATAGACCAGGGCTGAGCTGGCAGGAGATCTTTCAATTATCAGTCAAGTTTGTGTGTGTGTGTGTGTGTGTGTGTGTGTGTGTGTGTGTGTGTGTGTGTGTGTTACTGAGTGGCTAGAGGACCATAGACTGCTTCAAAAGTACTCTTCAAACTGCAGACATGTCTCAAGAACTCTGAAAGTGTGGGCCTGACCAGAAGGTACTGTGATGTTTGAGTGGAGTTGGGTAAGCCTGGATCTGAGCTCATAATTATGTCACTTTACTATAAAGATGGGGAAACTGAGGGCCAGAGAGGGAAGTGTACACATCAACAAGGCAAGGCTTGACAGCCAAGGGCGAGCCACTAGAGGCTCCTCCCTTTCAGCTCTGGGGGCCTCTCCACCAGTACAGTTTAATGGAATTTCTCGGTTCCTTCAAGGTAAAGGGCCTACCACCACCCATTCCTATGAACCTGCCTTTTCCTCAACCTGACATACCATCTCTCTTTTCTCTTGGCCAACTCTTGCTTATCCCTTGGGGTCCAGCATAGACTTTGTTCCCCGCCTGACCCTTCCCACTTTTCCTGGTGCCCAAGGAGAGCAAGCTAAGCAGACCCTCTGTGCTTCATGCACACCCATCACTAGGTTGGCCGACCCCTCCAAGCCTCCTGAGCACTGCTCAGCTCGGCTCCAAAGCCACAGGAGCTGGAGCGTCAGAACCTGGCCTGAGCTGCACTCTCTCTGTGTTTGAGTGAGGCACAAATGAAGGGTGTTTCTTGAGATGCTTCAACCTCTGTGTGTGGAGGCCTAGCCAGCTTCTTGCTCTCTCTGAAGATGGACATTCTCCTAGAAAGAGACTGTTGTGGGTGGGCTTCCTACTGGAGCTGGGTTGGAGGAAGTGGAACCCCGGAAAGATCAGCCTTTCCCCAAGGCCCCTGATTTCATCATCAACTCTGCTGTTGTGAGGCACAGACAGGGCCTGTTTGAGCTGAGGGATGAGCTGGATAGGAGACCTGGGTGGGAAAACGCTCTGGGATTAAGCATGGGGGCCCCACCCTGCCCAGAGTGCTTTTAGCCGTCTCTATCCGGGCCTCTTGGGGAGCCCATCAGTCATAGCAGAGCCTTACATCACTGATGCATTTGTTCTGCCCATGCGCAGTGAGCTCTGCCTCTGGCCACATACCTAGAACATCATGAAACCCTAGGCCATCCCCTCCCCCAACCTCTCCAAGTCTAGAAGATAAATATCTAGTGTGCTCCATGCTAAGGTGCCCCCAAGAAGGGCAGAGAAAAGATTCAGGGAGTCTGATTTGAACAGAGGCTGCTCATGGCCGGGTGGATTAGTGAAGGCGTTGGCATCTGAGATTTTGAGGGATCAAGAAGAGCTTGCAGGGACTAAGATAACTTTGTTCTAGGTCCCGCTCAAAGTTCCTGACATGTATTATCTCCACTCTTAGAGGTGGGTGGGATGTCCCCTGTGTCTCAGACAAGGAAATGAATGCTCAGAGAGGTTAAGTAACAGCTGGTTACACAAGACGCTGGTCAGAGCCAGCGCACACCGAGGCCTGTTTGCTGTCAGCCTGCCGGCATGGTGGTTCCTTCCATTCTGTTTCCTATATGGAGAATGGTGTTCAGATTGGTTTGCCCGGAACGTGTGATTCCTGGAAGGAAGTGTTCAGGGAAAGTAGAAAGGGAGCTTTTGGGAAGAAACATGGGCTAACCAGAAATTTTGCATCCTCTGAGCGGCCCCGCTGCCAGCAGAGGAGTTGACGATCTCTGAGGTTTCTGAGGAAGTGAGCAAGGAAGGTAGAGGCAAGTGTGCCAGGTGTACCCTGCTGGCAGTGTCCTGGGGTAGAGGGGCAATGTAGCCTGTTTCAGGCCTGAAGACAGTGACGGGTAACAAAAGCAAGGGGGTGGTGCAGGCTGAATGAACTCGAACTTTGGGGAAAGCCAAGAGAGACACAGGTTGTCACAGATGCCAAGGTTAGGGAAAGGGCATCCAGTGGGGAGGAGCTAGAGACATCAGCTCTCCACTTGTCTTGTCTGAGCTAGTGACTGGAGTGGTTTGCTTCCAGCCCCCTTGCCCACACTAGCCTGCGCCACATCACAGTTTCCCAGCCTTGCCCCACCCCTAGCACCTAACAAGAACCTCTATGTGTCTTTGGAGGTGCGGAGACTGGTGAGTGCATGGGTGTTGCCTCCTGGTGCAGGGCCTACTGAGGCCTTCTCCTGAACCCCAACGTTGCTTCACACATTTCTGTATTTTATTTAATCTTTAAAAATCCACGTGAACCTGACATCATGCCTCAGCACATGGCTGTTCACTTCAACACAAAGGTACTGCTTTGCTTAGTAATGAGCTAGGCAGACCCTCTAGAAAGAGGCCCTGGGATGGAGAAGCCAGCAATGTCTGGGTGGTCAGGTGACCCCTTTCCTCCTGGATTCCCCCAAGACCCAGACAACTCTCCCTACCCAGACTGAGGAGGCAGAGGTACAGGGCCAGCCCAAGGAGGACAAAGGCTTTAGGGTCCTTTCCTCTTCCCTCTGGGTTCCCCAAGCCACAGCCACCCTAGCCCTTCAGCAGCAGGCAGTCTCCATACTGACTTCTCCTGGACCAGAGCCTAAGACTTTGTCTCAAGCCCAGCCTTCCCGATCGGACAGATTAAACAAGGTTTGGGCAAATGGTAACTGCCTTCCAGAGCCACCGTATCTGCTCTGTCCCTTCCCTCGGCTCCCAGCCACTAAAGAGGTGGGAAGGCCTGGAGCTTCTTCATCTCCACACAGGACATCTCCTTCCATTCTCCTGGGAAAAGAAACAGGAGCCTGGCCCACCGATGAGTCAGTTGAAGCCCCAGGAGACTAGACAGCCTACCTAAGGCCTTCCGTGCAAAACAGGGAGAGCAGGACCTTGGCATCCGTGACAATCTGTAGCTCTCTCTTCCCAGAAGATTGAGTCCAACCTCTTGCTCTCATAACCCTGCAGCTGAAGCGCCCTCAGTTCCACTCTCCCAGATCTGGTTACTGTGTGTCAACTGTGGAGCACTAGGCATCCGAGCCCTGGAAAGCACCCCGAGAGTTTGTGGTGTCTGGGCAGCTGGTGACCTGCTCTGGGAATTTGTGCTGTCTCCTCACCCACTGCAGCCCCTCCCCCCTGCCCCAGACTCCCATTTCTGCCGCTCACAGACCTATGGCTTCACCTGAGCTAAGAAGCTCTGCAATGGAAACTACCTGGTGGTCAGGACTGGCTCTCTCTGCCCCCGGCCTTGGCAAAGCCCTGGGGAGGCCACTGGTTCTCTTGGATGTTGGGCTCCTGGCATGGGGGCTAGAGGATGAGCACAGCACTCAACTGTCCGTGTGTCTGTGGTTGTCACTTCTGGCTAGGCACGGGCAACTCCAAGGCAGGAGCATCTTAGCTGGCCTTGCTGCCGTTGCGTTCTCGGCAACCTGTCCTGTGGTCAGCCCTGCCTCTGTCTCTAGCAACTTATAGCTGCTTCTGCTCTGCCTTATAGCTGGGGTGCTAGGCACCAGCAGGCTTTCGCTGGTGCAGGAGAGTAGCTCTCCTGGATACTTACCCTTTCCAGCCCTTTGAAAACCCTAAAGGGGAGGTTGAGACCCAAGGATTGGGGGGTGAGGATTGTTTTATCCTGCACTGTCTCCCTGACTGGTAGGTGCTGGCACAGCACAAGCCTGTTGGGTGTGAATAGTTGTTAGATGGAAACATGAAGAGGGCAAAATAAAGCCAGGTACCAGGCTGGGCCTGCGCGGCCCATAAAAAGCCAAAACTCCAAGCAGTCATCCAGTCTTTCTGTGAGGCTAATCTGTGGGCATCAAACAGCCCTCAGCAGGCTATGAGGAAGACACACACGTGTCCATTTCACAGAGCAGATCCTGTGTGCCCACTTGAACCAGATATGTTTTTGAGTTTAAGGTTGTTTTGGTTTTTTTTTTTCTTTTCTCATTTGAACTTGGAGTCTGTAATTAACCTGCAAGAGGTTGCAGTCACTTTGTAGGTGGGAGAGGGGTGGGGAGGGGGCCAGCCCACAGCCCGCCAGCAGCTGGGCAGAGGGAGGCTTTGATGCCAGGCGGGCTGGCCGCGTTGTCTCCAGGTGTTAGCTGCCAAGGGGAGTGCTGAGTCTTAGTCAGGAGACGAGGGTCATTAACCCTTTTAAGAGTCCAATGTCCCTGCCCTTGGTTCTGAAAGGGGGGAGCTGGCCCAGGTCTTCCCAATAGGTCGCCTGGCCACGGCCTGTCTGTCTCACTCTCAGATCTCTGCACTCCACACCCACCGCCCACTCCTGAGAGGAATGAGGTCAAGCAGCTGGCAGCAGCACCTCCTGGCCTCCCGGCTGGGTTGTGGGGAAGGAGCGGGTTGTTGTTCTCGGTTGCTCTCTTTAATGAGGTGCTCTATGGGGATGGTCTGTCACATAGATACAGGCCAGATGCTCTGGTTGGCTCTAGGTGGCAGGAAGCAGAAGCCACCAGATACCCCATGGCCCAATTTATACCACATGAGGTGTGTCCTAAGGGTTTTTGGAACATCTTCTCAGCCAGGTAAATCTTTGTGCAGGCCTTGAGAGACCTTCCTCTTGACCTTACCAAGCTTCCAAAGGCCATCTCTCCACATCCTCCTGTCCCCTTCAGGCTTCCTTGACCTTGCTGGGGGGGTCGGACTTCTGAACTCCCTCAACCCAAGGAGTGTTTGGGCTTTCAGTGCAGGGGAAGCTTTCTGAGGAGGAAACGAAGGAAGCGCTACTCGGTAATCAAGGGCCTTCCTTAGGCCATCTGCTCACTGCTGCTGTCAGCCGTGTCACTGGTGGGGTTGAGTGTTGTTAAAACAAAAACAAAACCCAGTAAAATCCCAAACTCTTTGATTTTACCAACAAAGACTCAGGAGCCAGATGCTGGTGTGAAACTCTGCCAGCTCGGAGAGGCAGAGAAAGCACCCAGCTTCCTACTCAGCTCATGTCCCAAAGGAAAAAGCCAAAACCCAAACGCTAAAAACAGAAAGCTCACTAGCTCAGCTCAGAGCCCAGAAAGAAAAAAGCCAAAAAGCTCCTTCTTTTTCTCTACACTGTCTTAAATACTATTTTCTCAAAGTCCCTTCTTTCTACTTAATCCCGGTTAGTGGTTTCTTACTTTGCCTTTTGACCTCGGATTAACTTTATCAAATCCTGTGTACAGAAAGCTCCTGGATTAAAGGTGTGTGCTAGAGCTGAGCCACACCAAACAATACACAGGTTTTTGCAGGTCACAACCTCGGGGTTCACAATGGGATCAAATATCCTGCAACAGTTGTGTGTGTGTGTGTTGGGAGAGACTTGAACATTAACCTCTCCTTCTTGTATGCGCAGTTTCCTGTTGCTTTTATCCAGTGTCTGTCATCTGCCCCGGCTCCTGGGCACTGGGCTTCTGCAAGCCTCCTCTCTGCGACGGGAAATACACCCATCCCTCAGGGTGCTGTCTCTCCTCCACTTGGCTGCAAAGTTGACCTGATAAGCTCTCCCCCACTGTTGCTCTATCAGAAGAGCGCTGGACACAACCTGACAGATTCAGCTGAACAATGGAATATTAGGCCGCCATTAAAATGATTTATGGCTGTATTGCTTGACTTGGAAAAAAATGTTTTCCAATGTGTTACTGAAAAGGGATCTAAGGCATTTTAAAGGAAAATGTTTTGGAGGCGATATTTGAAAATATGAACAGTGGATTTTTCTCTCTGAAGATAATTGAATTGATGTTAATGTGTTTTTCTTCCTCCTTATTTGTATTGTGTAATTTTTCTACAGCAAAATATATTTCTTATGTAACGAAAGAGTGACAGAGGGGGACAAGCTAAACTCAGGGGGATTGGCTCTTCCACGTAGAGTTAAGTCATATCTGTGTGAGGCAAAGCCAGAGACCTGACACATGGCAGATGCTCAGTAAATACCGTGATCCGGATGGAGGGTGAATGCCAGCCTTGTCTCTTGTCCTGAAAGAATCCCTTCCATCTCTAGGGCTTATTCCTCTGCTTGATTCAGCTCTGGCCTCAAGACACTCTTGGGCCCCAGTGTGATGGTCTCTAATAGCATGGCATTCGAGTTCCTAGGCATAAAGTAGATAGAGTTCAGAGGGGCTGGAGCTAGCTCAGTCACGTCAGAAGCCCTTCGAGTGCCGTCTCTAGGTGCCTGAGGTCTGCTGTGTGAACCTCTGAGCCTTGTCCGAAGTGACCCAGAAGGACTAGCACTGGGCTTGATACCCGGAAGCCACAAAGGGAGAAGCACTCTCCGCTCAGACGAAAAAAGAGCTTAAAGCACAAACCCAGTTCCGGAGTCTCTCATGCTTTCCTCTGACACCTTCAGAACAAATCCAGGGCTATCTTGGAGAGGTCCCCAGCCCTTGTCACAGAGCGCTTCCAAGGTTCCGGGCCCATGCCTGGAGCTGCAGAGGTCTCCTCAGGCACTGTTCCAAGGGCCATCTGGTGTGTGCTCTTCTTTCCTACCATCTGAGCTGCTGTGATAAATCCACCAGGGAACTTTCCAGATGCAGAAAACTGAGCCTAGTGATATGGCCTCACCTTGCATAAGATTCTTGTGAGGAACTTCCAAAATCTAGAAGAGAAACTTCTCTGTAAAGAGGGCCACATGATTCAAGCATGTGGTTACTCTCATGTTGTTGCCCTTTAGACCAGTGCTGCCCAATGGAAGCATGGCCCAGCCCAAATACGTCGTTTAAAATTGTCTAGCCGACACATAAGAAGTTAAAAAGGAAAATACAAGCCCATTCCAGGCTTCCCTATATCACCTGGGCCTGCCTCCAACCCTGCTCTCTTCAGCTTCATGGGCTGTGAGGGCCTGTGAACTCAGAAGCTCGCTGTCACTACCTCATCCTTCCTGGTGTTTGCTTGCTGACTGAAGCTGGGCTCCCCAAGTTCAGGACCGTCTAGCTCACTTCACTCCCTAGTGAATGATCAGTACCTGGCATGCCGTGGCTTGAATCATTCACTGAAAATGAATTGAGTGAGGAGTGAGTGAGTGAATGAGTGAATGAATGTGGAGTGAATGAACTAGGTGTGTTGTTGAGAAGTGCATGAGCTATCGAGAAGCGGCTAAGTGAGACACATGAGTTCCCACTGAATGAAGAGGGGCCCTTAGGATCTGAAAGAATAGCCTTTGTTCTAACGAAGATGTGGAGTGGCTTTGGAACCCAGTTCCTCAGCCCCCCTGGCCCTGCTGGCTGACTACCTCTGGTCCTCTCATGAAGCAGTGGCCTCTGACTACTGGACCTTCTTTGGCTGGGGCTCAAGTCAGGAAGCAAGGGTAGCAGAGTCAGCACGGCTTCCTCCCACTCCTCAGTGGCCGGCTGGAGCCAGGCTGGGAACAAAGTGGCCCACAGTGCTAGGGGACAAGACTTCCCTGCTGTCAGAGCTGCGGCAGGAAGTTGACACACTCCAGTAGGGAAAGTGGGCACTTTGGAAGCCACAAAAAGCTTTCTGTGTCCCAGTCACAGGAGGTCAGTGCTAGACCAAGGTTAGACGATCGGTTAACCTTATTAGACTGAAGCCAGTCATGAGGATATGCTCCTGGAGTCGCCAAGCATGCGCATGCCCTCAGGCACTTTTGGAAGATGCAAAGGAGCCCAGGAACTCACCCGCCTCGTGGCTTTCCTGGCCCTGTTTCTCAGTGTCCAGGCTGTACCCAGACCCCTGGCCAGGTGGTTCCCATTAGCTTTCAGAGTTCAGAACTATGAGGTGACAGGGACTCTGGGGCATGGGGAGAAGAAGGGTACTGGGCAGGACTCTCACTCAGAGTCACGAGGTTCCAGAAGGTTCCACAGGACCTCTTGCTGCAAAAGAGGAAGAAAGGCAGAGAAGGAGGAAGGTAGGCAGGCTTGCCAGCCTTGCATTTTAAAACGTAAGAAGCAGATAACTGGGGGAAAGAAAACATTGGAACGAAAGGTTCGGAGCCTTGGTATTTTTGGATCGCTCTTGGCGAATCCGTAAGATGAGCGCTGGGCCGAAAAGCAGACTTGCAGATGTGAGCAAACGATTCCAAAGGACGAAGCACAAAGGGCCGGTACCCTTAGAAGAACTGCTCGGCTGCTGTGTCATCCAGTAAATGCAAATCACAACAACAAAGAGACGTTATCTTTTGCCTAGCTAATTGGTAGAGATTAAAGACATGATAATGCAACAGGATGGTGAGGGTGTGGAAAAAAGCAGGCCTTGTTATTCAGAAAGGAGTGTGGACTGTTGTAGCCTTTGTGGAGGGGTAAGGGTGGGCACTTTGGCAGAAAGAAAAGAATAAAATGATTTTCGCGGGAACCATTGCCGAGGAAGCTTGCATAGCCTTTGACAGAGCAATCCCACTTTTAGGAAGATTGCCTTAGGAAATAATTGTGGATAGTATTAATGACCTCTTCCGTCTCAGGCTCTGCACGCATTCTCTCATACCATCCTCACATGCACCCCACAAGGCAGGAGCTGTTCTTATCTCCTGTAGTTTACAGATGAGAAAAACTGAAGCAGACAAGAATTAGGTTAATGACCTCAGGAAACAAAGCTAACAAGTAGCCAAGCCACGACTAGAACTCAGGCAGGCTGTGTCCCCTGGGCTTGTGCAGGAATGAACCCACACGGATGGCCCTCAGGGGTTGGTTTGTAATAGGAGCGTGGGGAGGACATGCTAAGTACCTCCCAACAGCAATCACTTACATAAATTATAATACTCCCACACAGGAATATTATGCAAGTGTAAAAAGTGATTCTGTGGAAAAATATGTGTGTGTGTGCCAGGGAATAATTTTTTGTATGCATAAAAGATCTCCAAGAGGATTTCCAAGAAGCTGGTAAACTTAGCTAACCCCCGGCTAACCTGAGAAGCGAGAGGGACATTTGTTTTATAGAAGATATACTCTCCTTACATTTGAATCATGTGACTATATTTTGTACTAAAAATACATATTTGTGCACATACACTCATGTAAGTTATGATATAGAACTTTATTCCCCAGAAGTGTTACCGAGGATTCCAAGAAGCATGTTTGAAAGCCCATACTCAGTCACACAGGGTAGGATGGCCCTTCCTGGACTGCAGCCGTCCACGTGTTCCCAAACCCCTTTCCTGAGCAGTGATCTGTCTTTCATCTCCCGAGACATTTCCAAGCTAGGTTTTGAGAAGGCTGCTGTTGATTCCGAACACCAAGGTGAAGGGCTTGCGTTGTTTCTTTAAATGAAAGGATCATGTTACTGGCACTGGTCCCATTTTGTTTAAAAATAGTGTGTGTGTGTGTGTGTGTGTGTGTGTTGGAGAGTGTGTGTTTATACGTGGAGGGAAGAGTGTGTGTCTGTGTTTGTGTATATTGTGAATGTGTGTATGTATATGTGAATGTGTATGTGTGAATGTGTGTGTGTGATTTCCAAGCACTGAAATGGTTTTGTTTACTTCTGTTTACTCACTGTGTTTTGTCATTTTATAAACTGAACAAAATGGCTTCCACAGGTGTCTGTGCTTGTGCTTAGCTCAACAAAGCTTTCAAAGAAAGCTTTCTCATCCTTTCCTCCTGGTCTCTGCACCTCACTCCCATCCCCTCCTACTTGTGAACGGGCTTGGGGTACATTAGGAAAGAAACTATGTCTAGCAAGGCCTTTGTGCTGCCTTCTTCCAGAGCAGTCTCCACTGCACTGCCAGGGCTCTGAGCTGCAGTAAAAGGCCTGGCGATTGACACGGAGAGGGCAAGCGGGTCCCAGACAGTTCCCCACCCTCGCACACTCTCCCTTGCGCTAATGGAAGGACTCAAACCCAGGTTCTGCTTTCTCTCTTCAAGAGACAAGGCTCCAAAATCACACATTAGCCTGCCACCTGTCTGGCACGCTCCAAATAGAAATAGCCAGGCTTTGGCCTCCGCTCTGTGGCTGTCTGGCTGTGTGTTCTCAGTCAAGTTTCTGAACCCCTGAGTCACCACCACCCACACTGGAGTGCAAAACTTGCCACAAAGAGCTCAGGAACCAAATGAGAGTGTGCACAGACAGCTGCATGTTCTAGGAAGGGCCATCTCAGTGCAAATTATTCCAGTGACCCGGCAGGGATCTGGGCGTGTGTGTGTGTGTGTGTGTGTTAAGGTGGCAGGAAGTGGCACAAAGAGGTGGCATATGGGAGTCTAGGGTATGTGGGAACAGCCTGGGGTTTCAGAAACAAGGGAGAAAGCTTGAAGCTTAGTGTCCAGGCCTGGGCCCACCTGTATAGCAGCCCTGCCTCACACACCTTCAGCCCAGAGCTGCCTCAGCCTGGCTGGCCTACTCACTTCCTTCCAAATCCCATCCTTGAGCTCTTACCTGCCTGAGCGAGCCCTGTCCCCAGAGTGAGGACTAGAACTGCTCTTCCGGGCTCTGCCACCCCTAACCGGCCCCATGTGCCATGCTGCAATGGCGATGCCAGCTTACAGTGCCCCTGCCAGGCTGACCTTCCTGGAAGTGGTAGCCGACTCCACCATCTTGTCTTCCTGGGTCCTCTGGGCCCAGCACAGGCCTGGCAGGGGAGGGGAGGTAAAGGGAGAGGAAGTAGGACTAATATCACTGAAAACTGAGGTCATGATCTGGATTTGAACCTCGGGTCCATTACTGACCCTCGGGGAAGTGACTTCACTCTTTTAAGCCTCAGTTTCCCTGTCTATAAATCGGTTTAAACAGGGCAGTGAAGTCATAGAGTTGCTGTGAAGGTTTTATAAGTGAATGTGAAGCTCGTGGTAACGAGAGCCAGAGGATTGCCAAGAAGTGGCAGAACCTTGTTCCCACTGCAGACTCTAAATGTAGGCTGCCAGGAGCCAGGGTTGGGCTTCCAGTCTCCCCAGTTCCGGCCTCAAGAGGGGGGCTCTTACTGCTCGTGCCTGGCCATGTTCACACCACCCCAACGCTGACCTACCTGCCTTGTACCCCACAGCCACCCGGCCCAAGCTGAAGAAGATGAAGAGCCAGACAGGAGAGGTGGGCGAGAAGCAGTCACTGAAGTGTGAGGCAGCAGCGGGGAACCCCCAGCCCTCTTACCGCTGGTTCAAGGACGGCAAGGAGCTCAACCGGAGCCGCGATATTAGAATCAAGTACGGCAATGGCAGGTGAGCGGTGCAGCCTGCCCTCCACCCTGCCAGCCCTGGAAGGGAGGACCACAGCCTTGTTCCCAAACCTAAGACAGCCAGGTCCCCCTCTAGGCAGCGCTTCCTTGCCACACCCAGTGCTCTGCTGACTGCTGAGCCCCTTGGGTCAAACCTGCCCTGGTATTGCAGACCATGGGACAAGAATTAAGCAATAACCAGGGCTGGGGACATACCTCAACCGATAAAGTGCTTGCTTAGCATGCACAAAGCTTTGGGTTCAAACTCAGCACTACATAAAACCAGGTGTGGCGGCACACACCTTTGATCTCAGCACCTGGGAGGTGGAGTCAGAAGGATCAGAAGTTCAAGGTCATTCTCTGCTAGCAGAGCAAGTTGAGGCTAGTTTTGGCTAGATGAGACCCTGTCTCAAAAAAAAAAAAAGCAATTTACGTGTCTGAAGGTTGGAGGCCATTTGACTCCCAGCCATCTTTAGCAGCAGAGGCCCTGCTTATCAGAAGACCCACCATCGCATGTGAGGGATCCCACATCTGGCAGTTTGAGGTGAAAGACCCCCATCTCCAGAAGTCACATACGATGAACAAGGGCTGGTCTCATGACTTGGCAAGCTGCCGTTTGTTCTTGAGCATAGTGAGTGGGTAGCATGAAGAGTGTCTTTCGTCCTGAATGACTATCTTAGGAGCATGGCTTGCACACTCCCTGAGGCTTCAGCCTGGGGCAGGAGGTGCCAGGAGAGCCAACGAGTTGAAGACAGCTCCTTCCTGTCTGCCATTAAACACGCCTCTACCCCAGCCCTTCGTCGGCTCTGGGGTCTAGGTAGACATTGCACTCCCAGGAGCCTCTCGGCCTTTTCTGCCCTTACCCTCAGAGTTGCTTCCAACCACCCCCTTTGGAGACAGCATTTTCTCGTAACCCTACACGAAACACACACAGAGGTGCTTTTTCGAGATCACCAGCCTACCTCACAACAGAAAGGGTCAAGTGGATGTCCATGCTCAGGCTGCCCTTACCTCACACCTCAGAGCCCTGCAACCTGAGAAGAAGATCGAGGAGCTAGGCTCTGCCTCCACTATCCTCCAAGACCTGAACCAAAGAAGAACCGGTTACCTGAGGCAAAGACAGAAAGTGGCCCAGGCAAAAAGTCACACAGGAAGGGACTTGATGAGAGGTCTTTTCCCGTAAGAAGGCTAATTCATAAGGAAAATACGGTATTTGGAGAGGTGGGAAGGTTCGGGTTAGGCTTCCTATGTGTCCCTTGTCTATACAGCATTGGTAAGAAATTCAGTCTGACTACTTAATCCCACACTCCCCTCTTTCCCACCACACTGCTATAGTCTTGGTACCAGCCTAGAAAGAAAAGTACACAGGACTCTGGGAGCTAAGGCTGGAGGGGCCTTCTCTCTCTAGCTTCTCCACTAGTTCTCTGAGTCTGTGAGGTGCACTTGTCCTCTGCACCGCTCCCAAACATGGTCCCCATGTGCCCATCCCTCTTCCATCAGACCTTGTGCCACACTGCCTCATGCCCCTCCTGTACAGACACAGACACTCACACAGTCCCACGCGCACATACACCACTCTCCTGAGGCACCACCAGTTCCTGCCTTTCTTTGGCAACTTTAGCCTCTCTCCTTCTTCCTCCTAGCAAACTCCATCCTGCCCATCCCTCTCCCAGAATGCTCTCCCACAACTGCTGTGTCCTGCCCGCTTCTAGCTGTTGCCCTGTCTCCCTTGTTTCTTCCAGCACTATGCCAGTCACCTGAGCCCCCTGCTGCACACCTTTCATTCTCTGTCCACACTGGCTTGCCCAAGGCAGCCAGTTCAGCCCACTCACAGGCCCTCTACCCTATGACCTCTGGGCTCCCAAGCCTAGGCCTCGAAGCAGCACTTGGTACAGTGAGGGCTGATGCCTCTCCCAGTGGGTTCTCCCCTCTCTCCCATGCTCCGTTAGTGCCAGCGACACCCCCCTTTTACCGCTCTTTCCCTCCCCACCAGTGGGTTATGTCACCCTCTTGGGGCTTTCAACCTCTGAGACCCCAGGCCCCCCGCCTCTAGGCTTACTCCATGCTGTGCCGCCAGCCGAGCCCCAGACACTGCTCCTGAGGCCTGACGGGAAGTCTCCGACTCAGAGAGTTCCCAGGCAGCCGTCCTCAGCTGTGCACACCTGGCCACCTTACCCGCCCCCCCAACACATGCCCCCCCCCAACACATGCCCCTTGCCATTTCTGCAGGCAGGCACAACCTCCCTACCCTAGATGTTTCTCATCTGCCCTCCTCTCCTCCCACCCTGTTACCCTCTCTTGCCATATTCCTGGTTACCACCTGGGCCACCGACTCCTCTGTGAATTAACTGGTGTAGCTAACCTGTAGGTATAGAGTATTGACTGTTTGTCAAGTACTCTGCTGCAGGTTCAAAATACGATGGGTGAGCAAGACAGCTGTGGCCCCTGCCAAAAAGCCAACTTTGGGTTATTTTGGAGGGGGGAAGCTTCCACCTATCTTCCAGAGGGAGAAAAATTGATGATTCTGGATCATTTTGCTTATGATTCTAGTTCTCAACCTCCTACTGCAACAGATGATCTTTCCAACACAGACCATGACCCCTCATCATCCCTTCCTTATTTGACAGCCTTGGGCTCTCTCGTTCCTTTCTGGCCTAAACATTACCACCCTGCTGATCTGTCCCTACCAGGGCCCAACCCCTGGTCTTTCCTTTCACAACCCTGGACGTGGGCCCAGGCTGTCCCCTGTACTTGGAAAATTGCCCCTCTTATCTCTAGCAAAGCCCTCCAAGCCCAGCTTAAATGCTATAACTCAGGAATGTCCCCCCAAGCCCTCCGATCAGCTCATGTCCTCTCTGATGGCACCTCACCACTGAGAAATCAATCATTCCTCCTCACAGGAGCACCTCCGCCTCATCCCCCCTGCTCCCCAGTAGGCCTAGAAGCAGAGATCCATATTCAGTGTGGAGCTAACAAGAATCTCCCAAGGCTGGCCCTCCTCTCCTGGGTGTAAGGTCACCCCATCGAGAGGCTGAGCAGGGAACCCTATCAATGGGCCAACTTTCTAAACATCTGCCCACATCTCACAGGAGCCACACACACACCTCACAGGAGCCACACACACACCTCAAAGGAGCCACACACACACCTCACAGGAGCCACACACACACCTCACAGGAGCCACACACCTCACAGGAGCCACACACACACCTCACAGGAGCTGGAGCCAGGTGCAAAGCTAGGAGCCTTACTTCTGATAAACCCTTCTCGGTCCTTCCTCCTTGAGTCCCTCACACCCTGCCTGCCCAAGCTACATTCAGTCTTGGCATCTCTGTTTGCTGGCAGAGACTGCTTTCCCGACAGGGGCTGACTGACTGTCTCTGTGTCTGCCAGGTTGCAGTGTCACCCAAGCCTTCCTGAGCCAGGAGAAACCTTGCCCCCCAAGACCAAGGCACAGTCCTTCTCCTGCAGAACCTCATGTTCCCTTATTTATGAGGGGCAGGCCGGGACAGGCCCCTCAGGCAGGCAGGGGAGGCAGGCACTGAGGAAAGTGTGGGGCTGCCCAGATCCTGTCCCTGCCAGCAGAGAACTGGCTAGGGAAGGTGGGACAGCACTCTTTGCAGGGGCAGATCTGGGTCAGCACATTGATCGGGCAGCAGGAGTGTACATCCGGCCTGCCTGCCTGCCAGGAAGGCAAGGAGAGAAGCCTGAATCCCAGGGACTCCAGATGAATCTAAGAATGAGGAGAGTACAGAACCCCAGCAACTTCAGGGCCGCCAAGAGGGACTTGTTTTCTGCTCAGCTCTCCTCCTGTTCCCTCCTCGCTCCCCATCCCCTGTGCCACGCCTTATCCCAGCAGTGTGTGGCTTCTCCTTTGCGTCCTGGAGCTCAGGCAGGGCATTGGCAGCTGGGCTCCACCCTGCTGTTATTCCAGCTAACTGTGCGTATACAAGGAATCTGGATTTTTAATCCTCCACTAAAAAGAAGAGTTGGGCATAGTATGTGAAGACACTGTGTCCTTACTGGGGTCCCTGGCTTTATCCAGATCACTTTCTGGGCCCCAGATGCAGGAAGGGCTGGGAGCTAGAACAGTCTCCCACAGCCAAGACACCCCAGAGTAGGTGCAGGGAAGCTTTGAAAAGGAAGCAGAGATTTGGTTGGGGCTTCAAAAAGAAGCAGGATTCTCTGGAGTCACAGCACAGAGGAGGGGCTGCCAGGACCTAGCCTCAGATCGCTCAGGTGAGAGCCCAGATGAAGGAGCCAGCCCTGGCTTCTGGTACCCTCACTCCTGGTACCTCTGCTTTGTCTTGCTGAGTGTCTGCCAGCAACCCAAGAGCCCTCGAAAACTTAGTTTCCTGATGTTTAAGGAGAGCACACTCTGACTGGTCCTGAGGCTGCAGACCCTGGAGTGCATGGTTCCCAGCACATGGGAGGTGCTTGGTATACATTTGTGGGAAGAACTAAACAAAAGCCTCTCAGAGAGGCTACAGGAGGCCCCGCACTGGCAAGGCTGAGTGGATGGTAGGAAAGAGCCAAAGATTTAGGCTGGTACCCTGGTGCATTTGCCACTGAAGCTAGTCTCTCCTAGGTATCTGGAGTCAGAGTCCATGCTGCTGCTCTGACAGAGTATCCTGACAGGTTTGCTTATAAACAGTAGGGATGTAATTGGCCCACGGTTGTAGAGGCCTAGACCCCCAAGATCAAGGGTAGAGCGACCTTTTCAATGCTGTGTGTCCTCATGACCTGCTGGCACCATTGCAGTGGGGAAATGGGGGCCAGTGGACTTTGGGAGATACATTCAAACCACAACACTTTACAGTGACAATCTGCCACTTCTATGGACAGCCAAAGCAGCTGGGAATGAGAGACATGACCGTGTGACTTCCTAAGGGGCCTGACATGCTTCCCAAAGGAAAAAAAAAATGACAGAAAGAAACCCAGCCAGCAGGGAAAAAAATTAAGAGTGAGAAGTCATAGATTTAGAACATACGTCCTGTGGCTGGATGTACCCTGTGATGCCCTGAGGGTTCAGGTCTTCCCCCAGCTTCAGGGTTCAGCACACTGCCTGCACTCCAGAAAAGGCTGGCCTGAGGGACCTTCTCACCCAACCTCCACAGCCATTGTGGTGCTGTGGAGTGCTGGCTGCTGATAAGCTCCGGTAGTAGTCCTGGCTCACACCTCTCTCCCTGTTTCCTCTCCCAAACCAGAAAGAACTCAAGACTACAGTTCAACAAAGTGAAGGTGGAGGATGCTGGGGAGTATGTCTGCGAGGCTGAGAACATCCTTGGGAAGGACAGCGTGAGGGGCCGGCTCCATGTCAACAGTGGTAGGTGTCCCTCAGGAGAGGGAAGGGCCCTGGGTGGGTGGGAGGGTTGGCAGAGTGGCTCAGCTGCCCCTCAGCCCTCAGGAGACCAGCACATGATCTGTCTTGCACTCACACACCCCCTCCCTCCTGCTGCTGCATATCAAACCCAAGATCTCAGCTGATTCAGAGAAACGCAGTCAAAGCATAAATGTTTAGTTTTGTTATCTGGGCCTGGAAGAGCCGCCAGCTCTCATTTTAAATACCCTGAAAACTAAATATTTTGAAATCAAGAGGTGGGGGGGAGGATATTTTTAGAAGGCAATTATGAGAGGCTGGGCTGTCAGGAGCAAGGCTGGGGAGAGACAGGCCTGAGGTGGGTGTGCGCTGCCTGCCTGTTTGCCAGCTGCATTGTTGGACACCTGAGCCAGGCCAGGGGGTAGGAGGCTTGAGTGCCTGGGGCCAGTGGACAGCCTCCATTTAGGGATACCAGAGCCCTCTCACAGACCCTATGCCCCCTTTGAAGACTTACAAAAGAAGGCCTCAGAACTGTTTGGCTTGCTGGCTCTCAAGGTCTGATGCAGCCTCAGAACAAAATGCGGCTGGCTTGTCCTCTCAGGCCCTCGTTTGGGGCCTAGAAAGTTACCTCTCCTCCCTGCCAGAGCTGAGCATCCACAGACTGAGCCTACCATGGAGGGTTTGCTGTTCAACCAAACCTGCCCTAGTTTAGGATCTGACCCTGTGTGTATTGCGTCCTGGCTATATTACTGTGGCATGGATGATTTAAAGAGGAACCTGCAGCATTGCCTAGGCCACAGGTCATCCCAGCTCCTGTCTGCCCTAGTCTCAAGGGAGATACCCTGTCCCCCAGCCTCAGGCTTCTTGGGCCACGCACTGGCAGTCTGCTTTCTAGATCTTTGTCATACCCGTCCCTTCAGTCCTATCCCTATCTCAAGGGCAGCCGTGGCTCAGGCTTCGTCCCCACTCACATGCGCCTCCCCGAAGCCACATCCTTCCATGGAGCCTCACCAGAGCGAGTGTTCCCTTCCCATCCCCACTTCCCTTCACTCCCTACCCCATCCCTAGCTCTTCAGACTGCAGGCAGGCATCCTCCTCCAAGACCATCTGCTCACTGCAGAGTCACTCTGGGTCCACACCCCATCCTTGGCTAGTCTTGACCCACAATGATGGCATCTCTTGAGTTCTAGCCTTAAACCCCCATACTGCTGCTGGATTTGTTCTGTGCTTTGACCACCCAGTGTAGGAGTCCCAGGAACACACAATGTAGTCCCCTTGGGAGTTTTTCCCTGGTCACATGGACTTTTTACTGAGCCAGACTCTATCTGCATTGTCTCCTGGACCCTTCTTGGGGAGAGGCTCGGAAAGGTTACAGACTTTGCACAAAGTCAAATAGCTTGTTGCTGATAGAGCTCTACAGTGTAGAAGACATTACTAAATTTGGTCTGGCACTCCATGGGCCTGTTTATTACTCTGGCCTCAGGGCCTAGCACAATGCCTGCCTCCCAATAGGTAGCTGGTAAATGTTATATTAAAGAAATTACAACCTAGGGTTAGGAATGTAGTTCAGTGGTAGACCTCTTGCCTACCATGTGCAAAACCTGAATTTAAGTTTTTCAATTTTTTTAATTTTATTTTTTATTTTTTGGTTTTTTGAGACATGTCTTTCTGCATAGTCCTGGCTATCTGGAAACTCACTGTGTACACCAGGCTGGCCTTGAACTCACAGAGATCCACTTGCCTCAGCCTCCCAAGTATTGGGATTAAAGGATTGTGCTTATACATCCAGCTTTCAATATGATCTTTTAATTTAAAAAAATGCTATTCAAGCTATTCAATGGTCTCCTCCGTGTCCTGGCCTGAGAAGGTGACAGAGATGGATACCGGGATCTGGTGGTTCTCAAGCTGCCTCAGAGTGGGATGTACCTGGCTCCACACCCGATGTCTCCATCGTCGTGGGCAGGCATCCTCTGACACCTTAGACTTTGGATTTCCCGTTTTATTAATGAAGACCTTCTGGGCTAGAGCTGACAAGTATCCAACTTACACCGACCTTAAGAAGTTCATTTCTTGGCTCATGAAACCAAGAAGTCCAAAGGTCGTCCATCTGACTCCAGATGGAAAGGAGCCCACGAACTGGGAGTGGGCTGGTTGCCTGCTGTGAAATGGCACCTCCCGATTTTGAGGGAGAGGAGCAGAAGGAGGAGGCCTCAGAGAGTTCCAAACTCAGCCAGCCCCTACCCAGGCTCTGCTGGGGCCTCTTCATCCTGCTGAGGTCACATGCACGCTTGGCCCTGTTATGGTGCTCAGGTGGGTGGGGCACCATCTTTGCCAGGCTTATCTTCATGCAGGAGGGCTCTAGAGAGGCAGAGCACCCTGAACAATAGCCCTGTGGGACCACCATCTAACTATGGCAAGGGGTGTTCCCACTCAAAACACAACAGCTGTGCTCTCTCTGCCACACAGGGCCCAGGGTCTTGAGGGGTTTCCTCACTAGTAAGCCCTAGCTGCAGCCTGTGAATGCCCCCTCTCAGCCTGCCATACTTTGATAGGCTTGGGAAGCAGACAGTGCCCCTTTGGGGTGCACACAGGGTCTCACATGGAGCTGGAATCCCCGCTGCCCAATGGCCTCACTGTCTTTTGTCACTGCAGCCTGACATAAGGCAGAGGCCCAGGAGGTAGAAAGAGCTCAGAGATTTGCACAGGTTTTCCCCTAGTAGGCTGAGCTACATGGTCTTAACCTTCCTCTAAACTCCAGGATTCTGAGTTGGCTGCAGAGATTGCCGCTGCATCTCACCAACACACACACACACACCCTTACACACATCATGCACACCTTTTCTGCTACTCTGCCCAGTCCATGGCTGGCAAGACTACTCTTGATGTGGAGAACTGGTCCCAGCCATTTTTCCAGGCAGAGATGCATGCATAGATTCCTTGTTTACCAGTAAAACCCAGCACACTTGCAGCAACCACACCCTGAGGAGGGGGTGGAGGGCGGGCAGCGGGCAGCTCTGCCTGCCCCCAATGACTCATCCCAAGGTGGGTTGGCATGGCCCGCCTAGGCTCGAGGGGAGTAGGGCCACGGGGTAGAGCATCAAAGGGCATCGTAGGATGGTTACCTACCTTTCCATTAGGGTGGAGCCATAATCCTCCCTCCCAGATGAAAGCAGGCCCTCCAGAAGTGACAGCTCTGGGTCTCACAGGACCTTCCAACCTCCCTTGGGCTGACAGGGAAAAGGATTCTGCAGACATAGACAGAGCTTGTAACAAAACAGTCTGCCTGGTGCAGCCCCCTTTTGTCTTACAGAAGCTAGCAGCCCATCCCAAGTCAAAGGGAGCTCAGGACTGTCTCCAGATACCAAGCACAGGGAGACAGGCTTGACATGAGGTGTTACAGGCCTGTAGGCATCTACTGAGGCCTCTGGGCCAGAGGGGAGGTGGTTTCTAAGCATGGTCACATGAGCACGCACCCTCACACCAGTTGTAGCTGGCATGGCCCTGCTCTGAGCCCAGAGAGGCTTCAGCCCTGGTTGCAGCGTAGTACCTCAGATGGCAGGGGAATAAAGTGGTAGGCCTGAAAGTGTCTGCCGCTGCCAATAAACAAAGTGGAGGAGGATGGAGACCTAAGCCGTGTGAAAAGAAGATATTTGCACAGCAAGGTGGGAGCAGACTAGCTCGAGGCAATGGATCTTAAAGACGGGCAGAAGTTTGCCCGTGCTCAAAAGAACAAAAGCGGCTGCGGCCTGGGCAGCAGCGAGACCCCCGGTGCCCACTCTCAGCCCCGTCCCATTTCATCTTCCTCTGAAGGTGCGGAAGCTTGCACCAAGACATCCATGGCAGCTGTTCCCTAGATTTTCCCCTTCTGGGCATGGTTTTAATTAACTTTTTAGATATAATTTTCATACCATAAAATTTGCCCTTTTAAAGTATGATTCAGTGGTTTTTAGTATATTCACCGGCTTATGTAACTATCCCCACTAATTCTGGAATATTTTCATCAGCACCTCAACACCCTGTGTGCATCGGCCATCACTCCCCGCCTCTCCCTTCAACCCCACAACCACTGCTCTTGCTTTCTGCCCGTGCGGATTAACTTATAGTAGACATGAACAGAACCATATAATAAGTGGCCTTAACATATCTTGATGTCCATCCATGTTGTAACATGTATGAGTGCATTCTTTTTATGGTAAAATAATATTCCAGTGTGTGGATATATTATGTTTTATTCATCCTTTCAGTGGTTTGAAATTGTTGAATCATTTGGATCATTTCCACATTTGGGCTGATGAATAATACTTCCGCAGACATTCATGTTCAGGTGTTTGTAAGCACACACGTGTCAGTCTTGAAGATACACCCATGAGTGGAATTTCTTGAGTGCATGGTAACCCTGGGGATTTTAGTTTTTACAAGAGCTCCCTGACCAGATGCCTAAACAACCGGGCCACTGTACGTTCCCACCAGCAAGGACCCAAGGTTCTGTACCTCCATATCCTCCCCACCACTGGTTATTTTCCAGCTCCACCGTTCTAACCCTCTTAGTAGATATGAAGTGGTGTCTCAGTGTGGCTTTGACTTCACATCCCTAATAATTTTTCAGCAGTATTTGCATGTGAGAGGAGCTGGTGTTCTGCAAAAAAGCTATCAATTACCAGGCTAAGAACACTCCACTATGCTCAGGAAAGCATTTGTAGGAAGGTTTTTCCTCCCATGCCCAAGCTCCCAAAATAACAACTCATGAGACTCAAGTATTATTTACAAACACCTAGGCCATATCGCTAAGCTCCTCTCTGACTAGCCCATCACTTAAAATAATACATTTATAAGAATTTAAATTCTGCCTTATAGCTGGTTACCTGGGCTCAGGCACCATGCATCCATCCTCTTCACATCTTGCTGACTGAATCTTGCCTGCCTGTCTCCCAGAATCCCTTCTGCCTGCCGGATGTCCCACCCATTTCCTGCCTCACAGGTTTCTTAATTGACAGGTGTTGCATCCATACAATATACAAGACATTCCTTCTCCAGGGAAGCAGCAGAGGGCTTCCCCTCAAGAATCGATAAGTGAGCAGGGCTAAATGTTGCACGCCAGTAATCCCAGCACTCTGGGAGACCAAGGCAGGCACATGACTGTGAGTTCGAGGCCAGCCTGGTCTACAAAGTGAGTCCAGGAGAGTCAAGGCTACAAAGATAAATCCTGTCTCAAAACAAAACAAACAAACAAAAAAAAAAAAACACACAGATAAGTGTTTGCTGATTTGCTCTGTTAAGCACCTGTTCTGTGTCAGGCACTTGGCTATGTAGTGGGGTTTAGTGAAACATGACCGATGTGGCCATGCCCCAAGGAGCTTTGGTTCTAGTGGTGCAAGTAATGATGGCACACTTGGTTCCCTAATCAGCTTACAATAAATACTACTAGCAGAAGCTTGTTCAGTGAGCAGAAAGAATGAGGAGCCATCTTCAGAAGCCTGGAGAGACTGCACTGAGACACTGATGTTTGAAAGGTCCGGGACAGCAGGGTACTTGGCTTGTCAGAAAAGCTGAGATGAGTGCAGTCACCTCAGGATGAACGACAAAAAATGTCAGGTGATGAGCCCCAGATCAGAACTGATGGGGTCTCTATTCTAACCACTAAAGAGTCATGGTCCTGGAAGGGATTGACACAGCTTACATATTTCAAAGACCACTATGGCAGCTTTCTCGCAATAAGGCCAGAGTAGAGGCAAGGGTGGCCAGGAAGACCAGGAAGTAAGGTCACCCAAGGAAGATGTGACAACGACATGGACCAGGAGAGGAAGTAGGAGGCATGAATCAAGTGTCTTGAGGTGGCAGAGTCCTTGGAGGTATATGGCAGTGAAGAATAAAGAAGAAATGAAAGGTGTTCTCTAGGACCCCAGGGCTCACAGGCCTAGGGAAGACCAGAGTCGAGGTGGAGATGGATAGCTTGGAGGCCAGTTTGAACACACTGGTGGAGCAGGCTTCCCCCACCTTTCCTTCAAAGTGGCAAACTGCAGATGTGTTCACAAGCGAACCTGTAAGTGCCAGACCAGCATGATGACACCACGGTGGCCTGACACCTCTCTGTGGAGTACACACCTCCCTGCTGTGTGACTTCACCACCAGAACAGCTGTGCTAAAGTGACTTGGGGAGGCCTTCCCATGACAGAGGAGGTCGGAAGGCTATGGCCATTATTCCCTGACACCTCCATGACTAGCTCGTCTACCAGCTCCCTTTTTGCCCTTCTGGAGTCCTGGCATCAACCTCGAGATATGGCATTCAGTATACCACAACGAGGCCACCATCGTCTCTCTTCGGTGGTCCCTGCCATCCCAGCATCCTCGCTCACTGCCATCCACTGCTCAGTCAGCCCCGCAGACTAACAATGAAGACATGACAGCAGGAGGCCTCTGCCACCATTGCTGCTGAGGAGCCAGGCTGGGCCTGGCAGGTCCAGGCCAAAATTCCTTTGGCTTAGCCAAGGCCCCTGGGAGGCCCCAGGCTGTGGTTCACATCCATCTGCTCACGTCAAGCCTGGGTGCTGACGTGTTCTTTCACAAGGGACATGGTATCTGGCAGGAATACACAACTGCAGCTCTAGACAGGCACTCCGCCATTCTCTTTCTTCACTCCTCCTTTGAGGTGTAACCAAAGGACAAGGCAACCTCTATGCCCTACACTCTAGGATCTGCCCAGTGCTGGACTCTATGACTTGCAGACGCGGTCACCTCACTCGTGTATCTTTTCTGTCCCTTTCTTAATTTCCTGGGTCTCTATGACCCAGAATCAGAGCAAACACCAGTAAAAGCTTCTTCTGCCCGGCCAGCATGTGGGTCCCAGCTGGGTTTGCAGTGGAGCCCTAGGGGAGACCTCAGCAGGGGCGGGGCCTGAGATGCCAGCTCTGCAGCAGGCGTGGGGGAGAGCAGAGTGGGGGAGCTGGCCCTGCCCGCCGAGTGTTATCTCCGAGCTCCTCAGACATATCCAGAGGCAGTGCTGTGTGTACACTCCAGTCCCCCGCGCTCCATCTGTCTCCCTACATGTCTAAACACTCAGGGTGCCGAGCGCCTGCCTGTCCCATCCTCCTCCTCCCACCTCCTTCCCACTGCCGAAGGGAGGAGCGGAGGCTTGCCACCCCAGGGGAGATAAGGGTAGCCAAGGTGGAGTGGGACACCTCGGTGCAGGGACCACCACTGGGCAGGAGTGAGAGACCCTTATAGCCCCAGAGCACAAAAAGGGAGCAGGGACTCCTTTTTTGGCAGCCTATCCTGGAGAGCCAGTGTGGGACACTGCCTTACAAGAGTAGTTTTCGCACTTAAAGCCAGCTTTCTGGACACTGTCCCCTGAGGGAGCAGAGCATTCAATATTCTCACTGTTTTCAGGCAAGCCTGATCAATCAGATGTGCAGCCTGGGTTAGCAGCCTGAGAGCCCAGCCTTTCTCCTACCCCGTTTTCACATCCTAGCTGTTCCCTGCCCTCCCACCCGCCATCTCCCAGCTATATCTCCTCCTGAACCTCATGATTTATAGCTTAGGCTGGCCAAGGTCTGAAGACTCCCTCCACAGGCAACAGCTAACAAGGCGGGAGCTGTCTGGTGTAGGGACATGAAGGAGACCCTGAACAATTCTAGAGGCAGGACATAGTGGCCTTCATAACCTCCCAGCACTGGAAACAAGAGGGAAGAGAGTGGAGGCCCACATGTCCCCCTCCCCCACATACACACCTTTCCAGAGCTCAGAAAATGACAGTATCCAAAAGGTGTCATTTCCCTGAGTCCCCTGGCCACCATAAGAATCTGAGCAGTGCAGATGGATGCAGGTGTCTCCCTCTGAGCCATTCTCTACACCAACAACTGGTCTTATTGTGGGGCACCCCCAGGAGGAAGAGCAGAATAGAGCAGAGGTCAGGCCTTCCTCCAACAAAGGAAGCTCTTTCTGTTCTCTTCACCCCTCAGAAACAGTGGGAAAACTCCAGGCTTTTGTAGGTTTGCCAAGAGTGTGAAAACAGAATCACACAGGGTAGATGGTCTGTTGTGGCTTCCTTTTTGCCTTGTTACCCACCAACAAGACCCCCCTAGACTTTCCCTACCCAGGCATTCCTGCAGATCCCAGCGACCTTCCAGTTGTGAGATGGGAACAGGAAAGAACATGAAGGAAGTGATCCCTGGGCCCAGAGGTGGTCTCACTGGGTCACTAGCACATGTTTCTCATACCTCCAGTGAGCACCACTCTGTCATCGTGGTCGGGGCACGCCCGGAAGTGCAATGAGACAGCCAAGTCCTACTGTGTGAATGGAGGTGTGTGCTACTACATCGAGGGCATCAACCAGCTCTCCTGCAAGTAAGTGGCCTGCAGGGGTGGGCACGGGGCTTTGAGCAGGGGCGGGAGATGCTGGGGCAGAAGTGGAGGGCTCTAGAAAAAGTGAGCTTCAAGCTACTTGGAAGTGATCCCCAAGGGGTGCAGACAGGGTGGCTTGCCCACTTTCTAGTCCTTTCCTGGACCTAAAGATATGTAAGCTCTGAGGGGTGTGTGAACTCCTGCAGACCCAGTTTTCTAGGCCCCGATCACTTTGCCTCCTGATGTTCACCTCTTACCAACACTCTGCAGGACAGTGGGGTTACCAGTAGAAGGCACTAGGTGTTTCTCTCTGTGTCTCTCTCTCTCTGTGTATCTCTCTGTCTCCGTCTCTCTGTCTTTCTCTTTCTTTCTCCTTCTGTTTTGTCTTTCTTCCCCATCTCAAAACAGCTCTCCAAAACTGTCCTGAGTGAACATGTCCTGGCTGATTCTTCTCCAGTAGTGATAAGCCTGGAAGAGTAAGGCACAACACAGGCTCCAAAGCCCTCAGCACCTGATGATCCTGCTCTTGTTGCCTCCGGGGAAACAAGGGTTTACCCAGAGCCCAGTGCTGTCCCTCGATCTGGCTGTTCTTCCTGACCCCCAGTGGGCAGTCCTGCCCTGAGCATTGCTTGTGCCACTTTAACCCCAAGCCCCTCTCTGTGGAAGGTGGGGACAGACACAAGGACAGCACTATGGGAGTGGTCTAATGGAGGAGGTGAGGGTGGCCCCAGCAGGAACTCCAGGGAGCTCAGAACCCTACTACCCATACTGCAGCACTCAGGACAGGTTGGACTGAGGACACCAGAAGGGGATTTTTCAGTCCTGACGATCCTCCTGCATGTGTGTGAGGAGGACACCGCAAACTCAGGAAGTGCAGCTCTAGTCAGCTCTTGAGGAATATGAAGGGGATCTAGTCAACAGCTTGGAGTTCTCAAGGACCCCAGATGAGGGCCCCATTCCCACGGCATCTGGACAAAGGCCACCGAAGTGTTGCTAGTTCAGAAAGAGGGTTTTGACCTCCTGGTAGAAGAACCTCAGGCTTTGCTGCCTCTGGCCCTGCAGGCCAGACCTTGCACCCCTATCACTGGCTTGGCCTTTCTAGGAATGTGAACCTGCAGAGGAGACTGGGACTTTTAAAGAGCCCTGCACAAGCCAGTGGCTCAGTATCCATGTCTCCTACTCACCCACAAGAGAGCTTGATAGCACTGCCAGGCAGAACTGTGGCTCTGGCCCCAGCTGGCCTCCTTGATGGCTTCCTCCATGGTCCCACCCTTCACCTGCTGTTATCCCCTTTCCCCACCTCCTCCCTCCTGATCCCCTCAGAAAAGTTCCAAGAGCAACAACAGGTACTCCAGGAGAGTTCAAGGCCTGGCCTTGGCTTCTAAGACGCAGACGCAGCCATAATAGCAGCTCAAGCCCTGGGAAACAGCACAGTCTTACAAATGCTCTGAGCTCTTTGGAACAGGCCTACTAGAGACTAGCATGTCTCACATAGATGTCTGCCCTGACTCACCTTCCCCTCTGCCACACCAGGCCTCTCCTCCTCCCTAGCCCTTTGGACCCCTGAACCCCCAGAGAATCCAGCATTATCACTGAAGTCAGCCCTGCATGCAGACAGGAAGGCCCTGAACCCCAAGACAGGCACAAGGAAGAAGTAGGTCCCCAGAACCCAGAGTCCAAAATGGATTGCAGTGTAAGAAAGGGAAGGATGAGACAATGGCTCCCAGGGGAACCTGCCAGCATGACTGTGCCCCGAGACGCCAGGGAATATGCCCTGAAAGGAACAGGGAGAGGGGCCTGAGCCCTTGTGGAAATGAGCCCTGTTTCCTCCCCTCCCCCCATCCAGATGTAAAACTGGTACCCAGAGCCACCACTTCCCCATCTTTGCCTCACCTTGGACAGCCCCAGGCAAGGTCCAATAACCTACTTCCCTGAACCCCTTTGTCACATGCAAGGGAGAGGGACATCCCTGGCTGGGCCCGCAGTCCTTGGAGCTGTGCTGGAGAAGGGCAGGGGGAGGGGGCCGGGCAGAGCCCAGAGGCCATTCTGAGGGTGGGAAACTGGGTGGGAAGGGGGCAGGCCTCTTGGGGTTTCTGACGACCTGAATTACTCGGAGTAAAAAGGAAAGAACTTAGGGAATGGGACTCACGTCTACCATTTGTGCTGTTTGTTTACTTTTTATTTTGATTTTTTTGCATTTCCGCTTAGCTTGGATAATGAAACTACGCTGGTCAGTTTCATTCCAGTTTCTATAAAACTCAGTTTTCCTTCCTGGTTTTCTTACACTTGTTGCTGTGTATTGGTTCAGAGCCCCCACCCCCCAAGGGAGTGTTGGAAAGCAGGCAGGCACACTCCGCAACCCTCTTGTTTTTCTGGAAGTCAGTGCCAAAAGAAACAATGTCACTGATACGGAATTTTGTTTAAAAAGAAAGAAAGAAAGAAAACTTAAGGGGACTTAAAAATGGGGGTCTAAATCAAGGTGACTGTCTCCTGTCTGGGCCAGACAGGGACCTCCACGCCTCCTCTTGCCGTTTTCTCCTCTTCTCTCCGTGTGTTTGTTGACACGGTGTGCGTGACTCTTGGGGACTGGTTCAGGGGATGATGACAGAACAAGACTCTCTTTCCAGCCCTGTGCACATACCAGTGGCATGCCTCCCTCTCCCCTCGCTCATCTCCTTCACCCCCAGCTTCCCCCGCCCCATCCCACCCCATCTGCCTGCTCATCCTCACTACATCTCCACCCGCCCTCGCCCTCGTGAGCTCCAAGACCCTGGCTCCCTCCAGTGCCTGGGGCACGACCGCATCCTTCATCCTTCCTTTCCCAGGTGAGGGCAGCACACATGGCATTATCCCCAGGCTACCAAAAGGAGAAACTGAGGCCCGGGAGGCGGGTGGGGAACGGGGACAGCAGAGGTCCTGACCTCTCTGCCACCCCAGATATAGCCCGTGGGCTCTCCTCTCCGCCCTTCTCTCACCCCTGCTCTTCTCCAGCCCCAGGCTCAGACCTCAGAGTCAGAGGTGATGCCTATAGGGAGGTCTAGGAAGGCAGCGGTCTGCCACCCCTTCTGACCCATCCCCTATTTCCCTGAACTTCAGAGTCATCTCTGTTTGAGCGGCAGCCATTAGCCACCAGCCAGCTGCCCACACCCCGTGCAGACTCCTGTCATGTCCATAAAGGGGAGGCACCTGGCTCCTGCACTGGTCTGGCTGCAAGGCAGAAAGGCCAATGGCCGTGCTCACACCTAGACCCTTCTCTAAGGAAGTCTGAGTCTCCACACACAGGAGTAGGAGCATCCAGGAGTCCCTGAAGGGGCCCATTATCAGTCCTCCCCAACCCTGACCGCCCTATCCCCCAAGGCCTGTTCTTTACCCAGTGAGGAGCTGCTCTCCTTCCCTTGGACAGGGGCACGGCTAACACCAGAACATTGCGCGAATACCACGGCGCATTTGTATTGTAGACCAGTCAATAGCACCGCCTAGAACTGTGCAACTCAGTAGCCCTGGGCAGACAGACTAGTTCAAGCTGAGTATGGGACAGGGACACAGGGGTGTATTAAGAGTTGTCACTGGTCTCCAAGACTCATGGGACAGCAGCCCTGATGTCAAGTAAGTTTCTTTGTCCCTTCCTGCCCCTGCATTCAACTGTTTTCTCTTAGACACACACACTCGCAGACAGTGATTTCCCTGTTCCCGAGCCCAGCTAGTGGCAGACAACGAACATAGCCAAGCCTGTTACTTTGTAGAATCCAAGAGTCATTTTGACAACTTCTGGATCTTTATCCTCTATTCCCAAAGACACTTCTGTTTGAAATCACTTCACCTACTTCTAATCCCCCTCCCAACACACGCATCAGGCCCCAAGAGCAAAGGAGGAAGAGCTGAGCCTGACTAGAGTCAGTTTGGAAGCCACTTTCTTCCATCTTCCTGGGCTAAAGTGATTTAGGGACAAGGGTCAAGGATCAGAGGTACTGAAGAGGGGTTCCTCCCCTCAGCCACCCTATCCAACAGGGTAAGCATGCATTGCTATTGCCCACACTCAACAGTTGGACTCCCAGCCAGACCTCCATCTGGCCAGGCGTAAGGACACCATGCTCCACCACTATAGTGCTCCCAACCCAGAGAGATAGCACAGGCCCAAAAAAACTCCAGCTTTCTGCCCACAAGCCACTGCCGGTCCCTAATCCTCTAGATTAGAGGCCACTGGGTTTTTACAATTATCTATCACAGCCAATGGCTAGAGCCTTACTATAAGGCCAAGGGCTCTCTTGTTATGTACAGTTCTAATGCAGAGAGTTCTTCCCTCCTCAGGAAGTCCAGGTTGACTAATGTTACACGGTAACCTGGTACTGAGGGGCTTCTGCAGGCCGGGGCAACAGAGACCTGTTCCTAAAGAGAGATGTGCAAAGGGGTCCGTACAGCCCTGCCCGTGAGCTTCTCCCTAGCTAGCCTGCCTTCCTGGGGTTCAGAAAAGAGTGCAGGACCGGGCATGTCTCCTACAAAACTGGGACTTGCTTAAGGGGAGAGGTGGCAGCCAGAGAACAGAAGGAAGTGTACCTTGAGGGTACGGCGAGGTCAGGGAAAAGGGGTGGGTGGTGGTGCCTTGGAGCAGCAAGGAAGGCAAGAGTGGAGGAGATCCAGGCCCAGCGGAAGAACAGGTCCCGGGGAAAGGGCAGGCAGGCCAAGGCTGGCTTCTAGCTTGTGCAGAGCCTCACTTAGTCTGCTCCAACCTCCCCCTGAGCCAGGTGTCAGGAAGGTGCTTTGGGGCGCTGACAGTTCCACCTCTTCCGGTTCCCCTTTCCCCACTTAGCTTTCCCCACATCTTTAGGGCAACCTTCTCCAAACTATTTCCTCTAACCAGTGCCTTCTGTTCCGGACCAGCCCGAGCTGTAGCACGAGACCCTGTTTCAGAATACACAAACCAAACTTCCTTGGTCAAACAAGTTTGTATAGTTCAGTTATTATCTCCTACAAAGCTTTTCATAACCCTTCCTACGCTAATGGAGGCTGACACTCTACAGGAGCCCTGGGGGATGGATTTCCCAAACATACTGGGCCACAGATCCCTCTTTGAGGGAATAGATCAAATACCTCCCAGGTCCCTTTGGTCCTGAGCACACAGTGTGAGAACAGCCTAGCAGAATTCTACTGAGTTTTCTGGGAGCGGTTTTATAGAGGAGGAAACCTGCCCAGAGTCCTGGAAAGAATCCTTCAACAGACCCTGGAGGGGTGACACCAGGAGCTTGTAGCCCAGGAGTTGGCCTGCCTGACACTCAGAGGTTACAGTTCTGGCTTCCTGGGGCACCAGGCAGGTACGAAGGAAAGCTGCCCAACCAGCAGGACAGTTAGTCTATAGTCCTCCCTTCCCTCACCCAACTTCCCTAATTCATCTTCCTCCCCACCCAACCTGGCCTGTCCCATCCCCCACAGAGCCACATGGATTAGAGCGTCTGTAAGATGAGCCCTCCACCCAGCCCCTGGCTCCAGCCCCCTTCAGCTACAAGTGTGACCCCAAGCGCCTGACTTGGTTTTCTCATTCATCACTGCGCACTTTGATTTCTAACCTTTAGCCTCGTGGATGATGCCAGTTTGTTCTGTGATTTTTCCCCTTTTCCTTCTCCAGATGTCCAAACGGATTCTTCGGACAGAGATGTTTGGAGAAACTGCCTTTGCGATTGTACATGCCAGATCCTAAGCAAAGTATGTTTGAAGATACAAACACAAGTCCCTGCTCCTTAGAAAGCTTCTGGGTGCAGCCCCCCAATGCAGGGCGTAGGGCCAGGGGTGTTGGTTGTTTTGATCTTTGGCTGTTATGTTTTGTTTCTCTTTTCTTTTTTGTACTTTGGTTTGTTAGTTCTTTTTGTTTTGTTTTTTTTTGTTTTGCTTTGTTTTTCATTTTTTTGGCCTGATCCTTGGGTTTAAAGTTCAGGGCCACAGGTAAGGGGCAGAGTGGCAAGGCCAGTACAAATGGTAACGGTGGCGAGGAGCCTAGCTGGCGCTGGCAGGAGCCTGTGCCGGGGAGTGGCAATGCCTGTGTCTTGCTATCCTGGTTCTCTCTTTCTGGTTCTCTTTCTTTTGGTAGGTGCCCTGTGGGATACACCGGGGACAGGTGTCAGCGGTTCGCAATGGTCAACTTCTCCAGTATGTTTCTTTCTTCTATTTCTTCTCTGCCCTGGTGACTGGCAGTCTCCCTGTGTGGGAGGGATGGGGCCTTACTTACCAAGTCTTGGAGGGAACAGGGGCATCCTGAACTCCTCTCAGGCCTCAGTGCTACGAATGGCCTCTTCAGAGGAGACGGTACGCCCGTGTGTCCCCTCCCACCCCTGGTATCTCCTGAGAATAGTAGTGTGGAATTCCCTGCAGCAGCAGGGCCATGTCCAGGCCTCTCCCCTCTCCTGGGGTCAGGCAGCCTGCCAAACGTAGGAAGAGGCATTTGCAGGGCCCTTCCCGGCCTCTGAAGGCTGCTTGAGGTATCAGGCTGCTAATGAGCCAGGCAGTGAGTGTGTGCATGTTTGAGAGAATAGAAAAAGTCAAACGACTGTCTTCTGGTCTGGCCAGAATGATTTGTGCTGGGGTTCTAGGAGCAAGGCTGAGGGAGATTGAAAGGCAGCAGGCCCCAGGGCAATGGTTTCCGTGGATGCCAGGGACATTTGTATGGCTATAGGATGGGGTGAACAGAGGGATCCTGCAGCTGCTAACAGACGTAAGGGGAAATTGGTGAATCTTCCCAAGACCTCTCTAGTCTGAACACTATCCAGGATCCCATCTCCTTTCTTTCTTCCACACTGGGCAAGGGAGTGAGCCCTTTGCACCCCAAAGATTTGGCTAATAGTGGATATTTGTAATTGAAGGGACTGCCTGGGAACAGTTCCTTCAAGTCCCACCAGGTGGCGGTGAGACAGAGCAATAAACCCCTGGATAGTCACAGACTCAAGTTTGGGGTCCAGTGGTCTGTTGGCCTTCAAGACCAGAACCACATCAGGCATTGTCCCGCACAGCAGACTATCCCCCTGCTTGTTTTTAGGGAGGACATCTGAGTCCTGAGAGCAGTGAGGAACCAGAGAACCCAGATGATACTTGGATGTTGGGAAGGAAAACTCCATAAAAATACCAAAGATGAAACCCAGGGGCCATCAGGTAGCCATCCAGAAAAACAGTTTTAGAGTTTAGGACTCAGGGTAGAGAAATGAATCCCCACAATTGTCCCCAGATCAGAGGACAAAGTCCAGAAATATATCCACTGCCCTTAGAAGGAGCATTTGGGCCCCAGCAGGTGAGGACTGGTAGACCCGGCGAGTCACCTGTCCACAGTGAGAGGCGGTATATGCTCTCATGCCCCTCGAGTCACAGTCACAGGCTCTGGAGCAGGAGCTGAAAAGACAGAATATGTGAGCAAGCTATGCAGCCCTAAAGAATTCTCTACAACTCAAGCTCTACGAGAATTTTAAAATCAGATCCAGCCTAGGTGGAGAACTCTGGGGCAGGGGAGCCTGTGGAGAGGGCAGAGCAGACAGGCGGGGGGTGAGGGCAGGTGCCAGAGGCAGTGGAGGTCTGTTCCTTTCCACCCTTGGCCAACAGCCTCCACAGATCAGGAAACTGCTCTGGACAGGTAGTCCTAGACAGCTCTAGATCAGAGGGCAAAAGAGCCTCCAGAGCATGAGCTACGGTCTGAAGCCCCTTGGCCAGCTAGATCAGGCGCCCTTCAGCCTATGTCTGCTTTCAGGACCTGGGAGCCCCAAAGAAAGCCTGAAAATTCAGCCCCCAGCCTTCCTGCCTGGGTCTTCCGTACCATGCAGGTGCCTTTATGTGGAGGATTCCTGTTCTTCAAGCATGTTCCCCGGGACCCTTAGGTTCTAGAACTTAATGAGTACAAAGATGTCACCCGGTGCCCTCTGAAGTGCTCAGCTTAATGTCTACAAGTGCCAAGTGCCTAGATCCCTGGTCGTGGGCCCCATGTAAGTGTTCCTGGTTTGTTCTCTCATCTGTAGAATAAAGGTAGAGACATCCATGCCTAGAAGGCAGCAGTGAGGATGAAGTAGAGTGATGCATGAGGGAAGCTCACCTGAGAGCCCGCCATGATCACAAGAGGGCAATTTAGTATCCCTCCCAGCTATTGATGGCAAGGAGGGCAGGAAGAGAATTAGTCCTTGGAGGATACCTCCCAGCATTGTTGAACAAAGTATCTGAGCCAGCCACCCACCCAGGCCATCTCAAGACCAGGCAGCCTCTTTCAGAGACTAAGAAAACAGCCTTTGACCCCCAATAGCACTTGGAAGTTTCTCCCACTACCAGCCCTGCCCTCCTGAAAGGGAAAGCTGGCCCCTCTGTATCCTACATGTCTACGGTTACACACTCACACACATGCACAAACACAGAGTGTGTGCTTGTATTCACACACGCACAAGCACATGTAGAAGCACGTGCTCACATCTGCACATACATCATTACCTCCTCATCCGGGCACTTTCTGACTGCCATTGGTTATATCCAAAACAATAAATTTGCATATCTCCTAAGAAGCCTGGCCCTGATGGAAAGCCAGTATCCAATTTACTGGTCTATCTGAACATTTCTGGCCGGAGACTCAGAAAGACCACCCCATCTGGCTAACTGCCATGCAAGAAACATGTGTAGGAGATGGATCCCCTAACAACAAACAGACACAGCTGTAAATCTCTCAGCATCTGTCCCCAGGCTTCCCAGAAAGAAAGTGATAGGCAAGACTCAGTTGCCCCACCAATCATGACTGCCACCACTGACCCACCATAACCATGACCCCTGGGAGCTGCTTTTGACATGGTTTGGTTCCCAGAGAAGTGACCTAGAAGAGGTCAGAGGGCTTTGGGAGGCTTGCTTGCTTCTGCAGGTGGCCACTGTCCTCAGGGACAGCCAGGGAAGCCTGAGCAAGAACACCATAGCTTAGCCCCATGCTCCCTGCCAGTCTCCACTGTGCCTCCCAATTCTTCAAGCCACCTTGAGAAAGCATCCTTAGGCTTTAGCAGCTTTATCTGAAAGTGAGCTAAGGGCTAGCACTTAGAACCTGGCGAAGCTGGTCTTCTGTGTCTGTGTACCTGATGCTTCAAAGTCCTAGGCTCCAGAATGCACTATTTGGGAACCTCACTGGGACCCTTTCATCTAGCCAGAGAGGACCCTGAGCTGCACTTAGTAAGGGCTTTGAGAGGTCATAGCAAAACTGCAAAGAAGCCTAATCTTCAATATCACCCCCTCTTCAGAGCGGCAGCGATGAGGAGGGCTTGTGTTTGAAGCGATGTGGCCTCTGCACAGAACTGGTGGGGTCAGAACTCCAGGATCTTTCTCAAGATGTTTGGGGTTGGGACCTTCTTGGTCTCGGGCTCAGAGCCACCCACTCTCCTGCTCTTTCCAAATACAGATCCCTCCGAAATCCTTTTCAGAAAGCATGAGGAGGTGGGCCAGAAAATGCTTGGCATGCCCTCCTTCCACAGCAGATAAGTCAGGCCCGGTACCACACCCTCACCCGGTCTAGGGAGCTGACCTGGCTGATGTGAAAGTCAGTGAGGGTGTGTGCCCAGGGCAGATGTGAACAGGAGCCTTGGTGCACATGTATGCTGAACCTCCTGTGGACCAGCTCTGTTCACATCTGCCTCTGTGCACAGGTGCTTTGGAGAGAACAGATGCCGTGGATCACCCACATCCACACAGCAACTTAAGGATGAAACAGAGCCCAGGGTCTGTAGGACAGAACAGGCCGTGCCTTAAAAGGAAAGGCAAGCTCTTTAAAACTCCACTGGGATTTCTGGGCTCCCACCCAGACCTTCTGCCGTTGGCCTGGATGGTTCTGAAGCACAGCCAGGTTTTCAGACCTCCCCGGACCCCATTGCAAGGCCTGATTCCCCCCCCCCATCGAAGCTGAGGGACTAAGAGCTACGTGGGTTGGGCATCTCTTGGAGTCACAGACAATGGCAGAGCTGACTCTTAGAACAAGGCCCTTTAACTCAAAGGCCTGAATGCACACATTCGGGCAACCATCTCACTCCCAATGCTGTGATTTGTCTACAGTGTAAGGAGTGTGCGTGTTCCATAGATGAACCCACTCTTCCTGTGCTCTGAGTTGTGGGTGCTCACCTAAGTAATGAGATGGGTTTGGGTAACACAGCCCAGCCCTAGGAGCCCAGGGTACATGGGATGGCAATGGAGCAATGACTTGCTGCTTGAGTCTCCCTGTTCTCCCTCCCCCTCCCAAGACACCAAAGCTCTGCAGTCAGACTGCCAGGAGTGTGCCAGGCCAGCTAGGCCTGTGGCACAAGGCAGCAGGCACACGGGGCCAGTGTGGAGACATGGCAAATTCATTTGAACAACTGAAAAGGACCCTCGTGGATGAGCTTGGAGTGGGGCAGACTGACTTCAGGAGGGCCTGGGGGTTGCTGAAGGGTTGGAGCTAGAACAGGAGGGGACTGGGCACTCCTCCTTGAACGCTACCCCACTCACCCTCTGCTCCTAGGGGACATTGCCAACTGACTCTTGCACCTGTGCCTTCTCACCAGGTACTAATGCCACTGCTCACCTCTAAAGACCCTTCCCTGCCTGCCAGTTCTAACATGGCCTTTCTCTTGCCTTCCTGGGCCTCTCAGGGACTGGGGACAGGGGCTGCTCAGGAGGCTGGGTGGGGGACACTACTAACATGCTTTCATCTCACAGGCTGGCTGCCCAGTGTCCGAAGAGTTCTGACCAAGGTTTTTCTCTTTCTCTCTCCTGCCCGCCCTCCTCTCTCTCATTCTCCCCCCGCCCTTCTCACTCTCCTTCCTTCACACTGCCAGAGCACCTTGGATTTGAATTAAAGGGTACGGAACCTGATTATCCCTCTGAATCTTCTTCACAGCCCCTCTTCACAGCCTCTGACACCAGGACTGCAGATCGTTAGGTTTCCCTCCCCGCCAAAGGGAAAAGGGATGGTTCTGAAAAGTCTCCTGGCCTCATCAAGATGCTCTAGCATCAACTATGTTGACTTAGAGAGAATCAAGAAAATCTCTTGAAGAGCAGGGTACCCAACAGTTCAGACTGTGCCCTGGTGCTCATTAGCACCACCCCTGCCCCTGCAGGGAAGGAACCTGCGGGGACCAGCCCTCCCAAGCTGTACAGCCAGTCAGTAACCCAACTAGACATGGCTGCTCGAAAGGCTGGTGTCTGCAGACCGCAGAAGCCTGGTTTGTGGAGCTATGCAGAGAGGCAACTTCTTCCATCCTTGCTTTGATCCTCTTTCTCCCTGAGTCCATTGCTTCCCATTCTGCAGGCCGGAAGCTGACAACATCCCACTTGCTTCTGCCCCTGCATTGTGTCTGTCTGCCATCTGCTTGAGGCTTTCACTCTCCCCATGATCTGTCCCTACAGTGGCATGTAGTATGTGTGCGTCTGTAGGCAAAACCATCAAGGATCTAATCTGTGCCTACCCTTCCCCTGTCCCCCAGAGACGTACATGTGATCCCCTACTTCCCCCACAAAGCCACAAACACTGCCCTTTGGCCTCTAGAAGAGGTGTTCCTGTCTGCCTGTCTGCAAGAGACTTTGAGGATTAGCAGTTTAAGCTCTCTGGCTTGAGGCAGGGTGACTCCAACCTAACCTCAAGTATCCAGATGTGTCTTGGCACCAGACAGGCAGGGCTTGGAGGTGGCGGGATGCTGTGGTGGAGGTGAACTACATCTAAGGAAAGGCCTTTCATGGCAGCCCTGGGGAGGTCCTAGATCCCCACCTACATAGTCCCTATCAGTTGCTCTCAGTAGTAGGCAAAACCCGAAAGTCTGTATGTGCATGTCTGTCCGGGTCTCAGGCTATATTGAGTGGAGAGGAGGGTGGAGAGTAGAGGCTGGGATTTTGGCAGAGTGCACAGGAATGAATCTGCAGGTATGTGTAGATTGGGGAATGGGAATGTCTAGCTAGCACGTGTCTCAGGGCAGGACTCAAGGATACAGAAAGGTTGTGGAATGTCTTTGTGTTAATCCCAGAGCATTTGGGGTTGAAACTGCCAGTGCGTGGAGTTGAGTGTAGGTGTGTATCTGAGTGGGGATGCAGTCACTTGCCTACCCAATCAACACCCGCTCAATACCAGAACTTTCTAAACATAGCATCCTTACCCTTCTGGAACTGCATTCACAGAGAAGACAGCAACAAAGAGGAAGCACTGTTGACAAGTGATACAGGGGAAGAAAGAAAGAAAAGAAGTGAAAGGGAGAGAGAAGGAAAGAAGGAAGGAAGGAAGGAAAGAAAGAAAAGAAAGAGAGAGGGAAGGAAGGAGGGAGAAGGAAGGAAGCATAGGGGTTGGCGTGGCTGCAGTGGAGAGCTGCTGTGACTAATGATCAAGGAAGGGTTTGTCCCACGCTGTGCCAGTCCTCCAAACGACTGGGGAAGAATATTGAAGGCAGGGGACACAGCGCATGCAAGCCTGCCTTTTTCGGTGGGCAGAGACGCTGCAGCTGGCTTCAAGCACAACAGGCCACAGATAAGATCCAAATGGGACATGAAACCGGTGAACAGGGGCCTTAAAGACACAGGAAGCCCATCGTTTTCTCGTTTGCAATGAGAAGCCATTGTGTGTTTCTAAGCAGCAGATTAGAATGAGCTGCTGAGTTATTACTAGTATCTCTGGAGCATAGGGATGTGTCAAGGTTACAAGTGGAAACAGAAAGGCCTGTCAGAAGGTGACCATCTCTAGTTGAGGGGCCCCCTCCTGGACTAAAGGGGCAGCAGTGAAAATACTCACTGTGGTCCATGAGTCACTTGGAAATCATTGCTGAGATGATTTCTGGATGGACCTGCGAGGTGGGAAGACAGGGAGCGGCAGGAGAAGCTTCACTAACATTGGACAAGCAGGTGTGGAGAGAGCCAGGGTGGTTGGGCTAGCTCATAGCTTGGCTGACCATGGTTCACGGGTATTGATCTGAGAGCAGGGAGGAATCAGGGCAGGAGATGGAAATGGAGAACAGATACAGGTCAGACTGAAAGTCTGTCTAGATGATATCAAGAAAGGGCGGAGGGAAGAAGGAGCCTGGGAGGCCTGGGCTCATTTGGCCTAAGTTAAGAAAAGAAAGCATCCATGGCAGAAAGGTAAATCCACAGAGTAGCAGCCTGCCACCGAAGTTCTAGGACACCATGCCTGGAAGGGAGGTGCCACAGGGCTCCGTAACGTGGGAGCCGTTGGTAAACATGGCTCAGAATGGTCTCCAAGAAGTGATGGAGACACTTACTGGGGAGAACAGGCAGATGAATGGGGTGAGGCCCAACGGGACAGAGAGTGGTTAAGACTCTGCCTGAATGTAACTCAGTATGCCTGGACATGCATGTACACCCATTCCTGGGGCATGTGGTCAGCTGTGTGCACAGGTCCATGTGCATGGGTGTCTGTGTGAGACTCCAGAAGCCATAGCTTTGGATATGTGAGTATCCAGAGGGTTTTTAGCTATGGGGTTGCTTGTGTACGCAGGAGAAGCCTAAATCTGAGGGACTGGGACATTGCTCAGAGCTCTGCCAATCGTGGAGGGCCTCTGCTGAGCTGGGCTCAGGGGACAGTGCCAGCCGGCAGGGGTGGGTGGGGTGGGCTCTCTGAGATATGGCCTTGGCTGTAGCCAGTGCTGTCAGCTTTTCCCTGTCTTCCTCCTGGCTTTCTGTTTTAGAGGGACAGAGATGGCCACACCAGGCATAGAGGGCAGGCAGGACAGTTGGGCCAGCCTTACCCAGCTTGTTAGTAAAGGTGGAGCCTGCCCTTTGTGCACAAGGACCTCGTAAATGCCAGGCAGGGCTGTGCTGCCACTGGATGGCTTTTCACTAGCGGACAAGGTGCAGTGAGCCAAGGCACTACCCTGACCAGGCTGTGGGAATGGAGAAAGGCCTTTCTTCCCACACCCCCTCTACACCCAATCTGCTGTGTCCCTGCTCCTGGCCTAGCATCACTCCTAAATCTGGCTCTGATACCCTGTCACCAGCCCTTCTTAGGGAAGCTGGGGGGTGCCTGAAAAATGCCTTGGCCCTGGGTCTTTGTACATTGCCATGAAGAACAACTTTCTGCTGGGCCACCATGGAGCAGGGCAGAGGTGCTGGTCACGGTGTTGCCTCCTCTCTACTGTGGCCTTGGAACTTCACCCCTACTCCATCCCCTCCCGTCCCTGCATTTTCCATTCATGTGCATTGAGCAGTTATGGGTTTCGGGGAGGTGGTGACCAGGTGTAGCGGGAGTCTGGGGGGAGGCAAAGGTAGTCTGAGAGCAGGCAAGGGAAAGGTATGGAAGGGAGTACAGATCCTAAGCTGAGGGAGCCTGCAGTCTGGGAGCAGGAAGGTTACATGCAAGCATCTCCACGGGCTGTGTTCCTGCTCTGCCCCTTCAGAGGCTGAGGAGCTGTACCAGAAGAGAGTCCTGACGATTACTGGCATCTGTGTGGCTCTGCTGGTCGTGGGCATCGTCTGTGTGGTCGCCTACTGCAAGACCAAGTGAGTGTCATATGCTCAAGGCAAGAACAGGCCAAGCAAGGGAAATAGCCTGCAAGATGTTTTTGTGAGAACATACTTCCTTGGTGTACCCATTGAGCCCAGTGTGAGCGCCTACAGCTCCCTGTCCCCAACAGTCTCAGGGCCTCTGCATCTGTAGCATCACAGGGAAAGTCTTGGTTCAAACCCAACTCTGCCGTCTCCTATAAGACCTTGAGCAAACAGAGGCTCTTCTCCAAGTCCTCATGAGGATGAGCCTAGTGTGCACCTCAAAGGATATTACAGTAACCTCATTAGAGCTCCCAGCTGCCCTTTGCAGGCTCCTGGAGCAGATGGGGGAGGGGTGCTGGTGGAGGCCCTGGGTCATTCTGGGAAGAAATGAGATGTGCAGAGAAGGCTGCGTTCTCAGGACGAATGGGTACCTCAAGGGCACACCCACACTGGAAGTACTGCAAAGGAGAACAGAGGAGAAGACATGAAACTATCTCAGGGCATGTCGGGGCAGAAGCTGGGAAAGCTGGAGAGGTTATGTAGAAGAGAGCAGGCCAGAGAGGGCAGGCCAGAGAGGGCAGGCCAGAGAGGGCAGGCCAGACCACAAAGAGCAAAAGCCAGGGTCAGGACGATTGAGCAGACGCTAAAGACATGTGGGATTCAGAGGGCTCCATAAAACCTTGATGTCAAGCTTCAGATAGTAAGGAGCCAATAATGGCTGTAGAATCCGGTGGTGTGACATTTGTTTAGATCTGGAAAGTGGCTCTAGGCAGAGCCGCCATTTCAGAGACTGAGTCTCTGGGTCTGGACTCCTGCTGCCCTACAGATGGGATCTAAGGTCCTACTGACCTTATCTTGGATGGGACCAGAACCAGAAAGGCTGGGAAGTTAGTTGATGGTTGAGTGGGCCCAAGAAAGTTGAGTCCATGAACTGAGGCAAGAAGCCACCTTTTCTGACCACTAAAACATTTACTCATTACTGAAGGCAACAAGCCTTCATCAGTGGTACTGACACTATATGCAGCCATGACCAGCGCATGGCTAGGCCCATGACCAGCACCCCAAGGAAGTAGTCCCACAGCATGTATGGTTTGGGCCCTTTGTTGTTTGGTTTGGTTTGAGGCAGGGTCTCACTATATACCCCTGACTGTCCTGGAATCCACAGAGCTCTCTCTGCTTCTACTACATCTGGCCACAAGACACATTTTTTGAAGCGCCTGTCCTCAGCTGGAGGGCAGGGGACTTTCTCTAGGGAGCAGCATCAGGCTAGGTCCTAATGAGAGATGAGAGTGGGTGAAGAGGCCAGAGTGCAGACCACACTGCACAGGGTCAGAAACAAGCTGTCCCAGGAAGCGGAAAGCTGGGTGGAGGCAGGCACCAAGAGACAAGCCTTGGGAGAAAAATGGGGTACTGAAGGCCAGGGTAGGATTTGAGCCATAGGAGTGATAGAATTACAGTTGTAGATAAAATAATTTACTGAGCATTTATTATGTGTCAGATTACAGGAGTCCCACAGGCCTGGCTCTTGAATCACAGCATTCTGTTTTATTTTCTTTGTAAAACTTTACTGAAAGTGTCTAGTTCACTTACTTGTGTATTTATTTACTCTCTGCCTCCCCTACTGGCCCCCAGGCTGCATGAGGCATGGACCATGTGTTCCAAAGCAGTGTCTGGAATACAGTAAAAACCCAATAAACACTTACCAAATGAAAGAGGGAGGGAAGGGCTAGCACAGTGTGAGAGTCTTTATGAGCTTTTTATGGTCAGTGGTCTCTGAGATGGTAGGGGTCCTACACTACTACTGAAGGAAGTAAAACATCTTCATGAACTCCAGAACATGCCCAAGGTCACACAGTACAGAGCAATGGAATTTGGGCACTACTCAGCCTCCCTGGAAGGATGGCCAGGGAATCTCACCCTTTAGGGGAGCCATGGTAGGCTCACCTACCCTTCCCTTGTGCAGAAAACAGCGGAGGCAGATGCATCACCATCTCCGGCAGAACATGTGCCCTGCCCACCAGAATCGGAACCTGGCCAATGGGCCCAGCCACCCTCGGCTGGACCCTGAGGAGCTCCAGATGGCAGACGTGAGTGGTGTTCCCAGACCTGACCCTGCTTAGCTCTTGCTGGATAGCCATCTTCTCTGGCTGCAAGGATGTGCCGGGGTGGATGCCGGTCCGGCACTGTGTTCCAGGCACCACCTCACCGGGGATCGTATCACTCTGCCTGTTTCCATAAGGAAGAATTGGGGTGGGGGGGGGTAATGATTGTCTTGGTCCATCACTGCCCCAACATCAAGTCACATTTGATCAGTGGGCAACCCCTTAACCTAGCTCAGAGCATACCACTTACCCTCCCTACCAGGAAGGAGAACCTATCTAGTCTCCATCACTAACTCCTCCCAACTCTCTGTCTGTCCTAGTACATCTCCAAAAATGTGCCAGCCACAGACCACGTGATCCGGAGGGAAACTGAGACCACATTCTCTGGGAGCCACTCCTGTTCCCCTTCTCACCACTGCTCCACAGCCACGCCCACCTCTAGCCACAGGTGAGCCGCGCCAGGGCCCACAGAGCCGGCTAATTCCTGTATTTTGTCATTTAGTCATCGACGGCTGGTCGATATCTTCTTGTGTTTACATACTGATCACAGCCCACCTGACTGCGGGACTGGAGCAACCTGTCCACACAAGCACAAGTTCCTACAGCTAGAAAAACAGCAGGGCTGGTCCCTCCTTCCACGGAGAGACCCATGCAATAGTCAGAGCCCTTGCATACTGGCCAGTGAGGCTGGGATCCTGAGAAATGGCTAAAGAACACAAGGGGCCGAGAGAGCTCGGTGGCAGGAGGGAAGAGCCTCTACTCATGGCCGCTCAGCAACCACAGGATCTCAGCCTTCCTCCTCCCATCATCAGGGCTGAACATCGCTGACACTCCACATCAACCCAGAGCAGAGAGGACAGTGAGCTAAGGGAGCCACAGATGTGATGAGGCACCAAGGCCAGGGCGGCCACGGGACCACACACCTGCACTACAGCAGCCCTTCCTGACCCATCAGCTCACTCCTATCTGCTTTTCCCAGACATGACAGCCACACGTGGAGCCTGGAACGTTCAGAGAGCCTCACCTCGGATTCCCAGTCGGGCATCATGCTGTCATCAGTGGGCACCAGCAAGTGCAACAGCCCGGCATGTGTGGAGGCACGGGCACGGAGGGCGGCAGCCTACAGCCAGGAGGAGAGGCGCAGAGCTGCCATGCCACCCTACCATGACTCCATAGACTCTCTGCGTGACTCTCCACACAGTGAGAGGTCAGTGTCTAACCCTACAAAGCTGGCACTGCCAACCCAGACAAGGTCCCAGAAAGGTTAAAGTGGTCTCCTGGGATTAGAACTGCAGCTGCCTCAGCATATCCTGGCTGGAGTGACCACACACTTTGTTGCTTTCGGGAACATTAACAGCCATGATGGAGCATCAGGGACAAACAGGGATGTTCCAAACACCCAGGACCAAAGGTTGTCCTCTTCCCTATCACCTGAAGACACCCCCCCCCCATCTCAACAGAAACAGAACCAAGTAGACTAGACCTAGACTAGGAAAAGAGGCCATTTTCAAGGGCACTGACGCGAGAGCACAGACATGAGCCAAGAATGATCTCAGGGCCCGTCAGCATCAGCAGCCAGGCTCCTGTGCCCACGGCATTGCTGGGACCCTGAGAAGTTAGTAAAAGTAAGAATCAGGAAATTCCCCTTTTCCCTGCAGCTGGCAAGATTGCTCAATGGCAAATTAGCTTGCCCTCCAAGCCTGGTGACCTAAGTTTAATTCCTAGAGCCCACAGGATGGAAGGAGATACGGAACCCCTGAAAGTTGTCCTCTGACCCCCATACACATGCTGTGGCACACATGTTCACACACACACACACACACACACACACACACAGTTAAAAAGAATCCCCTTTCCCTGACTCCACACCAGGAATCCTGAGAGCTAGGCCCAATCTGACCAGCTTTGCAGTGGCTGTTGAGCAAGCTGTATGTGAGAGGAAAACAGAAGAGAATGCACACGACAGGCGGGGGTCTCCAGGATGGCAAGGCGCAAATTCTACCTCTTTCTGACTCGGCCTGGGATGATCAAGCAGGCCAGAGATGGCGTTCCCGGCCTACCCCAGGGAAGTCCCGAGCCAGGGCAAAGCACTGACACCTCAGCAGTTTTTAAGAGTGCTGACACAGACACTGCATCAAGGCAGAGAGACCCCGTCCAACCACAGGCTCCAAGAAGCACCCAGATCTTCCTCTCCAAGCCCCAGCACTGCTATCTGCATGATCCCGGGCAGATCTCTAAAACTGTGTTCCTTCAGTAGATAGGGGAAAACAATACTTACCCCACTCGGGGTTGAAAAGGGGCCCAAGATAATGTCCAGAGTTCTGCCCCCCTCATCCCTGTCTCTATTGTCCTCAGCAGTAACCCTAGCACTAGGTGGCGGGAAGACCACAGTCAGGGAGAAGGGGAAGGAAAGCTTTCTAGGAGAGCTGTTTTCAAAGAAACACTTAAGAGTGTGCCTAAGAGAAACAAGGGGCCCAACAGGCAGGCTGGGGACACAGAGATGGACCAAGGGCCCTTGACTTAGCCTTGCTTGGAAGGAGCCTGGGTGGATAAATTGGAAGGACCTTCCTAGCAGAGCTGAGGTTTTGTTTGTTAGTTGGTTTGGTTTGGGTTTGGGCACCCCGGGGGAGGGGGGTGTTGTTTGCCCTGGGAACTTCCTAGAGTGAAAGACAGACCCCCAAGGTGGTGGCATGAATGGAGAAAATCAGACCCAGGCTGGAGAGTGCTTCGGGAGAGAGGGAGTTAATTAGATATACATCTGGAAAAGGGAAGAGGGGGAAATCAACTGAAAGTAAAAAGGACCCTAAGCTAGCTGCAGAGAACAGCCAGGTACCTGGCCGTGCAGTCTAGAAGAAAGGCATGGAGGTGAGTGATGCCTGTCCTGAGTGGACAAAGGTAAAAGCCAATGGCTCACAAGGGAGCCAGTGTAGAGCAAAAAGGGACATCTGGGAATATGTTAGCAAAAGCCAACTTTTCAAGCAAGTAGGGGGGAGTAGAGACAGTTGTTACCTTGGTATCTGTCAGCCCTGGCTTGAGGCACCTACCCAGGGTCACTTTTGGCTTTAATACAAGAAGGCACGTTTCCCTCACTCAAGCCAAGCTGTGGGATAAACCATCCCTGCAAGGCAGTGAGCTGGAATCCAGGGAGTCTCCAAATGGTGGCTAGTGGTTCCTGGACTTAAGCATACTAGTTTCTGTTTAACCTGGATTCAAATCCCAGGGACAGGTATCCAGGAGTCACAGTGAGAGTTATTAGAAAAACAAACAAACAAACAAAACAAAAAAACAAAACAGGCTTTCAACAAAGGACCTGGGGGACCATTGGCTCCAAGGAGAGACACCTAGTGGTGTCTTGGTGAAACAGGGAGGGAGTTAGTTGAGTCAGAAAGAATGTAACAGACCACATCTTGGTCTTTACGTCCTGGGCACTTAAATGTCTGAGTCTCTTTTTCCTGCGTGTAGTATGGTCCTCACCCACGGGTCCTACATAATAGATGAGACCACACGTAAACACCCCAAGCTGAGCGTGCTGGGGAGACTGTCCATTCCTACAGCAAATGACCACTTACAGTACTCCCCTGGGTACATTTCTGAAATTCTCCAGCTTCAACTGGTGTAAACTCTATAGTTGACTATGCTTAACAGATAAGAACAGGCCGAGGGTGGATCACGAACACTGAACGAGGTCAGAGCCTCAGCCCTCACTCTTATGGTCAGGGTCTTTTCTTGTTGGAATCTCTGGTGAACTGGTACTGCATCCAGATTCCCCGGCCCACGACTCTCTGCCTCTCCCGCAGGTACGTGTCGGCCCTGACCACGCCCGCGCGCCTCTCGCCCGTGGACTTCCACTACTCGCTGGCCACGCAGGTGCCGACTTTCGAGATCACGTCGCCCAACTCTGCGCATGCCGTGTCGCTGCCTCCCGCCGCGCCCATCAGCTACCGCCTGGCGGAGCAACAGCCGCTCCTGCGGCACCCGGCACCGCCCGGCCCGGGGCCGGGGTCCGCCGCGGACATGCAGCGCAGCTACGACAGCTACTACTACCCGGCGGCGGGGCCCGGGCCGCGGCGCAGCGCCTGCGCACTGGGCGGCAGCTTGGGCAGCCTGCCCGCCAGCCCCTTCCGCATCCCGGAGGACGACGAGTACGAGACCACGCAGGAGTGCGCGCCCCCGCCGCCGCCGCGGCCGCGCACGCGCGGCGCGTCCCGCAGGACGTCGGCGGGGCCGCGGCGCTGGCGGCGCTCGCGCCTCAACGGGTTGGCGGCGCAGCGCGCACGCGCGGCGCGGGACTCGCTGTCGCTGAGCAGCGGCTCGGGCTGCGGCTCGGCGTCGGCCTCGGACGACGACGCGGACGACGCGGACGGGGCGCTGGCGGCCGAGAGCACGCCTTTCCTCGGCCTGCGGGCGGCGCACGACGCGCTGCGCTCGGACTCGCCGCCGCTCTGCCCGGCGGCCGACAGCAGGACTTACTACTCGCTGGACAGCCACAGCACGCGCGCCAGCAGCAGACACAGCCGTGGGCCGCCCACGAGGGCCAAGCAGGACTCGGGGCCCCTCTAGGACCTCTGCCCGCCTCGCCCGCCCCACGTCTCCACGGAGAGCGGAGACCACCGACTGGAGAGGGAAAAGGAGCGAACAAAGAAATAAAAATATTTTTATTTTCTATAAAAGGAAAAAAGTATAACAAAATGTTTTATTTTCATTTTAGCAAAAATTGTCTTATAATACTAGCTAACGGCAAAGACGTTTTTATAGGGAAACTATTTATATGTAACATCCTGATTTACAGCTTCGGAAAAAAAAAGAAACAACAAAAAAAAAGAGAGATGGGCCAATTTTTTGACTCTTTAATAGAAACCTATATTGTGGTGCCTTTTGCTGTACGCTAATCTGGGGCTCCTGGAGAGTCGTTTGGGGTGCAGTGTGGGGATGGGCGCTCGTAGGATCCCAAACCGGTGGAGGTGAGAATAGGCAGGGAAAGAACAGACTGAGGCTAGTGTGCAGTGAGGAAGAAAATGAGACAAGGTGGAATTTTCTCTTCCCCAGTCCAGATCGGGAGTCCTGGCCAGAGAGGGCAGGGATCCTAGGCTTAGAGCTGGAATTTAGGTCGGTTACTTCGAGGGGGAGACAGGGGTCCCCTGCTACAGCAACTAGAATGGGGAGGGGCCTCCCCACCCTCACAGCTGCTAAGGGAATGAGGACGGAGAAGGCTGTCTCCCCACCAGCCCCGGCCTAGGGAGGGGGCAGCTCTACCAGGGGCCCAACCTTTCCGGCTCCTCCTCCCCTGCGGCCTCCAGGACGCCCTCTGTCCTCTGCAGCACCTTCGTTTACAGGTCGTCTTTTCTATTTTATGCCTGCATGTCCTTTGCATTTCAGATTCTTTAGATTGAATGCATGGTCGCTGGGACCCAGAAGAGCCACTCCGACAGTGTACTCGATTCCCCTTCTAGCAATAAAGTCCAGGTCCTTCTCACAGCTCAGCCCCAACCCACCTAAGACTTCCATCTTCCAGTCCTGCCTTCCCCGTCCCTCAAAACTGGATCCAATGCTAATTTGTCAAAAAGGCAATTGTCTAAAACAAACAACAAACAAAGAAACAAAAATCCCAAACAGAAACAAATGCGAACCCTGACATGTCCGAACACCTGACTGTTGACACTTGAACATTTTTATTTTATAAATAAAATCAGAAATAACTCCTGTTTGACTGTGTGTGCCTACCCCAGGTGAGGAGGGAAGATGGAATGAGGACCTGGGATGAGGCACATGAACAGGAGAGGGCCAGGGCAATCCCTGAGCGGAAGTGACCCTCTCTCCAGTCCCTCTGGCCTCAGCTCCAAGGACCTGCTCCAAGTCTCCCTTCCAAATCATTTATAAGGTGTGCCCCCTGGGTGCTGGGGAGCCCAGCCAAGAGACTGACGCAAATTTGTTGTGCTTTAAACTCAGCCTCAGAACTCTGGCCCAGTTCCTGCCCTGGAGCTAGGAAGCTGGACTGAGGCAACAGTTTTCTGCCCAGGTGGGTGAAGAGGGAAGGGTTGCGGGGTTGGCACTGGGGCAGCGGAGGCAAAGATGATCCTTGGGGCTTCAGCCACGTCCCAGGCAGAGTCTGGACATGTAAGGCAGCATAATGGGTACCTTATTGCCAGAAGGACCAGAACAGCTGCAGCACCTGAGCCCACAGGGTATCGCTCCTTCCCCAGCTTCATACCCTCTCAGAGCCAGGGCCTGCCTAAACCTGCGGCTCCGATGAAGGTCTGATCCCAGGCATGGAGGAGGCAGGTGGAGCCCAGGGGGAAGAGTCTTTCTCATTAGCTACCTAGAATATTAGGAACCAAGATTCCAGCCAGGCCGAAAGCCTTACACACATTCTAGACAGGCACTTAGAGAGGAGTGGGACAGAGAGGCAGAGAACAATAGGGCCTGGATTTGAATGCCAGCTCCATTCCTCACTTCTCCAAGCCACAGTTTTGCCTAGCGAGAAGTGAGGACGCAATTGTATATCTCAGCAAGCTGTTGTAGAGCTTACGTGCAGATGGGCCCGGTGCTGCTCCTGACAGATGTCTACAAGATGGCTACTTCGATGGGGTAGTGACAGAATCCTGTGCCTTGAAACCTTGAGTCACAAAGTGGCAAAAACTCAGTGAGGTGGTTAAGAAAAGTCTAAACTTATAAAGTCATTATATTCGTTATGGGGTGCTGAGGGGGCACTTAGCACAAAGGGGGGAAAGGTTGAAAGAAAAATTACTGATCTGAGTGTTGCCCAGACCTGTAGATCATGGCCCTCTTCCGGGCCCCAGCGGATGACCGTGTTAGATCTCTCTGGTATCTCAGTTTGCTTTCTTAGGGCAGTGATCCTCACGTGTGACCTCTGATCTCTATGGGACCCCAAATTAACTGCTGTAACCTCTTGGTGAGCCCACTGATTTTATTACCATCCAGGTTAGTGTCCTCGCTTAACCTCTGTGAGGGTTTTAAGTTGATGCCTTCCAGGTTCTCACTCAGAAACCACATGTATGACTCAAATGGATTCTCGTCTCTGTCTATGACGCCAGTTAACTGTGAGTGACCACTCAGTGAACTCACCAACCTGTACATGACCCTATTCTCTTCCTTCATCATCAGCCCTGGATTCTAAGATCGCTGTCAAGAGTCCAGGGCCTGTTTCTTCAGCACTCTCATTGTATCAGGGGACAGGAATGGTTGGGACCTGGGAGCAGGCTTGACCAGAGAGACCTCTTGCCCACCCTGACGCTCAAGTTGTAGCCTTGGGGGATGTTGAGTGGGTGGCCTTTCAAGGAAGCAACTTTAAGCAACTTCCTTTGTACCATCCTGTCCCCTGGAACACTCAGGACATTCAGGCCGCTCCCTAGGTCAAGATTCTCTTACCCGCTCCTCAAGTTCACTTTTAGTGCCATTCCCCAGGCCCTCTTAGAGTCCGCAGTGATACCCACTTCTCTTCCAGTCTCCCTCGAAAGCATGAGACCCATGAGGACAGGGAGCCGGCCTCTTCACTACTGTCCCTAGCACACAGCAACAGCGTAGGGCACACGGTTGACCCTCACTGAAGAGAATGAAGGCTATTTGTTAAGAGTTAGCTGCACCTTAGGCAGCTTCCCAGGACCTCCAGGAGAAGCAAACCACGGACTGCATTTTGTCAGGCCCTGGATTTCATTGGTCCTTATGGGCATGTTAGGGGCAATGGTTAGGGAATAAAAGCATAATGATCTATCAGAATGCAGGAAAAAAAATATTAGAACTTTGATTTAGATTTATTTTCATCTCATCTTTTTTTAAATTTCTATTTTTGTGTATGTTTTATAATGTACATAATATTTTAGTACAGTAGTACATGTATATAATTTACAAATAAAGAATTATACAATTAAGGAAGCGAACTAAAAAATGTCTTTACTGATGGGAGGCACTAGTGCCTGGGGAGTCACGCATGTCTGAGGCTATGAACCTGTCCCTCACCCCATGACACAGAGAGTGAGCCACCGGCCTGAAAATCAAAGGACCTTCAGGCAGCCAGACAAAGATCTCTTTACTGGCCGCTAAATCGCCTTTCTGATCTCATGCAAATGAGCATTTGCTTCTCCTGAGCGAAACAGAGGGGCCAAATGGTTTGGTTACAAAACACCACTTCAGCCAATCCAACTTAAACAGTTTGGGTTTAAACCCACTACGCGTCACCACATACTCATAGCTCCCTGCGTCAGGTGGGAGTGGATTTTTAATGTTAGGCGCTCGGTTGCAAGGCTTGTGTCACCAAAGGGGTCAAACTGCCAAACAACAGGAAAGATTGGCTCGTGGTGGCTGTGTCAAGAGGCCATCCTCCCAACTCAATTGCCGTCTACGTGATGCAGGGTTTAAGGGACGTCGACCTGTAACAGGCACTTGTCTCTGCTCTCAGCTGTGTCCCTAGCCTTTCTGACTCACTAGAAAAATGAAAGGATTTTCAACCATCAAAATCTTGTCAGTCCACCTCCCCGAGACCATGGACCAGCAGCTTCTTCGATCCTCCTCTCCCACCCAGCCTGGGCTCACTGGTGGGTGGCACGCGGCACGGCAGCATTGTCCTCCATCCTACCAGGTCTATGCGGAGACCAGCGCTGCAGCCCAGGGACCTTGGCAGCATTCACAGGAAGATCTCAAACAGAGATTGCGCTCCCAAGCCATTCACCCCACAGGACACCCTTGGGACAGAAGAGGCCACACACACGTGTCCTATTTAGTCTGAAAGCATCAACTGGAAAAGTGATTGTGAGTCACAAGTCTGGCGGAAGAAGAAAAGGCAAAAACACAGAGAGTCTTCATCTTTCTGTCCAGAGTGTCAGAGCAGCGGAGGGCCCCATAGCAGGTTTCCTTGCCAGTAGAACGAGCTCTAAGATGGATGTTTTCCTTCATCTGGTTTCATCTTCTAGTTGGTAGTAGTTCCCAAACCATCTTTAAATTTTATATGTATATATATACATAACATATATTTGTGTTTGTATTAAAAGAAAAGAGGCAGGAGAGGCCTCAGCAGATAAAAGGAGAGGTGGACACACGCATGAGTGGAATCAGCTTGGCACTGAGTGGAGATTAGGCCCCATGTTATTGCAATGTGAGGCAGGAGAACTGGGCCAGTTGCAAAGGTTGCTAGGAAAAGGGAAGGAGAAGGTGCTGCTGGTGGTCTATAGACCTGCTGCTGGTCGACTGAGAGGAAAGGGGAGAAAGGGTGGATGTCCAAGTTGAGACCCAGAGTTCAAACCCACCCTCACAAATACAAGATGAGGAAGGAGCTTGATGAGAAGGGAGCCTGGAAAAGCAGCAGCGACAGACTCCTCCAGTTGGCAGCCCTAGAGCACATCTGGCCTGCAAAGCAAGGCCCCATGACTTGAGGGCAGCCAGGGCTAGGAGAGGGTCTAGGCCAGAGATGGCTCAGGATGCAAAAAGATCAGCGCCACGAAGGGCATCTCCATCTCCTTAGCCACAGGGCTCTCCGTACCCCTCTGGTTGCCTGTTAACTGCCTGAAGCTTGTTCCAAGCAGCCCCCGGCTGGAATTGTGCTCACTGACCCCTGTGGGGACATCTGCCTGCCTCCAGGACCTGCACAGCCACACCAGCTAAGTATTGGATGCAGAGGCATCTTTGGTGGCTTTGCTGCCAGTCACAGGCCCATGGCCCAGGCTGAGGGCGGGGCTTGAGTGTGTTTTCCGGAGAGCTGGGTCATCCCCTTCTAGAGTAGCCAGCCGGGCCTCAATCCGTTCCAGGTCATCTGAACCCACTTTGATTTTCACGGCCAGTAGGTGGATATAGGTCTCATAACGGATTTTCTAGGGAAAGGGCAAGCAAAAGCCAAAAACAAAGTCAAAGGAGATGCGACAAAATGGAGATGGGAGATCCAACTTTAAAACACTAGTAACAAACCACTGCCTTCCATGGCGTGCAGGGAGCTCTTGGAAGTAATAAAAGGCAATAGGCCACACAATTTAAAAAAAAAGGCAGGCATACACTTAAATCTCATCTATAATTTGTTTGAGATGGCATCATCCCTCTATGTAGCCCTGGAACTCACTATGCAAACCAGACTGACCTTGAACTTACAGCGATCCTCCTGCTTCAACCTCATGAGTACTGGTTTTATAATCATAGCCTATCAAGCCCAGCTTCTCACTTAGAACTTCAAAATCCAAATAATGTCAATGATTTCTTAGATACAACATGAAAGACATGGGTAATACAAACAAAAATGGGACTACACTGATATTTAAAACATCTGTGCTTAGAAGGATAAAGAAATTATATTTAGGGGCTAGAGAGATGGCTCAGTGGTTAAGAGCACTGGCTGCTCTTTCAAAGGACCTGGGTTCGATTCCCAGCACCCACATGGCAGCTCACAACTATCAGTAACCTCAATCCCAAGGGATCTGACACCTTCACACTAATGTACGTAAAATAAAATTTAAAAAAAGAAATTATATTTAATACAAAGCTTCCATTTGGGGAGATAGAGAAGTCTGGAGATTGGTACAATAATGTGAATAAATGCTTGCTGAGCTAGATACCTAAAAGTGATCAAGGTGGCTCAACTTATTATGTTTCCACAATTAAAATTTTTAAAAATTTGAAGGAAAGCAGTCATGCAGAGAACCTGAGTTTGGTTCATAAACACTTGCGTTATTTATAAGTTGTCCTTAACCCTTACGTGGGAGACAGAGCAATGTCTGAGCACCTCGACTCTGAGATTCAGGCCTTCTCCAAGAACATAGGGGCCCTTTTCCCCCAAGCTCTGCCTACTGGATTTCATGGCCTTCCCACCCACTCTAAGCCAAGTAAGGAGGAGCATTCCAATGCCAGAGCTGCAGCCAATCACGTGGTTAGGATCCTGGGCCCCACTCTTCCTAATGTGTCACTTCGGGCCAGTGCACTGGCTTCTCTGAGCTTTGGTTTACCTTTCTGTCAAATAAGGATAGCTATAGAAACCCTTTTAGGGCATTTACATGGAGATGAACTCAGCCCATGCAAGGAAGCCAGGCCTGACCCCAAGCAAGTCCACTATAGCTTATGTCATCTATTTTCACATTGCAGTGTAGGTGTGAAGGGCTCCTGGAAAATTGACCAACATTTGACAGCCAGACTGGGCCAGACTGGCCATTGGACACTGGCTTACACCTGCCTCAGAGAGCCCACAACAGGAAGGGTTCAAACTGGAGTCCCTGACATGCCAATGTTGATGGCGGGAAGGGGGCAGTGGGAGCTGGCCTCCTCTGGCCACAGCTCTCCCCTCTGCCACGCACCTCCCGAGACCTACCTCAAATGTGAGATAGTGTTCCTTCAGCCGGTACTCCTCTGCTTCCTTAGACTTGAGGCCTCTCTCCAGTGGGTGGTACCTGTGCTCAGCCAGCTCTGCAGTCACCTGCTTCAGCTTGTTCTCATGAGAACGAAGCTGTTCCTCCTGCAAAAGAGAAACCCAGGTCTATGAGGTCTGACATTTGGGGTGTCACAGAGTTGGGCCTAACCCCATCACGCTAGAAGCTGCTTCACCAAAGTGAAACTGATGCTAACCAAGGTCCTCAAACTTCAAAGGTTCAGAGGTAAGCTCAAGACATGAATGCTCCCTCCACTTCCTCTTTCCTCCCCTTTCTTCCAGGGATGTAAGCCCTCCTCAGTGACTGGCAGGCTCAGGAGATAAGAGAACTTTATATTTGCATGTGGGTTACACACAACGAAGCAGATACCACTAACACAAGCCCTTGCATAGAGTTCCATATGTACACCAAAACATGTTGAGGCAAGGGTCAGCCTGGCCCCAGTTATCTATACACCATGCATTGTCTCACAACCGTTCTCAGATTTGCATGATGTTTGCGTTATTTATCACACCTAAAGGGAGAAGAGACTTAGTCACTGATAGGCTAGTACACACACACACTTCTCACGACAGTGCTAAGGCCCCTGTGAGCAACCTGCACAAGTGATGTGTGGATACACCTGTGCAGGCACACAGGTGTGCATGTGTGCATGTGTGTGCTCATGTGATGTGTGTGTACATGGTGTGCCTGTGTCTCCACACAGACACTGAATGCCCTGAAACTCTGCAGAGACAAAGGCCCTAGTAAAAAGGGGCCAACGGCTGAAGAATAAAGTTTGAAGTTTGCCGGTCCTCTGTTCTCAAGTTCTGGCCCATTGTTCATCCTTTCCTGTCCAAATTACTCTGAAAATCTGTAGTATTAGTGAGAGGAGATTTTCACAGAAATGAAACTAAAGTATTTAAAGATTAAAAAAGGAAGAAGAATGTTGTCCTGGACAGTTTAACATCAGTTTGACACAAGTTAAAGTCATCTGAGAGAAGGAATCCCTCTTGAGAAAATGCCTCCAGATCAAAGGCCTCCAGGTGGTGCCTTTGATCCCAGCACTTAGGCAGAGGCAGGTGAATCACTATGAGTTCGAGCCCAACCTGGTCTACAGAGTGAGTTCCAGGACAGCCAAGGCTACACAGAGAAATCCTGTCTCAAAAAACCAAAAAAGAAAAAGAGAAAGAAAGAAAAGAAGGGAGGAGAAGGAGGAAGCAGGAGGGACAGGGAGAAAATGTCTTCTTAAGATCAGGTTATAGGCAGGCCAGTCAGGCATTTTCTTAATTAGTGATTTTATAGTATGGACCCAGCCCATTGTGGGTGGGGCCATCCTGGGCTGGTGGTCCTGAGTTCTGTAAGAAAGCAGGCTGAGCAAGCCACAGAGAGCAAGCCAGTAAGCAGCACCCTCCAGGCCTCGGCCCTGCATGAGTTCCTGCCCTCATTGCTTTTTGTGATGAACTATTATGTGGAACTGTGAATAAAATAAACACTTTCCTCCCCAACTTGTTTTTGGTCATGTGTTCATCACAGCAATAGAAACCCTGACTAAGACAAGTTGTTACCAAGAATGGGATGTTGCTGTGATGGACCTGGCCATGTTTTGGGGAGGACTGTGGAAGGGCTTTGGAACTTTGTGCAAGAAAAGCCCCTGGATGTTTAATGTTTGGTGAGCTGTTCTGTAGGAGCCTGGAAGATAATATTGAGGGCAGTGCGGCGATGGAGACCTGGCTTGTGGAGTTTCAGAGGGAAGTTTAAAGACGAAAAGCTATGTTCCAGAGGTGGCCAAGAGTGTACTGTATGCTTGCAGCCGAACTTAGTAGAGTAAGAGTAAAACTTAGTCCTGGTTTTGAAGGCATGAAGGGGTCATGGAAAGCAGCTGAGGCTTGGCACTGTGAGAGAGAGGCCATTGGTGCAGGCACAGACTCAGCAGGATTGAAAGGGTCATGAAGAAAGGTTGAGGCTTTGCACCATGAAAAGCGCCTAGGAGAGGCTAGTAGTGAAAGTGCAGCCTGGCTGTAGACACCCCCAGTGTTTTGGAGAGGCCAGTACCATGGGACAACCACCAACAACAGCAGGAGTGGTAGAATGGAGCCAGCAAGAGCCTAGAAGACAAGGCCTGTGTGCTGTAGAGGGTGGGGCCAAAGAAGTGACCCAAGTCCCTTGTAAGAGCCCAGAAGGTCATGCATGAATCCCAGACATTGGGTGTTGAGTTATTTTCACTTTTGGAGTTTGGTTTTGATTTGATTTCACTGTGACTGTGTCCTGGCTCTTCTCTCTTGAAGTAAGCAGGCATTTAATTTATTTTTGATTTTGCAGGACTCCACAGTTGAGAGACTTTGAATTTTAAAAGAGACTGAACTTCTAGCTGGACGTGGCACACACCTTTAATCCAGCACTCAGGGAGGTAGAGGCAGGCACATCGCTGTGAGTTCGAGGCCAGCCTGGTCTATAAAGTAAGTCCAGGACAGCCACAGCTACACAGAGAAACCCTGTCTCAACAACAAAGAAAGAAAGAAGGAAAGAAAGAAAGAAAGAAAGAAAGAAAGAAAGAAAGAAAGAAAGGAGGGATGGAGGGAGGGAAGGAAAGGAAGGAAGAAGAAAGAAAGAAAGAAAGAAAGAAAGAAAGAAAGAAAGAAAGAAAGAAAGAGAGAGAGAAAGAAAGAGAGAAAGAAAGAAAGGCTGAGCAAGCCATGGAGAGCAAGCCAGTCAGTAAGCAGCACCCCTCCACGGCCTATTCATGAGCTCCTGCCCTCAGGCTCTTACCCTGCATGAGCTCCCACCCTCACTGCTTTTTATTATGAACTGTTATATGGAACTGTGAGTGAAATAAACCTTTCCTCCCCAAGTTGCTTTTGATCATGGTGTTTCATCTCATCAATAATATGGCTGACTAAGACAAATGCCAACACTGGACTATTTCTAAAAAAGTGAAAAATGGGAACTGGAAAGATGACTCAGTGGTAAGAGCACTGAGTTCTCCCCCGAAGGGCCTGGGTTCAGTTCCCACGGTGGCTCACAGCCCTCTGTGACTCCAGTTGTAGGAGATCTTATAGCCTCATCTGGTCTCTGCAGGCACCAGCCACACATAGTGCACAGACATGTGAACAGGCAAAACACTCGTGAAATAAAACAAAGTCTCAAAAAATGTTTTATAAGAAAAGTGAACAATAAATACTGTGAAACCTGGGAGAATGGACCCTTGTCCACTGTAGGCGGGACTGCAAACTAACACACTTGCTGTGGGAATTACTGTGGATGGAGGCTCACCATACACTAGGACGAGAGGAGGCCACAGAGGCGGCTCAGTGGGTAGAGCACTTCTGAACAAGCCTGATGCCCTGAAGTAGATTCCAGAACCCCCATGAAGGTGGAGGTGAGAACAGACTCCACAAAGTTGTTCTCTGGTATCCACTCATGCCTTGTGTGCCCCACCTCCAACACATCATACACACACAGAATAATGAACAAAAATTTTAGGTGAAACTACCACATGCTCCAACAGTACTAAGAACACACCCAAAGGAATCCAAGGCACCATCCCACAGCGGTGCCTGCACAGCCATGTTTCTTGCAGTACTGTTCACAATAGCCAGTGACAGAGTCAGCCTGGGTGTCTACAGACAGATGAGTGGATAGAGAAGGGCTGACGCACACACACAGTGAGGCTTTACTCGTCCATAAAGAATGAAGTGTGCATGCTGAAGAGATGGCTCAGCAGGTAAGAGCACCTACTGCCCCTGCAGAGGAACCAGGCTCACTTCCAACCCCCATACCAGACGGCCCACAACTGCCCGTTCCTCCAGTTACAGGAAATCTGATGCCCTCTTCTGGCCCCTGTGGGTACCTGCACACATGTGGTGCACAGAAACTCACACGAGATATACACACATACATAAATTTTGAAAAATAAAAATGAAATGATGTCATTTACCAGAAAATTGATGTCAAAGATCATGTTAAGGGGTTGGAGAGATGGCTCAGATGTTAAGAGCACTGGCTGCTCTTCCAGAGGTCCTGAGTTCAATTCCCAGCAACCACATGGTGGCTCACAACCATCTATAATGAGATCTGGTGCCCTCTTCTGGCATCCAGGCATACATGCAGGCAGAACACTGTATACATAACAAACTAAAAAAAAAAAATCTTTAAAAAATAAAGATCTTGTTAAGCAGGATATGACATATACACACATGTGCACACATACACATATACACACATGATATATATACACACGTGCACACACATGCACGTGTGTAATGCACATGTTCACATGTATACATGCATGCAACATGCAAAATAAATAAATCTTTAAACAATCAAATAGAGCACTGGACAGGGGTCAGCCAAATCTCACCTGTCCCTATGACACATACAGCCTCTCAGATTCCCGCCACAGACCCACAGTCACACCCACACAGCCGCACTGCCATGGACAGGGAAGCTCGCCCATGTCATCCATCACAGCACTGTCAGCCTCTAGCACTGTGCATGTGGGGGTCTCCATCTTCCCGCCTGTGAGTGGGGGTGGGGTGGTAGAATGAGGAAGGTGTCTCCCCCTTCCCTAGTGTCCCTCGGCCCAGGGCCACATAACCCAGAGAAAGGGTCAAGCTGAGGCCAGCCACCTAACCCCGGGAGCTTGTACCTGGCAAAGGCGAGTGGTACAGGAGGGCAGCAGGGGCCGACAGAACTTCTTCATGGAGCTGACGGCCGCTGGGAATGCGGGCGCTGAGAAGATGGCAGCTACCAGATTGATCCTCAGGATCCAGGACAGCATCTCTTCCTTGCTCCTGGGGACAGAAGGCGACAGAAAAGGGCTGCTCATGACAGGACCTCCAGTCCCCCCCACACGTGGCGCCGGTACTCAGCGTGACGCCTAGGCAAGGACAGGAGAGAGGAAGAAGGGCAGGGGTGAACAGGGGGGCGGCTGAGCCTGCTCAGAACTGGAGAGGGAACTCCCATGTGAAATGAACCTGTGAAATGAACCTGCTCCACTTTGGACTGGTGACCCTAGAGCCAGTGAACTCCTGGATCAGCTGCAGTGGGCAAGCCTCTGTCTTGCCCCCACCACCTGCCCAGCCTTCCCACTCGGTCCCCAGTTCTCAGAATCTAGTCTCCTTCCTGTGAAGACTGTCTGACATTAAAACAATCAAACAAACAAACAAAAAACTCTATCTCTAGTCACAGAGGACACGGTGGGACAGAGCAGGAGGCCTAACGGCTCAAAGCTAGGATTCCTTCCCACCGAACCTCTGAGTTTCTGCCAAGGAGGAGTCCCAGTCCCTGAGCCTGTGCTTCGGGACTTCAGAGGATACCTGCAGCCCCTGAAGGCTTCTTAGACCCAGTCAGGTATCAGCTTTATGGGCCTAAGATATGGGCAGTTTGGTGGCACCTCTACCCAGCTTCCAGGTGTCAGAGAAGACCACACAGAGCCACTGCTCCTGAAAACAAGAAGCAGTTACTGGTCTGTGGCAAGAGGCCACACCAAGTCTGTGGCTGACATGCACAGGAAGCTGAGGTCTCTATCCCAAGCCCAGGAGAGTAGGAATTGCAGGGCTGCTGCGGGCCATGCTTCTCAGGGCTCTGCTTTTACTTACGGTGCCTGGAAGAGGAAGACCCTCCAGTCTGCTGTCTTCAGCTTGAGCACGTTGGACTTCTTACTGTAGTCAGAAGCCCTGGTGGCCAGAGCGTGATGCACACGGATGGCATTCTTCAGGTCACCCTCAGACAGAGCCTTGTCGGGCCTGTATTCATCCTGAGTGGGGTGTGCTATGTCACTCTGGGCTATCGTTCACTGCCCGACACATTCCATTGCCATTTCCCTCCTTTCCTTCCTCCCCCACTCCCTCCCTCCCTCTCACTCTACTCCACCCTCCTAGACCCCAACAAGAATTACTGCAGGGGCTCCCAGTCTATCCCAGAGGCCTGGCACTAATGCACGTGGCATTTCAGAGTCCCTTGCCCCAAACCCTCAAAGCTGCTAAGTGAGTACAGGTAAGGCTGAAGAAGGCCCTCGCAGCTGAGCCCGGCGTCACACACCTATGATCTCAGCACTTAAGAAGACAAAGGCAGGCAGGTCTCTGTGAATCTGAGGTCAGCCTGGTCTACAAAGCTAACCCAGGACAGCCAAGGCTACACAGAGAAACCCTGTTAGAAAAAAAGGAGAAGAGGAAGAGGAAGAAGAAGGAGGAGGAAGAAGAAGAAAGAAGATGAAGGACAAAGAAGAAGTAGAAGGCCCTAGCTCCGCTCTAGGCCCCAGGCCTGGCCGGAAGGACTTGAACTGAGTGCCACAGGCAGCAGCTGGATGAGACTGAATGCACCTTTGTACATAGGTGCTCTAAAGCAGCTTCCTTCTCACCTTCTGCAGGTACAGGATGGTCCCCTTGAGCACCGCATAGAACTTCTTCCAGCCACGCCTCCCACGGGGCGCTGAGGAGAGGGCACGGTAGTGCGGCTGCAACCTTCTGCTTTGGTAACTCTTGCCTGCCATCCCCTGCCATCCCCTGAATGTCCATGTATATGTGCCTCCCCAGAGGAGTGGCCAAGGGTGGGTCCCCCCTAAACCAGCACCCCTCCCAGGCCCCTTTCCCAGCCTGACACCCACTCCTCTTGCCATCCATATCAGCGTGAGTCTTCCGGGTCAGCACGCCATGCTTGTAGGTGGTAGCGCTGAGAGCCTGCGGGACATCCAGGAATGGATTGCCACCATCCAAGATCCGAGTCACCTTCTTTGTGCCTGTCCCAAACTTGTCATCCACCAGCTCAGACAGGGACTTTCTCAGCTCATCCTCATCACTAGGAAGGTACCAAGCCTGAGAGCCACCTCCAGAGACACCTTGCCTCCAACCCCACCCCTTGCCACAGACGGCCCCACCAGCCACCACCACCCCAGCCACCTGGCATCAAGGTTAGAGACGAAAGATTCCAGAGTACAGCTCCAGGTTCTGATCCCTCCCTATCACCTTCAGTTCTGACCTTTGATGTCTGATATTTGACTCAGGGTCTCTAAACTAATCTCCACCTTTACCACAGAGTTGGATTCTTTCTTATCTTCAAGTCTCCTTCCCCAATATCCCTCCTCCTCTCCAGCACAAGGAATATGAGGAATGCTAACCCTCTGTGGACTGCAGCTATTGCACGGGCGTGCCAATATGCTGGGAACAGTAGAGCAACAGGGCAAGGCCCCGAAGGACAAGAGCCCTGGCAGAAGAGGGCCAGCTCTTCCCAGCAGGATTAGGGTCCCTGAGCTGTGGGGCTCCACACACACCCAAAGGCACCTCCTTCCCTGGGAAGCTCAGCCGTGGGGCTCCCCCATCCCAAGAGCCTCTCCCAGCCTCCCCAGCCTGCAACATCTCTACCCATCTTTGCAGCTGGCTGTGCACAGCCTTCGTGGGTGAAGAAGTTGGAGCATTGGTCCCTTCCCGCTGCCGAAAGCAGCCACCACCCACAGCTAGTGTCATAGGGGACCTAGGCCTCTTGCCCGCCATTGATTGGGAACCCTGCAATGTCCTCAGTACAGAAAAACCAGTCACGGGCACTCCTAGAACTAATCCATGCTTGAATCTATTCAACGTAAGCATCAAGTCAGAAAATGATCCCGTGAGGGTGTTGGCTTGCTGGGTAGGTGTTGTCGGGGGCCTGGCCTAGGGTAAATCAGCACCATGGAGAGTGGTCCGCACACCCAGCCACTCTCCTGGTAAGGAGTCTCATACCCACACGCTTCAACTACTCACATGGCCCATTCCAGCTTTTCATTCTTGATGGAGTTGTAAAGCGTCTGAATGAGGGCGAAGAAGGAGGGAGAAAGGAGTTCAGGTAGAGAGTCAGAGAAATCCCCATGTCTCTCCAGCAGTGGCCGTGGCGACCGAGCGCCTTTGCAGTTAATGGGTAAAGTGGGTGCTTGGTTCATACTTGGTGGACGTCATTTGATGAAAAATTGAGTGGATAGGTGCTGTATGGATGGGTGGTGTTTACCCACACATCCTTACTGTGTTTCTAGCCAGGAGGTTGTAAGCTTCCCAAGGTCAGTAATGTCTATCTTGCTCACCACTGAATCCTCAATACAAAATTTAGAATGTCACAGGGTGGGTGGGCGGATGACAGGATGGATGAGTAGCTGGTATATGAAAGAGCGTTCGAGGGCTGGAGATGTAGCCCATTTGGTAGAGTGCTTGCCTAGTGTGCGTGAAGCCGTGGATTTGATCCCAGGACCACCTAAAACCAGCATGGTGGCACATGCCTGTAATCCCAGCCACATAGTGAACTGAAGGCCATCCTGAGCTACATGAGACCTTGTCTGGTGGGGGGGAGTACTGTTTGGGGGTACAGGAACTATAAGGCTATTAAAAGACTAAATGTGTGAGGGGTGACTAGGTGGGTACGTGGGTAGATAAGTAGTTGTGTGGCAGGGTGAACAGATATATCCATGCATGAGAAAATGTGTGGGTGGACAGAGAATTAGGGAAAGGATGGATAAATAGAGAGAAAAAAGTGAATGGGTGGATAATGATTTTATATTCTTTTGTTTCATTTTGTTGTTGTTTTTTTTTTTTCAAGACAAGGTTTCTCTGTGTGGCTATGACCTTCCTGGAACTCTCTCTGTTGACAAGGCTGGCCTTGAACTCAGAGATCTACCTGCCTCTGCCTCTCAAGTGCTGGGATTAAAGGCATGCACCACCATGCCAAGTTCTCAACAGGATGGTGAAGCAGATAATTATAACAAAAAGTGAGGTAGAGACAATGTTCTCTTTTAGTTTCTATAACTGACACATAATAATTGTACATATCTTCCTCTAGATTCACCATTCAACTCCCCTCCTAGAACCATAAACCTATGAAAAGACTAACAATGAACTCACCATCTATATGTAACCCCAAAATAAATCTGTTCTTATTTATCTGAGGCCAAAGCTTCACCCTGGGCTTCATCCTCAAAGGAAAACTAATTTCTTTCATTGCTGGTGCTGAAGGAGTGGGCCTTTCCCTGTGGTTATGGTGGTGGTGGAGGAGGAGGAGGTGGTGGACGTGATGGAGGTGGTGGTGGTGGGTGGCAGCCATAACCATTGGTGATAGTGATGGTTATTACTGAGGCAGAAGTGCTGATTGGAGCATTAAAACCAAAGGGCTTAGAGCCTCACTGTCTATCTCTCTTGGAGAATACAGAACAGTCAAGTGAGGAACTAGACAATCTCCAGCTCTGTCCCGAAGCGATGGGGCCCTGTTGCAAGTGTTATGGGTCTAAAATATCACATTTAGTGGGGCAAGATTTCACTCCATTCATGTGGGGCGGGGCAAGCGTGTGAGGACCTTTAGCAGATACCTTCAAAAGGTCTTTGGCAAAGTCTTGGCCATCGTTCAGCTGGTCCAAGTTGGCAATGAATTGTTGGCAGGACATCTTCTTGCCAATGTTCTGTCATGGAGAAATGGTTCTGCCTGAGAGTAGGGAAGAAGGCTGGTGTGGTCTACACACCGTGCCCTGCCCTGCCCAGACAGAGGATGAAGCAGCACTGAGGGCGATAATGTAAGTAAAACTGCCTGGAGACTCCCTCATCTCCAAGAATTTGAAAAACTTTTTTTTTTCATTCAAATTTATTTGATCCCCAAGCAACACGAAAGGCTCTCTTCAAACTCAATGAAGGAGCCAGGTTAGGTGAAGCATTGCAGTAGCTGAGCCCGCCAGGAGCCTGCTCTGGGCATTGACCCTGACATGCATTATCATATCTCCTTGCCACAAGGTAAGAGATGTGAAGGATGAGCAGGTGAAGCAATGTGGTAAGAGAGTGCAGGGGCCCAGCCTGTCTGACATCAGAGCCCATGCTCTCATCTGCCTTTCCATGGTTATCTCTCCTAAGGTCACTGAGCAGCAGCACTTGAACCCAGGCCTCTTGGCTCTTATATTCCGCCATAGTCGCCTTACCCTCTCACCTGCACAGAGTTGGGCAGGAAGACCTCCCAGAGATAGGTCAAGTAAGGGGAAATTCAGTTTTATGGACCAAAGATCAAACCCCAACAGCACACAAGAACGATTCATACTGAGCTAGGTTGACAAAAAGAAAAACTGCTTAGGTTCTCATTGCCACAAGCAAAGCGCTGGGGATAGATGGCTGTACCTCCAAATTCTGTCTTTTGTTAACCACTCACTAGTAGAAGGGCTCAAACCCTCCAAGCCCATCCCTGGCATTCACACTTTGAGGGTCTCCTTGGAGGAGCCCCACTAGAGGGGGCCCTAGGTGGCCCTTCACCTACGGGAGGTTTTGGGAGTTGAGGTTTGCTCGTATTTTACTGTGCAATGTTAGCACCCCATGACATGGGAATATATATTTCCTAAAATAAATAAAAGGATATTATGGCCCAGCAAATTAATTGCAGCATTCCGGAGCTTTGAACGTGTTTATGTGTGCTAGGGGTCTCCAAGGACGGAGCTCCATGTGCACTGCCCCGGACTTCTTGATGTTGGCATTACTTTAACAAGAGAGCCTCTGCTAACTTCATATGGGACCCCCATAAACCACAGATATGATGTGGAAAGTGCTGCTGCAAGGCGAGTGTTGTTTGTTTGCACACTTGCCTGGGATTGGGGCTTACCACAAAGCCTAAGCTGGCCTCAAACTTGAGATCCTCCTGCCTCAGCCTTCTAAATGTTGAGGTTATAAATGTGCTGGTTAGTTTTCTGTCAGCTTGACAAAAGCTAGAGTTGAACCCCTCCCCACCTCCAAAATCAGAGAAGAGAAAAGAAAAAGAAATCAGGCTGAACAAGCCAATAAAACATTCTTCCATGGCTTCTGCTTCAGCTTCGCTTCCCAGGTTCCTGCCTTGGGTTCCTGCCTTAGCTTCCCCCAACGATGGACTGTGGCCCAAGTAAACCCCTCCCTCCCCAGGTTGAAACTGAATTAGAATGATAAGTATCCATTCCACTGTACCCAAACAATGCAAGGGTTAATATATAGCCGATGAAAAAATGTAACTTCTTCCAAGGTTTAATAAGAAAAGATCCTATGTCTTGATGTGTTTGTTTGTTTTTGTGTTATATTTTTATGTATACATTTCCTATTTTCAGACATAAGCATATAGCCATATCATAAGCATTTGTGATAACAGAACACAAAGAAAATATTGTCTTTGAGGCCTACACACACTGAACATTCTCAGCCACTACGAGTACAAAGCCAAAAAAAACAGCAAAGTAATGGATGGGGATGAGCTCAGTTAGTGCATATTGGAGCCTTAAGTTTGATCCGTAGCACCATCTAACCTAACCTGGGCATGGTAGTATGTCATCCCAGCACCATCTAACCTAACCTGGGCATGGTAGTATGTCATCCCAGCACCATCTAACCTAACCTGGGCATGGTAGTATGTCATCCCAGCACCATCTAACCTAACCTGGGCATGGTAGTATGTCATCCCAGCACTTGAGAAGTGGAGGCAGGAAGATCAGAAGTAAGTGGGTACCCTCAGTATTACAGTAAATTTGAGGCTAGCCTGGCTACAAATGACTCTGTCTCAAAGTAGAAATAATAATCTCAATAATGGCTTATGCTTGAGGTTAAGAGCACTTACTGTTCTTCCAGACACCTGAATTTATTTCCAGCACCCACAACTCTTTGTAATTCCAGCATCAGGAACTGATGCCCTCTTCTGGCTTTCACAGGCATGTACATGTGGCACACGTGCACAAAGGAACGTACACATGCACCTAAATAAAAATTAGTGGGAATGGGGCTGAAGAGATGGCCCAGTGGCTAAAAGCTCCGGCTGCTCTTTTAGAGGAGCCAGGTTCAATTCCTAACACCCACATGGCAGCTCACAACTTCTGTAACTCCTGTTTCAGGGGATCCAACACCCACACACAGTCATGCATGCTGTCAAAAGACCAATGTACATAAAAATTTTAAAATACATTACAAAAAAATTAGTGAGAAAAAGCTTTGGCTGAAATATTAATGAAACACCTGTATGAAGGCACTAGAGAAATACAAGCAGACTTCAAGGCTAAGTTTCTGCCAATCAAGGAATGTAGAGAGAGCCTTGTGCTAGGAAACTTTCCTTGTTGAAACATGGCCCAATGGCTGAAGAAACAAGTGACTCTATTGAACGAAAGAACAAAAATTGGGCTTCAGAGTCCACAAGGGCAAGGGGCCCTGAGAAATACCCCAGCCATATGTCAACATGAAATTGAATCAAAGAAGAGAAATGAATTCTTCAGTCATTAGAAAATTATTCCAGGGCTGGAGAGATGGCTCACTGGTTGCTCTTCCAGAGGTCCTGAGTTCAATTCCCAGCAACCACATAGTGGCTCACAACCATCTATAATGAGATCCGGTCCCTTCTTCTGGCCTGCTGGTATACATGCAGGCAGAATACTGTATACATAGTAAATAAATAATTCTTAAAAAATAAAAAGAAAGAAAGAAAATTATTCCAGATGAAAGTATAGAGAAGCAGAAAGCATGAGGAAACAGGAAGTGTGGAATCAGGAAGGATGGAGACATAGGTGGCATGGGGAAAAGAAAGCATGAGGAAGCAGGAAGCATGGAGAAGTGGAAAGCTGGGAAAGAAGTGACAGAAAGCAGGAAGCTTGGAGAAGTGAAAAGCTGGAAGAAGAGGGAAGTGAAGGGAAGCATGAAGAAGCAGGAAATATGAAGACGACAGGAAGCTGAGAGAGCTTAGCTGTCTGTAGGTGGCACATGGCCCCAGAAGTGATAAACACACTTTTAACAGGTCAGAAATGTACATCATGAACCGCAAGGAATTCTGAGGACTGGGGATGCAGCTCAGTAGTAGAGCACTTGCTTAGCCTGTGCAGGGCCCTGGCTTCAAGCCCAACACCACAAAAGTAACGCTCTGAGGGGAAGAACTCGCCTTACTGCATTCTTTCCCCACACACTAGAGATACGGTTGCTAGGAAACTAGCCCATCCCCCTAGGGAGGGATTAATGGTTTGGGGACCTTCCTATAGCCAATCAATTCTTGGAGCAGTCATGTCCTCATTTTCACTCACTACTAACTCATAAAATGAGCAAGTAGACAAAAATAAATAAATAAATAAGTAAGCAATAATGCTAAAGAAGTAGATGCCAAAAAGTTAGAAAATCTGGATGAAGTAGGCTCTTCGGGAACATATACCATAAAAACTGACTCGAGAACAAATAGAAAAGCTGAATAGTCTTTTAAAATATTTATCTTCAAAACACAAGGAAAGAATACTTCTTAATTCGTTCAGACCAGTGCCAGGCAGTAAGGAAGAAAACAATAGATTAGCAATTCTTTAGGACAAAGATGCAAAAACCCTCAACAAAATACTGACAAACCATCCATCAGCATCTTAAAAGGACTATAACAGGTCCTAGGAGATGGATGGCTCAGTAGGTAAAGACATTTGACCACCAAGCTTGCCACCAAGCCTGAGACCTCAGTTGGAATCCTAAGACCCACATGATGGAAGGAGAGAACTGACTCCTGCAAGTTGACCTCTGACCTCTAACACATGCATTATGTGCCCACCATCCCCTCCCCAAACAAATGAATGGACAATTACTCAACAAGCTAGGAAAAGAACTGACCATCTGTAAAGGGTGTTCATGAAAAGCCCACAGCTGACACTCAGTGGTAAAAGACTGGAAGCTTCTCCCATAAGATCAGAAACATTTCCATACAAAATTGTACTAGGAGTTCTAGCCAGGTGGGCATGGTGGTACAGCTTTTAACCCCTGCACTTGGGAGACAGAAGCAGAAAGATTTCTATGAGTTCAAGGTTAGCAGGGTCTACATAGTGAGTTCCAGGACAGCCGGAGTTATGTAGACAGTCCCTGTCTCAAAAATCCCAATTAAAAAGGAGAGAGCTCTTTAACTTTAGTTGCAGATGCTATGATTTTATAAGCAGAAAATGCTAAAGATCTAGAAAAAGCATTAAAACTAATGAACACATTTTCTGATGTTGTAAAATATAAGATCAATGTTTAAAAACCAATTGTATTTCTTTTCTCAAGATTTTTTTAGATGTTGTTTGTGTTGGACCAGGTGTGGCAGTCCAGACCTTCAATTCCAGCAGTAGAAAGATAAAGGCGGGCAGTTTTCAGTGATTTTGAGGCCAGTCTAGTTCTAGGCTAACCAAGGCGACATAGTGAGACCCTGCCTCAAAAACAAAATCAATCAATAAATAAAGTGTGTGTTTTATTTTTTGACAATTTCATACATCAAGTCCCACCCCACCCATGCTGGGCTTTGGCTGCCTCCCTGGCCCAAGCTGCGTTTGTGTATGCTGGCTGTGAACAATCAGAAAAGGAAAGAGCATCAATAAGAATAAAATGAGGAAGCTGGGGAAACGGCTGAGTCAGTAAAGTACTTGTCACACAAGCAAGAATTCAATCCCCAGCACCCACACGAAAGCCAGCATGGCAGTACACCTTTACCCTAACACAGAGACAGAGACAGGATCCCTGAGGCTGGCTGGCTAGCCTGTCTGAATCAGTGAGCTCCAAACTTAGTGAGAGATACTGTCTCAAAACACAAAATGGAAAGTGGGCTGATGAATAGCATCTGCGCATACACAAGAGTAAAATAAGCTAGACATAGTGGTTTGCTCCTAGAACTCCAGCACAGGGAAAGCAGAGGCTTCCTTGTGGAAGGGTCATGAGTTCAAGACCATCTCAGGCTACACATTGAGTTCCAAGCAGCCTGGGATACATTAGATCCTGTGTCAATAATAACAAATGCTTAACAATAAACTTAAGGAATCCTGGGGTGGGGGTGGGGGGCTCATGCCTGTAATTCCAGAACCCAGGAAGCTAAGGCAGGAGATTCATGGTGAGTTTGAGATACTCTGAGCTACATAGCAAGTGCCAGGCTCTGAACTACAGCATGAGACCCTGGTTCAAAAAAAAAAAAAAAAGCAACCAAGAAGCTGAAAGAGTTGTATACTCAAAACTACAGAAGGGTTCTAAAACGAACTAAGAAGGTATAAATCCACTGGAAGATGTCTTTTGTTCATGGATTAGGAAGACTTAGCATTGCTAAAATGGTAATTCTCCCCAACCGACCTGAATCTTCAAGGTAATCTCCATCAAAAATCTCTATCCCCAACTTCACTTCTTCAGAAATGCAAAGGCAGATCTGACATCTGTAAGAACTTGCAAGAATCTTGAGCAAACTGTCTGACTGAGAACTTACAAGCAAGCCACAGTGGAACATACTGGGCCTTCACGTGAGACCAGAGCTACAAAGGAATGGAAGCAAATTACATGTCAGGAAGTAAACCTATAACATCTGTCTGCAATAAGGTTTCATATATCCCAGGCTGGCTTCAAACTCTCTATATAGACAAGGGTGGCCTTGAACTCCTGACCCTCTTGCCTCTACCTCCCTGGTGCTGAGATCATAGGTGTGTGGGACCACACCTGATTTTGTGTAATACTGGTCACAGAACCAAGGGCCTCATGAATACCAGGCATTTATTCTACAAGATGAGCTCTCTAGCCTCAAACCTGTAATTTACAATTAATCAATTTGTTGCTTCTGCCGTTGTCTGAGATGGGATCTATTATAATGCAGGTAGCGTCAAACTCAACCTGTGCCTGCCTCGACCTCTTGAGTGTTGAGTACTGGTACCAGACACCACCCTTACCAATCGCCTAGATCTGAACAAGTCTGCCAAGACTGCTGAATGGGAGAACAATCTTCTGCATAAATGATGCCGGGAGCAGAGGTCCAAATGCATCTAACTGAGGCCAAACCTGTATTTCACTACTCAGAGTGGAACTCAAACCTGAGCTGGGGCTCAGTGGACGAGCACTTGCCCAGCACAGCTGAGGCCCTGAGGTCAAGCCTCAGTGCTGAAGAAAAACAAAAGGAAAAAAAGAAAAACTCAAAACTAGGTTGAGGAACTAAAACTCTAAGAAGAAAACAGGGGCAAACCTTCATGGCCTTGGTTCTGCTAACAGTTTCCCTTTTATGCTTGTATGTCTGTTTGATAGATACAGGGTCTCACTATGTAACCCTAGCTGACCTAGAACTCGATCTGCAGAACCACGCTGACTTCAAACTCCTAGTGATACACCTACCTCTGCCCCCTGGGTGCTGAGATTGAAGGCCAGCACAACAATGGTAATTGTTTTTGATTTATGGTGCCCAACGCACAAAGAAAGAAAGAAAGCGGGGCTGGGGAAAGAGCACAGTTGATAATTCACCTGCTGTGCAAGCACGAAGACCCGTGTTCAATCCCCAGCACCCGTGTGAAAAGTCTGCTGTGGTGGTGCATGCTTGTAATCCCCCCGCTGAAGAAGAAATCAGGATTCCCTGTGCTCGCTGGCCAGCCATCTTCAGGTACCCGGTGAGCCCAGGTTCTAGAGAGACCCTGTCCTTAAAGAAATGCATCTTTTAAAAGCCATCCTATGGTGACTCCAGAGAACTCACCTTCCAGATTTACCTCTGGCCTCCTCCACACACATGTACACACAGGTACACACAAACATACATACATGCATGCATACATGTACACATATGTACACACGGAGAAAAAAAAGATAAATTTGGGTGTCATTCAAATTTTAAAAACTGTTCTACATCACAAGACCCTGTCAAAAGAGAGAAAAGGAGAATGGATTAGCAACCAACAGGAGGAGAGAAAACATCTGCAGGTCGTATGTCTGACAAGGGTCTAGTGTCCTGAACAGAGAAAGCCAGCAGAATACAACAACAAAAAAAAAAATCATTTGACTTGGACAAAGGAGCCAGGCCTAGTGGTGCCCACCATGTGGCACTTCAAAAGGCTGAGTCGAGAGAGCTGAGAGCTCATGTCCAGCCTATACTACACAGTACGAGCATGAATAAAACAAAGTCGGCAAAGGACCTGGGCAGACATTCCGAAGAACACACACGATTAGCCAACAAGGAAAGCAACTCAGCATTGTAGTCATGGAGAAAGGTGAATCGAAACCACAGTGGCTAGCGGCTCTGGAACAGAGCTCTCGCCCTGCTCACGAGAGCCTGGGTCCAGTCCCCGGCTCCAAACACCAAACTGAGAAGCTGAAGTAGGGTTTCACAGCCTCTGAGAGGCCAGTATTATTCCCAAAGTTGTAAAAAAGGTTGATATGGGGCTGGAGAGACGGCTCAGAGGTTAAGAGCACTGGCTGCTCTTCCCAAAGTCCTGAGTTCAATTCCCAGCAACAACATGGTGATTCACAACCATCTATAATGAGATCTGGTGCCCTCTTCTGGCCTACAGGCACACATGCAGGCAGAATAGTGTATACGTAACAAACAAATCTTAAAAAAGAAAGAAAAGAAAAAAGAAAGGTTGATACTGTTGCCAATTGCAACCCTTATTTACTGCTGGAGGAATAGGAAATATATAGCCAATGTGTCAGACATTTAAATGTAAAAGTATATAATTCAACAAGCTTACCCTGATCAAAATGAAAAAATAAGGACCAGCAAGATAACTCAGCAGGTAAAGGCACTTGCTACCAAACCGTTGATCTTTTTGATCCCTGGGAGACCCACATAGAAGAAGAGAACCAACTCCTGCAAGTTGACCTCTGACCTCCACATGACACACACACACACACACAAGTGCAGGCAAATAAATGTTTTTTTTTCAAATAATTTAAAATTAATTGAGGTAGGTGTGTAGCACATGCACTAACCCCAGCACTTGGGAGACAGAGGCAGGCAGCTTAAATCTCTCTAAATTTGAGTTCAGCCTGGTCTACATAGTGAATCTGATCCGAGCCTGGTCTACATAGCAAGTTCCAGGCCAGCCAGGACAACATAATGAGACCTTGTCTCAAAAAAAAAAAAAAAAAAAAAAAAGAGAGAGAGAGAGAGAGAACAGTGTACAAACCAAAACTTACACACAAATTTTCATAATTCCACATGCATATCCACACATGTCTTACGTGGCATATACATGCAATGAAACATAGTTTATCCCCAAACAAGAATAAAGTACTGACACATGCTACAACATGAATGATCCTTGAAAACATTATGTCAAGCGAAATAAGCTGCACACAGAAGGTCGGAGGTTGTATGATTCTCTCACATGAAGTCTCTACCACAGACGGATGTGACTGCTGGAGGGTTTGAGGCTATTTTGAGGGTGATGAAAATATTCCAGAATGAGACAGTAGCGCTGGGTGCACACCCCTGGAAATGCATTCAGAGCCGCCACACTGCATGTTTGTAAGTGGTTGAAACAGTCAAGGCTTGCTACTGTATTTTACCACAGTGAAATTCATCAGTGAGTGTGCACAAGATTTCCACAACCTAGAATGCCTGGCCTTATTGGCATATGAGGACATTATAGTCACTAGAGAACACACTGTAAGTCCACTCACACCCTTCCCTGAAGTTTACCACTCTCTAAGCCAAAAAGCAAAACTCACCAAGGTACAAAGAAAAGAAGACACACCAGTGCTTTAAATTAAATATTGATAGACAGTCAGACCAAAAGACATGCACAGGGACGGGGGACCCAGCCCAAGAAGACATGTGGCTAGGAACCCTGAACGCCCAGTGTCTCCTCCCTGGTCCATTTTCATCAATAGGACCTTCCTCGGGTCCCGGGCCCTGGGCCCCCTTTCTCACAGCCTCTGACCCCTAGCAGGAACAAGCCACAGCTAGTCTGACCACAGCATCTCAGCTGTGACCCTGTCTCCCTCGGGCCAGGGCAGCCACCTGCCTAAGCCCAGGTCCTTGCCCGGGGTAGAGGCTGGCTGCCGTCAGGTGCTGCCCAGACTCCATCCAGAGGATCACACCTGGCCATCACTGTGGACCCAGGGCAATCAGCCTTTTCCTGAACATCAGGGCACTGCAAGAGAACAACCGTAATCTGTTTTTATGGCTCACCTGGAAGGAAGCCAAAAGACCAGGAATCAAAACCCTGCCCCCAGGGATCTTCCACCCACAAGGAGGACAACTCAGCTCAGCTTCTGCTCTCTCAGAACCCTTCCCCTCCGCCTCCCCTTCATCCCAGAGTCCAGACACGCCTGCAGGAAGCCTTCCAGGCCCCCATTGCTCTGACTCCCCACTCAGCCTCCTTCTCTGGCTTTGGCAAAGAGCTCCCTGGGCTGTCTGCATTAAGAACTCACAGACCAGGGGCTGGAGAGATGCTCCGAGGTTAAGAGAACTAGTTGTTCTTCTAAAGAACCTGGGTTCAAGTCCCAGCGCCGACGTGGTGGCTCAAAACTGTCTGTAACTCCAGCTCCAGGGAAACCAACACGCTCACACATACATGCAGGCAAAACACCAATGCACATAAAATTGAATAAATAATCCAATGCACATAAAATTAAATATAATCATTAAAAAAAGACTCACAGACAGGGGCTAGCAGATAGGGAAATAAATAAAGGTTTAGTGAGTTAAAAGGTTTGTTCCAGGCCATACAGCTGTGCTGTGGGCAAACCCAGAGAGCCCTAACCTGGGTCCCTCCCCACTGCTTCACGGGACCCACTCACTGCATTTGACAGTGTGGAGGCCCCATCTAACCACCCCTCCCTCCTCAGCTGAGGGGCCAGACCAGCTAAAGCCCACCATGCTGGAGGGTCTCTCCACGGAGAGTGGGCACAGCACACGGGTGAGTTTCACACTCCTTTTCAAGTGGCTCACATTCGCACCTGGGGACTGAGGGTGCAGCCTCAGGAAAGGCTGGCTTGTGGGGGTCACTCACTCCTCTTCCCTTACGGGGAATGCGCACCGTATGCACACGTCTTCTCTCCATCCCATACTTCAGGCTCTGCGGAAGTTGGCACTGGCTGACTTCCTCTGACCTCAGCTGTCCCCTGGCCAGTGCCCACCGTGCCCACAAGCCTAGCTCTAGCTGCTCCTCCCCCGCCTTTGGCCACTCTGGCCACCACCAGTTCAAGGCCGTACCCACAGGTTGTCCATGACTCCAGTTTTGAGATTAGCATTGCTGGGCTGGAGAGATGGCTCAGAGGTTAAGAGCACTGGCTGCCCTTCCAGAGGTCCTGAGTTTGATTCCCAGCAACCACATGGTGGTTCACAACCATCTATAGTGAGATCTGGTGCCCTCTTCTGGCATGCAGGTGTACACATAGACAGAACATTGTATATATAGTAAATAAACGAACAAATCTTTTTAAAAAACAATAATTAGCAATGCTGTGTGGTGTTCCTATCATGGGCATGTGGAGGTGCTATTCATAGCAAAACTCTTGCCAGGCTCAGGCCCTGCCACTTGCTGTGGCCCGCTGCCACTCCCTGTCCTCCCCAAGACACTGGAGGAAATCCTCACTGCCTCAAGATGCAGAACCCTGAGACTCAGAGAGGGGGGTGACTTGCCCAGGATCACACAGCTAGACTAAGATGTGAAGCATGTCTATCCCATCTTTTTCTTACACCCCAGATCTCCTGGGCTTTTCTGGTTTACTCCAGAACCAGACATACTGACCTGTCACCACTGAGTTACTAAAATATTCCCAGTTCCCAGGAGGGGCTCTGCGCAGCCCCGAGTGAGTGCTGGCTAAGAGCGGTTGAGTGGGCAGATGGGGCCGTAGGACACAGACGGTGAATGGAGGCAGTCTGAGCACACAGCATGCACACTCTAACAGAAGCACTTACCACCTGAGGAAGGCAGGGCGGGGGAGCCCAGAGCAGTGGCCAACAGAGAAAGGAAGAAGGAATTAGTGAGCAGGAAGTCTGGAGGCAGCCAGGGGCCGGGGCTAACCCACACCTGTTTTTCTACTCACTGGCCTGTCAGGAGGGACGGGGCGAGGAGGAGAGGCCCAGTAAGTGTAGCTTTCTGGGCATGGCCTCTCTGGAAGGCCACATCTGGGCTTTCAAAGGAGACATGGAAGAGCAGATAGCCTTTCGGTAGAGCAAGGCACCCCAGATCAGGTCACTATCCCGCCTGGTGGCACATCTATTTGCCATGTCTTAAATTTCCATGTGCCTCAACTGGGTAGTGGTGGCACAGATCTTCAATCCCAGCGCTGGGGAAACAGAGGCAGCCAGATTTCTGAGTTCCAGGACAGCTAAGGTTACACAGAGTAACCCTGTGGGGGGGGGGGGGGGGAGAAAGGGGCGGGGTTCCCATGAGCCTCAGCTGCTCTCACCGCTCTCATTAGGAGTCAGAGCTGAGGCAGAGCCAATGAATAAAACCAGGACAGGTCAAATTTAGAAGCAAGGTGCCCACATCTGCTAAAAACTGACCCTGATCAAGAGTTTCAGCAAGAGGGCTGGCTACAGGGTGGTCCCTCAATGACAGGGAGCCAGTGAGAGCATATGTCCCCTTGACAGGCCCCAACTCACATGTCCATGCAGGTCTGTGTTGAGCAGCATCAGGGCACAGGTGAGCGTGTGGATCCCATCTGTACAGAGCACAATGGCATTCTCAGTGTGCCGAGCCACACACTCCCATCCGGGGCCCCCACCTGCCTCCTCACAGAGCCAGCCTAAGGCTGTATAGACAGAGGAAGCTAGACATCTGCCCCCAGGCACTTCAGGGCCTGGGTGATGCTCAAGCCCCCAGGGTCCCTGCCTACCCTAAGCCAGCGCTAGCCCAGATGTCTGCCTGTTGCAGACAAATTCACCTTGAACCTTAGACCTAGGAAAGGCTGTGGACCCCAAGCCATGTCCCTACAAAAGCAATAGGGGATTTGGTCCATCAGTTCCATCCATATGGCAAGTCCTGCCCCTACAAGGGACCTTCAGAATTGTGACAACAGACATGGAGCATGCAGACCTAAAGGACTGAGTCTAGAAAGTACTTACAGGCACTGGGAATGGAATGGCAGTGAGCAGGACATGTGAACTTTCTTGTCTATCAGGTCATCTCATATTCACTGGACATCTATGTAGTCCTGGCCATCCTGGAACTCCCTACGTAGTCCAGGCTGGCTTCAAACTCAGAAATCCACTTGCCTCTGGCTCCCTCCAGAGTGCTGGGATTAAAGGCATGCACCGCCGCCGCCGCCACCTCACTCTGTAGCTCAGGCTGACCTCAAGCTTTGAATAGTCCTCCTAGCTCACCCTGCCAATTCCTGGGATTTCGGGTATGGGTGTGGTGTGGTGACACCCAATTGTATTTGTTCGATCTTAATTGAGAACCTACTATATGCCAGGACCTGTGGATCACCTAGGCCTGCCTGGAAGCTAAGGAGGCTGGTGGGCCGGGGTGGGAGAAGGCCAGAGCTCAGCTAGGCAAGGAGGACGAGAGACAGGCGGGGAGTGCCATACCTTCCGAAGTGCTGTTGTCTGGGTTACACTGGCAGTACCGGCGAGAGAAGTGGGTAAGGATCCGTTCTCGCTCCTGGGTCTCACCCATCAGTGGAAAGGCCTTCAGGAAGGTTCTAGAAAGCAAGTCAAGGTTGCTGAGTCAATCTCAGAGGGCCTGATTCAATCTTCTCACTGGAATAGAAGACTTGGTCCCCACACACAAGCACACACATGCGACCAGTGTTCCTGTACTGGCATCTAGATGCCCTCTGCAGGCCCAGGCAGAACCTCAGCCCTCCAAGATGGCCTCTGGATTCTAAGACCTCCCTCTCACCCCTGTAGCACCCTTCTAGAAGCAGGAGAGGGGTGCGTATGAACAAGACAAATGAGAACCTCAGAGCCAGCATCAGCCCCGGACTGCCAGCCCCGCCCACCAGCATGCGTTTCAGTTTTTCCTGACCCCTACTGGCCATCAGCTGAGCCCTGGAACCACCCTCAAATCTCACTCCTCCACCCCACGGCTGAGTGTCTGTGGTTTGTTCTTCATTTTTCTGGGGGTAAGGATTGTTTGTTTTCAGACTGTGTCTCTCTACATAGCCCCAGAACTTACTATTTACCACATGCTATCTCCCCCAACCATGTTCATACTCTGGGCAGAACATCACTATTCTGGGCCTCTGAACAGGCTTCGACACCCTTTCTATCTAGTAATCTCTCTCAATACCAAGTTCAAAGGTCAGTTCTCCTTGGAGGGGTACCTGGAAGTTGATCCCAAAACCAGAGGGACTGGAAGATGGGGCCAAGGGACTGTTACCCAGGGTGTCCATGAGAAGGAAACTCCAGCTGAACCTGTTAGCATATAGGCAGCCTGCTTCTAGGATGACCAGCAACCTATGGTGTCATCACATGCCGCCAAGTGTGTGGAGACACGGTTCAGCTGCACACCAGACATCAAAGGACCCACCTGCCACCTCACCTCTCTCTTACGCTCTCTGCCTCGGGTTCTCTCCTTTCCTCTCCTCTCTGACTTTCTCTCTTGGAGCCACCCCACCATCCCCTTCTTTCTCTCCTCCGATGCTGTCCCACTGTCTCTCTCCACTCTCTGTCTCTGTCTCCCCACCCCATACAATAACTCTCTTACCAGATCTGTTGTGCACATGGCTTTTTTATTTATGTTATTACAGAACCTGCTTGTGCCTCTGTCCTGGGTTTACAAGATGACATGTCTTAATTTTGCTGTGGTTTCTTTGGTAGTGTGTGGCCCAAAGTACCTGTCCTTTCCCTAAGCTCTTTCTGAGAGGCCTAAAGCCCACTGGGACCTATGGCCAACCTTCCCCCTGGAGGCATCAAACTTCAGAGCACTCCAGAAATTCAATGCAAAAACATCTCCCACACAACTGCCTCTCCTCCTCTCCATGTCCCACCTGTTCCCTGTCCTCTTCCTAATGTGTTCCCTCAATACTCCGCTGTACTTTCTTTCTATTTAACTTATTTATCTGTAAGTATATTTGAGTCCCTGCATGTATGTCTGTGCACCACATGTGTGCAGTACACACAGGGAAGAGAAGAGGGCAGAAGATCCCCCGGGACTGGAATTACAGACAACTCTGAGCCACCTTGTGGGTGCTGGGAATAAAACCAGGGTCCTCTGAAAAAGCAACTGAGCCATCTCTCCAGGCCCAATCCATTGTACTTTTTGTTTGTTTGTATGTTTGTTTTTGTTTTTCCAGACAGGGTCTCTCTGTGTGTAGCCCTGGCTGTAGACCAGACTGGCCTCGAACTCACAGAGATCTGCCTCCCAAGTGCTGGCGCTAAAGGTGTATACCACCACACCCAGCTCCACTGTACTTCCAAACCCCAGATCCTGCTTCCCAGGGGCTCTCCCCAAGCCCCACACACCCCGCACACTCTTGACTCTACTGCAGGCTCAGCCCCACCATTGCCTACATTCTCTGTCTGCATCAGCTGCTTTCTGCTCTATCTCCTGACACTCCTTAGCATGAGTGTCCCTGCTCATTCCACTGCTTCCTCAGGCCTGTCCTCTCCCCCTGACCCCTTGAAGCCTGCACTCCTCTTCAGCTCAAGATGGTTCTGCTTGGAGTAGAGCAGGATACACCCCACCTCAACAGTGTCAGTAGTCACTTCCGCCAGCTACAGGTAAAGCACCAAGGACCACAGGCCCATGACCTCAGGTGGAGAGGGCCGGACAGAAGTGGGCAGACGTGTGACAACCACCTTTTCCCTGGGTGTGTTGCTGACAAAGCCCACGGGCAAAAGGCAGTACACTAGGTCCTTTCGAGGGGCTGCCAAAACAAACCCAGAGTCTCGAGGGGTGGTAAGCACATTCTGCAGGTGTGAAGTGGGCTTCAAAGTGAAGCAGAAAGCCTCCAGAAGCGGAGGGAGGCAGTTGTGCTGCAAGGGGTGGCAGTGAGGATTCAGTCAGTGACATGGCTCCCTGTGTCACGCTTCAGAGCTGCCCCTCCTCAGCCCAGCCCTGCCTGGGTTAGGACTATGTCTCATGTTCCTCTCCTGTTGCCTTGTAAAGCAAGGGGTGTACAAACTAAGAGAGAGAATAGGTGCTGGAAAACCAAGAGGGGGAAAAAACGGAAGCAGAAGCAGACACAAAGTGAGGAGTAGAGAGACAAAAGCTCCATGGAGAAGCATGAGGAGGGAGTCTGGGTCCCCAGAGCCTGTAGCTGGCAGGTGAGCACACTGACCACCCACAATCTCAGTAATCAGAGGTCAGAGAAAAGTGTTCCTGGAGCAAGCTGGCTTGCCACGCCAGCCATATCCTGGATTCATCTGATCGACTTGACCTCAAACAACAGGGTGGAGAGCAATTGAGGAAGACTCCCAAACATCAACCTCAGCCTCCACACGCAAGTTCCCACACGTGTAAACATACACATGTGCCACACGCAATGCCCACGCATGCACACAAATGCACACACACTCAGATGCACACAGGCATGTACACATGAATGAATCACAAATACACTAAGAAAAAAAAAAAGAAAACCAGATACACACAATTTAGATGAGTAAGTGAAAAGATGGGGAGTCCCACAAAGAATTAGAATATATCTTAAAGTTTGAACGCGACGAAAATTCCAGAAATGTAAAACATAACTGAGAACAAAAGTTTAATGAGTCTTTTGAGATATGTGCGCGTATGCAGTATGCATGCATGAATGGGGGTAACGTGCTTGAATTTGTGTAGGCCCATGTGTGCGCATGTGCACACAGAGAGCAGAGGTAGACATCAAGTGTCTTCCTCAATTGCTTTCCACTTTATGTATTGGGGTGAAGTCTCTCATTTGAAACAAGAGCTTGCTGATGTGGCCAGCCTGCTTTAGCGTTCCTCTCTGTGTCTTCCTCCCACGCCCTGGGATTACAGACGGATGCCATGCCCACCTAGCATTTACACAGATGCTGCGGGTCTGAACTGTGGTCCTCACACTTGCTACTGAAAGCCAACAGAGAATATTCCAACCAAGACAGAGGAAAAAAGAATAAAAACTGATTTCTAAGAAGTATGAAGGGACATCTGGGATCCAGCAAGAGGCCCTAGCTTCTGTGGACATGACCCTTAGCTCTGAGGTGTTTCCCTCCCCCACTCAGGTCAGGTCAGGCCTGACCTGGCATCTTTCTGTTGATACTGGGCTACATGTACCCATCGCACCCTTCCTGCTCCCAAGGCCCACACCTGACCCTCCTGAGGCCCAAACAATGAAATAGTACCATCAACTCCCCTTTACCATCAAAGTAGGCCAGGGGTAGCCAGGTGACGGTGTGGCAGGCCTTTAATCTTAGCACTCAGGAGACAGAGGCGGGTGGATCTCTGTGAGTTCAAGGCCAGCAAGTTCTGTGTAAGCAGAGCTACACAGAGAAACCCTATCTCAAAACAAAATAAAACAAAACAAAAAGTAAGCCAGGAGTGTAAAGACCTGTGGCGGCTGGCAAGCAGGAAGTGCTCCTTAGGCAAGCCCTTGGCCTCCTTTTTCGTCCTGAAGAGCTGGACTCTATTCCACTTTCATGTCCCTTGGTACCCATCCCATTAGCTGGCATCCACCGTGTTGCTGGACAGCTGCTACCCAGAGGCTTCCTTTCCAGCTTTGCCAGAGGGGAAAAGGAGCCTTGCTGGGATAGAGATACTGGATTCTAGATTACAAAGGCAGATAGCTGGAATGACCAACTGGATGCGCTGTTCCACCAGCAGTGGTACTGTCCTACCCCAGCCCCACTGACCTGAGTGCTCTGTCCAAGGTGAGGCCTGAGAAGTCGAAGAAACTGAGGTACTCCCCAGCGACCAGCCTGCTGAACTCATTGCTGCCAAGAGAGTACAATGAGATGTCAGTTAGAAGCAGGTCCCTAGTCCCAGGACATCCAGTGCTGGGGAAGCAGGCCCCGGGGTACCCTTAACCACCATCCAGATCTACCCAAACCCTGGGTTGTCTCTCCTCTGGGGAGATTAACCTTGACCTGGAGGACTGGGAGATGCTCTCTCAGCCAGCTCAGGTAAGAGCATGCCCAGGAAAGGGAGCAGGGTGGGGTGATGCAAGTGTTCCCAGCAGAGGAGATGACATGGCATCACATCAAGCCACCGGGAGAGAAACAGAGATGAGGCAGGGGCAAGGCTTTGGGTCACAGGAAGGATCGGGCATGGCTGCAGAGTTCGATGCTAAGACTGAGAAGGTTGAGGTGTCAGAGCTCAGGGATGAGGGCAGGCTGGCTGAATCCCTGTGAAAGTAACCTTGTAAGAGTCTGGAGTTGTGAGACAGAGCTGAGCACCTGTGAGAAGCGGGTGCAGGGAGTTGGTGTGGAGGGGTGTGCCCGTCACTTCAGCACTAAGAGCTAGAAGAATCAGGAGCCTGGGACCAACCTGCCGACATGATGAGACTGTGTCTCAAAAAAAAAAACCTAAAAATTTTGAAGGAATAAATGGGCTGAGGATGTAGCTCAGAGTGTTTGCCTTCTATGCACAAATGAAGCCCTGGGTTCAATCCCCAGCAAGGCAGTGTCCAAAGGATCAGGGGTCAAGGTCATACTGAGCTTGAAGCCCAACCGGCTTGAAGGGATAGCTCAGTGGCTAAGAGTACTCACTGCTCTTCCAGAGGACTTGACTTTTAGTTCCCAGCACCGATGTCAGGTGCCTCACAACTGCCTGCAATCCAGCTACAGTGGCTGTGTCGCCCTCTTCTGGCTTCCTAGGGCATCTGCATACATGTGGCATACAACCACACACCGCACACAGCCATACATATAAACAAAAAACGTTTTCTCTTAACGTGTAAGCCCAGGACAGAGTTCTGAAAACAGCTCCGTTAAGGTTTTAGAGCAAGGAAAGAGCTGGTGAAGAGGACCGAGCGATGGCAGAGAGCAGGGCTGGGTCCTCCTAGAGGCCAAGGGAGAACAGGTTCCGTGAAGCCTGAGAAGAAGGCTTCGAAGAAGTTCTCACTGATTCTAATTAATCCTCAAGCTTTCCTTCCCACTGACAGGGTTGTGGGAACTAGAAGAATATGTGACATAACACCACACCCACATTCAAAATGTGGGAAATTCTCTAGGACAAGGCTTGTGAGCAAAATGACAACGTATCTGAATATGCTTCCAGAAACGGACAGGAAAGCTGTGGTACAACAGAAGAGCGTCAAAGCTGAGGTCTAGGTGTGATGATACACACCTATAGTTCCTGCTTTGGGGAAGCTGAGGCAGGAGGATTTGGTGACCAACTTGGGATACACAGTGAGACCTCAGAACACTTTGAAGTTCCATAATGAGCGTATGAAAAGTACAATGTTTGTCTGCTTTGCGTGTGAGTGAAATGTTCCTAATGAAAACCTTGAAACAGAGAGGAGTGGCGGGTTGTGTCAATGCTGCTAAAGCGCGACCCACTCTCCACACCCTAAGCCCTCAGTGCTTGGAAAGAGACATTTCTAAAGGGGGCACAGAACAGCAAGAACCCACTGAGAGGGGCTAAGAAAAGAATAAAGGGACAGAAGCTACCCAGGACAGAAAACCTGAGAGCTGGAAATGAGGAGTTGCTATTTTTTTTTCTCTCCTTTTTTGAATGGGAAAGGAAAGCTGCAGAAGTTGCAGGAGGAGCCTGCAGAGGGCGCCATGGAGACATGGTAGGAGCTGGTCCTCCCAGAGGCAAGGCTGTCTTCAGATTCCACCTACCTGGAAGATGTTCAGTGGGCAAAGGAGTCTATGATCTGTGGTTTTTAGGAAGGGCTTCTGGGAACCCACTGCCCAAGGTACAAGGAAGCTTCAGGGGCGCAGGAAGGGCTCCTAAAACCCGAAGCCCTCATCTCAGCCCGACCCACGTCTGATCATCTCCCTTAGCTTTGTGAGTGGCTCTGGAGGCTGGCCAGCCCTGCCCACCTCCAGGTCTTCCGGGGGTGGTGGAGTCCCTGTGGACAGAAGGGCCAATGCAAGGGCCACACCATGCTCAAACATACTCCGCACATGGGGTCTACATCTCCCTCACATATACACCCCAATCCTTCCAGGACTTCTGCATGGCTAGTGCCCTTTGCACACAGTCTGAAGGTTGTGCCCTGTGTTTTGGGGTATCTGGTCCTCTCAGCTGGTCCCAAGGGGCACACTTTTTTACCCTAAATCCCCCACAGGTTCGCCTCTCCACCTGGCCCCGCTGGCCAGAACTCTGGTCCCTGTCTGGTTACTCTCTCCTCTCTACTTGCCTTTCATGACACCATAACCACATCCCCCATCCCAATCCAGCCCTGAGGGGCCGCCTTGTCACCACCCCCTCCCTGACAGCAACCACCTTCGCCCAGGCAGCCCAGAAAGGAAACAGATTTAGGGCGAGGTCAAGAATGAGGACAGTGACAGACAGCGGCATCCTTGAAGGCCTGGTGAGAGCTCCCGGCTCCAGCCGCCCCTTTCTGGCTGAGGAGAGGAGCTCTGTTTTGCTTTGCCCTGGGATAGATAGAAGCTGGGGAGCCACACTCACTTCTTTCCCAGCTGCCGGGCCACGTCACAGCGCTGGAAGCCTTCGAGGTGGTAGAGGCGGCGGGCCAGCCTGCGGGCGGCTTCACTGACCCCCTGGCACCCGTTGGCCAGCGGATCAGTGCCACCGGGCTCCAGCCCCTCAGAGCTGCTCAGCTCTGAGTCCGAGTCCGACAGGCCATCTTTAAGGCTGGTGTCACTGCAAATGGAAAGTGTGGGGTCAGAGGCCCTGTGTTTCACTAAGAGGGACCCCAGGTCTCTGAAAAGCCCCTGGGGGCCTAGAGCAGAAAAAGCGGCTCCCCTGTAGCAGGGGCGCATGGAACTAGACTTCCAGAGAGTGGCTCAAAGGAAATCAGACTGTGGCCCTCAGCGCAGAGCACATCCTGCTCTGAGCAAGAAGGATGAAAGAGCAGCGTGGGAAGTTAGCAGAGGTAGACAGGGTGACCTTGGGAGGGCTGCTGGATTGGGGACGCTGTCATCCCAGAATGCCCTGCCTCCTCTGGGTCTCAGTTTCCCTCCCTTTTCCCCGACTTAGAGCCCTACCACCACCACCACCTCACCTGGCAGAGTTCAGCAACTTGTCTGTGTCTTCATCATCCTCATCGTCCCCTCCTGAGCCCCCAGGCCCGTCTTCATGGAACCCATTGGGCACGGATGTGAGAGACAGGTGGCTGAGGACATTCTCTGAGCGGCTGCTAGAGATGGACCGCCGCAGGGGGCTGCCCAGCTCCCCATCACCACCACCACCGGCTGCCCCCAGATCCCCTTCGGGCCCCATGTCCCCAGTGCCTAGCCCAGCCCCAGGCTCAGGGCTGTCCCGAGCCCGCTGCTGGATGAGAGGCGTGAGGGGGGCCTCAAAGCTGACACAGCTGTCGCTCTCATCAGTGAGGCTCAGCACATCCAGAGAGTCCAGGCTGCTGTACTGCGTGCCCCGCAACAGCTCTGACTCCAGAATCTTCTCAAAAGTGGCACTGAAACCATCCCGCACATCCGGCTCCCCGGGACAATCCAGCCTATGGAACACAAGGGCATAGTCTCCTGCCTAGATGTCCCCCACACCACCAGTCTCTGCCTAGGAGCTGAACACATACACACACACACATGCCCCATGCATACTCATACACTCCTGTGCATATACCAATTAAGACACACACAGATACACACACACATGCATGTTCACACACCTCCTGTGCAAAGGCCAAATGGACAGGCTACAAACACACATATGTACACAGGCACATACATGTGGCCCCCGTGCATATTCAAAACCCCTGTGTATATATCAGTGTAAAGGCAGGAGACACATATGAGTACCCCCATACGTGTTTACACACGCCTGTGTACTTGCCCATTCAGGCTAGGCAAGCCTACAACTATGCTCTTCAAGACTCCTGTATGTAGTCTTCCCAGCCTGTCTGGCCTTTAGACATTCCCATCCCCTCCTCCTTGTCCAGTGGTACCCCAAGACCAGTCACTATCTTCTGCTGAGAAACAGACTGTAACGCCACTGACTATGACAGATGCCAGGTTTCTGGTACAACCTACTCAAAGTCCCAGGAAAGTTCCCTGGGAAGGACTAGCACACAAAGCCTGCACACAGGGCCGTTGTGGGGTAGAATGGGCCACATCGAGACATTTGAGTGGACTCAAAGCTCCACTGTCAGCTGGGAGAGACGAAGTACAGCCCCTCATAGAGACTGTTCATTTTAGGGTTTGTGGGGGTCAAAAACTTGAGTTACAACAAGCCTGCTGGCCTCTAAATTCCCCTTCAGGGCTCTGTCTTTTCAAAACACTCAGAAGCTGGAAATGGGGACAGGAAATCTCAGGCTTCTAGAGAAACTAAGGGGCTAGCCCTAGGCCATGTCACCAAAAAGCTAAAAATGTGTGAGTGCACATCCCAGGATACCCACTCACCCCAGCTGAGGGTCCTCAGCCTCTGGACAGAGACTCCTGGGAGCATCATCCTCCTGTGTTGGTTCACAAGCTCCCCAGGGCCTAGATTCCACAGAATCTTCCAGAATGTTCTCATCTTGTCCCAAGGCCAGGCCATTGGTGAGAGAGGGGCCAAGGCCAGGCAGGGTCACATCTCCCACGGGCTCCATGTTGCCCGTCTTCTCACTGCCCAGACCGCTTATGTGGCTGCTCAGGCCTTCGCTGGCTGCCTTTCCATTCTGCACCCCAGGCTCCTCTTCAGGCTCCAGGCTGTGGTCCTGGATCACACCCCCTTCCTCACGCAGCTCACCTGGGAGCTTTTCTTCATCCATGGCAGTCACTGCTTCCACCGGTCCCAGCCAGCCCTAGGGCTCCAAAACACTTGACAGAAGATGGAGAGAGAAAGACAGAGTCAGGCAGGCAGGGCAAGAGTCAAAGTATCAAAAGCCCCATGAAACCAGTGCCGGGGCAGCCTGTCAGGGGAAGGTGGCCATGATGATCTGCTTAGTAACTTTCCGTTGGAGAATGGGCTCAGGTTGTGATAGCCTCAGCTATCATGGTGACCAGGCTAACCACCCTCAGCTCTCCTCTGGCCCCAGCTAGGCCCTTGTGGCCTAGCCCCTGCCTTCCCTATTAATTCTTGTGTCTCTGTGTGTCCTTCAGAATCCACAGATGTCCCTTGAAGAAGACCCAGGTAGTGAGGAACTGGGAAAGTGTCCAGCAGCACTTGAAAACCCCGCTGTACTCCTGCTAGTGACAGGAGACAAAACCCCAAGCTGGTCCTGGCCGGCCATGTGCCTCTCCACACGTTCTCAGCCCTGGCTGCAGGAGAGAGAGGAACCTGCATTTGTAACTAGGGGAGGGAATTGTTCCAGGAGTTGCTTTTCAAATGGGGGGTACTAAGAGAGAAGTCAAGGAAGTGAACAGAAGTGCAGCTTGATCCTGACAGAGAGCATTCCAAAGATGCCAGAGTAAAGCCAGGAGACAGCTGTCAGCCACAGGGGCACAGCGTGAGCTGCTGTCCAGGGTGCTGGGCGGGTGCGTTGCTACACAGACTAAGGCTGCCCTGACAAGGCCAGAAGGAGGAAGAAGGAGTTCAGGGCTCCCTCCCCCGCCCCCACTAGGAGTTCACCCGTGGTCTTCAGGAAGAACTCAAGAAAGGCTTCTGAGAAGCACCCCGGGGAAGGCAAAGAGGGAGGAGCCACACCCGGCTCTGCCCAACCTCCAGCGCTTTCTGCCCAAGCTATCCTAGCTAGGAAGGCGGAAGCCGTGTGCAGTGGACTGTGGCTTTATGAGTCCATTCTCTCCTTTCTGCCCCAACCCCCTGTAGTCTGGGCTACCCTCCCTAGTGACCTCAGGCGGAGACACAAGCCAGCCCTGCCCCCTAAACCTGGAAAATTGCTGAGAAGCAAGTGCCTGGGCCTTTCCTCTCTTTCTGGTTACTTCCTTACTCCACTCTGTGAACTTTGGTGGCCCCAATATCCAGCCTTCTTTCTGAGAGATCTACCTAGGTTCAGGAAAAGCTGGAGGAGGGATGTGAATCCGTCTACCTACTGCTTCTGAGCCTCACCTGGGGGCTCCGCCCCCCAGGCCTGCCCGAGGCCCCTGACTCAGACACTTAGGAAACAGAGTTAAATTCCAGGAGGACTTTGTACCTATGTGAGTCCGGAGAGGAAAGTGAGTTCTGCTCTCTCGGATCTCCTGGGCATTTGAGGGGAGCTGTAGGCCAGTTAAAAAAATCATTTAACCCTACGTGTTCAAACACTGAGCAGGAGATGATTGGAAAGAGAGAGAGATCTGTGATTTCTCTGCATGGACTACCTAGAGTTCAAATCACCGCACTAAATTCAGATTTTACACACACCGAGAAAACCCACAGATTTAAAACATCTTCAAGCCAAGCTCTCAGCTACCAGGCCCTGATGCCGGGACACCAGGAACCCTCGGGGCTTAGCACTAAGTCCTCCTGGTCTGCCCTATATCCCTGCTGCTGCCATTGCTATTTCCATTGACTCCCTCCAGTGGCACGCCTGGAGGAGAGCAGGAGGTCACCTCCTCAACTGAGAGTCCGAGGGGAACACAGACCAGAAGAGAGGGAGTGGGAGCCTGAAGCGGGCGGCCTGAGCTCTGACCCTCCAGCCATCTCTCCAACCCAGGTCAGCAAGGCGTTGACTCAGGGCCACAAGGCTTGAGCTAAACTCCTGTGCCGAGGCACAGAGGTGAAGCCTGGCAAGGTGGTGAGCGCTCAGGTTAAGCTCCTGCCTAATCTCCCTGAAGTGTGTAAGTGGCTCTACCTGATGCCCAAGCTAAAGACCAAAGCTAGGACTATGGACAAGACAAGGGCTTCTTGGGTGACCCCTCCGACACCCTGTAACTTCTAGAAACTACTTCAGGCTATCCCAGACCTACCTGCTCTGCCATGTCCCCCTAAGCTTCTTTCAAGCAGGACAGAGTTTCTGCCAGTACTGGGCACTGGCCCGTGTCCTCAGTTCCCGGGGCTGGACAGACAAGAGGCAGCATTGAGCTCTACTGTTGGCAAAGGGCCCAGAGTCCCTGCCTGGGCTGAGGGCCAGTAGAGCCCAGAGTAGTTGAGCCTTGGGAGGATGCACAAAGGGGTGTTTCAAACCAAAAGGTGTGAAACAATGTTCCAGGTCCTCACCAATGTGGTCCTCCACATGATGTGACCAGGGACTCACTCTTGCCTCCCTGGCCTGCAGGAGGCCATCGTGGAGTAAAGTACTCCCTCTGCTCCCTTCCCCCAGAGCGGGTGAGTGATGCTAAGGTCATGGGTGCTGAGGGGGTGGCTACCCGCAGAACAGCAAACAGCAAATCCTCAGGGTGCACAGCAGCTGAGCTCAACTCTGAAACTCAGGGGAAACTGAGACACACGCCTGGGGAAAGCTTTGTCTGAAATCCCACTGCACATGGTCTGGTCTCCCTCTGCAGCTGGAAGGACTGGAGGTGCAGGCTGAAGCCTCCCATGAGGGCATGACCCCAAAACCTCAACCAAAGGAGTCAGCCCGGAGCAGCGGCTCCCGTCACCTCCAACCCTGCTGGCCAGAGCAGAGAGGAGCTGGGCCACTGAGCCTCTGTCTCAGGGAGACAAATGGCAGCATCCAAGATCCCCTGTGGCCCTCCTCTCGGCCCGATCCAAGCCCCTTTCCAGGAGCCTCTCACTACCCACAGCCCTTGGCATGACCTTGGGCTCTCAATGGCCTCCTTTCAGCACCAGCTGAGATGGAGACCATAATGATAGTAGAAACCCCCGAGCCAGGGGTGAGCCACACACTTGCCGGGTGCCAACTGCTCCCCAGATAACCCTGTTCCCTTCCCTACTTCCCCCGCGGCAGCTGGAGGGCACTGCAGAAGCAGGGCACACTGAACGCCTCCCTCCTCCATAACCCCCCAGCAATTCCCATCACCCTTAAATGAGAAGCCAGCCTCCCCAGTGTGGCCTAAAAAGGCCTGAGCTCATTCTGCTGTCTCCTCCTCAGTCACACTGGCCTCTTTCTGCTCCCCCCACCTCAGGGCCTTTGCACCAGCTGTACCCTTGGCCTAGAATGTTGCTTCCCTAGATCACTCAGTGATTGCCTTTTCTTTCACTCAAGGCTCATCCCCAAAGCTGGCCTACCATCCCCAATAGAAACCCCATGTGACTACCCAGTGACACCCCTCTGAGATTTAGAGTGCCAAGGAAAACAGAAACTCTATTGGTTTGGTTTGGTTTAATTTGGGTTGGGTTGGGTTTTTGAGACAAGATTTCTCTGTGTAGCCTTGGCTATCCTGGACTCATTTTATAGACCAGCCTAGCCTCAAACTCACAGAGATCCACCTGCCTCTACCTCCCTGAATGCTGGGATTACAGGTGTGCACCACCTCACCCAGCTGAAATTCTCCTTTTCTAATTAGTTAATTTTTTCGTCTATGTGAGAGTAATCTTTGCTTGTGCAAATGTATGTGCAGTTCATGTGAGTGTGTGCATGTATGTGTGGAAGTTAGAGGTCAACATGGTGTGTCTGCCTCAATTGCTCTCCATCTTATTACTCTTTACAAGGCCTCTCACTGAACCGGAAGCTCACCAGTTTGCCTACACTGGCTGACCAGTGAGCCTCAGGGATCTTCCTGGCTCTGACTTCCCCACCCCCACCAGGCACTGTAGCTGCAGGAACATACCACTGCACCCAGCTTTTATATCAACAACGGGACTCCAAGCGAGGTCCCCAGCCTTGCTCATCAAGCGCTTCACTGACAGCCATCTCTGCAACTTTCCAACACACTGATATGTGTCCCTGACATTAGAATTGTGAGTCCAGCGAGAGCAGGGAGCTGTCGTGGCCACAGCTGTCCAGAGCTGTGGCATCTCCGGCACATGGAGATGCTTTATAAATAGTTGTTGGCTGAGTAATTTGGATTATCACCGTCTCTGCTTTTGGCAGAGGCTGGGCAACATTGAAGAACATGTTCAGAGCAAGGCTACTGCAGGGATGGACAAGTCTATGGTTCCTTACGTGATGGGGTAGAAGCCAGGGGCTGTGAGAAGCTCTGGAATCAGGGCCAGAGGCGCTTTCAGCAGGCTCCAGGCTGGCTTGCTCTGCGAGACACCTATGTGCTTAGCTGTGCAGAGCAGGTGTTTGTGGGCATGTACACATATGTGTACATACTCAGGCCCACACACCACATAGAGGGAATGAGACAGTGCCTCTGGGTGTCAGGGTAGAGTGAGAAGCCTTCAAACATAAGAGCATAGTTAAGGACAGCCAGACCCACATTGCTAGACACCTAGTACAAATCCTTCTATTTGTGGAGAATCTGAGGACAGGGAAAGGGACAACCCAGAACTTCAGGCAGGGCTGAAAGTAGGGAAAGCAGGCACCTTCCCCAACCATAGCTACACACAGTGGCAGCAGAGGACTTGGTGGAGGCTGGCTAGGCCACTTGATGGAAACAATGCAAAAGGCAGAGCCATGGTGGATGCCAAGATGCTGAGAACTAGCCAGGACAGGCAGAATCTAAGCCTCTGGGGTATTGAACCCAGGCCAGGAATGCAGAAAGGTCTGAGGATATTGGTGTAGAGGTGTGGAGACCGTAGCTGTCTCAGGGATCAGAGCTGGGAGCCAGGGTACTCTGTATTCACCTCCAGTGTTTCTGGGGAGCTCAGGTAGATGAGCCCGAGGGGTGGGGGGTACCTCCCCACATACATCAGATTCAGAACATTCCCCACTCGAGGATCCTGCTCAGCACCTGATGGAGGTTGGAAGCCCACCACAGATGGACTCTCATATGTGCAAAAAATTCAGTCTCTTTGAGGAGGATCACAGACCCCCTAAAACTCACACACAGACCACTCAGAGATCTCCCTTGAAGTGGCCTACAGCCCATGCTGTCAGGGGCATAGTCAATTCCTGTGGAGCCCTGGAAATGCTGGGTCTGGCCCAGCTTGAGCCCCAACCCATCTAGTCCCCAAGATACCTGCCCATAGACCTCCACCAGGGTTCTCTAGCAAAGAAGGAGGGAATGCTCTCACTTGTATCTGCCCCTGGGACCCACCCTGAGGCCTCCCATTGGCCCACAAATTTTATTGCACTAATGAGGTCTCTAGCTCATATTGTTAGCACATAGCTGGGCTCTTATACACACACACTCCAAACATGACAATCAGGCTGGCTGGCATATAGCAAATGCTGGGAGCAGGCCCTGGCCAGCTATGCCCCCCTTCCACTGGCCCAGACCTGAGATCCTCCAGGGCTCCACAGGCAGGAGTTTACCATGCACAGATGGGTGGTAGGCAACCGTGAGGAGGATGTGTGGGCGGTATCCCTGGACCACCCATCTCATTCTCCTTGCCTCTGACTCTGCCAGCCACAAAGCCCGAAGGGCCAGGCTCTTCCTGTCATCCAAGAGGTCCACAAGCCTTCCCAAGCCAGGGCAGTCAAGTATGTCAATATCCCACTCCCCCAGGGCAGGAGGAACCCAGGACAATATGGGGAACATGATGATCCAGGAGCCCCCAGGAACATCTCTGCTCCCCACCAGCCATGTGACCTCGGGAAGGTCACTCACTTTCCTCAGCCTCAGGACAAGATGACACGAACTGGGAGTACAGGGTTCCTAAAGGAAACGGGGCACGAGCTGCATCCAGGGAGGTGCCTCTCCTGCTTCCAGAAGCCTCCCAGGTCTGCAGGGGAGCCAACTGGCTGCCCATGCTCCGGGAGAGCACTCAGGAGAGCACACAGCACAGGCCATTCAGCCGTGGAGACGGTTGTCCTAGGCAACCATCAGAGCAGGTTCCAAGTCAGGGGCTTCAGAGGCCCAAGGGAAGGGAATGACTTAAATGGGGTGAACAGAGAAGGAACCCCCTAGCCTTAGGCAAACATTTAAGTCTTAGCCACACCCAACTCTTCCCCCACAAGGCCAGGCTCACTAACTACCTCAGCCTCAAAGCACATGAGCCGCACAAGGTGTTAAGAGCCAAAAATCTGGTTCCTGAGTGCCTGTCCCCTTCAGGAAATGATGGCCTGAAGCTGTTAACAAGCTGTGCCCATTCTGCCTGCTGGGAGGCCAGCCTCTCCTGGGCTGTGGTGGTCCAGGAAGACTCTCCCTAACCCCAGGGATGAGTCACATTTGCTTCCATCTGCATGTGCCCACTGGGACTTTCAGGACCACTCCTCAGAGGTCATTCCTTGATACCCTCCAGATTTCTCCTCTCCCACAGCCCCCAGACAACTGGCATCCTCATTTGCTTAACATTTGCATACATCAGCGTGCTTCTCTGGAGAAACCTTAACACTAAGGAAATCCTCAGTGTCTGTCTTCAAATCATGTAGAGCAGGGAACTCCCCCACCCCCACCAACACACACTCCTGACCTCGCCTGACATTCACTATCTAGAATCACAAAGAACCAGGCAGTCCACAACACCTGACCACTGCTCTGCCTCCCTCCAACTTCAGAAGATACCTGGGACTCACCCTGCTTATAGATCCCACATTTGCCCCCTGGCCTGTGTGCTGTGTCAGACCCTAGGAACTACAGGGACTGACTGGGTGCAGATCCTGCCAAGCAACCCTGTGCTGAAGAGTACATAGAAGAAGCTTGCCCATTTGGGGAGCCCAGGGACTGGGCATCTCCCTCAGTCTCCTTCAATAGCCAAGACGGTGAACCAAGAAAGGTTCACCTCTGCCCTTTCTGCTCACTCCAGATGCTTGTAGCACCAAGGGAACCCCTCTCCTTCCAACCTCCTTCCACGTGGCTTTCCCCACCTTCCCAAGACCCTCGTTACCTAATGCTTCTCAACCCTGCCCTACCAGTCTCCCCTCCTTCCACTTCTCTGACCTGTGCCGGCTCTGGTTAGCTTGGATCTGACAAAGGTTATGACCTCCAGAAAGAAAATAGTCCAATGTTGTAGAAAGAAGTTAGCTGGGGCTCTGCTGGAACGTTCCTCAGGAGTCTTCCATCCTTGGCCCACAGAGAGGACCCTTGACTCGGTAAAGCCTTGTGCCTCAAAGGGAGAGAAGCAAGGGAGTCAAGACCCTGAGCAGCCAGAAGGGCAGAGGTGCCCCCTCTGAAGGGCATGGATGGGTGGGGCAGGGAGGAAGATAGGAGTCTCAAGCTTGAGACGTTGAGTTAGAGCATCTGGTAGATGTGAAAGTTGAAGTGTAGAAGAAGCCTCTGAAGCTTACAGGGGAAGGTGAGGCTGGGGCCGCTGAGCACACGAGGGACTGGGACCAGCTAAGCACAAGTGGCACTTTCAAAGCTGTAGCGCTAGGTAAATCAGTGCAACATTCTGCCAGTCAGGGGCTGAGTCCTGGAGCACTCCCTTATCAAGGGAGAAGGAAGCCAGCAACCACAGTTGAGGAGCAACGCACAAAATAGGAAGCAAACAGGAGGACGAGTTGCCTGGAAGCCACAGGAAGAATCTCAAAGAAGGAGATAGAATGTGGGATGTTGCAGGCAAGGATGGGAAGTTGTCTCTGCTGTTCCTATGGAGGTCCCTGGTGACCTTAGGCAGGAGAGAGAGACCTGGCCTTGGCCCTGGTCCACAGTGGCAGGGATGTGATAAGGAGAGCCCAAGAGTGCTGGATAGTTTTATGTGAACTCGACACAAGCTAGAGTGATCAGAGAGGAGGGAGCCTCAATTGAGGAAATGTCTCCATAAGACCCGGCTATAAGGCATTGTCTTAATTAGTGATTGATGAAAGAGGGCCCAGCCCATTGTGGGGCCGCCTCTGGGGTGGTGGTTCTGGGTTCTATAAGAAAGCAAGCTAAGCAAGCCATGGGGAGCAAGCCAGTAAGCAGCACCCTCCACTGCCTCTGCATCCTGCCTCAAGGTTCCTGTCCTACTTGAGTTCCTGTCCTGACATCCTTCAGTGATAAACAGCACTTATGGAAGTGTAAACAAAGCAAACAAACCCTTTCCTCCCCAACTTGCTTTTTGGTCATGTGTTTTATCACATCAGCAAAAACTCAAACTAAGACGCTGGGCAAAGTGCCAAAGAAGAAGTCTCAAGCACTCAAGGAGGTGGTGGCTTCCGGACCATAACATGAGTGCGGGAGAGCCGCAGGCCCATCTGAATCCTCGGGTTGGACTTAAATGAGAGCTGTGGGGTCAGGCTGTGGTTTTCCTCAGACTGGAGGAAACCAAGCACCGAGTTTCACTAGGGAGCACTTTAATGGAGTCTGATAAAGTGACTGAGGTAAGGAATTGGTTCCTGGGAGTGAGAGGGGTTTCCTAACTCCTGCAGGGGCAGCTGCCTACAAGCTGGTCCCTCACCTGTCCAAGTATCACAGTGCCTGGAAACTTACCACACTCCTGCCACAGGCTGTCCTCACCACAAAAGAGGTTTCAGAAAGTGTCAGCAACTTGAGAAGCGGTGTCCTCCCGTCCACAGTCCCCTCGCCCAAAGGCTTCTCAGTCTCTGCTGGATGTCCTCTCTCCACCATCTCTCCAGCGCCATAGACAGCAGCGCCCTGTTCATCCTCTGCTTCTAGCCTGATACTGAGGCAGCTGTCCGTCTGCCTCTGGGCTTTCCCCAGACCCCTGTCCCAGTAGGCCAACCAGCCACACAACCCATGAGAAGCACTCCACAGTCCCAGGCGCCTTGCATTGGACCACATCACAGCCTCCTAAATGAGTGTCCATCCAACATGCTACCCAACCAATCCTGTTCCTCCTCAGAGAACCTTCCAGTGCACAAGATGACCTCATCACTTACCTCTTTAAAATCTCTCAGGGGTCCCCAGTGCCCTGGGGGAAGAGCCAACTTCAGCCCTCATTCTCCATGGGCTGCATTTCTGGGTCTCTCTTTCCCCCTTGCCCCCACACCCCACACTCCTCTCTCAGGCCTCTCTTCTCCCCTCATCAGCAATACCTTTCTCCAGCTAGAGATGAAAACTCTGAGAGGCTGGCCTCTCCAGCCTCGAGTCTGATACAGGTTCGATCTGTTTTGATGGTACTTGATGCTTCAGGGATGGTCAAGTGGATGAAGTTCTAGATGTAGGCAAGAGCAAATACAGAATTAAAGCAAATGGGCCCTCAGCCAAGCGGCCTCATATAACACTGTCTATTTAAACTGTACCCTCTGGTGTGACACTGAAGACAAGGGGTCTGTCCAAAAATGTTTAATGTGAGTCTGATCAGGAGCAAGAAAGAAGACAAATCCAGAACATGAGAGAGTCTACACAACTCCAAAACTGACAAAGACATAAAACAGCATAAAAAAGAAAAGTGTAAAAAGTCAGGTGGTTGCCCTTTCTGCCTCCAAAGCACCCATCCTGTAGAAGATGGAATCATGGATGCTGACAGTTTTGAGCAGTGCCTCCAGGAGAGACTCAAGGTGAACAGGAAAGCTGGGAATCCTGACAGAGGGGTTGTGATCATCAGATGGAGCAAGAGCAAATTCACTGTCTCTTCTGAGGTGACAGTGATCTTCAAAAGGTATTTGAAATATCTCACCAGAAAATATTTGAAGAACAATCTCAGAGACTGGTTGGGTGTTGTCGCCAACATCAAAGAGAGTTACGAGTTGCATTTACTTCCAGATTAACCAGGATAAAGAAGAGGGTGACAAGGATTAAGACACATTGGTCTGGAATGTTTTATCAATTCATAAATGAAATTTAGGAACACACACACACAGTCAGGTGATTAGCTGAGCATGGTAGAGCATCCTTGTAATCCTAACACGTAGAATGTGGAATAGAAGGCCAGGCGTGGTGGTGCTCGCCTTTGATCCCAGCACTCAGGAGGCAGAGGCAAGCAGATCTCTGTGAATTCAAGGCCAGCCTGGTCTACAAAGCAAGACCAGGACAGCCAAGGCTACACAGAGAAACTTGTCTTGAAAAGAAAAAAAGGGAAAAAGAAAGGAAGGAAGAAAGAAAGGAAGGAAGGGAAAAGAAAGTAGAGAGAGATGGGGATCAATGCTCAAGGTCATCCTCAGTGCTGCACATTGAGACCAGGCTGGGCTGCATAAGACCCCCGTCTCAAAATGAAGGAGGGGAATTGAGATTAATCCAGAACTAAAATATAACTAAACATAGGGGTTGGGGATTTAGCTCAGTGGTAGAGTGCTTGCCTAGCAAGTGCAAGGCCCTGGGTTTGGTCCTCAGCTCTGGGGGGGGAAAAAAAAAGACAAAATAACTAAACATAGAGTATGTTCCTTGATCAAAAAAAGATTTAAAGCCAGGTTTGGTGGTGCATATCACCATACTCAGAAGGCAGAGGCAGGCAGATCTCCATGGGTTCAAAGCCAGCCTGGTCTACATAGCAAGATCCAGGACAGACAGGAATACATAAAGACCCCATTTCAAAAAACAAACCCCCCCCCAAAAAAAGATCCATAACAGACCTTTACAAAAATTGTCACCAGAGCCACTTGAGAAACTTGAATTCCTTAGGTATGATAATAGTTGCAGGAGGAAAATATCCTTGACTCAGGGGATTTATGCTGAAATAGTTTAAGGTGATGTGTTATAAAAACGTGCAACTTTCAAAGAAGGAAAGAAGGGGAGGGGCAAGCAAGGCCAGATGTTAGCTGTGGCAAATCTAGGTCTCTGGGTAAAGGGGGTGTAGGTGTGTGTGGAGTGTGACACGATGGAGTGAGGCAGGAGAATGACCCCAAAGAGCATTGCTGCAATCTGGGATTCTGAGCAGGAGGCAAAGAAAAGGATGCAAACTGGACCATGGACTTGCCTTGGCCAGACACCAGTCACCCAAACATGCAGGCACAACCACTCTGAGTCCATTGTGAGCAGTGAGGGACAGGGTTCTCAGGACATGGCCAGACCCCAAAGAAACCAGCAGGGGTCTGATCACAGCCGGGGCAGAACCCCCCCTCTTGGCTAAGCTGTGGCAAGGAGCCAAGTGTAGCCCTAGATGCACCCCACCCCCAAACATCCCTTGAAGGGTGACAGTCTGAGTATACCCTCCTGTATAAGGAGCCAAGCTAAATATGGAATCCCAGACACAAGATGCTTCTCAAAACAGATTTTCCTGGAAAAGACCATCTGGCAGAGGAGGTCTAGAGCATCGTCTGCTAAGAGAGGCAGCTTTGGTCTCTGCAGGCTGTCCAGAAGGAAAATGCCTTCACCTCAGCTCCCCAGGAGACCCCAGTATCCTGCTTCAGTATTCCCCAAGGTCACTCCTGTGCAGATGGGCTCAGGTCCTAGGCTGTCCTAGGGCTCTGTCCTAGGCTGCTGTTGTAGGATAGAGGAGGCGGCAGGGGACACAGGTCTGAGCCCCAGGAAGTTCTGCCCAGGAGAACATCCTACCTCCTTCCACAACTGCCCCCCGGGCCCAGAGGCCTCTCCATCAGAATATGGGCACCAGTGGTGTCCTCCTCCCAAAGCTCATGGGCATCCACCACAGCAGCGTGCTCCATCATTGGAAGCAAGGCGCAGTGACATCTCCGGTCCTGTCTTTCAGTTTTGTGGACAGTAGAAAATCATCCCAGCTAGCTTTCCTCTCTCCCTTGAGAAACGGCCCGAGATCTGCTTTAGATATGTGTCCCTTCCCTGGTAATGAGCAGACAGGGCAAGCCAGCAGGAAGGAGACCTCCTAGTCTGGCCCAGGGAGCTGCAGAGCTCCAGGGAGCAATCACCTGGGCACTGAGATCTCGACCCTGCAGGAAGCACCAGTGGAAGAAGCCTTCCAAGAACACCTGACATCGCTCAACCTTTAGGTGGGGCGCACCCACCTCCTCACTCCAATGTGTGGGGCTCTGGCCATGCTTGATAGGCCGGTCACTCCTACCAGGGCCAAACAAAACCCACCGCCTGGCACTATGCAGCAGGAGAAAGGGCTTTGGGGCAACAACCCTCTCCTCCAGACCCCTAAGTAGACAAGAAGAGTGGCTGACCCATTGTCTTGATTCATAAGTCCCAGGCCACAGAACTTCTAGCTTCCTGGGGAGGAAGGTTATCTGTCTGGGGATGGGAGTGGGCTTGGAGGTGGTCCCCATGCCCCTTGCCCACTATTCCTCAAGCTAACTGAGCATTATTCGTAAAGCAGCTCTGGTCTCCAGGCTCTGGAGAGGACCTAAGAGAACCCCAGTGTTAGCCCCAGGCCCACTCTCTGCACCAGCCCAACCCAGCTCAGGCTGCCTGGTCTGTGTCACCGCAGCCAGGCTTGTCCTGAGCTGCAAAGAGTCCTGTGCCCTCTTGCATCATAACTGTTGCATCTGCCTCCAGATCTCTTCCTGTGCCGGGCAAGATGGACCTAAGACAAAGGGGTAAGCATTGGGCAGTGGGCCCAAGGTCTTGTGTAGAAACAATGCCCCAGTTCTTATTTCAGAGAGTCCCAGATCCTCCAGGGACGTGAGTCTAGGAGAAGGACAGCTGGAGAGGGTGGTCCCCACATCTGGATTCCCTGCCCCACCCAGCCCCAGCACCTAGTTCCAGAGACCCCTCCTCTCTGCCACAGCCATTCTGTGAAGCCTGGCCTTCCTGCTGCCTGCCACGCCCCCATGCGAACCCCTGCTCTCGCAAAGACAGAGAGGCCTGAGCTCCAGGCCTGCCTGTCAAAGTTGGGAAACTGCAAAGAGAAATAAATCCTCAAAGATGTTCCGTTGTGAAGGCCCTCGGCACACAACACCCCAACCACGGACCACCAAACTGACACCGGCACCCCACCAATGCACACACACACTGATTATACAAAAGGGGGAGGGGACCGGGAGGCAGAGCCCAGGAGACAATTGGGCCCGCGGCCCCGTCCTCCCTGCAGGCGGGACTGGGGCTCTTGGCGGTGTCCCCACCCCCTGGCCCGGTCCTGACCATCTTGGGCTTCCTCTCTCTGCCCCATCTCCATGACAACCGCATCCTTTGGATGCTCCAGCCACCACGGAATTGATCTCGAAATGTAGCTTTGTTAGCAGACCCTAGCGGGCAAAAAAGGGCGGAGGGCGGCTCCCGCCACCCAGCCTGTGCTCCTCTCCCGCCCTGAGCCCCCTCCCAGGGTCTATTTGGCCTCCCGAGGAGAGGGGCGGGTCCGGGAGCATGCAGGCCTTGGGGACACAGTTGGCCCGCGGCCCTACTCACCGCTCCGGTCCCAGGCGCTGGGTCCGCTCTCACGGTGGGGCCATGCGGAGGCCACCCCTGGACCCGCGGTCCCGTACCGCCGCCTGTTGGAGCTCCCCGCGTCCGCTTTCTGTCCCCTCAGGTGTTGGAGCCTCGGCTGTGGAGAGGCTGAGCAGAGAAGGAGGGGACGGACTGCAGGAGGGAGGGAACAGAGCAGCGAAAGAGGGAGGGAGGAGCGGGAAGGACCAGAAGGGCGGGAGGGGAGTCGGGGGTGAGGGGAGGCTGCGGGCGCGCGCGCAGCCCGGAGGGGACGGTGGCCACCAGGAGGGCCCACCCGCGGCGCCTGGCCACAAGTGCCCGAGCTTGTGCGGGACGCCCACCCACCAGTGACACCCACCCGCTCTGGCCTGAGGTGGACCCTTTAAGAAAGTGGGGGAGGGGAGTTCCGCGAGGTTCCGCCCCCCTCCTAGCCCGGCCCAGCCTCTGTCCTCGAACCCCTGGCTGACCCACTGTCCCACAGGAGGGCCCACTCTCCCAACTACCCCAATCCCTGATGAACCAGACCGTTCTCCAGGTGAAGGAGGGACGGCCCTTGCCCCCACCCCAGAATCCCCATTCTCATCCTGGGAGATCTCACCCTGGAGTTTAGAGGGCAAAGTACAGAGGGTCACAGAGGGAGGTAGGCACCCAGGGGTACAGACAGACTTGAGGGGGAGTAGACAGAGCTGGAAGGGGTGGGAGGGAAGAGATAAAAGAGAGAGACCCTGCTGTGGATGGGATCTGGCCACCCTAGGCTCGCAAAGGTGAGGAGACACAGCACTCTGGGATACAGAAATCATCTCTCCAAGCAAAGCACCGGGCCTTGCCTCTCCTCAGGCTAGTCTGACCTCAAAGGCTCCCACCCTTGCCCCGGGACTGACACTTCCCGGAGGAAGCTTGACCAGCTGTACCTGGACTCCTTGGCTGTAAATCTATAGAGCAAGATCCTCCCTCTCAGAGAGACACCACAGGGCTCCAGATCTGGGGGGTCTGAGGAGACCATGGGTGAGGGAAGGAGGGGAGGGTGAGATGGCCCAGTCCTGGGAAAAGGGGAAGACCAGGGGCTACCATAGGAGGCCACTTTGAACCTCCCTCCCTCTGCTTCAGGCCCCAGGTTCTGTTCCCCAAACCCAGTATGTTCCCATCTTTGCAAGTGTTCTGCCCTGTGCCTGCAGTGATCCATGAAGCTCAACCAACCCTCACATCCATGCTTCGAAATCCACTTCTGTCACAAAGCCGTCACTGATCTCTCTCTGTGTCTCTGTGTCTGTCTCTGTCTCTCTCTCACCCACACACATACACACACACTTGGACTCTTACCAGGACAGAGAGGAAGGACTTACTAGCCTGTGAGAGACACCTAAACCAGGTATCATCCCCCCCTCATCAAGCTGGAATTGGGGTTTCATCAACCACCATGACCTTCCACTACCAACTGTGTGTCTGCCACAGTCTCCTCTAATGCTTTCCTCACACCCTGTTTGACTCAAACGATCCTACGACCCACTTTAGAGATAAAACCCACTGATGATGCTCCAAGAACAGCCTCTGTTTACCCCAGGTTTCAGGAGCCAGATGAGCAGTTGAAACTTCCACCACCCACCTCAGACACTCCCCTCTGCTTACAGGAACCTCAGCAGAGAGGACCTGAGCCCACTACTGTCCTGTAGGTGAGGAGGGTGTTTGTGGCTGAGGCTCAGGAGGAGGTAGAGGAAAGCACCAGCCACTCCTTACTGCTCACCCTCCCCAGTCAAGGCTGGACCACCATTCTAGGCTCTCCCTTCATCTGCCCCATGTAGACGTTGGCAGTCCTTGACTCATGGGGCTCGCGGACAAGAGGAGCTGAAGAACCGTGTGCATTCAGGGCCATGGCTAATCTACGGGTAAGGATGGCTTGCTGGGACAAGAAATGTAGCTCAGTGGTTAACGGGCTTGTCTAGCATCTGAGCGTGCATGAGAGCCTCGTGGAAGTGGCTCTTCACTGTTTGTCTCCCATGGACTGAGGCCTGTGAGATCAGGTTCGCCTCGTTCACAGGTATCCCAGCACCTATAGACAGAGCAGGGGAGAATGGCATGGAGATATGGGCATAGCTAGCATCTATCCTCAGCCTGCCACTCCTGGCGTTTGAAAGGTGATAGGACAGTGCCCTGTCCAACAGCCAATGCATCAAGCTCCCCCTCCTTCAGCACACAGAAAGCCAGCGGTTTGGGCCCCTTTTCCTCTGCCTCTCTACCCACCTTACCTGAGGAGTCTCAGGCTTCAGGCGAGGCCTTTTAATGACCATTCCTTCCAGAGAAAAATAAGGAAAGGCTGTGCTAAGAGGATTCTCCAGGAAATCCCAGAGTTCTCCGTCAGCACTACTGTGTGCGCTCTGCCTGTAGCTCATCCCTCTCCAACCCCATGCAGATAGAGACTCTAGTGCGCCTGACCTGCCTCCTCCTCTCTGGACATTCCCCAGCCATCTGGAATGAGCTCACCTTGCCTTTGGGGCTCCCCACCCACCTCCTTTCACCTCCTCCACCCTAGTCCTAGCTCTCCATCCAGTGTCCTCATTCCTCTCCGTAGGACTTGAGGGCTCCTTGAAAGCTGTCCCTGGCAGCTGTCTCCAATTCCTCTTTCTTAAAGAACTCTAGTTCCTTTCTTCTTGCTTTGACGGAAGGGGAGGTTGTGATCTGGGCTCACAGCCGTGGGGGAAGGCTTGCTGGCAGGAGTTTTGAAGCTGCTGGTCGAACTGCAACAGTCAGGAAGCAGAAAGACGGATGCCGAACTTTGCTCTCCTCCATTTTTCTCTCCTGCAGTTCAGGGCCCCAGCTGATGAAGTGGTGCTACCCACACTTAAGGTGGGTGTTCCCACCCCCATCAACCCAATCTAGAAACTCCCTTCCCGTCATGCCCAGAGATTTGTCTCCTAGGTGAGCCTACATCCTGTCAAGATGGCCGTCGACATAGTCCAGCTCTCATCCCTTCTGCCCACACACAATCCGTGACCCTGTTCATCAGAATCACCAGCACGGCCAAGTACAGGTGTACAGACTGGATGGTGAACAAGGATACCTCGAAAAGCTGGGATCACCCACTCTCCTTTCACCACTCTATGAGCCTGACACAAGGCCACGCACACCAGGGAAAGACAACATTTCTTGCACCCTCAAGTAGAGGAAGTAAGCATGGCTACCTCGACAGGCCCACCAGAAATTACACGAAGGTGCTGGAGGCTGACTGTAGCCTGGCAGTGTGAAAATGCCAAGCCCACGTCCAACAGGCAGGCTTCTTTGTTCTCTGTAGTGTTTGACACAGTCTGAGGGCTCCATGCTTTCCTTCCAGGACTTCCTTAGTCATGCTTCCTGGTCCCTCAGCTCTGTCGGACTCAATGCTTGGCCTTCTCCCATTCTCTACTCCCTGGTGGCATGAACAGCTTCAAAGCCAAGCTAAATGCAATGAGTGGCAGAATGTGACCTCCAGGTCAGACCTGCATTCCTGCCTTAAATCAGCCCAGTGGAGTCCCCAACCCTCCTCCTGCTCTTCCACCTACTCAGGTTAAACCCTGGAAGCCATCATTTGTCTTCCTTTCTACTTCATCCAACTCCCCAGACAAAGTCTGAGATAGCCCACCCATGTCCCAAGCTGGCCACTTCTGGTCAGTCCCTGGGGCCATCTTCTCTTCCCTGTCACTGTGGCCTCATAACTGGTTCTTCCCCACACCCCCAGGAGTCACACACAGCAGCTATGGGGAACTATGGAATGGTCAGACCCCACAGTCTCTTGTTCAAATCCATCCAGTGGCTCTGTGGCTTGGTGTCACCACCATGCCATCTCTACACGGCCTCTAGGGTCCTCTAGCGTCTCTCTCTCAGCCCCTGTCTGACAGCTCTCCTCCGGACACATCAGCATGCTCTCTCGAGCATGCCACGCACATCTGACCTCAGGGCCCTTGTCTGTGATGTGTCCCCTTCCTAAACACTCCTCCCCCAGAGATCTGCACAGCCCAGCCCCTCGGCTCTCCCGCCAACCCCTGTTTCCCTCTGTCACCACTGACTCCCATCCATCCCCTGCTTTCTTTCCCTCCACAATATGTGCCACATATTCTGTCCACTTACTCATTCTGGTCTGCCTCTCCCAATACCACCTCCTAGACCACAGGCTCCACGGGAGCTTGAATTGTGCTCTCTTACTTCTATATCCCTGGGAGCTGGGCTGTGCCTGGCACCGAAGGCATTCAGACAATGAACCCATAAAGGGGATAAAGAATGGATCTATAAATACTAAAAGGGGCTTTGACACAAAAACAAGAGTGCAAAAAAAAACAACGAAACAAAACAGGGGTGTGATGGGCCCTGACCTGTGGGTGGGGACTTCTTCAGCACCTGCAGGAAGGCCGGAGACTTCCCCAGACAGGAGGCACCCGTCCAGGCTCCAGTGGCTTCCCCGTCACAGCTTGTACCTCCATAGTGTTTGGACAGCTGCTCCTTGGTTAGGTCCCTCCTCTCTTTTCTGAGTCCCCATATCCACCGTGAGCCAAAAAAGCATACAATAGAAACCAAACAGTGCTGAACCAAAGAATGAATACAAGGCCAGGACCTCCACAGGGCCAGAGGAGGGAACCCTCCTGACAGGAACCTAGGCAGGGAGATACAGAGGCTGGGGTGAGTCCTTGGAACCCCACAGTGTCGTCTGTAAATGGGAGTACTACCTAAAACCTGTGTGGGGAAGAGGAAAGATCCTTCCCACTAGACAGGCCCTGTCTGGGAGGCTGGGGGAGCAAAATGGGGCAGCCGGGAAGGGAGGCTGCAGAGGCTCCAGGTTTGCCCCTCCCCTCCCCTAGCAAGTGGCAGCTGCCAGCCCGGAGCAGCCAGGACAGCGGACAAAGCCCCACAGCGGAGGGCCAGGGACTTGCGGTGCCTAGAGCCAGCAGGCCGTGGGCCCAGGGCACAGTGGTGCATGGCCCAGAACTCCATCTGAGGGCCTTTGTGGGCCTCTGGGAGCCTGTCCAGGAGAATGCAGGAACTAGCGATGTTGGGATGGGGTGGGAACCCCCTGCTTCCTGGGGGCCTGAATAAGGGGTTCAAGAAACACCCTATCTGCCCTACCCAGAGCTGCTAGGACTAAAGTGACCGGCAGGTACCATTCACTCCTGAGTTCAGGAAAAGAGGCCTCCGTTAAGCCACGCAGCTTCTGGCTTGAGGCTGAACCTCCCTTCTTCCCCCGCGCTCTCAAGAAGAGAGTAAGACAAGCTTTCTCAAAAGCCAAAGGGACACCTGACAAGCCGGCTCTTGCCCAGGCTGGCTGGGTCCAGACCGCAGGTTCCCGGGAGAGCAAGCCGGCGCTGGAGGAACGGATGGCTTCCTGCTGCCCTCTGCTGGTGGCATCTTGACTTACAGCGCAGACGTCATGGGCAGGTACGTACAATGGGTCCTCGCCGAAGGCAGCACGGCATTCTCGCACTAGGAAAGCAAATAGGGGTCAAAAGAGTCATCCCTTGGCCTCAGCCGCGCCCGACCTCCAGCCATAGCTGTCTATCACCTGCTTGGAGTCCCGATCCCCGGCCCTTCATTAAGTTCTTTATCTAGTCCAACCTAAGTATTTCCTCAACTTCATCCAGGATGTCCTCAAGACCATGCCCTTTCACAATGTGCATAGAAACGGAGACTCCTATTTCACAGTGACTGAGGCCGCTTCTTCCGTCTACCAACGACCCCAGAGAACTGAGGGACGGGAAAGCGCTTCGCCCCACGTCCAGGTGCGTCAGGAAAGTAGGAGAGTCGCCGTCCTGCCCCGCCCTGCCCAACCCTCCCCGCGCCCAGGAAAAAGGAATTGATCAACAAGAACTCTTTTGAGGTTGGGCCGCCACCTGCTGGTGGACACAGAAACTGCAACTGCGCCACCTGGCAGAAGCCCGACCCCAGAGATCAAATAAAATAACAAGCGCTAACTCTTATTTTGCCCTTGTACGGGACTCCTGCCAAGTTCTCTCGACAGATGAGAACGTGAGGTAGGCTTCCTTATAGCCCAGGCTGTCGTCGAACTATCTAGGTACCCGAT